>OU342546.1:0-1200000 GCA_910589475.2 Bembecia ichneumoniformis
AACCTAACCTAACCTAACCTAACCTAACCTAAACCTAACCTAACCTAACCTAACCTAACCTAACCTAACCTAACCTAACCTAACCTAACCTAACCTAACCTAACCTAACCTAACCTAACCTAACCTAACCTAACCTAACCTAACCTAACCTAACCTAACCTAACCTAACCTAACCTAACCTAACCTAACCTAACCTAACCTAACCTAACCTAACCTAACCTAACCTAACCTAACCTAACCTAACCTAACCTAACCTAACCTAACCTAACCTAACCTAACCTAACCTAACCTAACCTAACCTAACCTAACCTAACCTAACCTAACCTAACCTAACCTAACCTAACCTAACCTAACCTAACCTAACCTAACCTAACCTAACCTAACCTAACTACCTAACCTAACCTAACCTAACCTAACCTAACCTAACCTAACCTAACCTAACCTAACCTAACCTAACCTAACCTAAACCTAACCTAACCTAACCTAACCTAACCTAACCTAACCTAACCTAACCTAACCTAACCTAACCTAACCTAACCTAACCTAACCTAACCTAACCTAACCTAACCTAACCTAACCTAACCTAACCTAACCTAACCTAACCTAACCTAACCTAACCTAACCTAACCTAACCTAACCTAACCTAACCTAACCTAACCTAACCTAACCTAACCTTTTTTTTTTTTTTTTTTTTTTTTTTTTTTTTTTTTTTTTTTTTTTTTTTTTTAGGAGGGGAAATGCATTTACGCACTATCTCTCGTCGACGAGGACAGCCGACGAGGGGGTGTGTGGGACTCGCCCGGTGAGAGGCACCGGGAATACCCACTAAAACCCCTCCGTGTTCCATCATCAGCGGTGTTAGGAGGAACCGAGGCGACAGTTGGACCTTGTCCTCATGGTCCCCCCCGCACCGCTACGTCCGCAGCCGGACTCTTCAATGGCGGATTTACCGCTACCTCACTAGTGGCGACCTACTGGAACACCTGTAGGCCGTCACACCTCACAATTGAAATGTCTGGACGTCAGTTGTCCTCAAACTGACGCCCGGTTGTCATTAAGTCACGTGGGCCGCGGCGTACGCACGGCCACGCCGGCCAACTCTGCGGCGCCTGAGTGGTTCAGCCTGCGGGTCTTCCTCGCGGGACCGCTCGCTGTCTTCTTTGCCACTCAGGACCACCTCGCAAAAGGCCTTGACGGCACACCAGCCGTCAGGGCTACCGATCATCGCTCTGACGACAGCGGGTAAGGACAAGTCCTGTCCCACGACTGCCGTCAGAGCCGTCCTCTCTTGTTCCCAACCTGGGCACTCCGCTAGCACATGGTCGGCCGTGTCATCCGGCGCACCACATTCGTGACAGGCGGTGGTTCGCTCCCTCCTCGCGACGTTGCACAGGTACCGTCCGAAGCAACCATGCCCCGTAAGCACCTGCACAAGCCGGAAGGAGAGCGAACCGGTCCGCCTGCTCACCCATTCCTTAAGCACCGGAGCAATTGCTGCAACGGTGCGGTGACCCGCGCTAGGATGCGCCATCATGTCTCCCCATCTTTCCATGGCTTCTTCTCTGGCCTCCCTCCTCCACCGTGACACCTCTTCTGGGGTTGGACTCGCGCCGCGGGCCCTTGCGTCGGCAGTCTTGTAGTAGACCGCTGCAAGGACCTCGGCATCCAACTCCCAGGGAAGTGTCCCAGCAACAGCGCATGCCGCCTCCCAGGACGTGGTGCGATACGCTCGGATGACCCTGTTCGCCATGACCCGCTGCGGACGTCGCAGCATGGCCAGATTATGGGCGGACAAAGAGTCAACCCATACGGGAGCCCCATACAGGGCCATCGAGCGCACCACGCCTGCGAAGAGACGGCGGCATCCTCCCTTTGGCCCACCCAGGTTGGGCGTAAGCCTACTCAAGGCAAACGAAGTCCTTATTAATTTGGGAGCCATCTTTTTAAAGTGCTCCCTGAAGTTCCACCGGCCATCAAGGACGACGCCGAGATACTTCAACGTCGACCCGATGCCGATGGTCACTCCGCTCACAGTTATGTGGGCGTCTGGCGGTGGCACCTTGCGAGGTCCATGGAAGCAAATTGCTTCGGACTTCTCAAGAGCCACCGTCAGCCCCAGACGTCTTATTCGCGCCACCACTTGTGCGACTCCGGCGGTTGCCAACAGGGTCGCGTCACGAAACGTGCTACCGCGGGCGATCACGAGCGTGTCGTCCGCATAGCACGCGACGTCGACCCCGCGCAGGTTGATGCCTCGCAGCACCGAGTCGTATCCAATGTTCCACAGGAGCGGCCCGAGAACCGACCCCTGCGGGACACCACACGACACGTCCCGTCTACATACTCCAACGCGTGTGGGGTACACCACCGCCCGACCCGAGAGATACTCGTCGACAAGTCGACGTAGGTACTCCGGGAAGGCGTGGAACCCCATGGCCTCCGAGATGACACGATGTGGGAGCGTGTTAAACGCGTTGGAGATGTCTAACGATACCGCCAAGGCATACCCGCCTTTCCTAATCGCCTCCTCCGCAAGTGACCTCACCCGAGCGATTGCGTCCATGGTGGACCTGCCCCGCCGAAAGCCAAACTGGACGTCAGCCAGGTTCGGCCCCGTCTCCTCTAGGTGCCGAGTGAGGCGGGCGGCTATAACCCGCTCGAACAGTTTTCCGGCCTCACTCAACAGCACTATCGGGCGGTACCCCGATGGGGAGTCCACCGGACGCCCAGACTTTCGGATGAGGACCAACTTGCCTACCTTCCACTGGCTAGGAAAGTGGCCATTCGTCACACAAGTGGTGAGCAGGGCGCGAAATCTCGCAGCCATGCCGCCCTCCTTGAGAGCCAATACCCAGGCCTTTCCCGGGATGCCGTCGGGACCGGGCGCTGTGTTCTTTGCCTGGAGACGAAGAACTGCCCTGTCCAACTCTCCCTCGGACACCTCAGGGGAACCTAACCTAACCTAACCTAACCTAACCTAACCTAACCTAACCTAACCTAACCTAACCTAACCTAACCTAACCTAACCTAACCTAACCTTTTTTTTTTTTTTTTTTTTTTTTTTTTTTTTTTTTTTTTTTTTTTTTTTTTTTTTTTTTTTTTTTTTTTTTTTTTTTTGTAGGAGGGGAAATGCATTTACGCACTATCCCTCGTCGACGAGGACAGCCGACGAGGGGGTGTGTGGGGCTCACCCGGCGGAATGGGCTAAACCGCCGGTCCTACCCACTAAAACCCCTCCATGTTCCTCCATCAGCAGTGGTTATGGAACCCGGGATCACAGCAGGGCCTTATCCCCGGGCCCCACTCACCGCTACGTCCTCGCGGACCCGTCATCTTTGTTTGCTGCTTCCTGTGGCGACTCACGGAACATCAATGAGCCGCCACACCTCACTAATGTAATCCGGGCGTCAGTTGTCCTCTACTGACGCCCAGCGATCATTGCATTACGTGCGCCGCGGCGTATACTCGGCGACGTCGGCCGGCTCTTCGGCGCCTGATGAGTTCTGCCTGGGGGTCCTCTTCTCGGGACCGCTCCCTGGCCTCTTTGCCGCTCAGGGCCGTTTCGCAGAATGCCTTGACGGCTTTCCAGCTGTCAGGGCTGTCGATCATTGCTCTGACGACAGCGGGTAGGGATAGGTCCCGTCCCACGACTGTCGTCAGAGCTTCCCTCTCTTGAGCCCAAGCTGGGCATTCCTCTAGTACATGCTGGGCCGTGTCCTCACGAGCCCCGCAATCGTGGCAGGCGGGGGTGCTCTCTCTCCTCGCGACGTTGCACAGGTACCGACCGAAGCAGCCATGCCCCGTAAGCACCTGCACAAGCCGGAAGGAGAGCGTCCCGGCCCGCCTGCTCACCCATTCTTTGAGAACTGGAGCGACCGCAGCCAGAGTACGATGCCCCGCGCTCGGCCTCGCCAACTCGACACTCCACTTTTCGAGGGCCTCTTCGTGTGCTTTCCTTCTCCAGCGGGACACTTCTTCTGGGGGAGGGTTAATGCCTCGGGCCCTTGCATCTGCGGTACGATGGTAAACCGCTGCAAGGACCTCGGCGTCCAGCCGCCAGGGAAGCGTCCCCGCGATAGCGCATGCCGCCTCCCAGGAGGTGGTGCGATAAGCTCTGATGAGCCTGGTCGCCACGACCCGCTGCGGGCGCCGCAGCAGGGCCGTATTCTGAGCGGACAGCGAGTCCGCCCAGATCGGCGCGCCGTATAGGGCCATCGAGCGCACCACCCCCGCGAAGAGACGGCGGCATCCTTCCATTGGGCCTCCTAGGTTTGGCATTAACCTAGCCAGCGCTAGGGAGGTTTTCACGAGTTTGGGAGCCATTCTCGCGAAGTGCTCCCTGAAGTTCCATCGGCTATCGAGAACGACGCCGAGATATTTCAGCGACGAACCGATGCCGATGGGAACTCCGCTCACAATGATGCGGGCGTCTGGCGGTGGCGCCTTGCGAGGTCCATGGAAGCAGATTGCTTCGGACTTTTCAAGGGCCACCGTCAGCCCCAGGCGCCTAATGCGCGCCACCACTTGCGCTACTCCGGCTGTGGCTAACAGGGTCGCGTCACGGAACGTGCCACCGCGGGCGGTCACAAGCGTGTCGTCCGCGTAGCAAGTGACGTCGACCCCGTGCAGGTTGGTGCCCCGCAAAACCCAGTCGTATCCGATGTTCCACAGGAGCGGCCCGAGAACCGACCCCTGCGGAACACCGCGCGACATCTCCCTTCGACATGTGCCAACGCTTGTGGGGTACACTACCGACCGACCCGATAGGTACACATCGATAATTCGACGTAGGTACCCCGGGAAGGCGTGGTACCCCATGGCCTCCGTGATCGTATTATGCGGCAAGGTGTTGAATGCGTTAGTTATGTCGAGGGACACCGCCAGGACAATCCCGCCTTCCTCAATTTCCTTTTTTGCAATTGCCTTCACCCTGGCGATGGCGTCCATGGTGGACTTACCCCGCCGAAAGCCGAACTGGGTGGGAGCCAGATTCGGCCCGGTCTCTTCCAGATGCCGAACGAGACGATCGGCGACGACGCGCTCGAATAGTTTTCCCATTTCGTTCAGTAACACTATTGGGCGGTACCCAGATGGGGAGTCCATCGGTCGCCCGGACTTGCGAATGAGAACAAGTTTGCCATCTTTCCACTCCTTGGGGAAGTAGCCCTTCCTCACGCAGTTCGTGAGTAAGGCGCGAAACCTACCGTCCAAGCCTCCTACCGTCAGGGCCAGGACCAACGCCTTCCCTGGAATACCGTCAGGGCCGGGAGCTGTGTTCTTCGCCCGTAGACGAAGAACCGCTCTGTTCAGCTCGGCTTCGGACACTTCGGGAGGGTCTTCGATCGAAATCGGCGGCCTCGTACGAATCAGCGCAGGTGGAGCGACGCTCTCCGACCTGGCAGGAAATAAACCTTCTACCACATTTGCGAGCGTGCCCGCTTCCAACTCGGATGTAAGCGGGGGGGCCCATGGGCGGAGCTTGTTCATGACAAGCCTGTAAGGCCTGCCCCATGGGTCCAACTCCAGTGTGTCCAACAGTTCTTGCCAGGCGCGCTCTTTAGCCGCGCCGATCTCAGTTCGTAGGGTTCTTTTGGCCCCTTGGAAGGTGGCGAAAAGTCTCTCTTGGGTAGGAGAGTCCCTGTTACGTCGACGTGCCCTGGAGTACTGGCGTCGCGCTTTGACACAAGCTTCTCGGAGCTGCTCGAGCTCCGGCGACCACCAGTACACCTGTCGACGGGGCGCTGATTTAGTGGCGCGAGGCATGGCCGCGTCGCAGACGCGAGTCATTGCTTCGCGAAACCATCGCGCCTCCAACTCCGCATCGGTCTCATCCGGTATATCCGCCCAGGATTCAACGAGGGACGCCTCCACAAGAGCGTCTCTCTCAAGCCTTTTAATTGCCCACCTGGGCCCGATCTCTGACGGAACACGTCTGAGACTGTTCGGGTCTGTCGAGTGGGCGGAGACTGAGAACCGGATGTATCGGTGGTCCGACAAGGTCTCGACCTCTTCCTCGACTACCCAGCCTCGGACACGGCGGGCCAGGGCGGGGCTCGCGAACGTGACGTCCACGACGGATCCGCCCTGATGCCGCACGCACGTGTTGGACGTGCCCCTGTTGAGCACGCACATGTTATTGCTGGAGAGCCACTCCTCCAGCACTGCACCCCTCGCGTCAGTAGAAGACGATCCCCACACCGTCGACTTCGCATTCAGGTCTCCAGCTAGGAGCACCTGATGCGGATGACACCAGCCTAAAAGGATGTCTATTTCCGCCAAAAAGCCCTCGAAGTCCGAAAGCGAACGATTTGGCGAAAAATAGACACCCACGAACACGATGTTTCCGCACAAGGCGGCGACGAACCCTCGACCCTTATACGTTCGTTCGACGGTGTAGGCTCCCTCTCCCGTGGCCAAAACAATGGCAACGACTTCGTCCCGGTCACCGATCCAATTGTCACGATTGACTACTAGATACGGCTCCGAGACGATCGCCACCTGTATCCTCCACTGCGCCAGTGTCTGGACAAGCAAGTCCTGGGCTCTGGCGCAGTGATTGATATTACTCTGGAGACATTCTATGGACATTCTGTTTGGAAGTCCATAGAGGTAACAACTGTCCTGTCCGGGAGGTGGGCCGGGGCATCCTGTGTTCGTACCACAGAACCCGCCTGCCCTCGACTTGTCATTTTGCGCTTGGGGGCCGGACATTTCGCGCTCCCCAAGCGATGGTTGGCCGGTTTTCCGGCCTCTGCACATAGTATGCAGCACGGTGCGTCCGAGCGGCAATCGGCCGCGCGGTGACCCGCCTGGCTGCATCTGAAGCATTTGTCGCTTCGATCAGTGGGCGAAGTGCACTGTCCCCTGACGTGCCCCGTTTCGAGGCACCGGAAGCAGCGCAGCTCGCGCGGCTGTAGCAACTTCACATGTGCTGCCGACCACCCGACCAGCAGTTTCCCTTCCGAAATTTTCTTTGCTGCTGCCACCGGGCAGCTCGCCCAGGCTCTCCCCATGCCGAAGCGCGAGTGGCGGATTGCTCCGACCTTTATCGATTCGCGGGCGCATTCGCCAAGTCTGGCGATGGCCGCTGCCACGTCGTCTGGAGTAACGGAGTCATCCAGGCCCGAGACCAGTAGATCAGTCATTTTGACTGGTCTGGAGATTCGGACCGACTCCGCACTCAGCTCTTCTCTCAATTTAGCGGCCAACGCGTCAGCCTTATCACTGGTGTCTGCGCCGGGGATCTCAATGATCGTGGCCCCAGTCATGGCACGGCGGAAGTGGACAGCTGGTATACCCAGCGCTGCCAAGCTCACTTTTTCTTTGGCCTCCGTAATAATGGAGCCGTAGTTCACCCCCTTTTCGGCAGCTCCGGGCTGCAGAGTGATGACTACGGCCGCCGTCTTGGGAGGTTTTGCTGCTTTCTTCGGTATCGGCCGTTGCGGCCGTCTCGTTTGCGGGACCGGAGGTGACTCCTTGTGCTTGCCCCCTTTTGTCACGGTGCTCCATGCCCTGTCCATGGAGGCGGGGGCGGGAGGGAGTGGACGTGGTTCTCGCTGGGCCGATTTCTCGGTAGCGGCCGCACGTCCCCTCCGGTTCCTCCTCCGTGAGGTCTTTCCCTCCGTCACCTTTGCATTTCGCCCACTAGGTTTTGGTGGCGCGGTAGAGGGACGGGGTACGCTCTTTTCTGCCGCTTGTTGCGGCAGCGTTTCCTTCCGGGCTCTCTCGTGAGCCAGCGGAGGTCGGAGTTGCGGCTCCGGATTGAGGCGAGGTTCAAGGCCCTCGAACCTTGCGTTCATCCGATCACTCAGGCGGCTCAAGAGGCGTGCCTCGTACGCCTCGAGCGTTGCCGGAGTGATTGCCTCGTCCTGGCTTGTCCCTTTACTTCTATTTTGTTGCAGCAGGGCAGCCTTTGTTTCTACTAGCTCTTTTCTGACCTCAGCTAGCTCCTTCCTGACTTCCGTCAGTTCGGAGCGTTGCTGGGCATTCTCCCGCTGCAACGCTTTAACTTCTTCTGTGGCGCTCCGGGTGGACAAGATGTTGATGTCGTCCCGGAGTGCCGTGACTGCGTCCCTGATGGTCTTGATGTATGTACCCTTCAAGTTGGTGGATGTATTTGCCACCTTCTCCAACAAAAGAAGGCTAGACGACACTCGTGTCATGAGCCGCGTGGAAGACTCAGCGTCTTCCACGTCACCAACGGGTAGGCTGGAGCGGGTAGCTCTAGCCTCGGACAAGGAGGCGAGCATCTCACGCTCCGCTTGCAATTCCAGTTCCGCCCGTTCGGCCTTCAGCAAGTCGAACTTCGCCCTAGCGAGGCCGACATACTGACCGGTCGTGGGCGGTCTTCCTCTCCCTTTCTTCTCTGGAGTCCTAAGAGGAGACTCCTTCTCCTCCGAGGAGTCCGAGTCAACGGGCCCTGTATTGTGCCTCTTAAGCCAGGCACGTCTTGCCTCCTTCTTGCCCTCGTCGCCTGACGCGGAGAGGGCAGACCCCATGCTTCGAGCCGAGGAATCCGACATGGCGTGGTCTTCGGCCATGCCTCCAGCGGACGGCATCGAATCCACGCTGCGGTCGGGACTCGACTCACCAACCGGGCTCAAATCACGTGGTGACGGCGAGGGCGTCACTGTACGGCGGAGCAGTACTATGGGGCTAGATGCCCTGCTGCTCGCACCATCGGCGAGGTCGCGCGTCGACCCGGCCTTCGCTCGCGCACGCGTGCGCATTCCTTCAAACTCCTCGGTAGCAGACTTCACACCAAGGGACCCGGTAATCCCTTGGCGCCGTTGGCCAGACGGGGCGCATTGGCCGCTCGTAACCGATTTCTCACTCGGAGCCCGAGCTAGCTCCGAGCGCCCAGCGTCAGTGGGAGCGCATGACATACCTTTCTTTGATTTTTCCGACATTTCCATTATTTTTTGGGAAGGAGACCTACGGTCCTTTCCCAACAGACCGTAGGAGCGCTTGGGACCGGACTCCCTCCAGCCACTCAACCCCTCGGCACGCCGACCTTAGGTTTAGGGTTATTTTTTATAGTGGTTTTCTTCCACGCGGCCCGACGCTCAGTGCGTCAGACCCCCGGACTCGCAGAGCGAGTTTACGGGTTCCCCGACGTTGTCCGAAACCATACGTCGCGTCCGCGGACCTAGCAGGTCCGCTACCTACGAGCCGAAGCTCCGCTGCCCCTTGCGGGGCCTTCCGCAAAAGCGCTGATGCGCTGTGGCGCTATTGCGCCTCCACCAATGCCGGCCGAGGCCGGTCCGCCAGGTTGAACCTGGCCATTCCACGACCCACAGTGGGTCACCTGGCGACAGTGTCTGACTTCCTTGACAAGAAGCCGAGACTTCGCCCTTGGGGTAATTTTTTAGAGAGGTTGTCTTCCTCGCGGCCCAACGCTCAGTGCGCTGGACCCCCGACCCCACTCAGTGCGGGGCTACGGGTTCATGTGGCCGTGCAATGTCCGCCCTTAAAAAGACCAGACAGCCACATGCCAGTTTTTGTCCGCGCCGGCCGAAACCGGTACCCCCCATATCTGGGGGGCGTTCCCCTATCCGCAACCCGGGGACGCGTCCGATGGCGGACTGGAAACCGCACACGGAAACCTAACCTAACCTAACCTAACCTAACCTTTTTTTTTTTTTTTTTTTTTTTGCGTGGGAAAATCTGCGACCAGATCCCCACCGACAATGGGGATATCGGTGGGGTATGTGGGACTTCTACCCTACTAAAAACCCACGGTGTTTCCTCGCGCCGTCCATGGCGGGGGTAAGGGGATCGAAGAACCACGCGTCTGCCTTCCCCCACCGGACGAGGCCCGCACACTTGCGGGCTCCACCTCGATTAGGCGCGGAGTTTGACCTCCGCGCCGTGGAGAGACGTGCCGGAAACACACAGCACGTCTTCCCTCGTTGCCCGGTGTTGTGTGGACGGCGGACGGCCCCATGTCCACCGCCTCCGAGCGGAGCGGCACCAGGCGCCCATGTTCACCTGTCGCAGCGAGCAGTCAGCGAGGGGCTTCGACTCGGGAGCAACCCTACACCTCTTCTCCGCGGCACAACCTACCGCGGAGTCGGAGGCCGCTTCCACCTGAAACCCTCGGATGAAACCTAACCTAACCTAACCTAACCTAACCTAACCTAACCTAACCTAACCTAACCTAACCTAACCTAACCTAACCTAACCTTTTTTTTTTTTTTTTTTTTTTTTTTTTTTTTTTTTTTTTTTTTTTTTTTTTTTAGGAGGGGAAATGCATTTACGCACTATCCCTCGTCAGGGGGACATCCCGACGAGGGGGTGTGTGGGACTCGCCCGGTGAGAGGCACCGGGAATACCCACTAAAACCCCTCCATATTCCAACATCCGCGGGGGTATATGGGGCCGAGGTTACAGATTGCCTTGTCCTCAAACCCCATCTACACCGCTGTGTCCACTACGGACCCGTCGTCTGGTGCTTTTGGCACTGTTTCTCTGGTGGCAGCCTACGGAATATGTATAGGCCGCCACCCCTCAGCAATGTGAACCGGGCGCCAGTTGTCCTCTACTGACGCCCGGCAGTCATTATATGTTCTGCGCCGTAGCATATGCCCGGCGCCGTTGTCCCGCTCTGCGGCGTCTCAGGGGAGCAGCAAGGGGGTCTTCCTCGCGAGCCCGCTCACTGGCCTCCTTGCTCCTGAGCACTTTCTCACAGAAGGCCTTGACGGCGTTCCATTTTAGTATGCTGTCTAGCATTGCCCTGACGACAGCGGGTAGGGATAAATCCCGGCCGACGACTGCCGTCAGAGCTGACCTCTCATGGTCCCAACCTGGGCAAACTTCCAGAGTATGCTGGGCCGTATCAATCGTTGCCCCGCACTCGTGGCAAGCGGTGGTTGGCTCCCTCTTCGCGACGTTGCACAGGTACTGTCCGAAGCAGCCGTGCCCCGTAAGCACCTGCACAAGCCGGAAGGAGAGCGATCCGGTCCGCCTGCTCACCCACTCCTTGAGGACGGGAGCGACCGCAGCCGAAATGCGGCGACCCGCATTCGGCCTCGCCAACTCGGCGTTCCACGTCATCATAGCCATTTCTTGGGCCTCTCTTCTCCAGCGCGACACCACCGCTGGGGTCGGAGCTACACCTCGGGACCTAGCATCCGCAGTCTTGTAGTTTCCATCTTGGAAGGCGGCGAAAAGTCTGTCAATTATGGATGCGGATCTGTTGCGACGACGAGCTCGGGTGTACTGGCGTCGTGCTTTCACGCATGCCGCTCGGAGCTGTTGCAGCTCTGGCGACCACCAGTACACCTGTCGACGGGGCGGCAGTTTTCCGACGCGAGGCATGGCGACGTCGCAGACGTGCGTCATTGCCTCGCGGAACCATTGCGCCTCCAGATCCGCATCGGTCTCGTCCGGTATGTCAATCCAGGATTCAACGAGGGACGCCTCCACGAGAGCGTCTCTTTCCAGCTTTTTGAGTGCCCACCTGGGCCCGATCTCTGACGGGATATGTCTGGGGCTGTTCGGGTCTGTCGAGTGGGCGGAGACGGAGAACCGGATGTACCGGTGGTCCGACAAAGTCTCGACGCCTTCTTCGACTACCCAGCCCCGGACACGGCGGGCCAGGGCGGGGCTCGCGAACGTGACATCCACGACGGAACCGCCCTGATGCCGCACGCAAGTGTTAGACGTACCCCTATTCAGTACGCACATGTTGCTACTGGAAAGCCACTCCTCGAGGACAGCGCCCCTCGCGTCTGTGAGAGATGATCCCCACGCCGTCGACTTCGCATTCAGGTCTCCGGCTAGAAGTACCTGATGCGGACGACACCAGCCTAAAAGGATGTCTATTTCCGCCAAAAAGCTCTCGAAATCCGAAAGCGAACGATTTGGCGAAAAATAGACACCCACGAACACAATGTTTCCGCATAAGGCGGCAACGAACCCTCGACCCTTATACGTACGATCGACGGCGTGGGCCCCCTCTTTCGAGGCCAAAACAATGGCCACGAGCCCGTCCCGGTCACCGATCCAGTTGTCACGATTGACGACCAGATACGGCTCCGAGACGACTGCCACCTCTATCCTCCACTGCGCCAGCGTCTGGACCAACAAGTCCTGAGCTCTGGCGCAGTGATTTATATTAGTTTGGAGGCACCTTATGGACATACTGATTGTACGTCCATAGGTGCTCCATGCGTCCTGTCCGGCAGGCGGTCGGCGGCATCCTGGGACGTAGCCTCAGGACCAGCCGGCCTTCGTCGATTCCATTTCCGTCTGGGGGCCGAACATTTGGGACTCCCCAGACGATGGTTGTGCCGTTTCCCGGCTTCAGCGCAAATGACACAGCGGGCTTCGGAGCGGCAATCGGCCGCACGGTGGCCAGCCTGACCGCACCGGAAGCACTGCTGGCTTCTGTCGACGGCGGCAGTGCACTGCCCCCTGACGTGTCCGGATTCCAGACACCGGAAGCAGCGCAGCTCTCGGGGCTGAAGGAGCTTGACCCTTGCCGCCGACCATCCCACCAGCAGTCTCCCTTCTAATACTTTTTTAGCAGCTGCTACCGGGCAGCCCGCCCATGCCGTCCCCATGCCGAAGCGCGAGAAACGGATCGCCCCAACCTTGACCGATTCCACGGCACATTCGCCAATTTTGGCGATGGCCGCCGCCACGTCTTGGGAGCTGACGGAATCGTCGAGCCCAGATATCAGTAATTCGGTCATCTTGACCGGTCTGGATACTCGAACCGACTCCGCGCTCAATTGTTCTCTGAGTTTGGCGGCCAGCGCATCCGCCCTATTGTTATTATCCGTGCCAGAAATCTCCAATATCGTGGCCCCGGTCACGGCACGACGGAACTTGATATCTTCAATATCAAGCGCCGCCAAATCCACCTTCCGTTTTGCCTCCTCAATGACGGAGGCATAGGTCAACCCCTTCTCGGCAGCTTCCGGCTGCAGGGTGAGCACTACTGCCGCCGTCTTGGGAGGCTTCGTCTTCTTTTTTGTGATGGGCCGCTGGGGCCGACTCGTTTTTGGAGTTGGAGGTGACTCCTTGTGTTTGCCTCCCCTGGTCACCGTGCTCCATGTTCTGTCCATGGAGGCGGGGGCAGGGGGGAGTGGGCGTGGGTCCCGACGAACCGGCTTCTTGGTCACCGAATCGCGTCCTCGGTTGGGTTTCCTGCGCCAGGTATTTTTGGAAGGCGTCGGTGTCTTCTCTTCATTAGCCGTCACTATTCGCGCACTGGTGGCGGATTTTGGTGGTACGGCAGGGCGCTTGGGTTGAGCCTTCCTCGGCGCCGGTGTCGGCGGAGGTCCCTTTCGGGATGCCAGTGGAGGGCAAGGCTGCGGCTCCTTGTTGAGGAGCTCGTCTATTCTGACGTTGAGTCTTTCACTCAGGCATCTCAATAGGCGGTCCTCCTGCGCCTTGAGCATGCCTGGTGTGACTATCCCTTCAGTGTCCAGCGTCGAGGTAGATTGTCGGGGCTGCGATTGTAAGCTGGCTCTGAATTCGGCGAACTCCTTTCGGAGCTCCGCCATACCAGAGCGCAGTTGTGCGTTTTCACGCTGCAGCGCCACCACTTCCTCAGAAGCGGTCCGGGCGGACAAGATAGCAACGTCGCCCCGGATGTCTTCGGTTGCATCCTTCAGGGACTTAATGAACGTGCCCTTAAGGTTACCTGAGGTGGCAGCAACTTTCTCAATCACTTCGAGGCTGGACATCACTCGCAACTTGATTTGCGAGGATGACTCAGCGTCGTTGGCATGGGACGCGGTCAGGCGGGAGCGGGTGGCTCTAGCTTCCGAAGCGAAAGCGAGCATTTCCCTCTCCGCCTGTAGTACCATTTCGGCCTGTTGGGCCTTAACCAATTCGGCCTTAGCTCTAGCTAAGCCGACGTAGTCGCCGGTTGTGGGCGGACGACCGGGCTTCTTGGCCTTATTAACCGAACGGATCGGAGAGACCGTTCGGTCAGACCCCTCGTCAGATGTTTCTGACTCAGGAGGTTTTGAGCCTCTCTTGAGCCAGAAACGGGACAGATTTCTGTCCTCCTCCATTTTTGTAACTTTCACTCTGGCAGAGCGAACGGTTTTTGTACTGCCAGAGGAAGAGTCTCCCGACATTTCAAGGTCCCGTCGGAGGGCCGGCAGTACCTGCGTATCCTCGTCTCCGGTAGCATTAGTAGCTTGCGAAGGCCCGGGATCCACCCTGGCAAGCTCTTCCTGTCTGGCTTCGCACCAGGGACAGGGGCGGCTTCCCTCGCCGCATTCGCAATCGCCGGTAACCAATTTCTCACCAACCGGCCCGGACACCGGTTGACGCCGCTGGCAAGGCGGGTCGCATGTGCCGCTAGTAACCAACTTCACACTCGAGGGCCCAGCTACCCCCGAGCGCCCGGCGTTAGCGGGATCGCTCAACAAACGCGCGCTCTTTCGTGTCAACATTTCATATTTACGAATTGGGAAATTACGTACGGCCCTTTCCCAAGGGGCCGCAGACGCCCTTTCGGCAGGGATTTACACCTGCCAGGTCAGCGCTAACCTTGGTGCAGGTTATACCGCCCGCGGTTCGGTGCCTCCTCGCGCAGACCGAAGTCTACCTCCGCGCTTAGGACTGGGTAACCCCCCAGCCATACAACCCCTCGGCACGCTGACCTTGGGTTTGGGGTGATTTTTTATAGTGGTTTTCTTCCACGCGGTCCGATGCTAAGTGCGTCAGACCCCCGGCCTCGCAGAGTGCAAGGTTACGGTATGTGTTACTCCAACGAAGCGCCAAATGCGCTGTGGCGTCAGAACGCCCCCTCGTCGGCCGGTCGATGCCGGTCCGCCAGGTTGGACCTGGCCATCCCACGACCCGCTAGGGGTCCACTGGCGACAGCCTAGGGCTTCTTGAACAAGAAGCCACGGCTTCGCCCTCAAGGGTAATTTTTTAGAGAGGTTGTCTTCCTCGCGGCCCAACGTTCAGTGCGCTGGACCCCCGACCCCACTCAGTGCGGGGCTACGGGTTCATGTGGCCGTGCAATGTCCGCCCTTAAAAAGACCAGACAGCCACATGCCAGTTTTTGTCCGCGCCGGCCGAAACCGGTACCCCCCATACTGGGGGGCGTTCCCCTATCCGCAACCCGGGGACGCGTCCGATGGCGGACTGGAAACCGCACACGGAAACCTAACCTAACCTTTTTTTTTTTTTTTTTTACAAGGGGAAATCCGTTACGGATACCCACCGGTTTGGGGACGGCCGGTGGGTTATGTCGGACTCCTATCCCAAGGATGGTAGCGGGATAGTTTACCGACTAAAACCCCTTGGCGCCCTCTTCATCCGCTATTGGCGAAGTTGCGTGATCGGACGGACACTCGTCCGCAACTCCGCCGCGGGGGTCCGCAGCCGGACACTACTCTTGGGGCGTCGCACTCGAACGCAGAGTGCGCCGCGCCTCTCAACGTAAGGGCGGACGGTAGAGTCCCCAACTACCGCCCTGCGTTTTGTCAGGGATCTAGGTGGCGGGCGTGCGCCAGCCGCCTGCGTCCAGTCCGTCTGCGGCGGAGGGGCTGAGATAAGACGTCGTCTTCCCGCTCTCTCTCCGCCGCCTCCTTCTGCGAGATGACATACTCGCAGAAGGTTTGTGTCGCTTGCCAGGCAGCTCTGCTGCCGACCATAGCTTTCACTACGGCCGGCAGAGAGAAGTCATGTCCGATAGTCGCAGCGAGCTCAGTTCGCTGCGCCGTCCATCTAGGGCACTCCGCAAGAGTGTGCTGTGCGCTGTCCTCAGCGCACGCACACGAATGACACTCCGGTGTCGGCTCTCTACGAGCCACCCGGTGCAGATAACTCCCGAAGCAGCCATGCCCCGAGAGCACCTGCACCAGACGGAACGTGAGAGCCCCGTGTCTCCTCTGGAGCCATTCGTCCAAAACGGGACGAACGGCTTCCACGGTGCGGTGGCCGAAACTAGGCTCGGCCAACCTCTCCTTCCATTTCCGGAGGAGGTCAACGCGTGCGCGCGAACGCAATCGCGCGACTTGCTCTTGCGGAGGCTGAGCTCCCCGAGACCGTATATCTGCCACGCCATGATATACGGCCGCCTGCACCTCGGCCTCGAGGTCCCACGGTGGCGTGCCCGCCAGCACGCACGCAGCCTCGAAGGACACTGTCCGGTAACCCCGGACGATCCTGAGCGCTAAGACGCGTTGCGCGCGCCGCAGGTGCGTCCTGCAGTCCGCGCTCAGATCGTCCGCCCAAATTGGGGCTCCGTATAGGGCCATCGACCGCACTGCCCCCGCATACAAGCGACGACAGGCGGCGTTTGGCCCACCCAGGTTTGGAAGCAATCTGCCCAGAGCGGCAGCGGCTCCCACCAACTTCGGCTCCAGAAGCCGAAAGTGCCCTTCGAAACTCCAGCGGCTGTCTAGGACGAGGCCGAGGTATTTCATCGTGGGTTTCACCCTCACGGAGACACCCCCGATTACAATCTGTGAACCCGGCGGTGGTGCTTTCCGAGGCCCGTGAAAGCACATGGCCTCGGTCTTGTTTAAGGCTACGGTGAGCCCCAACCGCCGGATTCGTCCGACGACGTGTGCCACGCCAGCCGTAGCCAGTATGGCTGCATGTCTGTGGGTTGATGCTCGGGCGGTCACGAGGGTGTCGTCGGCGTAACACGTTACACCGACGCCCCGCAAGTTAGCGCCTCTGAGCACCGAGTCATAGCCAATGTTCCACAGGAGCGGCCCGAGGACTGACCCCTGTGGAACTCCGCACGTAATACGTCGGTGTCTCAATCCTGCCTGCGTCGGATAGCTGACTGTACGCTCGGTTAGGTACGCAGCGATTATCCGACGCAGGTATGTCGGTACCTGATGGTACCGAAGTCCATCCATGATGCAGCTCCACGGCAGGCTGTTGAAAGCGTTGGCAATGTCCAACGACACCGCCATCACAACCTCGCCGTGGGCCACTGCATCGTGCGACAGGTCCCGCACGCTTGCTATCGCGTCTATCGTGGACCGACCACGGCGAAAGCCATACTGACTGGTGCTGATGTTCGGCCCGGTTCCTTCGATGTGCTGAACGAGGCGAGAC
The DNA here is from genome assembly GCA_910589475.2 of Bembecia ichneumoniformis. Taxonomy (NCBI): domain Eukaryota; kingdom Metazoa; phylum Arthropoda; class Insecta; order Lepidoptera; family Sesiidae; genus Bembecia; species Bembecia ichneumoniformis. The sequence goes on from OU342546.1 coordinate 17,050, forward strand.
GCGATTATTCGCTCGAACAATTTATTCACCTCGTCCAGCAAGACGATGGGGCGGTAAGCCGACGGGGAGTCCGCCGGCCGTCCATCCTTCTTGATCAGCACCAGCCGACCTTCCTTCCATTTGCGCGGATAGCAACCGTGCCGGAGACAGAGGTCCAGCAAATCTCTGAGACGGCGATCGAGTGGCCCCACGGCCAGGGCCAATGCTCGGCCAGGCACACCATCGGGCCCTGGGGCAGTGGCCGCCTTCCTGCGCAGTCGCAGTAGGGCGGCACCCAGTTCAGCCTCGGTCACCTCCGGTGGCTGAGCCTCGTCCTCTCTTCCCACGGCCGTAGCTTCCAGCATCGGATCCGGTCCCTGTGTATGTTCGACCCGGTCGGGAAAGAGATTAGCCACCACTCTCTCCAGGAGTTGCGGCTCGAGACTACTCGTCAGCGGAGGTGCCCATGGGCGTAGTTTTTGCCTCACGAGCCTGTAAGGCCTACCCCACGGATCGCCGTCTATGCTGTCTAGCAGCTCCGTCCACGAGCGAGCCTTCGCCTCGGCGATAGTCGCCTTCAGCCGCAGGGAGCGCTCCCTGTACTCAGAGTACAGGTGTGACTCGAGCGCTTCGTCCCTGTTTCGTCGCCTACGGCTTCGGGCGAATTGGCGTCTCGCTCTGACGCAATCCCGACGGAGCTGCGCTATTTCCTCTGTCCACCAATGGACCTGTCGCTTCTTAGGAACTCGCAAACTGCGGCGAGGCATCGCCGCGTCGCACACCTGCTGTAGGGCTCCTGTGAACCATTGTGCAGTCGTGTCGGCGTTCACCGGGTCCGCGGGACCGGGGACCCACGCCTGCACGATCGCTGCCTCCTCGATGAGATCCTTGTTGAGGTTCTTAACTGACCACCTTGGGCCGTTCCATCCCGTCACCGAACGAGAGCCGCTCGGGGCGTCCCCGGAGGCGGAGATGCCGAATCGTATGTATCGATGATCGGACAAGGTCTCGACGCCTTCGAGGACCCTCCACCTTCGGACACGACGTGCCAGGTCGGGACTGGCAAACGAGAGGTCCACAATGGACCCGCCCCGCCTGCGCACACACGTGTCTATCGACCCCCGATTCAATAACGAGAGGCCAACGGAAACGGCCCATCTTTCTAACAGCCGCCCACGGTTGTCCGAAACCGGGCAACCCCAAGCCAGGGATTTGGCATTGAAGTCCCCGGCGACGAGGACCGGATACGGGCTACTGCGAAGGACTACTTCACCTAACTCCAACAAGGATCTCTCGAATTCAGCGAAACTCTTGTTGGGGGAGAAATACACTCCCACGACAACAGTTCCGCCTACTAATGCAGCGACGTGCCCCCTTCCCCGGACTGTGTTCCCGAAAGTAGGGGAGCCAACAGAAGGCTGCGACGCGAGCGCTACCACTCCGTCTCTATCTCCGACCCAGTTGGTCGGGACCCGATATGGCTCAGCCACTATCGCGACGTGTATTGACCACTGCGCCAGGCTCTGGCACAGGAGATCCTGTGCCCGGGCGCAGTGGTTAATATTCGCCTGCAGGATCTGGAGGCTCATTATTTGGCAACGGTCTCCACTTCCATCTCACCGTTCGCCTGCTTGGCAGGCTCGGCAACCTAACCTAACCTTTTTTTTTTTTTTTTTTTTTTTTTTTTAGGAGGGGAAATGCATTTACGCACTATCCCTCGTCGGGGGGACATCCCGACGAGGGGGTGTGTGGGACTCGCCCGGTGAGAGGCACCGGGAATACCCACTAAAACCCCTCCATATTCCAACATCCGCGGTGGTATATGGGGCCGAGGTTACAGATTGCCTTGTCCTCAAACCCCATCTACACCGCTGTGTCCACTACGGACCCGTCGTCTGGTGCTTTTGGCACTGTTTCTCTGGTGGCAGCCTACGGAATATGTATAGGCCGCCACCCCTCAGCAATGTGAACCGGGCGCCAGTTGTCCTCTACTGACGCCCGGCAGTCATTATGTGGTCTGCGCCGCAGTATAGGCGCGGCGCCGTTGTCCTGCTCTGCGGCGTCTCAGGGGAACAGCCAAGGGGTCTACTTCGCGAGTCCGCTCGCTGGCCTCCTTGCTCCTGAGCACCGTCTCACAGAAGGCCTTGACGGCGTTCCATTTTTGTGTGCTGTTTAGCATTGCTCTGACGACAGCGGGTAGGGATAAATCCCGGCCGACGACTGCCGTCAGAGCTGACCTCTCATGGTCCCAACCTGGGCAAACTTCCAGAGTATGCTGGGCCGTATCAATCGTTGCCCCGCACTCGTGGCAAGCGGTGGTTGGCTCCCTCTTCGCGACGTTGTACAGGTACTGTCCGAAACAGCCGTGCCCCGTAAGCACCTGCACAAGCCGGAAGGAGAGCGATCCGGTCCGCCTGCTCACCCACTCCTTGAGGACGGGAGCGACCGCAGCCGAAATGCGGCGACCCGCATTCGGCCTCGCCAACTCGACGCTCCACGTCATCAGAGCCTCTTCTTGGGCCTCTCTTCTCCAGCGCGACACCACCGCTGGGGTCGGAGCTACACCTCGGGCCCTAGCATCCGCAGTCTTGTAGTAGACCGCTGCTAGGACCTCGGCATCCAATTCCCAGGGGGGTGTTCCAGCAATAAGGCACGCCGCCTCCCACGAGACGGTGCGATACGCTCGGATGACCCTGATCGCAACGATCCGCTGCGCGCGACGCAACAGGACCTTATTTTGCGCTGACAGGGAGTCCACCCAGATCGGTGCCCCGTACAGGGCCATCGATCGCACCACGCCTGCGTAGAGACGACGGCATCCACTCCTTGGCCCACCCAGGTTGGGCGTTAGCCTTGCTAGGGCTAGCGATGTCCGGACCAATTTGGGAACCAGCTTAGAGAAGTGGTCCCTGAAGTTCCACCGGCTATCGAGAACGACGCCGAGATATTTCAACGTCGACCCGATGCCGATGGACACTCCGCTCACAATAATGTGGGCGTCTGGCGGTGGCGCCTTGCGAGGTCCGTGGAAGCAGATCGCTTCGGACTTTTCAAGGGCCACCGTCAGGCCCAGGCGCCGTATGCGCCCCACCACCTGTGCGACTCCGGCGGTTGCCAACAGGGCCGCGTCACGGAACGTGCCACCGCGGGCGGTCACTAGCGTGTCGTCCGCGTAACACGTGACGTCGACCCCGTGCAGGGTAACGCCCCGCAGCACCCAGTCGTAGCCGATGTTCCACAGGAGCGGCCCGAGGACCGACCCCTGCGGGACACCGCACGACACTTCCCGTTGACAAATTCCAACGCGTGTGGGGTACACGACCGACCGACCCGAGAGGTACTCGTCGACGAGTCGACGCAAGTATCCCGGGAAGGCGTGGTACCCCATGGCCTCCAAGATTACTCTGTGTGGGAGAGTGTTGAACGCGTTGGAAATGTCTAAGGACACCGCCAAGACGACCCCACCTTTCCCAACTTCCTCGTCCGCTATAGTCCTCACCCTGGCAATCGCGTCCACGGTGGACCTGCCCCTACGGAAACCGAACTGGATCTCTGCCAAATTCGGCCCCGTCTCCTCGAGGTGTTGAGTGAGGCGAGCAGCGATAACTCGCTCGAGCAATTTCCCAGCCTCACTCAGCAGGACTATGGGGCGGTATGCCGATGGTGAGTCCACCGGACGCCCGGGCTTGCGGATGAGGACCAGCCTGCCCTGCTTCCACTCCTTGGGAAAGTGGCCTTTCTTCACACAGGTGGTGAGTAGCGCACGGAATCTCTCGTCCAGACCGCCCTCCTTGAGGGCCAAGACCCACGCCTTCCCCGGGATGCCGTCGGGACCGGGAGCTGTGTTCTTCGCGCTGAGGCGAAGAACCGCCCTATTCAGTTCGCCCTCGGACACCTCGGGAACCTCGATTGGAGTCGGCTGCACCGCACGATCTTGTGTGCGAGGAGCATCGCCCTCCGCCCTGACAGGAAACAGGGTCTCCACCACTCTCGCGAGCATCTCCGCTTCCATCTCAGATGTGAGCGGAGGGGCCCAGGGGCGAAGCTTGCTCATGACGAGCTTGTACGGCCTGCCCCATGGGTCCCGCTCGAGCGAGTCGACCAGCTCCTGCCAGGCGCGCTCCTTCGCTGCACCGATCTCCGCTCTCAAGGCTTTCTTGGCCCCTTGGAAGGCGGCGAAAAGTCTTTCCAGTATGGATGCGGATCTGTTGCGACGACGAGCTCGGGTGTACTGGCGTCGTGCTTTCACACATGCCGCTCGGAGCTGTTGCAGCTCTGGCGACCACCAGTACACCTGTCGACGGGGCGGCAGTTTTCCGACGCGAGGCATGGCGACGTCGCAGACGTGCGTCATTGCCTCGCGGAACCATTGCGCCTCCAGATCCGCATCGGTCTCGTCCGGTGTGTCAATCCAGGATTCAACGAGGGACGCCTCCACGAGAGCGTCTCTTTCCAGCTTTTTGAGTGCCCACCTGGGCCCGATCTCTGACGGGATATGTCTGGGGCTGTTCGGGTCTGTCGAGTGGGGGGAGACGGAGAACCGGATGTACCGGTGGTCCGACAAAGTCTCGACCCCTTCTTCGACTACCCAGCCCCGGACACGGCGGGCCAGGGCGGGGCTCGCGAACGTGACATCCACGACGGAACCGCCCTGATGCCGCACGCAAGTGTTAGTCGTACCCCTATTCAGTACACACATGTTGCTACTGGAAAGCCACTCTTCGAGGGCTGCGCCCCTCGCGTCTGTGAGAGATGATCCCCACGCCGTCGACTTCGCATTCAGGTCTCCGGCTAGGAGTACCTGATGCGGACGACACCAGCCTAAAAGGATGTCTATTTCCGCCAAAAAGCTCTCGAAATCCGAGAGCGAACGATTTGGCGAAAAATAGACACCCACGAACACAATGTTTCCGCATAAGGCGGCAACGAACCCTCGACCCTTATACGTACGATCGACGGCGTGGGCCCCCTCTCTCGAGGCCAAAACAATGGCTACGAGCCCGTCCCGGTCACCGATCCAGTTGTCACGATTGACGACCAGATACGGCTCCGAGACGACTGCCACCTCTATCCTCCACTGCGCCAGCGTCTGGACCAGCAAGTCCTGAGCTCTGGCGCAGTGATTTATATTAGTTTGGAGACACCTTATGGACATACTGATTGTACGTCCATAGGTGCTCCATGCGTCCTGTCCGGCAGGCGGTCGGCGGCATCCTGGGACGTAGCCTCAGGACCAGCCGGCCTTCGTCTGTTCCATTTCCGTCTGGGGGCCGAACATTTGGGACTCCCCAGACGATGGTTGTGCCGTTTCCCGGCTTCAGCGCAAATGACACAGCGGGCTTCGGAGCGGCAATCGGCCGCACGGTGGCCAGCCTGACCGCACCGGAAGCACTGTTGGCTTCTGTCAACGGCGGCAGTGCACTGCCCCCTGACGTGTCCTGATTCCAGACACCGGAAGCAGCGCAGCTCTCGGGGCTGTAGGAGCTTAACCCTTGCCGCCGACCATCCCACCAGCAGTCTCCCTTCTAATACTTTTTTGGCAGCTGCTACCGGGCAGCCCGCCCATGCCGTCCCCATGCCGAAGCGCGAGAAACGGATCGCCCCAACCTTGACCGATTCCACGGCACATTCGCCAATTTTGGCGATGGCCGCCGCCACGTCTTGGGAGCTGACGGAGTCGTCGAGCCCAGATATCAGAAGTTCGGTCATCTTGACCGGTCTGGATACTCGGACCGACTCCGCGTTCAATTCTTCCCTGAGTTTGGCGGCCAGCGCATCCGCCCTATTGTTATTGTCCGTGCCAGATATCTCCAATATCGTGGCCCCGGTCACGGCACGACGGAACTTGATATCAACAATGTCAAGCGCCGCCAAGTCCACCTTCCGTTTTGCCTCCTCAATGACGGAGGCATAGGTCAACCCCTTCTCGGCAGCTTCTGGCTGCAGGGTGAGCACTACTGCCGCCGTCTTGGGAGGCTTCGTCGTCTTTTTAGGGATGGGCCGCTGGGGCCGTCTCGTTTTAGGAGTTGGAGGTGACTCCTTGTGTTTGCCTCCCCTGGCCACCGTGCTCCATGTTCTGTCCATGGAGGCGGGGGCAGGGGGGAGTGGGCGTGGTTCCCGACGAACCGGTTTTTTGGTCACCGCCGCGCGTCCTGGGTTGGGTTTCCTGCGCCAGATATTTTTGGAAGGCGTCGGTGTCTCCTCTTCGGTAGCCGTCGCTATTCGCGCACTGGTGGCGGATTTTGGCGGTACGGCAGGGCGCTTGGGTTGAGCCTTCCTCGGCGCCGGTGTCGGCGGAGGTCCCTTTCGGGATGCCAGTGGAGGGCAAGGCTGCGGCTCCTTGTTCAGGAGCTCGTCTATTCTGACGTTGAGTCTTTCACTCAGGCATCTCAATAGGCGGTCCTCCTGCGCCTTGAGCATGCCTGGTGTGACTATCCCTTCAGTGTCCTGCGTCAAGGGAGATTGTCGAGGCTGCGATTGCAAGCTGGCTCTGAATTCGGCGAACTCCTTTCTTAGTTCCTCCATGCCAGAGCGCAGTTGTGCGTTTTCACGCTGCAGCGCCATCACTTCTTCAGAAGCGGTCCGGGTGGACATGATATCGACGTCTTCCCGGATGTCTTCGGTTGCGTCCTTCAGGGCCTTGACGAAGGTGCCCTTAAGGTTACCTGAGGTGGCAGCCACTTTTTTGATCACTTCGAGGCTGGACATCACCCGCAACTTGAGTTGCGAGGATGACTCAGCGTCGTTAGCGTGAGACGCGGTCAGGCGGGAGCGGGTGGCTCTAGCTTCTGAAGCAAAAGCGAGCATTTCCCTCTCCGCCTGTAGCATCATTTCGGCCTGTTGGGCCTTAACCAATTCGGCCTTAGCTCTAGCTAAGCCGACGTAGTCGCCGGTTGTGGGCGGACGACCGGGCTTCTTGGCCTTATTAGCCGAACGAATCGGAGAGACCGTTCGGTCAGACCCCTCGTCAGATGTTTCTGACTCAGGAGGTTTTGAGCCTCTCTTGAGCCAGAAACGAGACAGATTTCTGTCCTCCTCCATTTTTGTCACTTTCACTCTGGCAGAGCGAACGGTTTTTGTACTGCCAGAGGAAGAGTCTCCCGACGTTTCAAGGTCCTGTCGGAGGGCCGACAGTACCTGCGTATCCTCGTCTCCGGTAGCATTAGTAGCTTGCGAAGGCCCGGGATCCACCCTGGCAAGCTCTTCCTGTCTGGCTTCGCACCAGGGACAGGGGCGGCTTCCCTTGCCGCATTCGCAATCGCCGGTAACCAATTTCTCATCAACCGGCCCGGACACCGGTTGACGCCGCTGGCAAGGCGGGTCGCATGTGCCGCTAGTAACCAACTTCACACTCGAGGGCCCAGCTACCCCCGAGCGCCCGGCGTTAGCGGGATCGCTCAACAAACGCGCGCTCTTTCGTGTTAACATTTCATATTTTAAAGGAGTGGGAAATTACGTACGGCCCTTTCCCAAGGGGCCGCAGACGCTCTTTTGGCAGGGATTTACACCTGCCGGGTCAGCGCTAACCTTGGTGCAGGTTATACCGCCCGCGGTTCGGTGCCTCCTCGCGCAGACCGAAGTCTGCCTCCGCGCTTGGGACTGGGTAACCCCCCAGCCATACAACCCCTCGGCACGCTGACCTTGGGTTTGGGGTGATTTTTTATAGTGGTTTTCTTCCACGCGGTCCGATGCTAAGTGCGTCAGACCCCCGGCCTCGCAGAGTGCAAGGTTACGGTATGTATTACTCCAACGAAGCGCCAAATGCGCTGTGGCGTCAGAACGCCCCCTCGTCGGCCGGTCGATGCCGGTCCGCCAGGTTGGACCTGGCCATCCCACGACCCGCTAGGGGTCCACTGGCGACAGCCTAGGGCTTCTTGAACAAGAAGCCACGGCTTCGCCCTCAAGGGTGATTTTTTAGAGAGGTTGTCTTCCTCGCGGCCCAACGCTCAGTGCGCTGGACCCCCGACCCCACTCAGTGCGGGGCTACGGGTTCATGTGGCCGTGCAATGTCCGCCCTTAAAAAGACCAGACAGCCACATGCCAGTTTTTGTCCGCGCCGGCCGAAACCGGTACCCCCCATACTGGGGGGCGTTCCCCTATCCGCAACCCGGGGACGCGTCCGATGGCGGACTGGAAACCGCACACGGAAACCTAACCTAACCTTTTTTTTTTTTTTTTTTTTTTTTTTAGGAGGGGAAATGCATTTACGCACTATCCCTCGTCGAGGGGACATCCCGACGAGGGGGTGTGTGGGACTCGCCCGGTGAGAGGCACCGGGAATACCCACTAAAACCCCTCCGTGTTCCATCATCAGCGGTGGTAGGAGGATCCGAAGCGACAGCTGGGCCTTGTCCTCGTGATCCCCCGCACCGCAGTGTCCGCAGCCGGACTCATTCCCAGCAGATGTGCTGCTTCCTCTCTGGTGACGACCTACTGGAACACCTGTAGGCCGTCACCCCTCACAAATGAAAATGTCCGGGCGTCAGTTGTCCTCATACTGACGCCCGGTTGTCATTACCTGACGGGGGCCGCGTCGTATGCGCGGCGGCGTCGACCGACTCTTCGGCGCCTGAGTGGTTCCGCCTGGGGGTCCTCCTCTCGGGACCGCTCCCCGGCCTCCTTACCACTCAAGGCCGCTTCACAAAATGCCTTGACAGCATTCCAGCTGTCAAGGCTTCCAATCATTTCTCTGACGACAGCGGGTAAAGACAGATCCTGTCCCACGACTGCCGTCAGAGCCGCTCTCTCCGTATCCCAACCTGGGCATGCCTCCAAGACGTGCTGGGCGGTGTCCTCACCGGCCCCGCACTCGTGGCAGGCGGTGGTTCGCTCCCTTCTCGCGACGTTGCACAGATACCTTCCGAAGCATCCATGCCCCGTAAGCACCTGCACAAGCCGAAAGGAGAGCGAGCCGGCCCGCCTGCCCGTCCACTCGGTCAGCACCGGCGCGATCGCAGACGTGGTGCGGTAACCCCACCCCGGCTGCGTCAGCTGGTCGCGCCATCGCTCGACTGCCTCGTCTTGGGCCTCTCGTCGCCAGTGTGACACTTCTTCTGGGAGTGGTCTACCGCCGCGGGCCCTTGCGTCCGCGGTTTTGCGGTACACCGTTGCAAGGACCTCGGCATCCAGCTCCCAGGGAAGCGTTCCCGCAATTGCGCATGCCGCTCTCCACGAGGTGGTGCGATACGCTCTAATGACCCTGGTCGCCATGACCCGCTGCGGAAAACCTAACCTAACCTTTTTTTTTTTTTTTTTTTTTTACAAGGGGAAATCCGTTACGGATACCCACCGGTCTGGGGACGGCCGGTGGGTTATGTCGGACTCCTATCCCAAGGATGGTAGCGGGATAGTTTACCGACTAAAACCCCTTGGCGCCCTCTTCATCCGCTATTGGCGAAGTTGCGTGATCGGACGGACACTCGTCCGCAACTCCGCCGCGGGGGTCCGCAGCCGGACACTACTCTTGGGGCGTCGCACTCGAACGCAGAGTGCGCCGCGCCTCTCAACGTAAGGGCGGACGGTAGAGTCCCCATCTACCGCCCTGCGTCTTGTCAGGGATCTAGGTGGCGGGCATGCGCCAGCCGCCTGCGTCCAGTCCGTCTGCGGCGGAGGGGCTGAGATAAGACGTCGTCTTCCCGCTCTCTCTCCGCCGCCTCCTTCTGCGAGATAACATCCTCGCAGAAGGTTTGTGTCGCTCGCCAGGCAGCTCTGCTGCCGACCATAGCTTTCACTACGGCCGGCAGAGAGAAGTCATGTCCGATAGTCGCAGCGAGCTCAGTTCGCTGCGCCGTCCATCTAGGGCACTCCGCAAGAGTGTGCTGTGCGCTGTCCTCAGCGCACGCACACGAATGACACTCCGGTGTCGGCTCTCTACGAGCCACCCGGTGCAGATAACTCCCGAAGCAGCCATGCCCCGAGAGCACCTGCACCAGACGGAACGTGAGAGCCCCGTGTCTCCTCTGGAGCCATTCGTCCAAAACGGGACGAACGGCTTCCACGGTGCGGTGGCCGAAACTAGGCTCGGCCAACCTCTCCTTCCATTTCCGGAGGAGGTCAACGCGTGCGCGCGAACGCAATCGCGCGACTTGCTCTTGCGGAGGCTGAGCTCCCCGAGACCGTATATCTGCCACGCCATGATATACGGCCGCCTGCACCTCGGCCTCGAGGTCCCACGGTGGCGTGCCCGCCAGCACGCACGCAGCCTCGAAGGACACTGTCCGGTAACCCCGGACGATCCTGAGCGCTAAGACGCGTTGCGCGCGCCGCAGGTGCGTCCTGCAGTCCGCGCTCAGATCGTCCGCCCAAATTGGGGCTCCGTATAGGGCCATCGACCGCACTGCCCCCGCATACAAGCGACGACAGGCGGCGTTTGGCCCACCCAGGTTTGGAAGCAATCTGCCCAGAGCGGCAGCGGCTCCCACCAACTTTGGCTCCAGAAGTCGAAAGTGCCCTTCGAAACTCCAGCGGCTGTCTAGGACGAGGCCGAGGTATTTCATCGTGGGTTTCACCCTCACGGAGACACCCCCGATTACAATCTGTGAACCCGGCGGTGGTGCTTTCCGAGGCCCGTGAAAGCACATGGCCTCGGTCTTGTTTAAGGCTACGGTGAGCCCCAACCGCCGGATTCGTCCGACGACGTGTGCCACGCCAGCCGTAGCCAGTATGGCTGCATGTCTGTGGGTTGGTGCTCGGGCGGTCACGAGGGTGTCGTCGGCGTAACACGTTACACCGACGCCCCGCAAGTTAGCGCCTCTGAGCACCGAGTCATAGCCAATGTTCCACAGGAGCGGCCCGAGGACTGACCCCTGTGGAACTCCGCACGTAATACGTCGGTGTCTCAATCCTGTCTGCGTCGGATAGCTGACTGTACGCTCGGTGAGGTACGCAGCGATTATCCGACGCAGGTATGTCGGTACCTGATGGTACCGAAGTCCATCCATGATGCAGCTCCACGGCAGGCTGTTGAAAGCGTTGGCAATGTCCAACGACACCGCCATCACAACCTCACCGTGGGCCACTGCATCGTGCGACAGGTCCCGCACGCTTGCTATCGCGTCTATCGTGGACCGACCACGGCGAAAGCCATACTGACTGGTGCTGATGTTCGGCCCGGTTCCTTCGATGTGCTGAACGAGGCGAGACGCGATTATTCGCTCGAACAATTTATTCACCTCGTCCAGCAAGACGATGGGGCGGTAAGCCGACGGGGAGTCCGCCGGCCGTCCATCCTTCTTGATCAGCACCAGCCGACCTTCCTTCCATTTGCGCGGATAGCAACCATGCCGGAGACAAAGGTCCAGCAAATCTCTGAGACGGCGATCGAGTGGCCCCACGGCCAGAGCCAATGCTCGGCCAGGCACACCATCGGGCCCTGGGGCAGTGGCCGCCTTCCTGCGCAGTCGCAGTAGGGCGGCACCCAGTTCAGCCTCGGTCACCTCCGGTGGCTGAGCCTCGTCCTCTCTTCCCACGGCCGTAGCTTCCAGCATCGGATCCGGTCCCTGTGTATGTTCGACCCGGTCGGGGAAGAGATTAGCCACCACTCTCTCCAGGAGTTGCGGCTCGAGACTACTCGTCAGCGGAGGTGCCCATGGGCGTAGTTTTTGCCTCACGAGCCTGTAAGGCCTACCCCACGGATCGCCGTCTATGCTGTCTAGCAGCTCCGTCCACGAGCGAGCTTTCGCCTCGGCGATAGCCGCCTTCAGCCGCAGGGAGCGCTCCCTGTACTCAGAGTACAGATGGGATTCGAGCGCTTCGTCCCTGTTTCGTCGCCTACGGCTTCGAGCGAATTGGCGTCTCGCTCTGACGCAATCCCGACGGAGCTGCGCTATTTCCTCTGTCCACCAATGGACCTGTCGCTTTTGAGGAACTCGCAAACTGCGGCGAGGCATCGCCGCGTCGCACACCTGCTGTAGGGCTCCTGCGAACCATTGTGCAGTCGTGTCGGCGTTCGCCGGGTCCGCCGGACCGGGGAGCCACGCCTGCACGATCGCTGCCTCCTCGATGAGATCCTTGTTGAGGTTCCTAACTGACCACCGTGGGCCGTTCCATCCCGCCACCGAACGAGAGCCGTTCGGGACGTCCCCGGAGGCGGAGATGCCGAATCGTATGTATCGATGATCCGACAAGGTCTCGACGCCTTCGAGGACCCTCCACCTTCGGACACGACATGCCAGGTCGGGACTGGCAAACGAGAGGTCCACAATGGACCCGCCCCGCCTGCGCACACACGTGTCTAATGACCCCCGATTCAATAGCGAGAGGCCAACGGAAACGGCCCATCTTTCTAGCAGCCGCCCACGGTTGTCCGAAACCGGGCAACCCCAAGCCATGGATTTGGCATTGAAGTCCCCGGCGACGAGGACCGGATACGGGCTACTGCGAAGGACTACTTCACCTAACTCCAACAAGGATCTCTCGAATTCAGCGAAACTCTTGTTGGGGGAGAAATACACTCCCACGACAACAGTTCCGCCTACTAATGCAGCGACGTGCCCCCTTCCCCGGACTGTGTTCCCGAAAGTAGGGGAGCCAACAGAAGGCTGCGACGCGAGCGCTACCACTCCGTCTCTATCTCCGACCCAGTTGGTCGGGACCCGATATGGCTCAGCCACTATCGCGACGTGTATTGACCACTGCGCCAGGCTCTGGCACAGGAGATCCTGTGCCCGGGCGCAGTGGTTAATATTCGCCTGCAGGACCTGGAGGCTCATTATTTGGCAACGGTCTCCACTTCCATCTCACCGTTCGCCTGCTTGGCAGGCTCGGCGGCGGGCTGTGGAACGGTCTCAGGACCGTTGCCAGGTTTCGCTTCCTTCTTTCTCTTCTTATTGGGCCTTTTGCGGGGGGCAGCACACGATCTGCTGCCCACGCTGTGCCCCGCAGGTCTATTCAGTGAAGTGCACACGGGGCACTCAGGCTCCCCTGTGCACTCGCGCGCCTTGTGACCGGGCTTTCCGCAGCGGAAGCACAGCGCGCTGCGGTCAGTCCCGGTGCATTTGTGACGGGCGTGCCCCACCTCGAGGCACCTAAAACATCGTGGTGGCCTGGGTGCCAGCAGTTTGACCTGCGCAGACACCCAGCCAACCAGCAGACGCCCACCGCGCACCACCTTGTCGGCTGCGGTAGTTGGGCACCGCAGCCACAGTGAGGCAGCCCCTCCGTCGGAGACTTGTATCTCACCGGTTCTTACCGCTTCGGGAGAGCATCCGCCCACCCGAGCGATAGCGGCAGCCACTTCCTCTTTGGAGACAGAGTCGTCGAGGCCAGTGATCCGCATGTCCGCGGTTTTAACCGGCCTCGTCACCAGCGCTCTGTCCCCCAGGATCTCCCGGCATTTGTTCGCCAAGGCGTCGGCTTTCTCGCCGGCCGACGTGCCTGGCAGCTCGAAAATCCGCGAATCTGTCCGTTTAGCGGGTCTAAAACGGACAGAGGGAATTCCGAGCTGCTCGAGGTCGAGCTTAGACTTCAGGTCGCCCAGAGCCTCCTTATATTTCACGCTCCTATCTTTCACCTCGGGAGGCAGTGAGATGACCACTGCCGCCGAGCGAGGGGGGCGCAGCTTGGGCGGTGTCGCCTTTGAGCGCACGCCGGCTGACGAGGGCTGCTTGGCTGCCGCCGCAGTCTTTTTTGGTTTGAGGCCTCGTTTAACCACTGTGGTCCAGCCCTCGTCCATAGACTTGGGGGCTGGAGGTAGTGGCCGGGCCTTAGTTGCCTCATTTTTGCCCTTTTCAGGGCGCATGGGCGCCGCCTCACGGTCAGCGCCTCGGCGTGAGGGCTGTTTCACAACCGTACCCTTGGCGGGCACGGTACGTGAGGGCAAATCGGCTGTCAGCGCCGACTGCCCCCTACTAGTCAACTTGGGGAAAAGACGATCCCCGAAAGCCGTGAGTTTGGCATCAATCATGGAGCTGACACTCTCCATGATTGTGTCCAATAGACCGTCTGCTTCAGGGATGGACGACTGTCCGGCCTGTGGTATGGTTTGAGGCTGGCGTGCCTTCAACATTTCCCTCCTCATGCTGGCCATCTCCTCTCGGAGAACGGCAAGCTCTGCTCTCAGGCGGGTATTGTCCTCCTGGACCCTCCGCATCTCTACCGATGCCGGCTGGTCCATTTTGGACGCTGCCTGGGAGACGTAGTCGCAAACCTTGTTCAGCGCCCTCTGGTACGTACCCTTAAGGTTGCCTGACTTACGGGTCACCACCTTCACCGTGGCAGCTGAATGGCGCAAGCCCTCCTTTAAAGTGGGCGCCTCCTCAATCATCCTGGCCAACGACTCAGGGTCGTCGGACGAGGGATTCTTCGCGTCCTCAGCGCTGAAACTGCGATCTGTCAGCAGTTCCGCCACCTCGCGTTCAGCTTGGAGTTCTATCTCCTCCCGCTGAGCTTTGAGGTACGCTCGTTTCGCCTCGGCTAGCCCAACGTATTCGCCCGTCGTGGGCGGGCGGCCTCTTGGTCTTGGTTTGACCCGGGTTTTCGTGGCGGGCTTGCCGCTATTACTTCCAGAACCCGAGTCCGAGCTTTGGCTCTGGGCGCTGTGGTAGTGCCTCTTCGGGGCCCAGGCACGACCCGGGAGTCTTGGCGAAGAGGCAGAGTCCATTGATTTACAGGAGCCGGAATCAGATCCGGCCCTGTCTCCCGCAGGACTTCCATCTCGTGGCGACGCCACCGGCGTCACCATCCGGCGGAGCGAGACCACGGGGCTGAGTCCCCCTCTGCTCACACCATCGGCAGGGTCGCGCGTCGACCCTGCCTTCGCTCGCGCACGCGTGCGCACACCCACAGCTTCCTCGGTAACATATTTCTCACCAAGGGACCCGGTAATCCCTTGGCGCCGTTGGCCAGACGGGGCGCATTGGCCGCTCGTAACACATTTAACATCCGGAGCCCGAGCTAGCTCCGAACGCCCGGCGTCAGCGGGATCGCATGACATATCATTTTCCTTACTTGACATTTCCATTCTTAATTGGGAAGGAACGCCTACGGCCCTTTCCCAACAGGCCGTAGGGGCGCTTGGGACTGGGTTCCCCCCAGCCATACAACCCATCGGCACGCCGACCTTAGGTTTTGGGTTATTTTTTATAGTGGTTTTCTTCCACGCGGCCCGACGCTCAGTGCGCCGGACCCCCGGCCTCGCGGAGTGCGAGGTTACGGGTCGCCCGACGGTGACCTAGGCCACACGCCGCGCCCGCGAACCTTGCAGGACCGCCTCCCACGAGCCGAAGCTCCGCTGCCCCATTACGGGGCCTCAGGCGCCGAATAGCGCTTGGCGTCAGGACGCCTCCACCTCTGTAACCGCCAGATAGCATCTGGCCATCCCACGACCCAATAGCGGTCAACTGGCGACAGCGTCGGGCTTCTTGAGCAAGAAGCCCTAGCTTCGCCCTCATGGGTGATTTTTTAGAGAGGTTTTCTTCCTCGCGGTCCAGCGCTCAGTGCGCTGGACCCCCGACCCCGCTCAGTGCGGGGCTACGGGTTCATGTGGCCGTGCAATGTCCGCCCTTAAAAAGACCAGACAGCCACATGCCAGTTTTTGTCCGCGCCGGCCGAAACCGGTACCCCCCATTTCTGGGGGGCGTTCCCCTATCCGCAACCTGGGGACGCGTCCGATGGCGGACTGGAAACCGCACACGGAAAACCTAACCTAACCTAACCTAACCGAGTCTCAACTCAGCCTAACTCGAGAGAGGACGTGTGCGAGAACGCTCCGCCTGTGTTAATCGTGTGAATTTATTTAATAATTATTTATAAGTTTTCTACAACTTTGGATTGCAATTGCTCATCTGGCAAGTGTGGAGGTGTACGGTGCGAGGCATCGTTGTGTTCGTCACGACTGCCCAAACGCAACGGTTTATTCCTCGCGAAGATCGGATTGTCTTCTGAGGAGATATCTTCAAGAAACCCGGAGAGTTTCCTTGTCCCGGCGAGTGCGATACTTCGAACGCATCGGAGACAGGGTTTTTCTGCCGAACGGCTCGGGCGGGAAAGGCTGACAACGCAGTAGTGTGAGTGTGAGGCTGGACACCCACCCCCACTAGTGGACC
Source organism: Bembecia ichneumoniformis (assembly GCA_910589475.2). NCBI lineage: Eukaryota > Metazoa > Arthropoda > Insecta > Lepidoptera > Sesiidae > Bembecia > Bembecia ichneumoniformis. The sequence goes on from OU342546.1 coordinate 33,072, forward strand.
CCGGCGGAGTTCCTGAATGGGCAATTGGACGCGGCCAGCGAAACCACTCTCAAAATTTTCGGTTCAGTGGATCAATAACTAGTGAGTGCAAGTGACCGACCGAAAAGTGTTACGTTACACGGAACCTCTATCAAATTACGCAAATGTGAAATCTAATTAGATAGTGTTTAAATATAAAAAAAAGCCCTTTAAATTGACATATCAAACTCTGAAATTGGTTCAGGGATTGAAGAGAAATCAATCAACAAATTTCAAGGGGGCAGATCGGAAAAAGCCGCTACTCACCGGGCGGACTTTCACTAATCGTTCAACATTGTTTATATATAGTATTAAAACTAGAATCAATCATTTCGCAAATTAAAAATAAATAAATAAAAAAAAAAAAAAAAAAAAACTGTACGAAATTATAGAATATAAGTTGAGACTTAGGTTAAGGTTTGATTTAAGACTATAAGCTGTGATATTTCGTCATTATCATTACCAACTAGATTATTGAAAATACATTTCTACATAATAAATGCTTATGTAAACTCAATTTATTACAAATCTACGGTTTTAATTGTAGCCACTATTCCATCTGTATTCCCGTATTCGTATTTGTTATTTAAAATATAATTGAATTATTAGTTGAGAACTGATTGTAAATAGTATTATTATTAAATTGATAATTATAAGGAAATCACAGCTGCTATATTGTATTGGGCCGTATATATAGTGTTGTTTGGTTTGATCGACACCGAATTAAGATAAGGTTAAAAGACTGCATGTCCTGTGGACACCCGTGCGTGGCGAGCGCCTGATAACGACTACCGAGTGGTTCTGTTCATCAGTTGGAAATATACCATTCATCTTCTTCTTCTTCTATACAATTTTACCTAATTGACTTACTCAACAAAGTCGGAATGGCACAGCTGTAACATCTATATTCAACGATAGATAATAGCTGTGTCAATAACCGTCTTATTATTTATAGGTTTATTAACTAGGTATAAAAGTTTTAATACGGTTAAAACTGTTGACCCGAGTGGCATCCTTTACAACTGCTACGAGGTTATAAACGTACTTATTTCACTGTATTAATGACATATGGTTAGGTATATAAGTTTTATTTATTATAATTATTAATTTATTAGGCTTAATTCATTATATCAATGTTTTGTTACTTGACAACGCCCCTTTACAGCGTAATTAGGTTAAGTTTAGACAACGCCCCTTTACAGCGTAATTAGGTTAAGTTAGACAACGCCCCTTTACAGCGTAATTAGGTTAAATCTAGACAAGGCCCCTTTACAGCCCTTATATAACTTTTACAAACTTTTTATTAAATCGACAACAATCCCCCCAACGTCATGCTGCGGTCTCCGGTAGCGCAAGAGGGACCTGGAAAGTCCCAACCCTCTCAAAGGGAAGACACTCCGCCTCCGCTGTCGAAGGTCAGGAAGAGCATAGGGGAATGGGAGACTGGAAAAGTTTCCATCTCTCCCCTGACTTCGACAGCGAAAGGAAAGCTCGAGTCGGCGAGGGCTACGCATAGAGTAGAATATGCGAATAGAGTTGCTGAGGCGAGGGCTTGCCTGAACAAGGCAAAGCTTCACCTCAGCAACTCGAGAAATATTAAGACGGAAATTAAAGAAGGAGTTGTGCAAGCCCTCGACCGACTATATAACATAGTCAAAGAAGCGGAAGCTGAGAATAAGAAAGGGAAGGGGGAGGACGCAAAGGCGGAAGGAAAAAGGCCAGCAGAGAGCGAGAGCAAAAAACTACTACAAGCAATAGAAGAGAATACAAAACTATTAAAACAAAATTCAAAATTTATGGAGAATTTAAAAATCAATTTGGAAAATAAGGATCTGGAAATTGAAAACTCAAAACTATTGAAGAAAAATTCCGAAAAAATTAGTAAATTACAGGATTATCTGGAAGAATTAAACTCTGCTGGCCCCAAACCTTCATACGCGGAGGCCGTAGGATGTAGGGAGAAAACAATAGCAAGGCCCACACTCCACTCCGTTGTCGTGACGTCTGAGGACGTCAACGACACCGGAGAGGAGGTGTTGGGAAAAATTAGGGAAGCAGTGAAGGCAAAGGAGGGTTGGATTAAAGTGGAGAGAGTGAGGAAAGCGAAAGACCGGAAGATAATAATGAGTTGCAGGACGGAGGAAGATAGGAAAGCAGTAAAAGAAAGGATAGAGAAGGCCGGAAGGAAATTGAAATGTGACGAGGTCGAGAACAGGGACCCGTTGCTGATCCTCTGGGACGTCCTGTCGATTCATAGCGACGGGGACGTTCTGGAGGCCGTCAGAAACCAGAATAAGTCTCTGTTCGACGGCCTCAACGACAAAGAAGGAAGGATGAAAATTAAGTACAGGAAGAAGGCGAGGAATCCGCTCACGGGACACATAGTCCTCAGTACCTCTCCAGAGGTATGGAGGAGGGCGACTGGGCTCGGGACCTTGCACGTTGATTTACAACGCGTCAGGGTCGCGGACCAGTCACCTCTGGTCCAGTGCTCGAGATGCCTAGGCTACGGACACAGCAGGAGGTTCTGCGAGGGGGCGGCGGACTTATGCAGCCATTGCGGGGACACCCACCTGAAGGCGGAATGCCCCAAATGGCGTGCTGGTGCGCCGCCATCTTGCCGAAACTGTGCTGTGGCCAAGCTTGGGGGTCGCGAGCATAACGCTCTGAGCGCTGTGTGTCCCGTGAGAGGAAAATGGGACGCTATCGCTCGTTCTGCCACTCAGTACTGCTAAGGGCGTCCTTGAGACTTGCCCGGCTTACGGGCTCTTGCAAGCAAATTTGCAGCGGAGCAAATTAGCTACCTCCGAGCTCTTAGTCGAGGCCGAGAAGAGAGGAGTGGCGATAGCGCTCCTTCAGGAGCCTTATGTGGGGGCGACTGGGACGGTTCGGGGTCGCAGGGGGGTGCGAGTGTTCCAAAGCTCCGCTCCGGGAGAGGGTGCTGTAAAGGCTGCTATATTAGTTTTCGATAGCAGCCTTAAAGTTATACAGTACCCAGAACTCACCACCAACAACATCGTGGTGGTGGGGATCCGGACCGGGGCTTGGAGCACGACGCTTACCTCCTTCTATTTCGAGCCGGACCGGCCACTCGAACCCTACGTGGGGCGCCTGAAGCGAGTCGAGGCCAAACTGGGAGCTGGGAGGTGGCTGATCGGCGGCGATGCGAATGCAAAGAGTCCGTGGTGGGGCAGTAACAAGGTCGACAATAGAGGTGAGGAGTTTTCGGGTAGTCTGGAGGAGCTCGGCCTCCACGTCCTGAATCTTGGAGATACTCCGACCTTCGACACAATCCGGGGGGGGCAGCGTTTCTGTAGTCATGTGGACGTAACAGCTTGTTCACATGACCTGTTGGACTTGGTGGACGACTGGAAAATCGTCACTGATCTGACGGGCTCGGATCACAACGGCATTTCGCTAAAGTTGAGGCTGAAGCCCCCTCGAGGAATGGAAGTGGTCAGAACGACCAGAAAGTACAACACCAAAAAGGCAGATTGGCAAAAATTTGGCACCAAAATTAAAGAACTAATTGAGAAATATGAACTTAAGGAGGGTGTTGTACTGAGTAAAGAAGAAACAAATTTGGCGGTTCAAAATTATACTAAATTAATAATCGAGGCGTCTGACTACTCCATTCCGAAGAGAGGGTCGAAGGAGAAACTGGCGTTGCCGTGGTGGTCCGAAGACCTGTCGGTCATGAAGAAGGAGGTCGCCACCAGGAAAAACAGGATCAGGAACGCTGCACCCGTTCGGAGGTCGTGGGTCGTCGAGCAGTACCTCTCCAAGAAGGAGGAGTACGAGCAGGCGGTGAGGCGGGCTCAGACGGACTCCTGGAAACTCTTTTGTGAGCGGCAGGACGGCGAGAGCGTCTGGGACGGAATCTACAGGGTCATAGCAAGAACGGCAGTCAGAGACGAGGACCCACCGTTGGAGAGAGAAGGAAGGGTTCTCGACGCGAAGGGATCGGTAGAGTGGCTTGCGGGAGTGTTCTACCCGTTAGACGACGCAACTTCGGATGAAGAAGTTCACCGCGAGATCAGGAAAGCGGCGGACGGAGTGAACGTTGGGGGACAAGATTCCTCTTGCGACCCTCCGTTCACTCTAACTGAGCTCCAGATGGCGGTGAGCTCCTTCAATCCGAAGAAGGCCCCCGGCTCCGACGGGCTCACTGCCGACATTTGTGGTCGGGCCATCGGCTGTAACCCTAAGTTATTCTTAGGGCTTATAAACAGCTGTATGGCCCACCACATCTTTCCAAAGATATGGAAAGAAGCAGCGGTGATAGTCCTTCGGAAACCGGGGAGGGATAGTTACACTACCCCCAAGTCATTCAGACCCATTGGACTGCTGCCCGTGCTCGGCAAAGTCTATGAAAAGATGCTGGTGGCTCGTCTCAGATACCACATACTGCCGGGGATAAGCGCGCGCCAGTATGGCTTTGTGCCCCAGAAAAGCACAGAGGACTCCCTCTATGACCTTATGTCGCATGTACGCAAAAAACTTGATTGCAAGAAGATTGTAGTACTTGTGTCTTTGGACATAGAGGGAGCCTTCGACAGTGTCTGGTGGCCTGTGGTCAAAGTCAGACTGGCGGAAGCGGGATGCCCGGTAAATCTGAGGCGAGTCTTTGACAGCTACCTCACCGACAGGACGGTCAACGTCAGGTACTGCGGTGAGGTACATAGTACTGAAACGAGCAGGGGTTGCATCCAGGGGTCTATTGCCGGCCCTCTGCTCTGGAATCTGACCCTCGATCCATTGCTGCGGAGCCTGGAGAGTAGAGGCGTCTACTGCCAGGCCTTCGCGGACGATGTGGTCCTCGTCTTTGATGGGGACAGGGCAATCCAGATAGAAGAAATTGCTAATGTCACTCTCGCGCATGTTTTGGAGTGGGGTGTCAGAAACAAGCTGAGGTTTGCACCAGGCAAAACAAATGCCATGGTGCTGACCAAAAAGCGCAAATTTGACACGCCACGCCTCAATATGGGCGGGACTGACATTGCAACGAAAGATAGTATTAAATTGTTAGGGGTTACCATCGACAAGGGTCTCACGTTCAAGGAGCACGTGACGAATATCACCAAAAAGGCCATCGGGGTATATAAGCAGCTCGGGAGGGCGGCTAAGGTCAGCTGGGGCCTCCATCCTGAGGTGGTCCGCTCCATTTATGTCGCCGCGGTGGAACCAATAATTACCTACTCTGCGAGTGTGTGGGCACCTGCAACTCGTAGAGTGGGTATTATTAGGAGATTGAACGCTGTGCAAAGGGGTTTCGCACAGAAACTCTGTAGGGCCTACCGCACGGTGTCTCTTAACTCAGCCCTGTTATTGGCTGGGCTACTCCCCCTTGACCTGCGAGTCCGCGAAGCGGCCTCTCTTTACGAGGCCAAGAGGGGAGTACCGCAGCCGGGGCTGGCGGATAGAGAGGTCGAGCGGATGGCCCTTGCGACGGAGGTTCCTCACCCCGCCGAGCTGGTCAGCCTCGAGTTCGGCAGTCTGGTGGACGAGGACGATGTACAACAAAACAGCGACTACCAGCTGCGCATATATACGGACGGCAGCAAGATTGACGGTCGGGTTGGAGCGGCGCTATCCCTATGGAATCGCGACGCCGAAACCAGGGCCGTCAAGCTTGGTCTGCCGTCGTATTGTACCGTCTACCAGGCGGAACTCCTGGCTGTGTGCGAAGCGACGAGAGTGATTCTCCGCCGTAGCGAAACATCCTTTGCAATATACAGTGACTCAAGATCCGCTCTCCAGTCTATCGCGGCGAATAAATGTCTGCACCCTCTGGCAGCTGAGACAAGGAGCAATATAGTATCTGGCACAAAAAATGGCAAAATAATTAGATTATTTTGGATCAAAGCCCACGCTGGACTAGAGGGGAATGAGCGAGCGGATTGCCTCGCTAGGGAGGCCGCGCTTAAGACCAAGACCAAGCCGAAGTATGACCTGTGTCCGGTGTCATTCGTCAGGCGAAGCATTCGAATGCGATCGCTTGACGAGTGGGACCAAAGATACAGGGAGGGCACTTCGGCGGCGGTCACGAAGCTGTTCTTCCCTAGAGCCATAACAGCTTATAGTACCCTGAGGAAGATCGTGCCTTGCAACGTGTTGACCCAAGTCTTGACGGGGCACGGTGGGTTCTCCGAGTACTTGTATCGATTCAAGTGCAAGGGGAGCCCATCGTGCATCTGTTCGACAGATCAGCCCGAGACTGTACCCCACATTCTGTTGGATTGCCCTGTCTTCGCCAGGCAAAGGCTGGAGGCTGAATATGAGATAGGTGCAGATATTAGGATAGATAGTTTAGAGGAACTTATTAGAGGAAATAGTAGGTATAGATTTTTAAGATACTGTAAAGAGGTGGCAAAGAAGGTAATAGAAAGAAACAAAATATGAAGTAATGTACCTGAACCTTAGTTAATATAATTTTAACCTTGTAATTTTACGTATTTAACTTTAAAGTGCTTTTTAAATTTTATGTTCATTTATTTAATCTCAATGTGTAAATTTTAATAATGTATATTAATTTTAAATATAATTAATTATAATTAGAATAAGAAATAATGTAAATTTTTAAATGATAATAAAGAAATAAAGAACAACAATAAAAAAGGTAAAGGTTCAAGGTAACGGAAAAGATGGAAAAAATTGAAACCTATAGATTATAAGAATAGATAGTATAGTTAGGCGGGCATCCCACCCGCAGAGTATGAAAGGTGATGAATAAGAGAAAGAACAAGTATGCAGCATGAAAGTACGAGCAGTAGCGATTGATAGAACTGGAATGAAAGAGAATTGTCAACCATAGGCTCCAATTAAGTTGGAGGGATTCGCAATAAAAGAAAAAAAACAAAAAAAAAAAAAAAAAAAAAAACCTAACCTAACCTAACCTAACCTTTTTTTTTTTTTTTTTTTTTTTTTTTTTTTTTTTTAGGAGGGGAAATGCGTTTACGCACTATCCCTCGTCGATGTTGAGGACTCATCGACGAGGGGGAGTGTGGGACTCGCCCGGCGAAGGAATATCGCCGGGAATACCCACTAAAACCCCTCCGTGTTCCTCACACGCGTTGGGACAGGAGAGAGGGATTCCACGCGAGCATAATCACCTACTCTCCTGTCTGCGTCTGCCCGAAATTGGGCACCTCAATATGTAGTCATCGGTAGGGTGGGACCCTACCGGAAGATATTCACTATTATGGGAAGACGTGCCGGAACACGCAGCACGTCTTGCACCAGGGCCGGATTAAAGGCGACGGATCCTCATATCCGTCGCCAATCGGCAGGTCACGGGGGCACAGCGAGTTGGCCGTACAGCCTCCTCCGCCTCCCAAACCTCTTGCGGCGGATATCGTTGGCTTGGGCACTGTCCTCCCGAGCTCGCTCCGCATTCTCCTTCAGCGACATCACCTCCTCGCTGAAGGAGACCATCGCTTTCCAAGATTGTTCGCTGCCAACCATGGCCGAAGCCACGGCCGACAGCGAAAGGTCTCCGCCGATAACGGCGACTAAGTGGCGCCGTTGAGAGTCCCATGCCGGGCATGTCTCGAGAGTGTGCTGCGCGGTGTCCTCGCAGCAACCGCAATGATGGCAGGAAGGTGACGCTTCCCGCCTGGCGACATTGCAGAGATATCTGCCGAAGCATAACCTAACCTAACCTTTTTTTTTTTTTTTTTTTTTTTTTTTTAGGAGGGGAAATGCATTTACGCACTATCCCTCGTCGGGGGGACATCCCGACGAGGGGGTGTGTGGGACTCGCCCGGTGAGAGGCACCGGGAATACCCACTAAAACCCCTCCATATTCCAACATCCGCGGTGGTATATGGGGCCGAGGTTACAGATTACCTTGTCCTCAAACCCCATCTACACCGCTGTGTCCACTACGGACCCGTCGTCTGGTGCTTTTGGCACTGTTTCTCTGGTGGCAGCCTACGGAATATGTATAGGCCGCCACCCCTCAGCAATGTGAACCGGGCGCCAGTTGTCCTCTACTGACACCCGGCAGTCATTATGTAGTCTGCGCCGCAGTATAGGCGCGGCGCCGTTGTCCTGCTCTGCGGCGTCTCAGGGGAACAGCCAAGGGGTCATCTTCGCGAGTCCGCTCGCTGGCCTCCTTGCTCCTGAGCACCGTCTCACAGAAGGCCTTGACGGCGTTCCATTTTTGTGTGCTGTCTAGCATTGCTCTGACGACAGCGGGTAGGGATAAATCCCGGCCGACGACTGCCGTCAGAGCTGACCTCTCTTGGTCCCAACCTGGGCAAGCTTCCAGAGTATGCTGGGCCGTGTCGATTGTTGCCCCGCATTCGTGGCAAGCGGTGGTTGGCTCCCTCTTCGCGAAGTTGCACAGGTACTGTCCGAAGCAGCCGTGCCCCGTAAGCACCTGCACAAGCCGGAAGGAGAGCGAGCCGGTCCGCCTGCTCACCCACTCCGTGAGGACGGGAGCGACCGCAGCCGAAATACGGCGGCCCGCATTCGGCCTCGCCAACTCGACGCTCCACGTCATCAGAGCCTCTTCTTGGGCCTCTCTTCTCCAGCGCGACACCAACGCTGGGGTCGGAGCTACACCTCGGGACCTAGCATCCGCAGTCTTGTAGTAGACCGCTGCTAGGACCTCGGCATCCAATTCCCAGGGAGGTGTTCCAGCAATGACGCACGCCGCCTCCCACGAGACGGTGCGATACGCTCGGATGACCCTGATCGCAACGATCCGCTGCGCGCGTCGCAACAGGACCTTATTTTGTGCGGACAGGGAGTCCACCCAGATCGGTGCCCCGTACAGGGCCATCGATCGCACCACGCCGGCGTAAAGACGGCGGCATCCACTCCTCGGCCCACCCAGGTTGGGCGTTAGCCTGGTTAGGGCGAGCGAAGTCCGAACCAATTTGGGAACCAACTTAGAAAAGTGGTCCCTGAAGTTCCACCGGCTATCGAGAACGACGCCGAGATATTTCAGCGTCGACCCGATGCCGATGGACACTCCGCCAACAATAATGTGGGCGTCTGGCGGTGGCGCCTTGCGAGGTCCGTGGAAGCAGATTGCTTCGGACTTTTCGAGGGCCACCGTCAGGCCCAGGCGCCGTATGCGCCCCACCACCTGTGCGACTCCAGCTGTTGCCAACAGGGTCGCGTCACGGAACGTGCCGCCGCGGGCGGTCACGAGCGTAACCTAACCTAACCTTTTTTTTTTTTTTTTTTTGCGTGGGAAAATCTGCGACCAGATCCCCACCGACAATGGGGATATCGGTGGGGTATGTGGGACTTCTACCCTACTAAAAACCCACGGTGTTTCCTCGCGCCGTCCATGGCGGGGGTAAGGGGATCGAAGAACCACGCGTCTGCCTTCCCCCACCAGACGAGGCCCGCACACTTGCGGGCTCCACCTCGATTAGGCGCGGAGTTTGACCTCCGCGCCGTGGAGAGACGTGCCGGAAACACACAGCACGTCTTCCCTCGTTGCTCGGTGTTGTATGGACGGCGGACGGCCCCATGTCCACCGCCTCCGAGCGGAGCGGCACAAGACGCCCATGTTCACCTGTCGCAGCGAGCAGTCAGCGAGGGGCTTCGTCTCTGGAGCAACCCTTCACCTCTTCTCCGCGGCACAACCTACCGCGGAGTCGGAGGCCGCTTCCACCTGAAACCCTCGGATGACCCCTGCTCCTGTGGCCGCTCATCTCTACGGCATTATGGGTGGGCGGCCCTGAGGGGTGTCCCCCTGGCATTTCCCCAACAATCGCGGCAGCCCGAGAGACGGGCTCCACCTCGTGTTGTCGTCGCGGAAGAGTTACTAAGCCGGGTGGCGAGGCCGGGTGTTCACTCTTCCGGACGACTGCGGAGGGTGGTTACTAGGCCGGTGTGTCCCGACACCGGGTGTTCGCCACCCCCCACATGCCACGATTGCCCGTACTTTGCCAGTTGGTCTTTCCCTGCCGCAGAGCTCCGTCTTCGCGTACGTTGCCCGACTACCACTGAGCGACAGAGCCATCCGAGAGAATCCACTCGCTGCGACTCACCCGCCGATCCTCATCCGCAGTACCGAGTCCCATACCTCGGTCTGACGAACAAGGACCGGGGTGCCCTCTCTCTCACCGGCCACCAACCGCGCGGGCCGAGTACGGATTCTCGGCCCGCGCGAGCGATGACCGGTGAAGCTCCAACGGAAGGTTGGAGCCTCCAAATTGCAGCTCCGCCACGAGCTCCGCTGAGCGGAGCTCGTTCGGAGCCCGCCTCGGTGTGGGCCTTCTTAGTCCCCAAAACCAATCCGATCGGTCGAGCAAAGGCCGGTGACCCCACCGACCCCTGCAACCGCCCGGATTGCCTAGGGTAAGCCCCCCCACCACGACAAGGTCATGGCCCACCTAGGGGGGGAACCTAACCTAACCTAACCTAACCTAACCTAACCTAACCTTTTTTTTTTTTTTTTTTTTTACAAGGGGAAATCCGTTACGGATACCCACCGGTCTGGGGACGGCCGGTGGGTTATGTCGGACTCCTATCCCAAGGATGGTAGCGGGATAGTTTACCGACTAAAACCCCTTGGCGCCCTCTTCATCCGCTATTGGCGAAGTTGCGTGATCGGACGGACACTCGTCCGCAACTCCGCCGCGGGGGTCCGCAGCCGGACACTACTCTTGGGGCGTCGCACTCGAACGCAGAGTGCGCCGCGCCTCTCAACGTAAGGGCGGACGGTAGAGTCCCCATCTACCGCCCTGCGTCTTGTCAGGGATCTAGGTGGCGGGCATGCGCCAGCCGCCTGCGTCCAGTCCGTCTGCGGCGGAGGGGCTGAGATAAGACGTCGTCTTCCCGCTCTCTCTCCGCCGCCTCCTTCTGCGAGATGACATCCTCGCAGAAGGTTTGTGTCGCTCGCCAGGCAGCTCTGCTGCCGACCATAGCTTTCACTACGGCCGGCAGAGAGAAGTCATGTCCGATAGTCGCAGCGAGCTCAGTTCGCTGCGCCGTCCATCTAGGGCACTCCGCAAGAGTGTGCTGTGCGCTGTCCTCAGCGCACGCACACGAATGACACTCCGGTGTCGGCTCTCTACGAGCCACCCGGTGCAGATAACTCCCGAAGCAGCCATGCCCCGAGAGCACCTGCACCAGACGGAACGTGAGAGCCCCGTGTCTCCTCTGGAGCCATTCGTCCAAAACGGGACGAACGGCTTCCACGGTGCGGTGGCCGAAACTAGGCTCGGCCAACCTCTCCTTCCATTTCCGGAGGAGGTCAACGCGTGCGCGCGAACGCAATCGCGCGACTTGCTCTTGCGGAGGCTGAGCTCCCCGAGACCGTATATCTGCCACGCCATGATATACGGCCGCCTGCACCTCGGCCTCGAGGTCCCACGGTGGCGTGCCCGCCAGCACGCACGCAGCCTCGAAGGACACTGTCCGGTAACCCCGGACGATCCTGAGCGCTAAGACGCGTTGCGCGCGCCGCAGGTGCGTCCTGCAGTCCGCGCTCAGATCGTCCGCCCAAATTGGGGCTCCGTATAGGGCCATCGACCGCACTGCCCCCGCATACAAGCGACGACAGGCGGCGTTTGGCCCACCCAGGTTTGGAAGCAATCTGCCCAGAGCGGCAGCGGCTCCCACCAACTTCGGCTCCAGAAGCCGAAAGTGCCCTTCGAAACTCCAGCGGCTGTCTAGGACGAGGCCGAGGTATTTCATCGTGGGTTTCACCCTCACGGAGACACCCCCGATTACAATCTGTGAACCCGGTGGTGGTGCTTTCCGAGGCCCGTGAAAGCACATGGCCTCGGTCTTGTTTAAGGCTACGGTGAGCCCCAACCGCCGGATTCGTCCGACGACGTGTGCCACGCCAGCCGTAGCCAGTATGGCTGCATGTCTGTGGGTTGGTGCTCGGGCGGTCACGAGGGTGTCGTCGGCGTAACACGTTACACCGACGCCCCGCAAGTTAGCGCCTCTGAGCACCGAGTCATAGCCAATGTTCCACAGGAGCGGCCCGAGGACTGACCCCTGTGGAACTCCGCACGTAATACGTCGGTGTCTCAATCCTGTCTGCGTCGGATAGCTGACTGTACGCTCGGTGAGGTACGCAGCGATTATCCGACGCAGGTATGTCGGTACCTGATGGTACCGAAGTCCATCCATGATGCAGCTCCACGGCAGGCTGTTGAAAGCGTTGGCAATGTCCAACGACACCGCCATCACAACCTCACCGTGGGCCACTGCATCGTGCGACAGGTCCCGCACGCTTGCTATCGCGTCTATCGTGGACCGACCACGGCGAAAGCCATACTGACTGGTGCTGATGTTCGGCCCGGTTCCTTCGATGTGCTGAACGAGGCGAGACGCGATTATTCGCTCGAACAATTTATTCACCTCGTCCAGCAAGACGATGGGGCGGTAAGCCGACGGGGAGTCCGCCGGCCGTCCATCCTTCTTGATCAGCACCAGCCGACCTTCCTTCCATTTGCGCGGATAGCAACCGTGCCGGAGACAGAGGTCCAGCAAATCTCTGAGACGGCGATCGAGTGGCCCCACGGCCAGAGCCAATGCTCGGCCAGGCACACCATCGGGCCCTGGGGCAGTGGCCGCCTTCCTGCGCAGTAACCTTTTTTTTTTTTTTTTTTTTAGGAGGGGAAATGCATTTCCGCACTATCCCTCGCCGACGAGGACGGTCGGCGAGGGGGTGTGAGGGACTCACCCGACGGAACGAATCGCCCCGCCGGTCCTACCCCCTAAAACCCCTCCATGTTCCACCATCGGCAGTGATAATGGGACCCGGGATCACAGCGAGGCCTTATCCCCGGGCCCCACGCACCGCCACGTCCTTGCGGACCCTGCTCCATCGCGGCAAGCCGCATAAAAACTCCTGTGGTGACCTGCGGAACATCTGCAGGCCAACCACACCTCTCATCTGTTAAGTTCCAGGCGCCAGATGTCCTCCTCTGACGCCCGAAACAGACAGCGCCGCCGCCGATAAAGCGACGGACCCACCATCTCTTCGGACACCTCTGCGGAGCCAGCCACTGATTTTTACCTACGGTCTGACCACCCAGAGGAGCTCAAAAACTCCCGGGGACCGTAGGCTGGACCTCTTCCTTGACCAAGGGCCGGTGCCACCTCCGGCGACTGAGCAGGGGCCTGGGTCCGCCCCCCGGGTTGCCCAGGTCCCCAGAACTCAGTCCCCCGACGACAGCTGACAGAACAGCAGAGGGGAGGGATACTGCCCTGCCCCGGACCGTCGGGGTTGCCTTCCTCGTCTGAGTGCTCCGCCACGAGCTCCGCTCAACGGAGCCCGCTCGGAGCCCACCTCGGTGTGGGCCTTCTTTGTCCCCAAAACCAATCCGATCGGTCGAGCAAAGGCCGGTGAGGAAAAAAAAGCACCGACCCCTGCGACCGCCCGGATTGCCAAGGGTAAGCCCCCCCACCACGACAAGGTCATGGCCCACCTAGGGGGGGCCCTCCTGCGCAGTAACCTAACCTAACCTAACCTAACCTAACCTAACCTTTTTTTTTTTTTTTTTTTTTTTTTTTTTTTTTTTTTTTTTTTTTTTTAGGAGGGGAAATCACATTTACGGACAACCCTCGTCGGTGATGAGGACTCATCGACGAGGGGGTGTGTGGGACTCACCCGGCGGAACGGATCGCCCCGCCGGTCCTACCCACTAAAACCCCTCCATGTTCCTTCTCGCTCGTTATTAGCGGAGTTGCGTGATCGGTCGGGCACACTACCGCAACTCCGCCTCGAGGAACCGCGTGGTTACGCCGTATGGAACAGCACACCCGAACAAGGTGCGCCGTGCCTCTCAGGGTGTTAGGCGGGCGGTAGAGTCCTCATCTACCGCCCTGAGCCCTGTCAGGGAGGAAGGCGGCGGGCATACGCCAGTCGCCTCCGTCCGATCCGTTTGCGGCGGAGAGGATGGGACAGGACGTTGTCCTCTCGCTCTCTCTCCGCCGCTTCCTTCTGCGAGATCACGTCCTCGCAGAAGGATTGCATCGCCTTCCAGGCCTCTCTGCTGCCGACCATAGCTTTCACTACGGCCGGCAGCGAGAAGTCCCGCCCAATGACAGCAGCGAGCTCACGTCGCTGCTCTGTCCACTTAGGGCACTCCGCAAGGGTGTGCCGCGCGTTGTCCTCGGTGCACGCACACGAGTGACACTCCGGCGTGGGCTCCCTACGAGCCACCCGGTGCAAGTAACTCCCGAAACAACCATGCCCCGAGAGCACCTGCACCAGGCGAAACGTGAGAGCCCCGTGTCTCCTCTGGAGCCATTCGTCCAACACAGGGCGAATGGCTTCGACGGTGTAATGGCCGGCCGTGGGCTCGACCAGTCGCTCCTTCCAATGTCGGAGGAGGTCACCACGTGCGCGCGAACGGAGTCGCGCGACTTCACCCTGCGAAGGATGAGCTCCCCTTGACCGCATATCTGCTACGCCCAGATATACGGTCGCCTGTGCCTCGGCCTCGAGGTCCCACGGTGGCGTGCCCGCCAGCACGCATGCAGCCTCGAAGGACACTGTCCGGTAACCCCTAACAATCCTGAGTGCCATGGCACGTTGTGCGCGCCGCAGGTGCGTCCTGCAATTGGCACTCAGGTTGTCCGCCCAAATTGGGGCTCCGTATAGAGCCATCGAACGCACTGCCCCCGCATACAAACGACGGCAGGCGGCATTCGGCCCACCAAGGTTTGGGAGCAACCTGCCTAGAGCGGCAGCGGCTCCCACCAATTTCGGCTCGAGTTGCCGAAAGTGCCCCTCGAAACTCCAGCGGCTGTCCAGGACGAGGCCGAGGTATTTCATCGTGGGCTTTACGCCCACGGTGACGCCTCCGATTATGATCTTTGAACCCAGCGGCGGAGCGTTCCGAGGCCCATGAAAACACAGAGCCTCGGTTTTGTCCAAGGCGACGGTCAGCCCCAACCGCCGGATTCTTGTCACAACTTGTGCCACGCCGGCAGTGGCCAGCATGACAGCGCGTCGGTGGTCCTGCGCTCGGGCGGTCACCAGCGTGTCGTCGGCGTAACAGGTCACGCCGACGCCGTGCAGGTTTACGCCTCTTAGGACCGCATCATAACCGACGTTCCACAGGAGCGGTCCAAGGACCGACCCCTGCGGAACGCCGCACGATACGCGCCTACGTCCCGATCCGGTTTGCGTCGGATAGCTGACTGAGCGCTCAGAGAGGTACGCAGCCACAATCCGACGCAAGTATGCCGGTACCTTATGGTACCGGAGTCCCTCCATGATGCTGCTCCACGGCAGGCTGTTGAAGGCGTTGGAAATGTCTAACGACACCGCCATCACAACCTGACCGTGGGCTGCAGCTTCGTGCGACAGGTCGCGCACTGCCGCCACCGCGTCGATCGTGGACCGACCACGTCGAAAGCCATACTGGCTGGTGCTGACGTTCGGACCGACTCCCTCAAGATGCTGAACGAGGCGAGTGGCGATGACTCGCTCGAACAGTTTGTTCGCCTCGTCCAACAGGACAATGGGGCGGTAAGCCGACGGAGAGTCCGCCGGCCGTCCCGCCTTCCTGATCAGCACCAGCCGACCGTCCTTCCATCTGCGCGGGTAGCGACCGTGCCGGAGACAAAGGTCCAGCATGTCCCTAAAACGACGACCGAGTGGGCCTAGGGCCAAAGCTAAAACCCGGCCCGGCACTCCGTCTGGGCCTGGGGCTGTAGCTGCCTTCCTGCGAAGACGCAGTAGCGCAGCACTCAGCTCAGCCTCAGTTACCTCCGGTGGGAGAGCCTCCTCCTCTTCTTCCTCGACCGCAGCATCTGCAGGCGAAGTCGGCCCTGTGTGGTGAGTTTGGGCCCGGTCGGGGAAGAGTTGGGCCACTACTCTTTCCAAGAGCTGTGGCTCGAGGCTGCTCGTCAGCGGAGGTGCCCATGGACGCAGTTTTTGCCGAACAAGCTTATACGGCCTGCCCCACGGGTCGCCGTCGATGCTGTCCAGCAGCTCCGTCCAGGATTTCGCCTTTGCGTCTGCGATAGCCACCTTCAGCCGTAGCGAGCGCTCCCTGTACGCGCTGTACAGTTGGGTTTCCCGCGCTGGGTCCCTGTTGCGTCGCCTACGGCTTCGGGTGAACAGGCGTCTCGCTCTGACGCATTCCAGACGGAGCTGCGCTAGTTCCTCTGTCCACCAGTGGACCTGACGCTTCGCTGTAACGTGCCTACAACGTGGCATCGCCGCGTCGCAGACCTGCTGCAATGCTCTACTGATAGAGTCGGCGCTCGTGTCGACGTCGACCGAGACCGCCGACCCGAGTACCCACTCTTGCACGATCGCCGCTTCTTCGGCGAGATCCCTGTCAAGTTTCCGGACTGACCATCGTGGACCATTCCGTTCCGCTGCCGAACGGGAGCCGTTCGGGGCATCCGGAAAGGTGGAGATGTCGAACCTGATGTAACGATGGTCCGACAAGGTCTCCACGCTTTCGAGGACCCTCCATCCGCGGACACGGCGTGCCAGGTCAGGACTAGCGAATGTGAGGTCCACAATGGACCCGCCCCGCCTGCGCACGCACGTGTTTGCCGAACCTCGGTTCAGCAGCGAAATGCCGACAGAGACGGCCCACCTTTCGAGCAGCCGCCCCCGAGCGTCCGCAACCGGGCAACCCCAGGCCAATGACTTGGCATTGAAGTCCCCGGCCACGAGCACCGGACGCGGGCTGCAACGAAGAACTGTTTCTCCCAACTCTGACAGAGATCTCTCGAAGTCGGCGAAACTCCTGTTCGGGGAGAGGTACACTCCCACGACAAAAGTTCCGCCGAGACGAGCGACGACGTAACCTCTTCCCCGGACAATGTCCCGGAAGACGGGGGAGCCGGCCGCGGGGCGCGACGCAATGGCCACTACTCCATCCTTGTCCCCGACCCAGTCATCCCTGGGCGGGACAAGGTATGGCTCCGAGACTATTGCAACGTTTATCAACCACTGCGCCAGACTCTGGTACAGGAGATCCTGTGCCCTGGCGCAGTGGTTGAGATTCGCCTGTAAGACGTGAAGGGCCATTATTTGGCAGCGGTTTCCACGTCCATCTCCTCAGCCGCTGACGTTGCGGGCTGGGTGGCGGGCTGTGGAGTTTTATGACCACTGCCAGCCTTCATCGTCTTATTTTTGTCCTTATTGCGGGGGGCAGCACACGCTCTGCTGCCCAAGCTGTGTCCCGCAGGTTTTTCGTTATCTCTGCACAGGGGGCACTCTGGCTCCCCTGTGCACTCTCTGGCTTTGTGTCCGGGCTTTCCGCAGCGGAAACACAGCGCGCTGCGGTCGGTCCCGGTACACTTGTGACGGGTGTGCCCCGTTTCGAGGCACCTAAAACATCTCGCTGTTTTGGGTGCCAGCAGTTTTACCCGCGCCGACACCCAGCCAACGAGCAGGCGGCCGTTACGCGCCACCTTATCGGCTGCGGTGACTGGACACCGAATCCATATGGAGGCGAAGCCCTCCCTGGACAATTTGAGGTCGCCGGTCTTGACCGCTTCGAGAGGGCAGCCACCCACTCGGGCGATCGCCTCGGCGACCTCTTTCTCGGAGACCGATTCGTCGAGACCGGTGATCCGCATGTCCGCGGTCTTTACCGGCCTCGACACCACAGCCCGGTCTCCGAGAACCTCCCGCGATTTGGCGGCCAAGGCGTCGGCTCTTTCGCCAGCCGACGTGCCTGGCAACTCGAAGATCCTCGCGTCTGTCCGCTTTGCCGGTCTGACGCGGACAGACGGGATCCCCAGCTGATTTAAGTCAATTTTTGACTTCAGCTCAGTCAAGGCGTCCTTGTAGTTGGCGCCCTTCTCGATCGCTTCGGGGGTCAGGGTGATTACCACTGCCGCCGAGCGCGGGGGGCGTAACTTGGTCGGGATCGCCTTCGAGCGAGCGCCGACTGGCGCGGGCTGTTTGGCTGCCGCCGCAGACACCTTCTTCTTCTTGTTGAGGCCCCGCTTTACCACCGTAGTCCAGCCCTCGTCCATGGACGCTGGTGCTGGGGGTAGCGGTCGGGGCCCCATCTTCTTGTTCCCTGCCTTGCCCTTTGCAGGGCGGGCAGGTGCCGCCTCTCGCACAGCGCCTCGGCGCGTAGGCGGCTTTGCAGGCGTGGCCTTGTTCGGAGGAGGCAGATCGGCCGCCGAAGACGACGCCTCCGCCCTTCTCTTGTCTGCCGCAAGCGGCGGCCTTATCCGCTTCTCCGGGAGAAGGCGGTCTTCTAGCCCGGCAAAGCGGGCATCCATGCGGCGCGACAGGATGTCCAGCGCCTCAAGGAACGACGCTTCGACCGTCGTGGGTACGCTAACGGCCGGAGCTGGGGCCGAAGTCTCCCTGGAGATGGTGGCGCGCAGCTCGCGCATCTCCCTCTCCACCGCCTCCACCCTGCCCCTGAGGCGGGCGTTATCGGCCCGAAGGGCCGCCGACTCCTCGCTCACCGTGCGGAGGACGAGCTCGTCCACTATCGCCGTGAGTGAGTCCACCGACCGGTTTAGCGCCGCTATGAAGGTACCCTTGAGGTTGCCCGAGGATTTGGCAACCTGCGCGATGTTCTGGAGGTCCTCCTTCGCGCGGTCCTTCAGCACCTCCGAGGGCAACGACAAGGGCGTCGGCTCCTGCGACGGCGAGGCGAACCTTTGGGCGCGCTGTCGCAGCATCGTGTCAGCGAGCTCTTGTTCGGCTAGCAGCCGGAGCTCCTCCCTCTTGAGCGCCAGGCGCTCGGCCTTCGCCCTGGCGCTCTCCTTCGCCTTCTTGGGCGGACCCGGTTTAGACGAGTGTTGGGAGTCCGAATCAGAGGGCGAGTCCCCTTCCACCCTCTTCTTCTTCCTGGAAGGGACTGAGTTGGCGGAGCGAAAGCTCGACGCCGACATGTCGGAGTCCCCCCCTTCCAAGTCGCTCGGAAACGGCGACGCCGCTCCTTCCGCGTCGGACGTCTTGGACGCCCGCCGCACCGACAGCCGGTCGAGCATCACGACCGGTTGTCTCACCCTTGTATCTTCGTGTGTGCCGGTAGTCCATTTCACATCAACCGGCCCGGAAACCGGTTGACGCCGTTGGCCAGACGGAGCGCATTGGCCGCTCGTAACAGATTTCTCACTCGGAGCCCGAGCTAGCTCCGAGCGCCCGGCGTCAGCGGGATCGCATGACATACGCGTGATTCGTTTGTCCGACATTTCATTGTTGGTGGGAGGATTACCTACGGCCCTTTCCCAAGGGACCGTAGGTGCGCTTGGGACTGGGCACCCCCCAGCCACTCAACCCCTCGGCACGCAAACCTTGGGTTTGGGGTAATTTTTTATAGTGGTTTTCTTCCACGCGGTCCGACGCTCAGTGCGCCGGACCCCCGGCCTCGCAGATCGCGAGGTTACGGGTTGCCCGACGGTGACCTAGGTCACGCGCCGCGCCCGTGGACCTTGCAGGTCCACCAAACCACGAGCCGAAGCTCCGCTGGCCCATCGCTGGGCCCCTCCAAAAGCGCTGGTGCGTTTGCGCCGAGCGCGCCTTCCCCTGGGCGACAGCTCCGGACTTCTCTAATAAGAAGCCACGGCTTCGCCCACTAGGGTGATTTTTTATAGAGGTTTTCTTCCTCGCGGTCCGGCCAATAGGCAGGACCCTCGGTCCGGCCAATAGGCAGGACCCCCCAATAGCAGGTCCGGCCAATAGCCGGAAGGAGAGCGTCCCGGCCCGCCTGCTCACCCATTCTTTGAGAACTGGAGCGACCGCAGCCAGAGTACGATGCCCCGCGCTCGGCCTCGCCAACTCGACACTCCACTTTTCGAGGGCCTCTTCGTGTGCTTTCCTTCTCCAGCGGGACACTTCTTCTGGGGGAGGGTTAATGCCTCGGGCCCTTGCATCCGCGGTACGATGGTAAACCGCTGCAAGGACCTCGGCGTCCAGCCGCCAGGGAAGCGTCCCCGCGATAGCGCATGCCGCCTCCCAGGAGGTGGTGCGATAAGCTCTGATGAGCCTGGTCGCCACGACCCGCTGCGGGCGCCGCAGCAGGGCCGTATTCTGAGCGGACAGCGAGTCTGCCCAGATCGGCGCGCCGTATAGGGCCATCGAGCGCACCACCCCCGCGAAGAGACGGCGGCATCCTTCCATTGGGCCTCCTAGGTTTGGCATTAACCTAGCCAGCGCTAAGGAGGTTTTCACGAGTTTGGGAGCCATTCTCGCGAAGTGCTCCCTGAAGTTCCATCGGCTATCGAGAACGACGCCGAGATATTTCAGCGACGAACCGATGCCGATGGGAACTCCGCTCACAATGATGCGGGCGTCTGGCGGTGGCGCCTTGCGAGGTCCATGGAAGCAGATTGCTTCGGACTTTTCAAGGGCCACCGTCAGCCCCAAGCGCCTAATGCGCGCCACCACTTGCGCTACTCCGGCTGTGGCTAACAGGGTCGCGTCACGGAACGTGCCACCGCGGGCGGTCACAAGCGTGTCGTCCGCGTAGCAAGTGACGTCGACCCCGTGCAGGTTGGTGCCCCGCAAAACCCAGTCGTATCCGATGTTCCACAGGAGCGGCCCGAGAACCGACCCCTGCGGAACACCGCGCGACATCTCCCTTCGACATGTGCCAACGCTTGTGGGGTACACTACCGACCGACCCGATAGGTACACATCGATAATTCGACGTAGGTACCCCGGGAAGGCGTGGTACCCCATGGCCTCCGTGATCGTATTATGCGGCAAGGTGTTGAATGCGTTAGTTATGTCGAGGGACACCGCCAGGACAACCCCGCCTTCCTCAATTTCCTTTTTTGCAATTGCCTTCACCCTGGCGATGGCGTCCATGGTGGACTTACCCCGCCGAAAGCCGAACTGGGTGGGAGCCAGATTCGGCCCGGTCTCCTCCAGATGCCGAACGAGACGATCGGCGACGACGCGCTCGAATAGTTTTCCCATTTCGTTCAGTAACACTATTGGGCGGTACCCAGATGGGGAGTCCATCGGTCGCCCGGACTTGCGAATGAGAACAAGTTTGCCATCTTTCCACTCCTTGGGGAAGTAGCCCTTCCTCACGCAGTTCGTGAGTAAGGCGCGAAACCTACCGTCCAAGCCTCCTTCCGTCAGGGCCAGGACCAACGCCTTCCCTGGAATGCCGTCAGGGCCGGGAGCTGTGTTCTTCGCCCGTAGACGAAGAACCGCTCTGTTCAGCTCGGCTTCGGACACTTCGGGAGGGTCTTCGATCGAAATCGGCGGCCTCGTACGAATCAGCGCAGGTGGAGCGACGCTCTCCGACCTGGCAGGAAATAAACCTTCTACCACATTTGCGAGCGTGCCCGCTTCCAACTCGGATGTAAGCGGGGGGGCCCATGGGCGGAGCTTGTTCATGACAAGCCTGTAAGGCCTGCCCCATGGGTCCAACTCCAGTGTGTCCAACAGTTCTTGCCAGGCGCGCCCTTTAGCCGCGCCGATCTCAGTTCGTAGGGTTCTTTTGGCCCCTTGGAAGGTGGCGAAAAGTCTCTCTTGGGTAGGAGAGTCCCTGTTACGTCGACGTGCCCGGGAGTACTGGCGTCGCGCTTTGACACAAGCTTCTCGGAGCTGCTCGAGCTCCGGCGACCACCAGTACACCTGTCGACGGGGCGCTGATTTAGTGGCGCGAGGCATGGCCGCGTCGCAGACGCGGGTCATTGCTTCGCGAAACCATCGCGCCTCCAACTCCGCATCGGTCTCATCCGGTATATCCGCCCAGGATTCAACGAGGGACGCCTCCACAAGGGCGTCTCTCTCAAGCCTTTTAATTGCCCACCTGGGCCCGATCTCTGACGGAACACGTCTGAGACTGTTCGGGTCTGTCGAGTGCGCGGAGACTGAGAACCGGATGTATCGGTGGTCCGACAAGGTCTCGACCTCTTCCTCGACTACCCAGCCTCGGACACGGCGGGCCAGGGCGGGGCTCGCGAACGTGACGTCCACGACGGATCCGCCCTGATGCCGCACGCACGTGTTGGACGTGCCCCTGTTGAGCACGCACATGTTATTGCTGGAGAGCCACTCCTCCAGCACTGCACCCCTCGCGTCAGTAGAAGACGATCCCCACACCGTCGACTTCGCATTCAGGTCTCCGGCTAGGAGCACCTGATGCGGATGACACCAGCCTAAAAGGATGTCTATTTCCGCCAAAAAGCCCTCGAAGTCCGAAAGCGAACGATTTGGCGAAAAATAGACACCCACGAACACGATGTTTCCGCACAAGGCGGCGACGAACCCTCGACCCTTATACGTTCGTTCGACGGTGTAGGCTCCCTCTCCCGTGGCCAAAACAATGGCAACGACTTCGTCCCGGTCACCGATCCAATTGTCACGATTGACTACTAGATACGGCTCCGAGACGATCGCCACCTGTATCCTCCACTGCGCCAGTGTCTGGACAAGCAAGTCCTGGGCTCTGGCGCAGTGATTGATATTACTCTGGAGACATTCTATGGACATTCTGTTTGGAAGTCCATAGAGGTAACAACTGTCCTGTCCGGTAGGTGGGCCGGGGCATCCTGTGTTCGTACCACAGAACCCGCCTGCCCTCGACTTGTCATTTTGCGCTTGGGGGCCGGACATTTCGCGCTCCCCAAGCGATGGTTGGCCGGTTTTCCGGCCTCTGCACATAGTACGCAGCACGGTGCGTCCGAGCGGCAATCGGCCGCGCGGTGACCCGCCTGGCTGCATCTGAAGCATTTGTCGCTTCGATCAGTGGGTGAAGTGCACTGTCCCCTGACGTGCCCCGTTTCGAGGCACCGGAAGCAGCGCAGCTCGCGCGGCTGTAGCAACTTCACATGTGCTGCCGACCACCCGACCAGCAGTTTCCCTTCCGAAATTTTCTTTGCTGCTGCCACCGGGCAGCTCGCCCAGGCTCTCCCCATGCCGAAGCGCGAGTGGCGGATTGCTCCGACCTTTATCGATTCGCGGGCGCATTCGCCAAGTCTGGCGATGGCCGCTGCCACGTCGTCTGGAGTAACGGAGTCATCCAGGCCCGAGACCAGTAGATCAGTCAATTTGACTGGTCTGGAGATTCGGACCGACTCCGCACTCAGCTCTTCTCTCAATTTAGCGGCCAGCGCGTCAGCCTTATCACTGGTGTCTGCGCCGGGGATCTCAATGATCGTGGCCCCAGTCATGGCACGGCGGAAGTGGACAGCTGGTATACCCAGCGCTGCCAGGCTCACTTTTTCTTTGGCCTCCGTAATAATGGAGCCGTAGTTCACCCCCTTTTCGGCAGCTCCGGGCTGCAGAGTGATGACTACGGCCGCCGTCTTGGGAGGTTTTGCTGCTTTCTTCGGTATCGGCCGTTGCGGCCGTCTCGTTTGCGGGACCGGAGGTGACTCCTTGTGCTTGCCCCCTTTTGTCACGGTGCTCCATGCCCTGTCCATGGAGGCGGGGGCGGGAGGGAGTGGACGTGGTTCTCGCTGGGCCGATTTCTCGGTACCGGCCGCACGTCCCCTCCGGTTCCTCCTCCGTGAGGTCTTTCCCTCCGTCACCTTTGCATTTCGCCCACTAGGTTTTGGTGGTGCGGCAGAGGGGCGGGGTACACTCTTTTCTACCGCTTGTTGCGGCAGCGTTTCCTTCCGGGCTCTTTCGTGAGCCAGCGGAGGGCGGAGTGGCGGCTCCGGATTGAGGCGGGGTTCGAGGCCTTCGAACCTGGCGTTCATCCGTTCACTCAGGCGGCTCAAGAGGCGTGCCTCGTACGCCTCGAGCGTTGCCGGAGTGATTGCCTCGTCCTGGCTTGTCCCTTTACTTCTATTTTGCTGCAGCAGGGCAGCCTTTGTTTCTACTAGCTCTTTTCTGACCTCAGCTAGCTCCTTCCTGACTTCCGTCAGTTCGGAGCGTTGCTGGGCATTCTCCCGCTGCAACGCTTTAACTTCTTCTGTGGCGCTCCGGGTGGACAAGATGTTGATGTCGTCCCGGAGTGCCGTGACTGCGTCCCTGATGGTCTTGATGTATGTACCCTTCAAGTTGGTGGATGTATTTGCCACCTTCTCCAACAAAAGAAGGCTAGACGACACTCGCGTCATGAGCCGCGTGGAAGACTCAGCGTCTTCCACGTCACCAACGGGTAGGCTGGAGCGGGTAGCTCTAGCCTCGGACAAGGAGGCGAGCATCTCACGCTCCGCTTGCAATTCCAGTTCCGCCCGTTCGGCCTTCAGCAAGTCGAACTTCGCCCTAGCGAGGCCGACATACTGACCGGTCGTGGGCGGTCTTCCTCTCCCTTTCTTCTCTGGAGTCCTAAGAGGAGACTCCTTCTCCTCCGAGGAGTCCGAGTCAACGGGCCCTGTATTGTGCCTCTTAAGTCAGGCACGTCTTGCCTCCTTCTTGCCCTCGTCGCCTGACGCGGAGAGGGCAGACCCCATGCTTCGAGCCGAGGAATCCGACATGGCGTGGTCTTCGGCCATGCCTCCAGCGGACGGCATCGAATCCACGCTGCGGTCGGGACTCAACCCACCAAACGGGCTCAAATCGCGTGGTGACGGCGAGGGCGTCACTGTACGGCGGAGCAGTACTATGGGGCTAGATGCCCTGCTGCTCGCACCATCGGCGAGGTCGCGCGTCGACCCGGCCTTCGCTCGCGCACGCGTGCGCATTCCTTCGAACTCCTCGGTAGTAGACTTCACACCAAGGGACCCGGTAATCCCTTGGCGCCGTTGGCCAGACGGGGCGCATTGGCCGCTCGTAACCGATTTCTCACTCGGAGCCCGAGCTAGCTCCGAGCGCCCAGCGTCAGTGGGAGCGCATGACATACCTTTCTTTGATTTTTCCGACATTTCCATGATTTTTTTGGGAAGGTGACCTACGGTCCTTTCCCAACAGACCGTAGGAGCGCTTGGGACCGGACTCCCTCCAGCCACTCAACCCCTCGGCACGCCGACCTTAGGTTTAGGGTAATTTTTATAGTGGTTTTCTTCCACGCGGCCCGACGCTCAGTGCGTCAGACCCCCGGACTCGCAGAGCGAGTTTACGGGTTCCCCGACGTTGTCCGAAACCATACGTCGCGTCCGCGGACCTAGCAGGTCCGCTGCCTACGAGCCGAAGCTCCGCTGCCCCTTGCGGGGCCTTCCGCAAAAGCGCTGATGCGCTGTGGCGCTATTGCGCCTCCACCAATGCCGGCCGAGGCCGGTCCGCCAGGTTGAACCTGGCCATTCCACGACCCACAGTGGGTCACCTGGCGACAGTGTCTGACTTCCTTGACAAGAAGCCGAGACTTCGCCCTCGGGGTAATTTTTTAGAGAGGTTGTCTTCCTCGCGGCCCAACGCTCAGTGCGCTGGACCCCCGACCCCACTCAGTGCGGGGCTACGGGTTCATGTGGCCGTGCAATGTCCGCCCTTAAAAAGACCAGACAGCCACATGCCAGTTTTTGTCCGCGCCGGCCGAAACCGGTACCCCCCATATCTGGGGGGCGTTCCCCTATCCGCAACCCGGGGACGCGTCCGATGGCGGACTGGAAACCGCACACGGAGACCTAACCTAACCTTTTTTTTTTTTTTTTTTTTTAGGAGGGGAAATGCATTTCCGCACTATCCCTCGCCGACGAGGGCGGTCGGCGAGGGGGTGTGAGGGACTCACCCGACGGAACGAATCGCTCCGCCGGTCCTACCCCCTAAAACCCCTCCATGTTCCACCATCGGCAGTGATAATGGGACCCGGGATCACAGCGAGGCCTTATCCCCGGGCCCCACGCACCGCCACGTCCTTGCGGACCCTGCTCCATCGCGGCAAGCCGCATAAAAACTCCTGTGGTGACCTGCGGAACATCTGCAGGCCAACCACACCTCTCATCTGTTAAGTTCCAGGCGCCAGATGCCCTCCTCTGACGCCCGAAACAGACAGCGCCGCCGCCGATAGAGCGACGGACCCACCGTCTCTTCGGACACCTGTGTAGAGCCAGTCACTGTTTGTAAGCGTACGGTCTACCCAGAGGAGCTAAGGAGCTCCCGGGGACCGCAGGCCGGACCTCTCAATTGACCCAGGGCCGGTGCCACCTCCGGCGACTGAGCAGGGGCCTGGGTCCGCCCCCCGGGTTGCCCAGGTCCCCAGAGCTCAGTCCCCCGACGACAGCTGACAGAACAGCAGAGGGGAGGGATACTGCCCTGCCCCGGACCGTCGAGGTTGCCTTCCTCTTCTGAGTGCTCCGCCACGAGCTCCGCTCAACGGAGCCCGCTCGGAGCCCACCTCGGTGTGGGCCTTCTTTGTCCCCAAAACCAATCCGATCGGTCGAGCAAAGGCCGGTGAGGGAAATGCATTTCCGCACTATCCCTCGCCGACGAGGACGGTCGGCGAGGGGGTGTGAGGGACTCACCCGACGGAACGAATCGCCCCGCCGGTCCTACCCCCTAAAACCCCTCCATGTTCCACCATCGGCAGTGATGATGGGACCCGGGATCACAGCGAGGCCTTATCCCCGGGCCCCACGCACCGCCACGTCCTTTCGGACCCTGCTCCATCGCGGCAAGCCACATAAAAACTCCTGTGGTGACCTGCGGAACATCTGCAGGCCAACCACACCTCTCATCTGTTAAGTTCCAGGCGCCAGATGTCCTCCTCTGACGCCTGAAACAGACAGCGCCGCCGCCGATAAAGCGACGGACCCACCATCTCTTCGGACACCTCTGCGGAGCCAGCCACTGATTTTTACCTACGGTCTGACCACCCAGAGGAGCTCAGAAACTCCCGGGGACCGTAGGCTGGACCTCTTCCTTGACCAAGGGCCGGTGCCACCTCCGGCGACTGAGCAGGGGCCTGGGTCCGCCCCCCGGGTTGCCCAGGTCCCCAGAACTCAGTCCCCCGACGACAGCTGACAGAACAGCAGAGGGGAGGGATACTGCCCTGCCCCGGACCGTCGGGGTTGCCTTCCTCTTCTGAGTGCTCCGCCACGAGCTCCGCTCAACGGAGCCCGCTCGGAGCTCACCTCGGTGTGGGCCTTCTTTGTCCCCAAAACCAATCCGATCGGTCGAGCAAAGGCCGGTGAGGAAAAAAAGCACCGACCCCTGCGACCGCCCGGATTGCCAAGGGTAAGCCCCCCCACCACGACAAGGTCATGGCCCACCTAGGGGGGGGACCTAACCTAACCTTTTTTTTTTTTTTTTTTTTTTTTTTTTTTTTTAGGAGGGGAAATGCATTTACGCACTATCCCTCGTCGACGAGGACAGCCGACGAGGGGGTGTGTGGGACTCGCCCGGTGAGAGGCACCGGGAATACCCACTAAAACCCCTCCGTGTTCCATCATCAGCGGTGTTAGGAGGAACCGAGGCGACAGTTGGACCTTGTCCTCATGGTCCCCCCGCACCGCTACGTCCGCAGCCGGACTCTTCAATGGCGGATTTACCGCTACCTCACTAGTGGCGACCTACTGGAACACCTGTAGGCCGTCACACCTCACAATTGAAATGTCTGGACGTCAGTTGTCCTCAAACTGACGCCCGGTTTTCATTAAGTCACGTGGGCCGCGGCGTACGCACGGCCACGCCGGCCAACTCTGCGGCGCCTGAGTGGTTCAGCCTGCGGGTCTTCCTCGCGGGACCGCTCGCTGTCTTCTTTGCCACTCAGGACCACCTCGCAAAAGGCCTTGACGGCACACCAGCCGTCAGGGCTACCGATCATCGCTCTGACGACAGCGGGTAAGGACAAGTCCTGTCCCACGACTGCCGTCAGAGCCGTCCTCTCTTGATCCCAACCTGGGCACTCCGCTAGCACATGGTCGGCCGTGTCATCCGGCGCACCACATTCGTGACAGGCGGTGGTTCGCTCCCTCCTCGCGACGTTGCACAGGTACCGTCCAAAGCAACCATGCCCCGTAAGCACCTGCACAAGCCGGAAGGAGAGCGAACCGGTCCGCCTGCTCACCCATTCCTTAAGCACCGGAGCAATTGCTGCAACGGTGCGGTGACCCGCGCTAGGATGCGCCATCATGTCTCCCCATCTTTATATGGCTTCTTCTCTGGCCTCCCTCCTCCACCGTGACACCTCTTCTGGGGTTGGACTCGCGCCGCGGGCCCTTGCGTCGGCAGTCTTGTAGTAGACCGCTGCAAGGACCTCGGCATCCAACTCCCAGGGAAGTGTCCCAGCAACAGCGCATGCCGCCTCCCAAGACGTGGTGCGATACGCTCGGATGACCCTGTTCGCCATGACCCGCTGCGGACGTCGCAGCATGGCCAGGTTATGGGCGGACAAAGAGTCAACCCATACGGGAGCCCCATACAGGGCCATCGAGCGCACCACGCCTGCGAAGAGACGGCGGCATCCTCCCTTTGGCCCACCCAGGTTGGGCGTAAGCCTGCTCAAAGCAAACGATGTCCTTATTAGTTTGGGAGCCATCTTTTTAAAGTGCTCCCTGAAGTTCCACCGGCTATCAAGGACGACGCCGAGATACTTCAACGTCGACCCGATGCCGATGGTCACTCCGCTCACAGTTATGTGGGCGTCTGGCGGTGGCGCCTTGCGAGGTCCATGGAAGCAAATTGCTTCGGACTTCTCAAGAGCCACCGTCAGCCCCAGACGTCTTATTCGCGCCACCACTTGTGCGACTCCGGCGGTTGCCAACAGGGTCGCGTCACGAAACGTGCTTTTTTTTTTTTTTTTTTTTTTTTACAAGGGGAAATCCGTTACGGATATCCACCGACCTGGGGACGACCGATGGGTTATGTCGGGCTCCTATCCCAGAGATGGTAGCGGGATAGTGTACCGACTAAAACCCCTTGGCGTTCCTACGCGCTGCCTATGATGGTGGAGCCTGGAGAACTAAGGCATGACCTCCGAGACCCCACCGGCAGTTGTCCGCAGCCGGACCCATCGCGGAGAGCAAGCTCTCTTATATGTTAAAAAACTCAACGGCGTACTCGGATTAACCCAGATTAACTCTCGAGCGGTCGTGCGTACGTGCCTGATAGTGTGCTCCGCACGGGAAAATTTTTAAATAATAATTTAAAATATTTTTTTTCGCGGCGAAAACACCCGATATACACGGTGCCATATATCATTCGACGCGGCTCGACGAGAGCTGTCGATCTGTGTAAACCGCGCAGAAATCGGATCGAAAATAACCGAGTTATTGACGAAAAAGTGCGAGATTTTGGTGGTTTTAAACTTTGGGCGAAAACGCTGCTCGGTTTTGACGTGTCCGACGCTTTCTGAAAGTGTAGTCTTGTGCAAGGACCCTTCCGCTATCTCCCGCTTATTTTTGCGGGTCCCTACGGTCTACGGTTCGCCCACGGTGATCAAAAGTTTGGGCCACAAAGGAGTGACTTCCCACTAGTGGGCCTGTGTGGGCCAACCAAGGGATCCATAAGAAGCGGACTGAGCAGGCGAACACGCTGGTGCAAGGCTCGTCAAAATCGGACCAGTAGTTTGCGAGAAACCACGAAATTGGCTTTTTGGAAAAAAAAAAAAAAAAAAAAAAAAAAAAAAATCACCGTTTTCATGAACTCTTAAATTTTCCCAGGAAGAGTGTTGAAAATTTGGACTTCATATAAGAAGATAGAGCGTTCTCTCAGCTATCTGGTGTACTAAGAACTGGATTTTTAGGCCTTATAGTTACGAAGATACAAGCAAAATTGCAAGTGACTAAAATTGTGAAAGTTTTCTAATTTATTCGTTTACGTAATTTGAAACTGAAAATGACCCCCCCCAAATTTTGAAAAATTGAGAAAACAAAAATTCTTTAGTGTTGCGGTAGCTAAATAAATAGTGCTGGTAAAAAGAATAAAATTTTTTGGACTACGGAAGCCACCGAATTAAATTAACAAAGTTTATCAAAGTGCGGGGTCAATTTAGCTGGTTGGCTTATCAAGAGTTAAAGACTATCCTGACTCCCAGGATAGCCTGAGAAGGAAAGAAAGATTACACCAGGATAGAAGACAAGAAGGACTATTACGACGCAAAAAATTTCCGGGATCGGGAAACCGTAAGTTACCGAGATATTCCATAGCATAGTGGGTAACTCCAGTATAACTTGAGCTCTGACTGGGAATTTATATTTTTCAAAACAGGTCAAGTTATACTGGAAGTGGTCGGTGACGTAGCGCCGGCTGGTGACGAGACCGCGGATCCGCGTCGGCGTCGTAGACCGTCGTAGCCCCGTAGCAGTGGTAGCCCACCGTAGAGGTCGTAGACCTACGTGGGCGGCGTAGGCGGCGTAGACGCTACAGACGCCGTAGCGCTCCGTAGGCCGTAGCGGCGTAGACCCCCGCCGGCGTAGCGGCGCTACGTCACACCCCCTGCCCCCCCCCCCACCTCACCCCCGCACCCCCTCTGAGTCCCCTTCCCCCCCCCCCCCCTTCCCCTCGGGTGACCACCCCCCTCTGGAATATCTCGGTAACTAGGGGCCGTAGGGCACCCGATATAGGTATCATTTGATAGGTCTCTTCAAGACCTATCTTTTGGCCCCTACGGATTTTCCCGGTCCCATACAAAAATTGTGAAAAAACTTGGAAAAACTGGGAAAAGATTGTAATTGTCGGTTTGCGGCTTAGTATTAAGGTTTTATTGTATTAGACTAAGGGATACCCATTATTTTAACTATTTTAATCTTATATTGTATTTTTAGAAAAATTATTTAACCATTTTAAAATCTTGTTATTTATTATTTAATTGTTATTTATTATTTAATTGTATAATTTTAACTATTTTTAATTGATAATTGTTCTAACTATTTTATAGGACTGGTTGGACTATTTGTACAACTAGTACCAACCTAGTCCAAAATTTTAACCTAATTTTATTTGAAATTATCCCTTTAATTTAATTTTTTAAATTATTTTTCTTTTATTAAATTATTGTAATTGTATATATTGACTGCCCCTTTACAGCACATTAGATTAAGTTTTAGACAAGGCCGCTTTACAGCCGACTTAGCATAAGTTTTAAATTAGACGTGGCCCTTATACAGCCCAAAACTTTAATAAGGCCCCTTTACAACCTCCCATATATAACTTTTACAAATTTTTTATTTAACGAACAAGAATCCCCCAACGACATGCTACGGTCTCCAGTAGCGCAGGATGGACCTGGGAAGTCCAAACCCCCTCAAAAAGAAGATACCCCGCCTCCGTTGTCGAAAGTCAGGAAGAGTATAGGGGAATGGGAGACTGGAAAAGTCTCCATTTCCCCCCTGGCTTCGACAACAAAAGCGAAATTCGAGCCGGCGAGGGCTACGCACAAAGTGGAATATGCTGGTAGGGTCGCTGAGGCAAGAGCGTGCCTAAATAAGGCTAAGCTCTACCTCAGCGGCTCCAGAAACATTAAAACAGAGATTAAGGAAGGAGTTATACAAGCCCTCGACCGGCTATATAATATTGTCAAAGAGGCGGAGGCCGATAAAAACAAAAAAGGAAGAGGGGAGGACAACAAGGTAGAAGAGAAGGGGTCAACAGAGAGTGAAAGCAAAAAGTTACTAATGAAAGCACTAGAGGAGAATACAAAATTATTACGACAAAATTCTAAATTTATGGAAAATTTGAAACTTGATTTGGCAAATAAAGATTTGGAAATTGAAAATTCAAAAATATTAAAGAAAAATTCGGAAGACATTAGTAAACTAAAAGATTGCTTGACAGAATTAAACTCTGTTGGCCCCAAGCTCTCATATGCGGAAGCCGTAGGAGGTAGGGAAAAAGTAACAGGAAGGCCCACACTCCACTCCGTTGTCGTGACATCTGAGAATGTCAACGACACCGGAGAAGAGGTGTTGGGCAAAGTGAGGGAAGCTGTCAACGCCAAGGATGGCTGGGTGAGGGTAGAGCGTGTGAGAAAGGCCAAAGATCGGAAAATTGTCATGAGCTGCAGGACTGAGGAAGAGAGACAGGCGGTAAAGGAGAGAATAGAGAGAGCCGGGATAAAACTGAAATGCGATGAGATCGAGAACAGGGATCCGTTACTGATCCTTTGGGGCGTCCTGTCAATTAACAATGATGAGGACGTCCTAAGGGCACTCAGAAACCAGAATCGGTCCCTGTTCGACGGCCTCATCGAGAAGGAAAATAGAATAAGAATTAAGTATAGGAGGAAAGCCAGGAACCCTCTCACGGGACACATTGTACTAAGCACCTCTCCGGAGGTATGGAAAAGAGCGACTGAGCTCGGGACACTGCATATTGACTTGCAGCGTGTCAAGGTCTCGGATCAGTCGCCCCTAGTACAGTGCTCACGGTGCCTGGGCTATGGCCACAGCAAGAGGTTCTGCGGGGAGGCGGCGGACCTGTGTAGTCATTGCGGGGACGCCCATCTTAAGACGGACTGTCCCCGATGGCGGGCAGGGGCGCCGCCCTCCTGCCGCAATTGTGCTGTGGCCAAGCAGGGGAACCGGGAGCACAATGCGCTGAGTACAGTGTGTCCTGTGAGAGTGAAATGGGACGCAATCGCCCGTTCTGCCACGCAGTACTGCTAAGGGCACCCCTGGCGCAAGCCCTACTTACGGGCTCTTGCAAGCAAATTTGCAGCGTAGCAAATTAGCTACCTCCGAGCTCCTAGTGGAAGCTGAGAAGAGGGGAGTAGCTATAGCACTCGTTCAGGAGCCCTATGTGGGGGCGGCTGGAACGGTTCGGAGTTGCAGGGGTATGCGGGTGTATCAGAACTCCGGTTCGGGAGAGGGTGCTGTTAAGGCTGCCATAATAGTTTTTGATGGCAGCCTCAAAGTAATACAGTACCCGGAACTCACCACCAACAATATCGTGGTGGTGGGGATCCGAACCGGGAACCATAGGATAACGCTTACCTCCTTCTACTTCGAGCCGGACCAGCCAATTGAACCCTACATCGGGCACCTGAAGCGGGTGGAAGCTATACTGGGGGCTGGGAGGTGGCTGATAGGCGGAGACGCAAACGCAAAGAGCTCGTGGTGGGGCAGCAGTAAAATCGACTACAGGGGCGAAGAGCTTTCAGGTAGTCTGGAGGAGCTTGGCCTCCACGTACTCAATACTGGAGATACTCCGACCTTCGACACAGTTCGGGGGGGCCAGCGTTTCTGCAGTCATGTGGACCTAACAGCGTGTTCCCATGACCTGTTAGACCTAGTGGATGACTGGAAAGTCCTCACTGATCTGACGAGCTCAGACCACAACGGCATTGCGTTAAAGTTGAAGCTGAAGCCTTCTCGAGGAATGGAAGTGGTCAGAACGACCAGAAAATACAACACCAAAAAAGCAGATTGGCTAAAGTTTGGGCTCAAAATTAAAGAATTATTAGAAAAATATAAAATTAATGATGGTGTTGTATTAAACAAAGACGAAACAAATTTGGCTGTTCAAAATTACACGAAATTAATAATAGAGGCGTCTGACCATTCCATACCCAAGAGAGGGTCGAGGGAGAAACTGGCGCTGCCGTGGTGGTCTGAAGATCTGTCAATCATGAAGAAAGAGGTCGCCACTAGGAAGAACAGAATCAGGAACGCTGCGCCCGTCCGGAGGTCGTGGGTCGTAGAGCAATATCTCCAGAAAAAAGAGGAGTACGAAAAGGCGGTGAGGCAGGCTCAGACAGACTCCTGGAAGTCCTTTTGCGAACGGCAGGACGGCGAGAGCGTATGGCAAGGTATATACCGCGTCATCGGAAGGACTACCAACAGAGACGAGGACCCGCCATTGGTGCGAGATGGCAGGGTTCTGGATGCTAGGGGATCGGCGGAGTGGCTTGCGGAGGTATTCTACCCGACAGACCACGCAGATTCGGATGAAGAAGTTCACCGTGAGATCAGGAAAGCGGCGGACGGGGTGAACGCTGGGGGACAAGATTCCTCTTGCGACCCTCCGTTCACCCTGACTGAGCTCCAGATGGCGGTGAGCTCCTTCAATCCGAAGAAGGCCCCCGGCTCCGACGGACTCACTGCTGATATCTGTTCCAGGGCCATCAGTTGTGACCCTAATGCATTTCTAAATCTGGTTAACAACTGTATGGCCAACCATATCTTTCCGAGAATATGGAAGGAGGCAGCAGTGATAGTCCTTCGGAAACCGGGGAGGGATAGCTATACCGTCCCCAAGTCATTCAGACCCATCGGTTTGCTGCCGGTGCTTGGCAAAGTGTACGAGAAAATGCTGGTGGCTCGCCTAAAATATCACATATTGCCGGGCATAAGCGCACGCCAGTATGGCTTTATGCCCCAAAAGAGCACGGAAGACTCCCTCTATGACCTCATGGCGCATGTCCGCAGGCTAATTGGTGACAAGAAGCTTGTGACACTTGTGTCGTTGGACATAGAGGGAGCCTTCGATGGTGTATGGTGGCCGATGATTAGAGTCAGACTGGCGGAAGCGGGATGCCCTGTGAATATAAGGCGAGTCTTTGACAGCTACCTCGCCGACAGGACGGTAAACGTCAGATACTGCGGCGAGGTACACGGCACTTTGACAAGCAGGGGCTGCATCCAGGGGTCTATAGCCGGCCCTCTGCTGTGGAACCTGACACTCGACCCATTGCTGCGGGGCCTGGAGAGTAGAGGCGTCTACTGCCAGGCCTTCGCAGATGATGTGGTGCTCGTCTTTGATGGTAATACAGCTCATGACATTGAAAAAAGTGCCAATGCCACCCTTGAGCATGTTCTGGCGTGGGGTGTCAAAAATAAGCTGAGGTTCGCACCGAGCAAAACGAATGCGATGGTGCTAACCAACAAGCTTAAATTTGACACTCCACGCTTGAGCATGGGCGGGGTCGACATTGGCATAAAAGAGGAAATAAAATTGTTAGGGCTGATAATTGATCACAAGCTCACGTTCAACAGCCACGTTGACAAGGTCTGTCGGAAGGCCATCGGCATTTACAAGCAGCTGGGGAAAGCTGCCAAAACTAGCTGGGGCTTACACCCCGAAGTGATCCGCTCCATCTATGTCGCCGCGGTGGAGCCAGTTGTAACTTACGCTGCGAGTGCGTGGGCACCAGCAGTAGGCAAATTGGGGGTGGTCAAGCGTCTGAATGCTGTGCAGAGGGGTTTCGCGCAAAAATTGTGCAAGGCCTACCGCACGGTGTCCTTGAACTCGGCTCTGTTATTGGCCGGGTTGCTCCCCCTTGACCTACGTGTGCGCGAAGCTGCTTCGCTGTACGAGGCCAAGAGGGGAGTACCCCTGCCAGAGCTGGGGGATAGGGACGTTGAGCGGATGGCCCCAGCAATCGAGGGTCCCCATCCCGCCGAGCATATCAGCCTGGAGTTCGGAAGGCTGGTGGACGAGGAACAAGTAAAAGCGAACAGCGACCATCAGCTTCGCATTTTTACGGATGGCAGCAAGATTGATGGCCGGGTTGGGGCCGCGCTATCCATATGGAATGGCGAGGCCGAAACATCGGCCGTCAAACTTGGTCTGCCATCTTACTGCACCGTCTACCAGGCCGAGCTTCTGGCGGTGTGCGAGGCGACGCGGGTGATCCTCAGACGCCGCGAAACTACCTCTGCAATTTACAGTGACTCAATGGCCGCTCTCCAAACCATCGCGGCGAACAGCTGCTTACACCCTCTGGCCGTGCAAACCCGTAGAAATTTGAAGGTAGCATTTGGGAAAGGTAAAAATGTAAACATTTACTGGATCAAAGCACACGCCGGCCTAGAGGGTAATGAGAGGGCGGATCACCTAGCTAGAGAGGCAGCGCTGAAAAGCAAAACAAAACCCAAATATGATCTGTGCCCGGTCTCATTCGTCAAGCGAAGCATTCGAATGCGATCGCTTGAGGAATGGGACCGAAGGTACAGAAATAGTGATACAGCAGCAGTAACCAAACTGTTTTTCCCCAGCGCTGCCGAGGCCTATAAAACCGTCAGAAAAATAGACATGAACGGTGTATTGACGCAAGTATTCACGGGACACGGTGGATTCTCCGAGTACTTGGAACGGTTCAAGTGCAAGGAGAGTCCATCGTGTATCTGTGAACCGAATACAAAAGAGACTGTCCCTCACATCCTTGTAGAATGCTCGGCTTACGAGAAAGACAGATTAGAATTAAGTTTTGATATTGATAGAAATATAACAATAAAAAATTTAAGCGAACTAGTAAAAAGTGTAAGATTTCTAAAATACTGTGAAGCGATTGCAAAGAGGGCAATAGAAAGAAATAAATAATGAATATGTGTAACGTTAAAAATTTATTTTAAAAATTATTAATTAGATCAACAGGGTGTTTTTATGTTATGGAATTTATTATAATGTTTTATTGCAATTTTATGTTTTATTGTTTTATTAATTATTTATTTAAATTGGAATGTTTTAAAATTTTTAGTTTTATTGAATTATTTAATCTGGAATGACTGAATTTTAATGTTTTAATATTGATTTTAATTAATGTATCATAAATTAATGTATCCAATATTATTGTATATTTTAAAAGTAGTGTAAGGAAATTTATAATAAATGAGAAATTCTATTAACAATAAAGAACCCTTATCCCGGCTTAATGTGTACAAATATAAAGAATAAATAATAGTTAGAGAACGAGCTATAGACGGGAATCCCCCCAGAACTCACCACAAACAACATCGCTGTGGTGGGGATCCAGGCGGGAAATCGGAGGATAACGCTGGCCTCCTTCTACTTCGAGCCGGACCAGCCGATTGAACCCTACCTGGACCAACTGAGGAGGGCTGCGACCAAGCTGGGGGCTGGGGGGTGGCTGATCGGCGGCGACGCGAACGCCAAAAGCCCGTGGTGGGGTAGTAGGTGTACTGATGGTAGAGGCGAGGGGTTTTCGGGAAGTCTGGAGGAGCTTGGTCTCGAAGTGCTGAATTCTGGAGACACTCCGACCTTTGACGTCATCCGGGGGGGCCGGCGTTTCTGTAGTCATGTGGATGTTACAGCATGTTCACATGACCTGTTAGATCTGGTGGACGACTGGAAAGTCATCACGGACCTGACGGGATCGGACCACAACGGCATAGCGCTAAGGTTGAAACTGAAGCCCTCACGAGGAATGGAGGTGATCAGAACGACCAGAAAGTACAACACCAGGAAGGCGAATTGGGAAAAATTTGGCATCAAAATTAAAGAATTATTGGAAAAATATGATATGAAGGAGGGTGTTGTACTAAACAAAAATGATACACTTTTGGCAGTTCAAAATTACACTAAATTAGTTATTGAGGCGTCTGATCACGCCATTCCAAAGAGAGGGACGAAGGAAAGGCTGGCGCTGCCGTGGTGGTCTGAAAACCTGACGATCCTGAAGAAAGAGGTCTCCACCAGAAAAAACAGGATCAGGAACGCTGCGCCCGTCCGGAGGGCGTGGGTTGTCGAGCAATATCTCCAGAAGAAGGCGGAGTACGAGCAGGCGGTGAGACAGGCTCAGACAGACTCCTGGAAATCCTTCTGTGAGAGGCAGGACGGGGAAAGCGTCTGGGACGGGATTTATAGGGTGATAGGTAGGACCGCCACCAGAGACGAGGACGCGCCGCTGGAGCGAGATGGAAGGGCCCTAAATGCAAAGGAATCGGTAGAGTGGCTTTCGGAGGTATTCAACCCGAAAGACCACGCAAATTCGGATGAGGAAGTTCACCGCCAGATCCGAGAGACAGCGGAAGGGGTGAACATTGGGGAGCAAGAATCGTCTTGCGACCCTCCGTTCACCCTGACCGAGCTGAAAATGGCGGTGAGCTCCTTCAATCCGAAGAAGGCCCCCGGTTCCGACGGACTCACCGCTGATATTTGCTCCAGGGCCATCAGCTGTGGCCCTGAAAAATTTTTGTGCATTATAAACAGCTGTATGGCCAACCATATTTTTCCGCAGATATGGAAGGAGGCAGCGGTGATAGTCCTTCGGAAACCGGGGAGGGATAGTTATACCGTCCCAAAGTCATTCAGGCCCATTGGACTGCTGCCCGTGCTTGGCAAGGTCTACGAGAAAATGCTCGTGGCCCGCCTGAAGTATCACATCTTGCCGGGCATAAGCGCACGTCAATACGGATTCATGCCCCAGATGCACGGAGGACGCTCTCTATGATCTAATGGCGCGGGTCTACGACAAGCTTGATGCCAAGCAAATCGTAACCATCGTGTCATTGGACATAGAGGGCGCCTTCGACAGCGTCTGGTGGCCTAAGATTAGAATCCGATTGGCGGAAGCGGGATGCCCGGTGAATATCAGGCGGGTCTTCGACGATTACCTCACCGACAGGACGGTTAACGTCAGGTACTGCGGTGAGGTATGTAGTACTGAGACAAGCAGGGGCTGCATCCAGGGGTCTATAGCCGGTCCTTTGCTTTGGAACCTGACCCTCGACCCACTGCTGCGGAGCCTGGAAAGTAGAGGCGTCTACTGCCAGGCTTTCGCGGACGACGTGGTGCTCGTCTTTGATGGCGGAAAAGCTCATGACATTGAAAGGAGCGCCAATGCCGCTCTCGCACATGTCCTGGAGTGGGGTGTCGAAAATAAGCTGAAATTCGCCCCAAACAAAACAAGCGCTTTGGTGGTGACGCGGAAGCTGAAATTCGACACGCCACGACTAGTCATGGGCGGGACCGACATTGATGCAAAGAATGAAATAAGATTACTAGGATTGACTGTTGACAGGAAACTCACCTTCAACAGTCATGTCGAAAGAGTGTGTCGGAAGGCCATAGGTATTTACAAGCAGTTGGGGAGAGCCGCCAAAGCTAGTTGGGGGCTTCACCCCGAGGTGATCCGCTCAATCTACGTCGCCGCGGTGGAACCCGTAATAATGTATGCGGCGAGCGCATGGGCGCCCGCAGCCGGGAAACTGGGAGTGGCCAAGCGACTAAACGCTGTGCAGAGGGGCTTCGCGCAAAAGTTGTGTAAAGGCTACCGCACAATATCCCTCAACTCGGCCCTGCTATTGGCTGGGCTGCTCCCCCTTGACCTACGCGTCCGCGAAGCCGCAGCGCTATACGAGGCCAAGAGGGGGGTGCCCCGGCTGGAGCTGGGAGACAGGGAGGTCGAGCGGATGGCCCCAGCAATCGAGGGTCCCCACCCCGCCGAGTATACGAGCCTGGATTTCGGTAAACTGGTAGACGAGGAACAATTAAAACTAAACAGCGACTTCGATCTTCGCATTTATACGGACGGCAGCAAGATTGACGGCCGGGTTGGGGCCTCGCTTTCCATATGGAAAGGCGAGGCCGAGACATCGGCCGTGAAGCTTAGTCTGCCGTCCTATTGCACCGTCTACCAGGCCGAGCTCCTGGCAGTATGCGAGGCGACAAGGGTGACTCTACGGCGTCCCGAAGCCACCTTTGCTATATACAGCGACTCGATGGCTGCTCTCCAGACCATCGCGGCGTATAGGTGTCTACACCCTCTAGCAGTGGAGGCGCGCAAAAATATAAATTCGGCAAAGAGCGGTGGCAAAATTTTAAAACTATTTTGGATTAAGGCGCACGCTGGCCTAGAGGGTAATGAGCGAGCGGATCATCTAGCTAGAGAGGCGGCTCTCAAAATGAAAACCAAACACAAGTATGACGCGTGTCCGGTCTCATTCGTCAGGCGGTGCATTCGCATGCAGTCGCTTGACGAGTGGGGCCGAAGATACGCCACTAGTGAGACTGCATCGGGGACGAAATTATTCTTCCCCGATGCAATCATGGCCTTCCGCACGATACGAAAGGTTGGCGTTGACCGCGTCCTCACCCAAATCTTCACGGGGCACGGTGGATTCTCCGAGTACTTGAAACGCTTCAAGTGCAAGGAGAGTTCATCGTGCATCTGTGAGATGGGTGACGAAACGGTCCCACATATAATATTTGATTGTCCTGCGAATGGGAAGGAAAGATGTGAACTAGAGGTAGAATTAGGTGTTAAGATAGAGTTAAGAAATGTAAATGAGTTAATGGGTAAAGAATGTATAGGTAAGTTTTTGAAATATTGTATCCTGATAGCAAATAAGACAATAGAAAGGAATAAGTGAATGTTGTAATAGTATGTAAGTTTGTAAAGAAATCTGTGATAAAATAGCATGTAAGATAAATTAAGATATATAAGAATGTATATTGGAAATTATTAAATAAATAAAGAACCCCATCCCGATGGTAAGGTTTTATGAAATGGTAAATGGAAACACAAGTACCAGAGCAAGCAATGAATAAAGCTAAAAAGAGTAAACAACTATAGCTAGCATAGAATTAGATTAGAAAAAGAATGAATGAGGATGGATGTAAGAAAGACCTAGGATGAAGAATGAAAGTGCGAGAGGCATAATTGCGGGAACTGGAATGAAAGAGTAAATTAGTAAATATAGGCACCAGCGCATATGCTGGTGGGAGTTTGTATTATAAAAAAAAAAAAAAAAAAAAAAAAAAAAAAAAAAAAAAAAAAAAAAAAAACCTTTTTTTTTTTTTTTTTTTTTTAGGAGGGGAAATGCATTTACGCACTATCCCTCGTCGACGAGGACAGCCGACGAGGGGGTGTGTGGGACTCGCCCGGTGAGAGCCACCGGGAATACCCACTAAAACCCCTCCGTGTTCCAACATCAGCGGTGTTAGGAGGAACCGAGGCGACAGCTGAGCCTTGTCCTCATGGTCCCCCCGCACCGCTACGTCCGCTGCCGGACTCCTCACTGGCGGATTTGCCGCTACCTCACTAGTGGCGACCTACTGGAACACCTGTAGGTCGTCACACCTCATTATTGAAATGTCCGGACGTCAGTTGTCCTCAAACTGACGCCCGGTTGTCATTAGGTTACGTGGGCCGCGGCGTACGCACGGCCACGCCGGCCAGCTCTGCGGCGCCTGAGTGGTTCAGCCTGCGGGTCCTCCTCGCGGGACCGCTCGCTGTCTTCTTTGCCACTCAGGACCACCTCGCAAAAGGCCTTGACGGCACACCAGCCGTCATGGCTACCGATCATCGCTCTGACGACAGCGGGTAAGGACAAGTCTTGTCCCACGACTGCCGTCAGAGCCGTCCTCTCTTGGTCCCAACCTGGGCACTCCGCTAGAACATGGTCGGCCGTGTCATCCGGCGCACCACATTCGTGACAGGCGGTGGTTCGCTCCCTCCTCGCGACGTTGCACAGGTACCGTCCGAAGCAACCATGCCCCGTAAGCACCTGCACAAGCCGGAAGGAGAGCGAACCGGTCCGCCTGCTCACCCATTCCTTAAGCACCGGTGCAATTGCTGCAACGGTGCGGTGACCCGCGCTAGGATGCGCCATCATGTCGCCCCATCTTTCCATGGCTTCTTCTCTGGCCTCCCTCCTCCACCGTGACACTTCTTCTGGGGATGGACTCGCGCCGCGGGCCCTTGCGTCGGCAGTCTGGTAGTAGACCGCTGCAAGGACCTCGGCATCCAACTCCCAGGGAAGTGTCCCAGCAACAGCGCATGC
Source organism: Bembecia ichneumoniformis (assembly GCA_910589475.2). Taxonomy (NCBI): domain Eukaryota; kingdom Metazoa; phylum Arthropoda; class Insecta; order Lepidoptera; family Sesiidae; genus Bembecia; species Bembecia ichneumoniformis. Next base: position 74,265 of record OU342546.1, read on the forward strand.
CGCCTCCCAGGACGTGGTGCGATACGCTCGGATGACCCTGTTCGCCATGACCCGCTGCGGACGTCGCAGCATGGCCAGATTATGGGCGGACAAAGAGTCAACCCATACGGGAGCCCCATACAGGGCCATCGAGCGCACCACGCCTGCGAAGAGACGGCGGCATCCTCCCTTTGGCCCACCCAGGTTGGGCGTAAGCCTACTCAAGGCAAACGAAGTCCTTATTAATTTGGGAGCCATCTTTTTAAAGTGCTCCCTGAAGTTCCACCGGCTATCAAGGACGACGCCGAGATACTTCAACGTCGACCCGATGCCGATGGTCACTCCGCTCACAGTTATGTGGGCGTCTGGCGGTGGCACCTTGCGAGGTCCATGGAAGCAAATTGCTTCGGACTTCTCAAGAGCCACCGTCAGCCCCAGACGTCTTATACGCGCCACCACTTGTGCGACTCCGGCGGTTGCCAACAGGGTCGCGTCACGAAACGTGCTACCGCGGGCGATCACGAGTGTGTCGTCCGCATAACACGCGACGTCGACCCCGCGCAGGTTGATGCCTCGCAGCACCGAGTCGTATCCAATGTTCCACAGGAGCGGCCCGAGAACCGACCCCTGCGGAACACCACACGACATCTGCCGTCGACGAACTCCAACGCGTGTGGGGTACACCACCGCCCGACCCGAGAGATACTCGTCGACAAGTCGACGTAGGTACTCCGGGAAGGCGTGGAACCCCATGGCCTCCGAGATGACACGATGTGGGAGCGTGTTAAACGCGTTGGAGATGTCTAACGATACCGCCAAGGCATACCCGCCTTTCCTAATCGCCTCCTCCGTAAGTGACCTCACCCGAGCGATTGCGTCCATGGTGGACCTGCCCCGCCGAAAGCCAAACTGGACGTCACCCAGGTTCGGCCCCGTCTCCTCTAGGTGCCGAGTGAGGCGGGCGGCTATAACCCGCTCGAACAGTTTTCCGGCCTCACTCAACAGCACTATCGGGCGGTACCCCGATGGGGAGTCCACCGGTCGCCCAGACTTTCGGATGAGGACCAACTTGCCTACCTTCCACTGGCTAGGAAAGTGGCCATTCGTCACACAAGTGGTGAGAAGGGCGCGAAATCTCGCAGCCATGCCGCCCTCCTTGAGAGCCAATACCCAGGCCTTTCCCGGGATGCCGTCGGGACCGGGCGCTGTGTTCTTCGCCTGGAGACGAAGAACCGCCCTGTCCAACTCTCCCTCGGACACCTCAGGGGGCTCTTCAGGTGAGATCGGCTGCCTCGTACGTTCCCGTACGGGAAGACCATCCTCCGCCACCCTGGCAGGGAACAGAGATTCCACCACTCTCTCGATCACGCCCGCCTCCATCGTGGATGTTAGCGGGGGGACCCAGGGGCGTAGCTTGTTCATGACAAGCCTGTAAGGCCTGCCCCATGGGTCACGCTCGAGGGTGTCCAGCAGCTCCTGCCAGGCGCGCTCCTTGGAAGCGCCGATCTCGGCTCTCAGAGCCTTCTTGGCCTCTTGGAAGGCGGCGAAGAGTCTTCGCTGGGTGTTTGCATCCCTGTGGCGTCGACGGGAGCGGGTGTACTGGCGTCGCGCCGAGACGCAGGCCGCTCGGAGACGATCGAGCTCCGGTGACCACCAGTACACCTGTCGACGAGGCGGAAGCGATCTCAGACGAGGCATCGACACGTCGCAGACGTGGGTCATCGCCTCGCTGAACCACTGCGCCTCCAGGGATGCATCCGGACTTCCCGGGGTGTCGTTCCAATTGACGACGAGGGACGCCTCAATGAGGGTGTCTCTCTCCAGCTTTTTTAAAGCCCATCTAGGGCCAATCTCCGCAGGGGCACGTCTCGGGCTGTGCAGGTCTGTCGGGTGGGGGGAGACGGAAAACCGAATATATCGGTGATCCGATAAGGTCTCGACCCCCTCCTCGACTACCCAGCCCTGAACACGGCATGCCAGGGCGGGGCTCGCGAACGTAATATCCACGACGGATCCGCCCCGAGAACGCACGCACGTGTTTGTCGTGCCCCTGTTCAGCACGACCAGGTTATTACTGGAGAGCCACTCCTCTAGAGTTTCGCCCCTCGCATCACTGAGGGAGGAACCCCACACCGTCGACTTAGAGTTCAGGTCTCCGCCAATGAGGACCAGGTGCGGCCGGCTCCAATTCATGAGGGTGTCCATTTCCGCCAAAAAGGTCTCGAATTCCGAGAGCGGACGGTTTGGCGAAAAGTAGACACCCACATACACAATATTGCCGCACAAAACGGCGACCATCCCCCGACCTCTGAACGCTCGATCGACCGTGGGGGCCTCCTCCCCTGTGGCCAAAACAATGGCGACAAGGCCGTCGAGGTCACCGACCCAGTTGTCACGGGAGACAACTCGGTACGGCTCCGCGACGACCGCCACCTTTATTCTCCAGTGCACCAGTGTCTGGACTAGCAAGTCCTGGGCACTGGCGCAGTGGTTGATGTTCGCTTGTAGGCATCTTATGGACATACTGTTTGTATGTCCATAAGTGCCTCAGTCCCGTCCGGTAGGCAGGTCGTGGAGTCCTGGGACGGAACCACAGGAACCACAGGCCTTCGTCTATTCATCTTGGGCTTGGGGGCCGAACATTTTTTGCTCCCCAAGCGATGATTTGCCTTTCTGTTGGAGTCGGCACAGAGTGGGCAACGGGCTTCTGCCCGGCACTCAGACGCTCGATGTCCAGTTACTCCGCACTTGAAACACTGCTGGCTCCGGTCGACGGCCGCAGTGCATTGCTCCCTGACATGCCCTGTCATCAGGCACCGGAAACAACGCATCTCACGGGGCTGCAGCAGCTTGACGCGCGCTGCCGTCCACCCGACCAGCAGTTTTCCCTCCGTAACCTTTTTGGCTGCTTCAACGGGGCAGCTCGCCCAAGCCGATCCCATGCCGAATAGTGACATTCGGATTACGCCGACCTTCACCGCATCCCGGGGACATTGTCCGAGTCTGGCAATGGCCGCCGCTACTTCCTCTGATGTTACGGAGTCGTCCAAGCCCGATACTAATAGCTCGATTGCCTTGAAAGGCCTCGAGATTCGGACCGACTCCGCATTCATTACCTCTTTGAGTCTGGCGGCCAAAGCGTCTGCCTTAACTTTGCCGTCGTTGCCGTCAGCGCCCTTCACCTCCATGATAACGGCACCCGTCACCGCGCGCCGGAAATGGAGAGAAGGTATTCCCATCGCCGTTATGTCCACGCGCTTTTTAGCCTCCTCTAGGATCATGCGATAGGTTATCCCCCTGTCTGCAGCTCCCGGCTGCAGGGTGACGACGACGGCTGCCGTCTTGGGAGGTCTGACCTTCCGCGGAGCGGGCTGTTGTGCCCGAACATTCTGCTTAGGAGCAGGAGGTCGCTCTTTATGCTTTCCCCCCTTAACCACCAAGCTCCATGGTTTATCCATGGAGGGAGGGGCGGGAGGAAGTTGACGCGGGGCAGACTGCTCGGATGTCTTGCGACCTCGCGTCGCTTTCCTGCGTCGGGCACTCTTAGAGAGTGCCGACGGCTTCTCTTTTGGATCCTTGAATTTTTGCCCGCTTGCGGGTTTAGGCGCTACAGCGGCTTTTTTCAAAGCCGGTGCCAGTGGTGGAGCCAATCCCTTCCCTGTTTCTGCCTGAGAGCCAGGCTTGCGACTTGCGCGCAGCTCTGGAACATCGAGTCGGTCCAGTATTTGGCCCATGACCCGAGCCTCGAGGTCTTTAAGAAGTCCTGAGGTGACCCCCACCTCAGGGGCAGCCGCAGGACCCTGCCTAGCAAGGAGCAAGGCCTTAACCTCTGTGAGCTCCTTGCGGAGCTCCGCCATTTCCGTGCGAATCTGGGCATTCTCACGCCGCAGTTGGTCATTTTCGCGCCGCTGCTGCTCAATTTCGCGCTGCTGCGCCTCCGTCTCGTCCGTCGTGCACCTTTTAGAAAGGGAGACCGTGTCCTCCTCTATAGTCATAATCGCCTCTTTGAGGGATTTAATAAATCCCCCCTTGAGGTGACCTGATTTCTTGGCGACCTCGTCGATGATTGAAAGGCCGGACCTCACTCGCGATACTAGTCGTGAGGACGTCTCAGCGTCGTCTAATCCGGCGGTAATAGAAAGGCGGGCGCGAGTATCTCTAGCCTTGTGGACCGAGGCGAGCAGCTCTTTCTCGGCCTGGAGCTCTAATTCTTCCCGTTGGGCCTTCAAATATTCGGTCTTAGCTTTCGCCAAGCCGACATACTGCCCGGTTGTGGGCGGTCGTCCGGGCTTCCTCGACTTGTTGACCGAGCGAGCCGGAGAATTCGTTCGATCAGAGCCCTCATCAGAAGTTTCTGATTCGGGCGGTTTGGAGCCTCTCTTCAGAAAGAAACGAGAGAGACTCTTGTCCTCCTCCATTCGCATGACTTTCACTCTGGCAGAGCGAACGGTGCTCGCACTGCCAGAAGAAGAATCGCCGGACATTGCGAGGTCCTGCCGAAGAGTCGACAGGGCCTGCGCTTCCAAATCGCGTGCAATCTCGGGTACCTTAAAACATGTGCCATTGTCGTTGGTGGGGTTGCCCCCAAGTGCAGTCTTGTCCCCCCCAGATTACGTGGGACTGCCTGTGCCCGAAGGCACAGGGAGGGATTCCCCATCTGCGGAGCAGGTGGGACCCTCCTGGGTATATTTACTTTTAGATGCACTTTTCATTTTGAAATTTGTGTTTTTGTACAGCTTCACTGCTGTTGGGCCCTTGGGACTGGGTACCCCCCAGCCATTCATCCCATCGGCAGACCCAAAACCTTAGGATTGGGGTAATTTTTATAGTGGTTATCTTCCACGCGGCCCGACGCTCAGTGCGCCGGACCCCCGGCCTCGCATAGTGCGAGGTTACGGGTTGCCCGACGGTGGCCTAGACCACACGCCGCGCACGCGGACCTTGAAGGTCCGCCTCCCACGAGCCGAAGCTCCACTGCCCCACTACGGGGCCTCCACAAACGCGCCGAAGCGCTTCAGCGCCAGAGCGCCTCCTCATCAGCCGGGACTTCCGGTCCGCCAGGTTGAACCCGGCCATCCCACGACCCGCGAGGGTCCACTGGCGACAGCGGTGGGCTTCTTAAATAAGAAGCCGTCGCTTCGCCCACGGGGGTGATTTTTTAGAGAGGTTGTCTTCCTCGCGGCCCAACGCTCAGTGCGCTGGACCCCCGACCCCACTCAGTGCGGGGCTACGGGTTCATGTGACCGTGCAATGTCCGCCCTTAAAAAGACCAGACAGCCACATGCCAGTTTTTGTCCGCGCCGGCCGAAACCGGTACCCCCCATCTGGGGGGCGTTCCCCTATCCGCAACCCGGGGACGCGTCCGATGGCGGACTGGAAACCGCACACGGAACCTAACCTAACCTAACCTAACCTAACCTAACCCAAACCTAACCCAAACCTAACCCAAACCTAACCCATACCTAACCCCCTAAAACCCCCTAAAACCCCTCCGTGTTCCTCACACGCGTTAGGACAGGAGAGAGGGATTCCGGGCGAGCATAATAACCTATTTTCCTGTCTGCGTCTGCCCGAAATTGGGCACTTCAATATGTAGTCATCGGTAGGGTGGGAACCTACCGGAAGATATGCACAATTATGGGAAGACGTGCCGGAACACGCAGCACGTCTTGCACCAGGGCCGGGTTAAAGACGACGGATCCTCATATCCGTCGCCAATCGGCAGGTCACGGGGGCACTGCGAGTTGGCCGTACAGCCTCCTCCGCCTCCCCGACCTCTTGCGGCGGATTTGGTCGGCTTGGGCGCTGTTCTCCCGAGCACGTTCCGCCGTCTCCTTCAGCGACATCACTTCCTCGCTGAAGGAGACCATCGCTTTCCAAGATTTTTCACTGCCAACCATGGCCGAAACCACGGCCGTCAGCGAAAGGTCACCTCCGATAACGGCGACTTCGTGGCGCCGTTGACTGTCCCATGCCAGGCATGCCTCGAGAGTGTGCTGCGCGGTGTCCTCGCAGCAACCGCAATGATGACAGGAAGGTGACGCTTCCTGCCTAGCGACTCTAAAGAGATATCTGCCGAAGCAGCCATGCCCCGACAGAATCTGCGCAAGCCGGAAGGTGATCGCGCTACGCTTCCTCCTGCACCACATCTCCAAAACAGGCCTGAGGGCCCAGATGGTGTATGCCCCGGCGGTCGGCTCAGCAAGCCTCTCCGCCCATCGCTCGAGTGCGACCCGCTGCGCCGTGCGGCGCACCTCTTCCGGCAAGGGACCAGCCTCACCGAGGGAGCGAATTGTCGTTCGCAGCTGGTACACCGAGGACAGGATCTCGGCTTCTAGGTCCCACGGGGGTGTTCCTGCTAGTACGCAGGCAACGTCACAGGATACGGTGCGGTAGCCGCGTATTACCCACACTGGCGCACCATAAAGCGCCATGGAGCGCACCACCCCCGTGTAGAGGCGGCGACAGCTGACACTCGGCCCGCCGATGTTTGGCAGGAGACCACTCAAACCCGAAGCGGCCTTGAGCAGCCTGGGGCACAGACGTCGGAAGTGCACATTGAACCGCCACCTGGAGTCCAAGGTGAGCCCCAGGTAGCCCATGTGCGCTCCGACAGCGACTCTGACATTTCCGATAGCAATGTGAGCATCGGGTGGCGGACCCATCCGAGGGCCATGGAAAAGAATGGCCTCAGATTTCACGGGTGCCACCTTCAGACCCAACAGGTCAATCCGGTCGACCACGAGGGCGACGCCCACCGTGGCCAGTCTCGCTGCGGCCTTATAGTCATCTGCACACGCGACGACAAGGGTGTCATCGGCGTAACAGATGACGTTCAGGTTCGGGAGAAGGGCACCTCGCAGTACCCAATCGTACCCGATGTTCCACAGAAGCGGGCCTAGGAGAGATCCCTGTGGAACACCGCAGGTCATTCTCCTCTCGAGGACCACGCCGTCCCGATCCTGGCACAGGATCGTGCGGTCCCTGAGGTAGTCTGCCACAATCAGCTGCAGGTAAGCGGGTAGCCGGTAGTACCGTAGCGCCTCCAGGATGCAGCTGAAGGGAAGGGTGTTAAAGGCATTGGTGATGTCCAATGACACGGCCAGTGCGACCCCTCCCCTCGCTACGGAGTCCTGCGCAATTGTCTTGAGACGCAGGATTGCGTCGACCGTAGATCGACCCGCCCGGAACCTTGGCCTCCAGGTCCCACGGGGGGGTACCCGCCACAACGCAGGCGGCATCACACGAGATGGTGCGGTAACCGCGTATCACCCTGGTGGCCATCACGCGCTGAGGTCTTCTCAAGAGCGCGACGTTGCGGCGATCCAGGGCGTCCGCCCACACAGGCGCGCCGTACAGCGCCATGGAGCGCACGACCCCCGTGAAAAGGCGGCGGCAGCCGACACTCGTTCCGCCCACATTTGGGAGAAGGCTACCCAACGCCGATGTGGCCTTAATCAGTTTTAGACTCAGCCGCCGGAAATGCTCATGGAATCGCCACCCAGAGTCCAAAATGAGCTCCAGGTAGCGCATGTGCACTCCGACGGCGACATCCACATTTCCGATTCGGATGTGCGCCTGCTGCGGTGTACCCTTCCGGGGACCATGGAAGAGCATGGCCTCGGATTTTTCGGGTGCCACCCGCAAGCCCAACTGCTCAATACGCTTGATCACGAGAGCGACGCTCACCGTGGCCAAGCTCGACACGTTCTTGTAATCGTCTGCACACGCGACGACCAGCGTATCGTCGGCGTAGCAGACGACGTGTACGTCCGGTGGGAGAGCGCTTCTCAGCGCCCAGTCAAAACCAAGGTTCCACAGGAGCGGTCCCAAGACCGACCCCTGCGGAACGCCACAAGACATGGTCCTTTCCAGGACTGTCCTGCTAGGACAGAGGATCTTTCGATCTCTCAGGTAGTCTCCGACAATCAGCTGGAGATGCTGAGGCAATCGGTGGTATCGAAGCGCCTCCGTAATGCAGCTGAAGGGGAGAGTGTTGAAGGCGTTCGAAATGTCTAAGGACACCGCCAACGCCACTCCTCCCCTTTCCACGGTCTCCTGCGCGATGGTCTTAAGGTACAGGATGGCGTCGATCTTCGATCGACCGAAAAATCCGGTAATGCAGCGGGCAATTATTCTTTCGAATAACTTGTAGAGTAGCACAATTGACCTGTATCCAGAAGGAGAGTCCGCGGGACGTCCCTCCTTCCTTAACAGGACCAATTTGCCCTCCTTCCAAATTCGGGGAAAGGACTCCGCTCGCAGGGCAGAGTTAAAGACGGCCCGCCAACGATCTGCCAACTCGCCCGACGCCAAGACCCAGGCACGACCGGGTATCCCGTCTGGACCGGGGGCGGTACTCTTACCGCGAAGTCGGTCTATAGTCTCCTCGAATTCTCCGCTGGAGATAGGCGGAGCTCCGTCTTCGTTCGAGGTTGCCGCGGTCGCTCGACCGCCCATGGGCGGTGGAGTGTGCTCTCCCTGTTCGGGGAACAGTGTGGAGAGCACCACCCGAAGGAACTCTGGCTCCAGTGTTTCGGCCACGGGTGGACCGTGCGAGCCGAGCTTGGCCCTAGCGGCGCGATAAGGGCGGCCCCACGGGTCTCGATCGAGAGACTCGAGCATCCGCTCGCGAGACCGTACCTTCGCCTCCCGGATTGCGATATGAAGCGCTTTTCCCCTCTATAGGCGTCGTAGAGGCGCGCCTCTAGGTCAGGGTCAATGACCCTGCGCCTGCGGCACCTGGCGTATCTACGGCGGGCGGCTACGCATGCGGCACGCAGTTCCGCCACTTCTTCGCACCGCCAGTGCACCTGTTTTCGGTGCGGACGTGGCCCGGCACGCGGCATGGCGGCATCGCACACAGAGGTCATAGCGACGCGCATGCCAAGAGCCTGGTCTTTGACCGACAAGTCCTCGCTAGGCTCCCGCAAGACCCAGTCTTGGACAATCGCCGCCTCGATTAGGTGGTCCTTATCGAGTCTCGTCAGAGTCCAGCGTGGGAATCGCTGGGACCGTCCGCCCCGACGTCGCGGAGATTGATTGTCCGCGCGCGAGGAGTCGGATATCCCCATCCGGATGTATCTGTGGTCCGAGAGGGTCTCAACGCCCTCCAGCACGCACCATTCGCGGACACGATCGGCGATGGCACGACTAGCGAACGATATGTCCACTATCGAGCCACCGTGTTGCCGAACACAGGTATTAATCGAGCCGAGATTGAGGAGCATTAGCCCTGCAGAGTGGATGTAAAATCCGATGCCCAGTTGGGGCGGGGCGGTACATAGTACGGCTCTGCCGCCACCGCGACGTCAATCGACCACTGCGCCACGGACTGGAGGAGATCCTGAGCCGCAGCGCAGTGGTTGATGTTCGCTTGGAGGAGACGGACGTAAGGGAAGTAGTCCATTACGGGCCGTTTCCATCACCTCCTCTCGTGAAGCGTTATCCGCGGCGGCGGATGTGCCGCCCGCCTTGGCATTATTCTTGCCCTTGTTGGAGGGAGCTTTGCAGCCCCGACTCCCAACAGGGTGGTCAGCCCTCCTGTTGGCCGCGGCGCAAGGGTCGCAGTGCGGAGGGTCCCTGCACTGGAAGGCTTTGTGGCCTTCCTTGCCGCAACGGAAGCATACGCCGCTGCGGTAGACCTCCGAGCTGCATTTGGGAGCCACGTGCCCGGTCTGGAGGCATCGGTAGCACCTAAGCTGACGCTGGGGCAGCACTTTAACTTGTGCCGACACCCAGCCCACCAATAGACGCCTGCCATCGGTGACTTTCTTGGCGCTCTCCACCGGGCACGAGACCCACAGGCAGCCCATTCCCAATGGTGGCCCATTGGCCCACGTGGATCTCCCCAGTCTTTATGGTGTCTCGGGGGCAACCGCCCACGCGAGACACGGCCTCCGCGACTTCCTTCGCCGAGACGGAGTCGTCAAGCCCAGAAATGCGCAGTTCGGCGCATTTCTGGGGTCTCGTCACCCGGACGACGTCCGGCTCAAAGAACTGGCGGAGCTTGCTCGCCAGTGCTTCCGCCGCACCGCCATTGTCCTTGCCCGGGATTTCGAACACCCGGGCGCCCGCCTTTGAGGCTCTTACGTGTAGGGAGCCGATGCCAATGGAGGGGAGGTCAAGCCTCCTCCTCGCTTCCTTCAGGACGCTCTCGTAATCAACGCCCTTGTTGCCGGCCTCAGGTCCCAGAGTGACTACAACGGCCGCGGAGCGCGGAGGTCGGAGCTTCCTCCTGGCGTCGTCGCTGGTCTTTGCCTTGGCAGCAAGTTTGCTAGCCTTGGCATCGGGCTTGGGAGTGATGGTCGCTTTCTTTTTGGCCTTAGCCTTCCGTCCCACCACCAGGGACCACGGTACCTCCGTGGGAGCTGGGGCGAGCGGGGCCTTTGGGGCTGGGGCTTTTTTGGCCCTCGCCTGTGAGGCGGGCGGCGCCCTGGCGGACAGTGCCTTTGCAGACTTTGCTCTAGCAGATGTCGTCTTTGGGGAGGACAACTCCGCCCTTCTCTTGTCCGCCGCAAGCGGCGGCCTCATCCGTTTCCCGAGGAGAAGGCGGTCCTCCAGCCCGGTGAAGCGGACATCTATACGCCGCGAGAATACTTCCAGCGCCTCGCGCAACGCCTCTTCGACCGGCGTCGAGACGCTGTCTGCCGGAGCTGGGGCCGGAGCCCCCTTACAGATTGGTGCAATGGTGTCATGGAGCACCTGGTTTTGTACCCTTCAACGGCCAAGTCACACAACATTAACTATAATAATAAAGTAATCGCAGTAAGGAACCTTAGAGTTGTCTAGATTTCATTACTTTTTAGAGATAAACAAGCAGCTCCATCGAGACTTGGCTAGTTTTTTACAGAATGTTTTTGGTGGGATCTCATTTTAACCAAGCTAAGTGGAATAAGAAGGCTAGGTTATTCCCTAGTTTGTAATGAACAGAAACAGTTCAATCGGCAAAGACATCACAGTTCCAATGTTCCTTTAAAATATCTATCTGTTCTTTTTAACTGTGACATACGACAAATGCTCCTCACTTCACTCCTACTATATAGCAACATCGTAATTTTGAGACAGCGGGCATAGGTAGAGAAGATAAGAGGAGATTGACAGAGTGTTGAAGAAAATATTTAATGTACGGACACGGCTCGTTTACTATTTTATTACACGTATTGATATAAATTTTCTTTGTAGATACAAATGATTTAGTTACTGTGAAGTGTTTGAAATTAAAAATTACTTATTTTAAGAAGTTTACCTTTATTCCTGAAGTTAAATTTTTGAAGTCACTATTTTTCTTAAATCCTAATAAATGCGAAAGTTTGAATATTTGTTCCACAAAACCGCAAAAAACGGCTGAACAGATTCGGATGAAATTTGATGCACAGATAGTTTATTATCTGGATTAATATATAAGGATACTTTTATCCTGGAAAATATTGCCAACAAGGGCGGCGTCAAGAATTTTTTTTTAACAAATAGCAATTAAAACAACAGAACCGGATTTAAAAGAATTAACGGCAAAGGCGATCAGTTTGTTCAAGTTAAGAAATGTTTATTTCTTAAAATTTAATATACCTTTGGCATTTTTACTTACTTGATTGAAAATTGCTTCTAACTAAATAGTTAAAAAAACACAAATGTGTGTGGGTACGTTTTTATCGTCGTTTTTAGATTTGAAAATAAAATAACTTGTTATGTTTCTAAACTACTTTTTTCAACTAAGTTTTTTTTTTATGTTAAGGTCGACAGACAGATGGTAGGTGGCTACCGTCGTCTATAACACAAGCAACGCCACAGCTGCTGCAAGTGCGCTGCCGACTACAGTAGGATTGGATAAGGGATTAGGAGGGGATAAGGAAATGGGCTCTGGCATCCCTTACTTACTCACCGAAACACAACAGCACGTATATGCTGTTATTTCACGGCGGTCTTCTGTAAGGGGGTGGTCACTGCCGCCAGGCGGGCTGCCCAAATGACTGCGAAACGCAGTGTGCCCTACCACTACTTTTCAAATCCAGACCAGAGTCAATTTTGATTATTTACTCTGGTCTGGATTACATTAAAATTACATTAAAACTTCCAGGGTTGACCCCGTCGGGAATCGAACCCGGGGCCCCTGAGACGTTAGGCAAGCACTCTTATTGCCACTCATCCATAAACTTTTTATATATATTATGGAGTAGCAGATCAAAAGTCAGCTTCTAGGGGCGATTCTTTTAATTACTCACTAGCGACCTTTTGAAAAACTCTTTCTTAGCGGATTCTTACCTTATAAAATAAACCTATGTTCCAAATGTGAGTTTTCTACACTTGATAGTTATATTTTCAAATAATTAATTTATTACTTACCTAAAAATTCTAACCGGTGAAATCACTAAAATCAAAGAAAGTTATTCGTTACTTCCCTCCCAACTAATGAGTTCACATTTGAATAGTAATAAATTAGCGACCTGTTGTCAATCTATAAAATTACGAGTTGAGTGAGTTGTGGCGACATCTAGTAAAGGCGAATAGAACTTACACAAAGTCCAATCCTGCAACATCCTTTTTGAGGAAGTCTGATTTCGAATTTATAAAATTGTGTCTTAGCTGCGTCAGTCTCATAAAATCGCTATGGAATAACAGATAGCGTAATTCAGATAATATATTAAAAGAGATATATCTGGCGTGATTATGTGCAACATTTGCTTGTGTTTATGGGCGAACAGTAGCTAACAATATCAAGTTTGTTTTTTGTCCACAACAGCTACTGTCCGAAATGCCTAGGTCAGCTATGTGCTAGACCTATGTGCTAGACCTATAGATGCACAAGAAGGATAAAATTATTCCACGGCCGGCTAATACGACTCTAGTACATTTTATTAAAATTGGTAGAATGTTATGGTAGAAATATTAGTCTACGGTAAAATTTACAAAAAAGGATGTTGTGTTGAAGAAGTGTTCTGTCTGTACTGTGTGTTCCATGTGTGTTCCCTCCGTTCCCTCCATCTTACCTTATGTGTAATGTGAGAAAATGTGATTGTAATGTTAAATTATCCGATCAATAAAAACCTAAACAGAGTTTACGTGTATTTCTCCATTAAGTCCTAACAAAACTTGTTTATGACATGTTTACAAAAATCAAACAAAATTGAATGTTGTCAGTCTTGTCGAAAACATTATATATTTTATATATTTAAATTGTTTTGGGTAATAAGTATTGGATTACGGATTCTTTCGTCCTTTGCCGTCTATAGTAATATCATAGATAAAATACTACTTAACCAGAGTATTTTATCTATGGTAATATACAGTTAAAGGTCTACAACCCGTTTCAATATTTAATATTTACCAACGTTTAATAAAATCCTTGTATAAAAGAAAATATGTATATCATAAAACCAGCATAAAACAATTTATAGTTTAGCGGTAAACGTTTTACATAGTATGTGAAAATATTAAATGATATACGGTGAAAATTTCCTATAAATATTCCTTTACTCTATGTCTTTCAAATGACGGAATCACAGATTATTATGTTATGTTATTGGACTGACTTTGACTTACCTGTTGACATTTTGACATTGACAGCAATTTTATTCAAACAAAAGTTCCGTTTGTCTTGTTTGTGTTTGTGTTTTTTATTTTTGGTTGAAGACATTGTGCGAGTGGCGTTTTTTGTTTTCAAGTTTCTGTTTCTGGGTCCTCTGCTCTTTCGGAGTTATTTCTGTTGATTTTTTGGATTTTTAATTTAATTGAGTGACAATTAAAGCGTAATCAGTTAAAATGTAAAGGTAGAACTAAAGAAACAAAGTGGCTCGTTGCGTGCAAGGAATAATGTTCTTGAAAACGATGAACCTGCCGCGAAGCTTGCTCCGAATGAGTCCTACCGTGACGTAAATAGTAATACGTCGTTACAAAACTCAAATAAGGCATTATTTGTATTTGTAAGTGTTTTTCTTTTCTTGTTATGTTACGGCTAAAGACCGAAGAAGAGGAGAAAATGTGCATAGAGGTTATGTGGGATTTTTAGCCACTAAAACAACCCTCGAGATGGGTGTGGTTCTAGTCCATAGGGGACTATGGAACCGTCACTGGTCGTCGGAGGGACGAGAAGTGCCCAGCCCTTACAAAGAAAAACTTAACTAATGCGTAACTATGAGGGACCGGCTAGCCCTGGAGGCACAAGTGGTCCCCTGGCCGGGAGATCCCTTGCAGGCGCTATATCCTGGTCGCACCTCTGAGACTCAAGATACCTAACCTAACCAAAACTAAGATTAAAAACTCTTATATTATGAATAATTATCTTGAATTTTTTAGTGATTTCTTATTAATTTTTCTTTTAGCACTAATAATAAAATGGATAACTTAGTTACGACTGGATCATATATCTCCAATGGTTACACTTACATTATAGGAATTTGTAGAAAAGCTATGACAAATCTGCACTATGACAATCCTTGGTGAGTTTGATTACCAAGGAAATACTGTGAGTGCCCAGAAGGAACTGGTAAGCATGTTCTGTTTTTGGGTGTCTATTAGTGGAAAAGTCAGTCATGTTAAAGTTTAAGTCAAATTAGTAGAACTTGGTACTGAATTTTTCTAATAGTTCAATACTCATTGTCAGATCTCAAAGCTCAAATACTCCAAAGTTTGCAGTTGTCCAAAATTACTGTAAGTCCAAAATCAGTACTGAATAGCTCAATGAAAGGAAGGAAGATTTTTAATCTGAATAGCATGTGTGTTTGGGAAAACTGGTGAATAGCATTTTCAGAGCAATTTGGAACACAACAACATTTTCATGAAGTTCAGTACTAACTTCCACTTTCAGTACGAAAATGTCTTTGTTTGGGACAGATCAATGAAAGCACCACTTTGTCAGTTGCCAACCCCTTTGCGCTGATCTGAACTCGAAGCTCATTTGGGCGCCAGTTTCTATTTGCACATTGTGGAGTAAGCATTATCCAAAAAAGGCACCGTGATTTGGTGTAATAATCAAAGTAAAAAATGTGAATAAGCAAAATTCTGGTGTATCATATCACAAGTAGTAATTAAATGGAATATGTGAGTTGGGATTGTCTTGCCATACATGTTCTGGTGTTGAATAAAGCCGCCTCTAGTAGCGGGTGGCGTGCGATTCTTTGTTCTGAGTTTCATGTTGATATTTGTTGATTTTGCAAATTTTTTAATATCAATTGGGTTTCTTTTGGACTCTTGAGATCTTCCCATGTAACTTTTGACCAGTGCTCGCCAACTGATTCTGATTATCTGCTAATTCGATGATTGTTCTTTTGATGTATTTATCTCTATTATACTGTTACGATGGAAAGTCGTGTAAAACTCGTGCATAAATAAATAACGCTGGTATCCTGTTTGGCAAAATTCTAAAATCTTTATGAATTGTGGATGGATTTCCTCACCTTAAAAACTATATTTTTTATTTATAAAACTATAAATTCCTACATAATCTCATACCTAAATACCACAAAAGTTAATTTTTTTAATTAAAAATGAATTAAAAAAATATTTAATGTGCACTTTATTTGTGACACTTAAGTAGTAATAAGATCAAATAAAAATTCAATGATTTTCTGCTTATTATAGTAGGTGTCTTGTGTTGTAAAACGGACTTAGTAAATCTTAACTCAACGTTTGATCAACGACACAATTAAGCGTCACCCCTTAGTTCCTTAAGCTTTTAAGATATGGCACGGTCAGTCTCATGGTCTCATTCGATATTTAATAAACAATTCATTTGTTGTTTCTTATTCTACATAATGTTAGCAAAACCAAAATTGAAATCAAAATTGCAGAACGCAAGATCTTATTTTCTAAATTACGACTTCACTTTTTAAATGGTGAAAAGATGAATCCTCATTTAAAAAAAAAAATGCAGTTAACTTGCTTTGTTAAATGTGTTCTCCTACTGAATATGTTCAGGAGCGCCTTGGGCAAATCGTACGGCTTCAGATCAGAGGAATACAGTTGGGACAGTATAGGCTTTTCATTGCCAATACCCTAATGCTTAACAATGGACTGACCTACATGTATCTTCTTTTGGTTCCACTATTCAGCATATAATATTACAGTTAAACTCTTGATCTAATAAAAAAAACATGCAACTTATGTTCTCACCTAAATAAAAGTTAGCAGTTAGTTTTCAATCCCCAATTACTATGAAAATAATAATATGAACCATTTGTTGCGGTTTGCAGGTATCGCTCCCAACCTAAGCTTGAAGCTTCTACTCGGACATGATGGAATTGCGCACTACACTGCTACAGAAGACAGTGAGTGTACATATATTCAAAATATTGGTCCTTGACTCGTGAACATTCTTACAGCAACTCGATGCTAGGAAATGCACTTTTTTTAAATATTAAGATCAGAACTCGACACCGATGGATTACTGAAGCTGGATAATGTCTACATTGTACACTAGTGACCAATAGAGAAGCCTTCACCCTTCACCCTCCTTCCTGAGGGTCACAGGTGAGCCACACTATGATACCGTCGTCTATAAACACAACCAAACTAGGGGTATGCAAAAATCCGGAATATCCTCAGATATAGAATCCTATGTACCTACTGTTTTATTAGTAAAATTGAGTGTCAAGTGGGATCGTTGGGGACTATTCATTCATTTATGATGGTGTTCCAACATTCTTACCTTTGAATGTTTATTTTGACGGGACTAATAATAGTTCAAAATCCTTTCTACATATCAACTTTCTTTAAATTGGGTTTAGTGCATAACAAGATAAAATTTATGCAAAGCGCCATCTAGTTGAACTGAATGGAATTAAGTTGTGTAAGTTTTGAGTGAGAAAAGAAGATAGTGCACATGTACACTGGGGCGTCCCGCTATGTGAGAACAGGTGGCAAAACTTAGTTTGTTCCTATACAAACTCCGATGACATAAGCATTATTTCATCATAGATTGTTGTCCTTTCAGATTTAGTGCCCGGCAGTTAACAAGCAATTATATTGAAGATATGAGTCTCAGTGGAACGATCACTTCATATTTAATTAAAGTGTTTTCTACTAAATGATATCGTTTTGTATTCACTTGCGTTACTGTGTGGCAACGCCAATGCCCTGAACAATGTGTTACTCGTTTGGAATTATGATTATATTTATTATTTTGTCATACGATCAATTAATTACAATTATCTGTCTCTTAGATGGCCTGCAATACAATTGAAAATGTTAATTTATTGACAATTAACACAAAACTGTGTTCCACACATCGTAAAGTCTAAATTCGATAGACAGCAAAACGTTACATTCTGCATACCTTCGGTTATCTCAACCTACCAGTGGTTAGCTTCTTAACGTATTCTCTCTATCCTTGCAGAAGGAGAGGCAAAAACTCACGAGCCACCTGTAAGGAAGCAACCAGCCAGCGGCCAGGTGTCCAATGAGAAAGGTTTACTTACCATAACCAATACGTGTTAGCTTCATATTGTCATAAACATTTGCATAAACTAACAGCGAAGAAAGAACTCTGGAAACAATACCATAAATAAGCAATAGGATACATGTAAATAAGATACTTTTTACCTGTTGGATACTGTTCAATAGGCGAATATAAAAAGTGGAAAAGTGAAACTATTAAATTTGGTGACATATTCTCGGCTAATGCAAAAACGGTTTATATGTGCATGTCTTTCCATATATTTAAAACAGCTGTATTTGTAAAGACTGTACCATTATATTTAGGCAGTGTATAGCGGTAACACAGTTCTATGGATTAGGGTGCCGTTAGCTTGCGGCATGTTACTCGAATTCTCCGTCTACTGGATATTTTATCAATTTTAAAAAGTATTTTAAATTTGTCTTTTCGTATTAATAAAATGTAAGTTTTTTTTCTTGAGATTGTTAAATACATTCGAATTACAGTATGTACATACTGAGAGGCACGCGGATTAGATAGAAGCATGTATGAACCGAGACCCGTGGACATAAAAAAATACCTGTAATAATTATGACGTCATAATATGGCGCCGTCCATAATCATCAATGCAACCATCATTACCAATGATAAAAATGATTCATTTATAAAATCTATTTTACGTTTTTATGAGTTGGAGTCATTGATTAGTGTAAATGTCATTTTTTTTGATACTTTAGATAGTTTTCTTAGTTGTAGCACAATATCATATTGTAAACCATTTTTTAAAATTATTCTTGTTCTCAGGGGTGATACCATATTAATTTCAAATAATTAAAAAAACTATAACTTTTTGTAGTGGAAGTCTGTGTGTTAGTTTTCAATCTACGATTAAGTTTTCGAAAAAGTAATTTTCTGTAGTAATTCAAGACAAGTTTTTCTTTCATTGCTGTTTATTTCCATTGACTGAATTGATATCGCAGTTCGAAAAAGTTTTAATACATGAAATTTAAGCATAGGTGGTGGAATGCATCAGGAAATTCTTCATAAAGTACAGACTTTCCTCCAAAATCCTTGTCAGTTAGTACGGTTTTAACAGAACACCATTTTGGATTAAATTCCTTAAAAATTTTAATCATGTGGCTGATAATAGCAGTGGTTTCTTCGGTAACAACAAAAACAGCAATATGATCTCCTTCGTTGTTACCGTTGATGGACATTAATACATAAACTGGCATATCCAAATTATTCACTTTGTAGGTTCCATCCAATATCAACAATTGGGGATATTGGGCGAAACAGGACTGCATCCAGGGGGACCGATACTATATACCGAGAAGCATATTGTCTTCATTAACAGCAATTTGCACAACATTGTCATCAACGTCTTTAGCAAATTTTCTAAGTTTGACACAGAACACTGCTTACTACTTTTTAAATTGCTGATGTCTCTTAATTGTATAGGTTTACCAGTTTTATTCTATAAGTATGCCTGGAGGGGTTTTTAAGTTACTGCTTCTCTTTTCTCTTCAGAATCTAATTTTCTCTGTTTTGGCATAGAATGAAAAATATCCTTGTCCTTGTGATTTTCATAGATAGATGCAATCTGTAATTTTTGCCCTCTGATGAAAGCTTAATCTTAATATACATTGGGCAATCATTTTTGGCAGTGAAACTGTTTCTCAGCCCTGAACTCTTTGTCTTAAATTTTCGATCACCTCTTGAACAAGCAAACGTTATTCATAGTGTCCATATATTTCGGGTGTTGTAAGTTGTATATAAACTCATATTTTCGTACGTATTCTATTAATTTTTCATCCTCCATTTTACCACGTGTTTACTCGTATGCGCGTCTCGTAGAACTGGCAACAACAACAGATCAAAGGAACCTAAAAGGCAACGCGTTTACAACTGCGATGATACGCGTTTACAGCCCGTATACTCCCCGTATCGTCGCCTGCGCGGACCGGTTTGGCAACGTCGCGTGCCATGCGCGGAGCGTACCGAC
The DNA here is from genome assembly GCA_910589475.2 of Bembecia ichneumoniformis. Classification (NCBI taxonomy): domain Eukaryota; kingdom Metazoa; phylum Arthropoda; class Insecta; order Lepidoptera; family Sesiidae; genus Bembecia; species Bembecia ichneumoniformis. The sequence goes on from OU342546.1 coordinate 93,617, forward strand.
ATCGGCAAAATATTCTCTCTCGCCGACAATACTTGCCGGTCCGTGCATGGCACGCGACGGTGTTGGTCGTTGACGGAACGGTCTAGTGGGCACGATCTCATAGTTTTCAATACAATGAATATTTATTTACCTGAAACGTTCCTAGCACGGTCATGTTATGATACGGTGTAGTGGGCAGAGACCTTAAAAGTTTACACGTAATTAAATCACTAAAATATCAGTTGGCCCTGCATACTTTAGCGGATATAAGCTAGAATATACTTACAAGATTGTATTATTACGTAGTTTTAGTAAATATATGTGACTAAAATCTTTTAATAAGGGAATATGCAACTAAGGTCGTGCACTTAGTCGGTTTTACATGTAAATTACAGAATTCAGTTTTACCGAAATTACTAATGTTTTAAATCATTTCTATATGTTGCCGAGTAGATGTTGATAAATTAATGTGTTTTATTTCACTATATAGTCTTAAAAAGGTAAACTTATTAGTGTAATCTTTGAAAGAAAAAAGTTAGCTGGTTTTACCGGTAAATATTTACTAATTGTTAATTACAAAAGTTTAACATTAAAATAATCATTCTTCTTCTTCACTTTCACTTTCATCATCAACTGCTGGTTCAGGTAATTTATCAGGTAACTGTTTGTCCGTTTTTAACTTTTCAACCCACCCATGCAGCTCTTCAGGTATGATACCTTTCTTACATAAATTAATTAAATCTTTTTTTTTTGTTTCACTTATTTTGAGAGGTTCTTGATAGAGGCGATCTAGTCGGTCAGGAAGTTGATGGTCAATTATAGTTGAACATTCTTCAGTAGGTCTTGTCTTCTTTCGCGTCGAGTAAGAGTGATTCGGCAAACTATGGGATTGGGAAGTAGATGGAATTCCAATCTCTATAACATTGAAATTTTCACTCATGTCATAATTAAAGTAAATTTTTGTGTACTCCTCTTTTAGATACCTTATACGCTTTATCTTCAGCCATTGTACTTGTTTTCCTTTTTCATCCCTCGTTCTGTTCTTCATAATATCATTGGCAAGTTTCTTCAGGTCAAGGAACTCGTTATACTTAAACTCTTTTACACGGTATGGTTCTCTTATCATTTTTTTCCCATCAGCTTTTATAATTTGTCTGCGTCTAGCTCGTTTAAAAATAGAAATCCATTCCAACATGGAATAAACAGCGGTATTCTTTTTAGCAGATTCTATAGCGCTATGCATAGAATCTGCTTCCATATAGGTGCCAGATGCCCAGATTCTAAAAACTTTTGTTCAATTACTTTAAGATGGTCAATTTTTTGAACGGCCCAAAGGAGTAAGGCGGCCACGAATTGGTTACGATTTTGACCGCCACAAGTATCTGAAAATAAACTAATTTCTTCGACATTATCAGGGACACAATTCGAAAGATAGTGTAATAGTATAGTTCCAATTTCCGAACTACCTTTCCTTCCATTTACTTCTGACCATGTGAAACAATAGGCATTATTCGGTAGAGCTGCTTCGTAGATTGTCAGGTTGTATACACACAGCTTTCTAGAATAGTAAAGCAGACCTACTTCGCAGGCAGGTATTTGGAGTACTGCTTGCAGATCAAACGTTACAGAGCAGAATTTGTCATCAGTATTTGACCTGACTTTATCCTTTTCTTTTTCTCTGTTGCAAATGTGGCTAATTGGTTATGTATATAAAGGTCATTTACCCTGCCACGTCACTAGTATGGGATATGCCGCTAATCCATGGGTTCACTTCAGCCCACTACGTACTGCTACTTGAATGAGTATCAATATAAACAATAACTTAAACAGTTCGTGGATATGCTTATATTGCGTTACTACAAAGTGCACGTGTGTAGGGTCCGGCGACGGGAAACAACTGGCTAGTCTCAGGCGCATGGCCAAGTTAAACATTGATCTTTCCTGGGCTCAGATTACTCTTTTGAAAATATTCTTCTGTAGGTTATTTCTGAAGCTGGTTCGGAACCATTTTTCACACACTCATCTTTGTATAATAGATGCATTTTTCGGATATTAAGAGTTTTATCTAAATATCTGCGTAGGGTGTCTTTTCTACTGTAATGAATGGGCTTCCATACAAGGAAAAGATTCAATATGCTTTTTTATTCCTTGAATGTATAGTAAAAAAATACTATTAATCAATAATATTAATCTTACCGTTATATTAATTGGGTAAGATTAATATTATTATTAAGATTAATATTATTAATATTATTAAAAACCTACTATTAATCATATAGTAGGTTTTTGCGGTAAAGTATTAATGATAAAACCAACAAAAAGATTCTGCTTAATACATTTAAGTATATTTACTATTTATTTACGGAATGTGTGTAAGAACTTTTTTAAGAATAACACACAGAAAAAGAAACTAAGAATACTTATACCTTTTTTTCAGTAATCATTCGTCGGGAAATAATTGGTTTGGGCGTTTATGCTATTTTAGCGATGGAATATTGGCTAATTTCTTTCATTTATCTGCTTTTGCCATGAAATAACTCCCAAACTATTTAACGTAGCGCTTAGCCGGTTTTACCAGTGTATAGAGCTCAAGAAAACAAGTATCTTCGTGTAAATGCACTTTAGATGAAACGGTCTATCATTGTTTGTTTCATTTAAAATTTTACAAAAGTTTATATTTGTTACTGTTTGGTTAATATTTTCTTCGCGCGTTTGTCAGCTCCTTACTTTTTCTTTCCATTCCTGTTTAAGCGGCTTAAATACGCTCACATCAGCCGGTTGAAGCGGATGGGTCGTATGGCTGGTAACGCATATAATTACCATTTGCTTCACAAAACTGACTCAATGATAAACTGATATGCGATTTATGTCCGTCGACGAAAAGAAGTATTAGTCTTTTTATGCACTTTTGGCCGGTTTTAGCATTACCAGCGCCCTGGGCGAGATTTTTACGACGCCCCCTGTCTCCTATTGAAAACCATATGAAAAAAGCTTATATTTGAGACAAGGTAATCTTCAACGGCTTGCCTACCACTAATGGTGTAAGTTATATCTTAATTAAAATAAGGTAAATATTTGAACAATAGATTACCTTTTCTTTTGATTCTTCTTGAATGAGTCAGGAGTTTCTTCTTGAATGAATTTAGTTATTGGTGTGATGGGAGTATTTAAAATAGTTTCTTCATACGATTGGTTTGTGATTATATTCAATGTGTTGATTAAGTTGATCTTTCTTTTATATCTTAAAACAGTTTTTTAAGAGTGGCAACTTTCAAAAGTAGGCATTTATTTTTTGCTTCAAAATCGTGTCTACAGGATTTGCTGTTTGAAGTAAAGTAAGTAAAGTAAAGTCTCGCCGTCCCTTTCTTTTGGCTTTTATTTCTTCTTTACTCATATCTGCTATTTTCCTTTTTTAGCCTTGGTTCTCTCAGCATTTCGGCTGCAGACAAAGGCACCTGAAGAGGTCAATTAATCTAATACATTAATTAGGCTTTTTAAGCAATAAAATGTAAAATATTAAACAAGTTACAAATATTTTTCACGGTAACCACTTGTGACTAAACAAATATATACAGTTTGCACTGTATTGTTTAGAATCGATACAATATAGCATATAAGACCTCTGTAAAGGAAATATAGACGACAATCGTCGCTGTAATAGATGAAAAAATATATGAAAATTACCTAGATATCTTTTTTAAGAGTTGAACTATTTCTGAAATAATTGGGTTGAAATTGTATGGTTTTTAGAAAAGAAATGTCAGTATATAGGCACTGCTCAAATTAATTGAATTAATTCAAATTAATTGAAAAAGTATCATTTTTTTCAACGTTTTTTAGCCGTCAAAAGTTATGCCCACCCCTGGACTCGTGGGACTTTTCAGGGGCTATTTAGGAAGCTAAAAGGGACATGTCCACAAATTTTCAGCTTGGTTGGGATTTTTTTGAAGTGCTGGACGAACTTTTCCGCCCAACTCGGAAGGTTCTTCAGGATATGTTCTTTCAGAATATTGTCTGTTGCATTCTTTAAATATTCACCTAGGCGCCACGTTTCCAGATGAGACCCGAGATGACCATATAGTTTGCCAGTATCCCTTTCAGACCTCAGATTTTTTTCTCTCAGATCAACGTAATTTTTATTGTTTTCGTAAAAGCTGGTAATTTCATTGAGAGGGAAATAGTCGAAAAATGCTATTTTTAACCAAAATCCTTAAAAGTACATATCACGTTCTACCTTTGCACGATTGTGAGTCCTTAATTCACCAATTGATATTTAATGATTAACTAATTGTATTTATTTAACTATATTTACTTTAATTGAGGATGTTTTAAGCATGAAGATATATAAATGTGTGATTAGGTAAATGAAACGAAAAGTTAATTAGCTAGATTATATTTATATTTTAGTTTTTAAATCACAGACAAGTTACGATTGAACGTAACGCCTTTTGGCAAATTCGAAACAATTCTATCTTTTTTCTATTGCCGTACCATCAGTGCACCGCTTTGCTGTCCTTCCATTTAACCAATATTTTTATCGTCTTTAAAGTTTAGCTTTTGACGTCGCGGAATACGATTAGTCAAGATTGTACCGGTACCATGATACCCGAGTTTCTTTAGTTCGTCCATCAAAGGGATGGTAGTAAAATATCTGTCAAAAAAGACACAGTTTCCAGGAGGCACACTCTATATGAGACGAAGCACAACTGCAGGTCCGAGTCCAAGAGGGTGCGAAAGTGCGAGGTTTTGAACATAATATAGTTCAAAATCTAATGTTTCGCACCTTTTTCCGTGGAAATGCCTGATTTTTTAAATGTTTAAAAACATTTAGTAAGAACCTACCCACAAACATAATTTCCTTAGCCTGCATCGATCGGTAACAGAAGAAGCGGCGTTTTCTTTTATAAAAAATCAATATTTTGTAGACAGTTATTGTCGTCTCTTTCACAATTAGCATTAGCAACTTCTTCACATTAGCATGCTACCCTCAAATGCTACCGTATCGGGTGCAGTATTTCTTACACCAAAACTTCTTAAATGTTACCGAAAAAGTTTTCGAGTGGGTCCTGATTAAAATTTCTTGTAAACATTGCGTCAAAAGAATATTTTTTGGACAAAATGGACCAAATGCTTTTGATGCCTTCAATTGTTTTAATGAAATTTTGTTTGATTTTATCTAACTTTGTTATTTTTACATTTTTCAATTTTAATAAATTTCATTGATTTGAGCATTTCTAAAGCTATCGTTCCATAATTGATGGTGAGGCGAATTTATTTTGACACACCTTTTATATATTTTGCCATTAAGTACATGAAAATTGTTGCCGTTTAGTGAATCAAATAAATTATCAATCATTTTCGTAAATTTAATTAAATTCCTACATTCCACTGGCAGGTCTCCTCTAACCGTCAAGTGTTCCGTCACACATGTTCTTCAGTAAGTTTTTGCGGTAGTTTTAATTCGCCATAACTTTTGTAAGCTTCGTATACTTGTTTGTAATAGTCCCATTTTATAATTTTTCCCCTTTTGTTACTAGATTATTTCTAATTCCTTTGATAAGGTGCGGAACATCGTATAATGGAATAATCTGCGCTTTTCCTATTACAATCATGTCATGTTTCCATTCTTTATTTTTTTAAGTACTTTTTCTTTGTTTTTTCTACTAATGAGTTTATGCACCCGGTGAGTCGGCGTGTAAATAGCCAACCACCAGCGGGTGCGTAATTCGAAAGAAGCGTCCAATTAAGCGAAAAAAAAAGACCTTTGAAGGGGGCGTACGAAGCGATCCCTAGGATATACTATGGCTACAATCTAATACGGTATAAGTAATGAGCCAAACCACCGACCTGCAATCGAATCCAGAGTATCCTCAATGGAGAACACACGCAGATTGGCCCTCCAGCAGATCGTCGTCGTCACCACAGCGGCGGAGATGCACACAGTTCAGTCGTGTACGATCAATAGTCTTATAAATAAATAGTTCTGCGTTATCACATCACACCAATCACATCTGAAGAAGAATCTTCGGTGTTAGCGGGCGGTAGCAGCGGCGCAAAGCGTCGCTCGTGATCACCACGGCGGCGGAGAACTTAATTAAAGGAGTAGCTTATCGGAAGGCGTTCAAAGACATACTGGCCGAGTCAATGTCACTCATTCAATGCACGCACACCAGATGGCGTCCTGCGCAACTGCAATCGATATACAAATACAATGGAAAGGCCCAAAAACCAGATGTCGCCATAGTCTATTATCAAAGAATGTGCGGTTCTATTATATTAATTTCCATTTTAAGTAGCTTCACCAGCACCTACATGACGTGTTGTGCTTTGGTCACATACCGTGGATAAGATGTTGAAACCAGTCCCTTGAACATATTTAATTACTTGCTTTAGTGTGTCTTCCAATTTATATTTATTTAAACAATTGGTAAAATAATAAGCCACTGGCTGTTTATACTTTTTCTTAATGCCTTTGACCATGAGAACTATAATATGGTCTGCAAAAATTTTGTTGTTGCAGGACATGAGGCATTATAGCCATTTCGTCAAACATAATACTAACTAGTCGGTCTTCTGGGCTTAACTTTTTTACTGTCTCTTTCATTTTAAAAAATACTGTCCTATTGAGTCCTTCCTCTAACTCTAATTGAGACAACGATCTTTTTATACACTTTGTTGAGGGCAATGTAAAAAAATATTTGCATAAGAAATTGTAGCTTTTTGGGCTTCTTTTATAAATGGATAAGGAGAGTATTTTTTGTTTAAGCTAAAAACGAAGACCTCCTGGCTTCTTGTTGGTCTGCAAATACTGCATTGCAGTAAAAATTTTGGCAGCTTCTGTCATATTTTGTGTTAATAATTTAAAATAATTGTTTCTGCCTATTTTTGTCAGACACTTGTCAGCCTTGCCTTGAAGGTTTGACAATTGATGGAATGAAGTTCCCTGCAAATTTAAATATTTAAAGTAAGTAGTGCTTACTTAGTAAGCAGTCTCTCGACATACAAACATTATTTTAAGCTTTTTATAGATTATTTTAACCAGAGACGCACAAATGGTGAAGGAATACATATTGTAATGATATATTATGGACGCAGTAAAAGGGCGTGGTAATTATTGGACACGTGGTAAATATGTCAATGAGAAGATATGAGCGTTGTCCTGAATAGGCCCTTGCATAGAAGTGGAACTGGACTGGAAGTGATTGTAATTAAAATTACCGGAGTTGTAAGCACAACCGAGTTCGCAACGTCTGGGCGTCCTGAAAACTAGAAAACGTCCTGTCGTAGGTAAATACGATGGAGTATCGGAGGAGAAGTACTAGACTCGCGAAAACTTCTTAGGAAATTCACTTCACAGCGAAGGAGAAAAACTCGACTCAACGCGGATTAACATCAAATATGGGATCGGAAGATTCAGAAGCTTTGTTCAGCAGAAGTAGTAGGTAATATCAAACGGTCTATTCACCGATGTTCTACTGTTTGTTATACTAATAGGACTGACAGGAAAATATATTCTACTACACGATATGACAATAATTCGTCACCATTTTATGAATGAAATATGATTTATTTATTCCTAGTTGTTATACATACCTACTATTTATTTATTTTATTCTTTAAAATTATTTCTTTTTAGACACGAAACTCCCCCTTCCTATGAATTATTATCCTAAGGTTGTCTGGAAGAGATGGCTTTTAGCGATAAGACCGCCTAAATTATACATATTCACTAAACATATTTGTAACTGCTTTGCTTTATGATATGCAATAAGGAGTTATAATGCTCGCGCGCAGAATGTATATGTTGTCTCAGAGTATGTTGCTCTTTCTTTCAATCAATCATTGATGTAGTCGCTCAGAAAAATGTTTTTTATAGAGCTTGTTAATTATTTCATAAATTGAAATAAAAATATAATTAATTAATAATGAAAATTTCAACCATTAAAGACATTAAATTATAATAAGTATTAATATTTTATCATTATTTAAAAAGCGCCATCTACGACTTTTTATGTAACTAAATGTTCTATTAATTTTAGGCAGACGATATGAGATGGCGCTGTTTTATTTGAAATCCATAATGTTAGCAAGTGTCGGTCTTCCACCCCCTGAGAGAAGAATGGGTACAGAACAGACTATCGACAATTTTACACAACACAGACCACAAACAATCCATTCGCATGGCGCCACAGAGCACTGCCATGGAGTACGTACAACTTTCATAATAGAAAAATAGAATAAATAGTGGCTAGCTATTTAATGCTATTAAATGCTCAGTTCAATTTTTTCGGGATAATAATTGCATAGGTTCTATGTCTTCATTATCATTTTGATCATTTTCAGGGCTTTCATTTATAACATTTCTGTAAAATTAGAGTTGCTCATCAAATTGCTGTTGCCATTGTATTGTCGTAGTCATCGTTTGTGAAAAACCATGAGCAATGAGCAGGGCGACATAAAAGTTTATTTAAAAGAAAATTAACCATATGGCTACTGGATCAATGTTTCTATAATATTAGGTAGGGAATACTTTGACGCGGGCGGTGGTCTTTCTTATTAGTGTTCGGTCGAATACTGGTGTACAATGACATTTTGCATCTTACGTATCACTATGCCATGGATGTGTGTGACATACTGCGTTAGGCGTCACCTACATAATGATATTTGACATTTCATTTTAATGATTTTTTTTCTCTTTATTGTTTTATATTAAAGTTTTGAATTTGCACGCCAGACGTGGCAATACATGAGGACGCATAATAAGAACTGGTTCACATCGGCTCATGTTCTTATTATTTTTCAACCCAACCAGTAAAATAGCACAATGGCAATCATTGTGCTATTTTTATTTTGTGAGCCACAGCCAATCAACCTTAGAATTTTTGTTCCTTCCAAATTGTGTTTTTTTATAAAATGATAAAAGGGTTTATAAAATGCTATCTCGTTTGATGATTTTTTGTGAATGTTTTCTGTCCAGCAATTTCTTTTGATATGTTTGCGATTCGTTGCCTTACAGCCTGTCATATTGTGTAAGTTCTTATATGCTGGGTCACTTGGGGTTCCACTTTGATGAGAATAATCAATTATAACAAGTAATTGGAATTCACCAAACAGCCATGTTCTAGTTGCGAATCCGTCGTCTTTATTGTCTTTGCCATATACATCATAGTGTTTTACCACAGACTAACTTATTATATATTTGTGTAGATGGACAGACTAACTTATTACTACATCCCTCCTCTTCACAAAAATTAGCAACCCTAATCAGATTAATGCAAACTACAGGCAGTGTCTATAACAATGACTTAATATATGTTCAATTGTTGCTTAATTCCTTTTCATACATAATCGCTATGTGTAAATCTGCGTAGAGGGTTTACAACTCTTCCATGAATGGTTACATAGGATTGCTGTTGTGAGGTATCTAGTACACCTGCATTATCCTCATTTGACTGAGGATAATGCAGGCTAGAAATTTTGTGACAAAAATTCAATGTATTGGCAAAGTCTTTAAACATAGAGGAAGTAAATTGAGGACCTCCATCACTGAATACAATTTTTGGTATGCCATACCGGCTAAACATTCTTTTTAGATTATGAATAACACAAAAACTTGTAGTATTTTCTAGTAAAGCAATTTCAGGAAATTTTGAATAATAATCTACAACCATAAGATATGATTTTCCTTTTAACTCAAAAATATCTACAGCTGTCCCAAGGTAAGTATGGAATTGCATGTTGTTTAATAGTTTTTTTTTATTATTGTTACTATACAGTTTGCACGGTTCACACCCAGACAACATATTTATTATTTGTGTCGCCATTCCTGGCCAGAACATATTATCTTTAGCTCTTAAAAGTGTTTTATTTATACCTAGGTAATGCAATCTGTCTAACATTTTTTTTCTTAACACTTTTGGTATTACTATGCAACTATTTTTTAAAATTAAACCATTTTTATATGTTAGATTTTCCTTATGTGGCCAATAAACTTTTATGTTTTCAGGTAATGGTTTCTTGTGCGAAGGCCAGCCGTTTAAGATATAATCTCTAAGAACAACAAGATTCTGGTCTTCTACTGTTAATTTTCTAATTCTTTGTAACTGTTTGTCACTTGCTTCTATGTTTTTTAACACTGTATCTATGTGAGCTTCTATTTGCAAAGAATTTAAGCCCATTTCACTATTATCATCTTTACTGTACGACCTCGATAAAGTATCAGCAATGTATAGCTCTTTGCCTCTTTTATAAATTAAATTAAAATCATATCTTTGAAGTTTTATTGCCATCCTTTGTAAACGTGGCGATAATGAATTAATTGGTTTCTTGATTATTGACAGTAGAGGAGAGTGATCGGTTTCGACAACAAACCTCCTACCATAGACATATTGATAGAATTTTTCACATCCAAAAACTACTGCAAGAAGTTCCTTCTCTATTTGTGCATAAGAACTCTGAGTATCATTTAATGCTTTCGACGCATAAGCTACAGGCAAGTTGTTCTGCAACAAAACAGCTCCTAAGCCATCTTTGCTTGCATCTGCCGATATTGTTACTGAGGCTTTTTCATCAAAGAATTGCAATACAGGTTTCTTAACTAGGCAATTTTTTAATTCTTGAAATGCATTTTCTTGTGCACTTGCACAAATAAACTCTACATCTTTTCTTAATAGATTACGTAAAGGAGAATTGATTATGGCAAACTTAGGTATGAACTTATTTACATAGTTAATTACACCTAGAACTCTCTCTAGTTCCTTTTTGTTTGTAGGACTTTTCACATTCATTATAGACTTTACTCACATATCATCTAAGGAAATACCTTCTTCATTAATAACATGACCTAAATATTTGATTTCAGACACTGCAATTCTACATTTACTCTTATTTAATTTCACATTTTGTTTTCTTAACCTATCCAGTAATTTTTTCAGCCTATCACTGTGTTCTTGCTCATTTCTACCCCATATTATCAGATCGTCGACGTATACTTCTACACCATCAAACCCTTCGATGATCTGACGCATTTTTGATTGGAAAACTTCTGATGCCGATGTTATCCCGTAAGGCATTCTTAAAAATTTATACCTACCGAAAGGTGTATAGCAAACTAAATCTGTACTATTCTTACTTAACTTTATAGACCAAAACGCATTTTTACAATCTAAAGTACTAAACACTTAAGCGCCATTCAATTTACTGCATATTTCTTCAAAAGTTGGAATTCAAAGTGTGGTCTGCAAATAGCTTTATTCAAATCTTTTGGATCTATACATAATCTAAAACTATTTCCTTTTTGAGCTAATACCAAAGAATTAACCCACTTTCCCACATGTCTAATGCGTTCTCCCGTGTATGAAGTAAGTTTCGCAGTGGAATTTAATAAATTATTTCGATCAAGTCCAAGAGATTCTAAATCACTTAATAGTATCACGTTTGCTTGAGCACCAGTGTCTACTTTCAGTTTTAATGGGACATTTTCAACACCAAGGGTAACAACCCATTCACTATTAATATTGTCCATTAATATCAAACCCATGTAGTATGAATCTGATTCACTGCATTTTATCACTTTGTTTTTGCAGACTGATGCAAAATGACCGTATTTATTACACTTTAAACACTTCTTTCCGTACGCCGGACACTGTTCGTTTACATGCGCGTATCCACATTTTTGACATTGACGTTTGACATTATTGTCATGGACGCCATGACGATTTTGACTTAGAGAACTTCCGCTTACTGACACCTTCTTTTGTCTAGTGAAATTACTTCCCGTTTCTCGAACTTTCTCGATTTTCATTACCTCCGAATTTAATTTTGAGGATGAATTGTTGCAAATATCTTCGATTTTAGATGAACAGACTAACTTATTACTACACAGCCGGTGACTCTAGTGGGCGGATTGATGGGGCGAACCATAACTTGACTTTGGGCAAAACTTATTTTTCTTTTGGCAATAAAAGCTAAGTGTTAACCTGCTGCGATCATATTCCTTTAAATATTTGTAAAAGTATTTTGCTTCGTGCTTATGTAATGTACCTGTAACTAAGCGAGCCTTTTTTGTGCATCTTGTTCACGTTTAATTGTCTCTGTGCATGACGGACATTTTGAACTTTTAAACAAAGAATGTAAATGAAGTATCTACATATTGACACTAGTACACGACTTGAACAAAGATTGCAATTGTAATGAGTCACATATTATTTTAAAACTTTTATGGAAACTTTATAGCGCTTAGTTTTAATAATTTTATTTATTACTGACACTGTTTTATATAAAGAGATTGGAAATTGGTTTAATTTAATTAAATTAATAAGTGCCTAATTTAATTTAATTACATATTACGAAAAATTTTGATCAACTTTACATAGTACAATTTGAAGCCGCTTTCTGAAGAGAGCGTTAAACGAGAAAAGTTATTATGTATAATTTGTAGAAAAAAAACTAATGATCTATAATTTTGTATGCATAGGAATTGTATATATCTATATTATATAGGAGTGGATGATGATGATCGCAGCCGCAGGACGTCCACCGCTCGACAGAAGCCTCCCCGTGGGGATACTATGTATTACGTCCACCGCTCGACAGAGGCCTCCCCGTGGGGATACTATGTATTACGTCCACCGCTCGACAGAGGCCTCCCCGTGGGGATACTATGTATTACGTCCACCGCTCGACAGAGGCCTCCCCGTGGGGATACTATGTATTACGTCCACCGCTCGACAGAGGCCTCCCCGTGGGGATACTATGTATTACGTCCACCGCTCGACAGAAGCCTCCCCGTGGGGATACTATGTATTACGTCCACCGCTCGACAGAGGCCTCCCCGTGGGGATACTATGTATTACGTCCACCGCTCGACAGAGGCCTCCCCGTGGGGATACTATGTATTACGTCCACCGCTCGACAGAGGCCTCCCCGTGGGGATACTATGTATTACGTCCACCGCTCGACAGAAGCCTCCCCGTGGGGATACTATGTATTACGTCCACCGCTCGACAGAGGCCTCCCCGTGGGGATACTATGTATTACGTCCACCGCTCGACAGAGGCCTCCCCGTGGGGATACTATGTATTACGTCCACCGCTCGACAGAGGCCTCCCCGTGGGGATACTATGTATTACGTCCACCGCTCGACAGAGGCCTCCCCGTGGGGATACTATGTATTACGTCCACCGCTCGACAGAGGCCTCCCCGTGGGGATACTATGTATTACGTCCACCGCTCGACAGAAGCCTCCCCGTGGGGATACTATGTATTACGTCCACCGCTCGACAGAGGCCTCCCCGTGGGGATACTATGTATTACGTCCACCGCTCGACAGAGGCCTCCCCGTGGGGATACTATGTATTACGTCCACCGCTCGACAGAGGCCTCCCCGTGGGGATACTATGTATTAGGGTGGAGTGAAAATTTTGAGTTTAGAATTTTAGATTCCTGTGGCTCTAGCATGAGTTTACGATACTACACTCGCTAGCGAGAGCGTAAAACATTTATATGGAAAATTGATAATTTCACATTGACACTTCACGATTTCCCATACAAAAGTTTTACGTTCTCGCTAGCGAGTGTAGTATGGTGTAGTATCGTAAACTCATACTAGAGCCTCTGTACTATCAATCGATGATACGAAGTCACGCAACAAACGGAAGTTCCAGGACTATCCTTTTGACTAAAATACTGAGATTTCGTGTCAAAAAGTAATATGTCTTGCCTGGCTTTTATCCTCGTACGAATAAAACCATCTCTTGCTTCTTATCCGCAAACAGATAATGAAGCCTCTGTTACGAGCTTCACGCATCTCTACTTTTTTCCGCTCTCGACGTGTTTTGCTTCGATCAATTACCTACTTTTGATGAGTTGTCTGTACTGATAATTTTCAAATCAAGCAATGCAGCGTTCCGTCCTATCACACGCGGTAGCTAGATTTCGCAGCTTGCCTCTCATCTGTTTCTTTCTTTGCTAGATTGTCTTGGCGTTGCTGATAGAACTGCCAGACGCTCCGCCTATAAATGGACAGATGAAGAAGTTTTTCACAAACTCGTAATATTTTCTTTTCCTAATTTCACTACGACGGATAGATTGTGTCATCACCTTATCCACAGAGCCAATATACATCTTCCGATGATTTCGTTGGTCTTGCAAGAAGTTTTCTTCAACGGTGGACACTTTCCTTTTACATTTTCATACTTCTCTAGACGTACACATATATGTTGCGATATCAAACAATTTCTTCAGAGAATCTTCGTAAAACATCTGTTTGTTGAAGTCACTGCGCAATTTTTTCATATTTTTCTATTTGTTGTAATACGAAATTATTGTACTTCGCAGTATGTACATAAAACACCGTAAATAAATTAAAGGATAAACGTAAGTACAAATTTATATTCTTTATTGAGTTGTATTTTGTATTATTTAGTTAGACATTGTTTTCCTTGACACCATAGATACTGGACACAGCTCAAAAGTTAACATGGGGTTGCCAGTTGTCAGGTTATGACAAAATTAATCGCAAAAGCTCGCTGATGGCTTATTGTAGGAATTGAAGCCTTGATCCATATTTTCTCTATGTCAGTCGCAATAATTTCACATAACTCTTTCACTGAAGGATATTTTCCGTTGTTTAAATGAGGCCTGCTGTTTCTAAGTCACAAATAATATTTTATAAGATCACAATATGTTGGTAACATATTACCACTTAGTTTCAGTGGATCACCAAACACAGGGCGACGCAAATCTTTCCGTGTTTTAGGCATATTTTTTACACGAACTTCACTTCTCTGTCGGCAGTTATTATTAAAAAAATATATTGTGATATGCAAGTTTTTAAAACCAATTAATAATATTTCACTACAAAGTAATATGTTTATACGCGAGATATGGCTAAGAATAAATAAAAAATAGTATATATTTATGACAAAAAGTTACGAAATTACCTAAATTTTGCGGGTGCCATTTAGAACTAACAGCGTATGTTTTTTGTAAACTACCTTCACGATGCGCCACCTGAAAATAAAACCTTAGATTTTTGGATTTTTCTAAGAATGAAGGATTCCTATCGGGTCATCGATTAACAATGCAGGATATACAAAAATTTAATTTTTTTTTGGGTGAGGGTAAGCCGAATGAAAGTCGAACATATGTAGAAGATTCATCGCGCAGGTTTCATCAGCAAAATGCTGTATTTGACATCGTCACAGGAGATGAAACCTGGTTATATCGTTACGAAGCCGAAACCAAAAAGCATTCTGCACAATGGGTGTTTCCTTTCGAAGATTTACCGCCAAAAGTGAAGAAGTGAAGGGAAAAAAATGATTGCCTCATTCCTTGGACGGATGGGACATTTTGGAAACATTACGTTAGAGGATCAAAGAACCGTTACCGCAGACTGGTATATTAGTAATTGTTTGCCAGTTGTCTTGGACAATGTTCGACAGTAGGCCCAAGAAGTAGGGTCCTCCTTCACCAATCCATTCCTTCCAAGAAGTAGGGTCACAATTGAATGTTTGACTATCGAAGGTGTGGAATTAGTAAGTATGTGTGATTTCTATTTATTCCAAAAATATTTGATTTCTATTTATTAAAAGATAAAAAGAGAGGGCCCACAGCTTCTGTCAGTGGTTCGATCGCATGCGACGGTGCTTACAAAGGAATGGAGACTACTCCCAAAAACAGTAAGAATACAAACAACTTCCTAACTTTTAGTGTTGCCCTCGTACAAGTCGTACAGTCGCCAAAACGGCGTAGGTTCATTTGCACCAGGTACCACACTTCTTTGTAAAGTTATTCCTCAGTAGAAATGTATTTCTAGAACTACAGTATTTTTTTAGTTTGCAATAAAAAGGACTTTCCTCAGAAGACCGATATATTCAATTAATCGTCGTCGACGTAATATTGGGGTTCGTCTGGCTTCGGCGGCGCCTCGTACTTACTATCGCTTTCTTTGGCTGTAAGTAAACATATACACGATTAGTTTAGCGGCTACGCTCGCTCCTGGCTAGGATCGAGGATCTTAAGAAGAACGATACTTGCCTGCCATCGCCTTGTTGCCTTCCTCTGAAAACAATTCAATTACTTGTAAAATATTCTCCTCACAATATTTAATTTAATTTGTAAACGACGAGGTGATAAGCGATTGGGCGTGTAACGTAAGGAAAGAACTATCAATAGGATTAATTTTCTATGAAACAAAATAATAATAATGTGATCTTTGGACCGAAATACAAACGACTACTGGCTTGTTCCTGAAATAAATCAGTTATAAATAAATAGAAATATTGTTTACAACTATTGTTGTGTATATATATATACAATACATATATACAGAATTAAAAATATTTTTCAAGAATTATTAACTCCAAATTTGTTTTTAAAATTATGCTGTTCTATGGTTATATACTTAGTTGTATTTAATAAAAAACAGTATTTGGGGTCTTTTTTATGTTAAAATCTAAACAAATAATAAATATTCCTCGAAGAACGAGGTACAGTTGTACAGAACGAGAGTTAGTCGAGGACATACTCATTGACATCCCATTCCGTTCTCCCATACTTATCTCTCGGCAAATATCGATCAGAAAAATATTCTAAAACATAGTTCGTACAAATCATTTTCAATTTTTCATGTCTATTGCAAAAACTGTTAAAAATTACTTTGATATCAGTTTAGGTCGTGAACTCAGTTATATGTCAATTCACCAGTCATATCTATCGACCTATCGACTACCTATCGATCGACCTATCGACTATCCATCGTAGCAAAGATTCAATCACTACACAAGTTTTTGCTATTTGCTTTTATTTTTAATCAATAACAATTTGTTGTCAATTTGTTAAATTAATTTAATTTATTAATGACTAAGTATGCATAATGTACCCTATGTCCTATGTCCATCTGGAAGTCCTAGTGGATTATTATGTCCATAGTGGTTATTATAAATTTAATGTATGTCACCTGAGAGCGGTTTGCCAGTGGTGCACTTGGTTGACGAAAGAGCCGCGTCAGGCTCCAACGGGGTCTCGGAGCCCGACTTGTACTTCAGTTTAGTTCTGACTGGAATGAAAAGCAGGCGGTTAGAAAAGCGCCATCCGCCGCGCTCATCCCATCCCTAGCATACTTACTAGATTCGACACCTGCAACAAAAGCGTTCATTCAATACGAGAATTGGCGATAATGCAATTAGTTATACTTAGGTATACAATACTCACTTGAGAGCGCTTCTCCGTAATCTAAATAGTAAACAGGAATATTATTATTATTATTCATTCAATTAATATGACGGCGCTTCCTTACTTTAGCTATAATTTAATTTTTAATTGTATGCCAGCGCCTCCTAGATCGACAGACAGGCTAACGGTCCACTTGATGGTGGTGGCTACCTTCGCCTATAACACAAGCAATGACTACAGTAGGATTAAGGATAGGGGATCGGATAGGAAAATGGGCTCTGGCCATTTATTTGGATTTTTTTATAAATTAAAAAATATATAATTTTTCCCATACAAAAAATAATTCAAATGGTTACAACTTTGTAAAAACTGGCTTTATGGAAAAAATGTACATAGGCATTAGGAAAAAGGATAGCATTAGGCAGTACAGTTTGAGTACATCATAAGTTTTTCAAAATTTGCTTATCGATTATATCGAATCTGTCCACTAAGGCTGATTTTCGTACACATTCCTATCGCCATTGACGTTTATTGCTCGACGACTCAGTTGATAATGCGTCTACTATAAATGTCGCACACCCTATCGGAAACACGCGAATGCAATGTTTCGCCCATAGTTACAAGATGAAATATAAAAATTAAATATAGGCTCCTACCAGGGCTTTTAAAAGTAATAGTTTTTTGTTATTGGTAACATTAGCCATTCTTTTGGTAGAGTAGAGTAGGGTAGATTTATAAAAGGAATGTTGCGGTAACCCTTTTTTGCGTTTTATAGTTGTTTGCTTTCCATTCGGGGGTAGAAGGTATAATTACATAGGCCGCACTGAAAGTTTTAGAAATGGCCATAGAGTAAAGACAGAAATGAAAAATAAACATAAATTTCGAATCGAATCAACGATAGAAGGTGTGGAATTTTGATTCTTGTTAAGTGTGCATCCCTATTTTATATGGCAACACTTTGTCTGTGGTTCTCGTGCTCTGTCCGTGGGGCTCTGATTTGCTTGTAATTATGTACTAGAATATATTGTGTGTAGTCGATATTAAAAGTTATAGAAGTAAGATATAGAAATGTGTAAAACAAATAAATACTAATAATAATCCACCTCTATTATTTATCAATTCTATTTATTCCCAAAAATAAAAGATAAGTGGTCATAACAAATAAAGATTATGAGCCTCGAAGGTGCAGTGAAAGCGTTCAAAAACACCGTGTAAGAGACCCCTAAAGAAGAGTGGGGCCACAGTCAGTGCTTACAAAGGAACGGAGACTACTTCGAAAAACAATAAGAATATAAACAGCTTCTTTTAGAGATTCTAAAAACTTTCAGTGTTACCCTCGTAGTAACGATTAAAATGCAATGCAAAACGTACCCAGTTCTAATGATTTCAAACGATTCCCTGTAACAATAGGTATACTATTAACAACATCGCCTTTTTAGTCACCACAGCGATAGGCGTCGTGTCCGCAGCGTTCCAACCTTTCTGAAGCTCTTTTCAAGAACGATCTTCACGAGATGACGTAGGGCAGGCGTGAGTTTCAGCTATGGGATTTCCTGTCAAAGCTGATTGCTTTTTAATACCTGGGGTTTCAGTAGCTACTTATTTCATTAGAACACGTTACATAATTACACACATCATATTTAGTACTAAAAATACTAATTTAATTGTTAAATAAATGACTGAAGTATCATTGGCAACTTAAAAAATACTCTTCTCCACTGGACACGCTTTTGTGGGATAAGGTATTGGGAGAGGACAGAGGCAAATGGTTCTCGACATCTCTTACTCGCTCACCATAACATAGCAGCACAGAAGAATACCGACTGTCCAAAGACTAGACCTTTGATGATTGTACCTGTTTGTCGTCTTTAGGTGGAATAAATCGAGTAGAAATTGATGGAGATACCTAGCAGTCGGTAAATGCCGTCTTCCCGACGTTGGCCGCACGCGCAAACCATTAGGACGGACGTCTGCAACAATTTAAGGGTAATTCATGGAGTGCCCACGGGCGAATCTTCTGGATTTATTTGGACGTACCACAATAAAGCCGAACATAATACGCGAATTGATCTTCGCCTCGCAACTCGCAACGAACCGAGTCAATTTATTCCAACTATATTATATTGGGCCATAAAACAAATCGATTTATGAAATGGGTTCGGCGCTTGGCTGCGTGAGTCGCAGACGACCAATAAAAATTAAACGACCCCATGTTTTCATTGTTTTATTTATAAAATAATGTATAAAATTCAATATATCGACAGGTTTGAGGTTTTTTTCTCAAAATACTTATAGGTACTTAGTTGAGTATTATCGTATTACCTAATATGTAATTACAAATCAGGTACAATATTCTTTATTTAGTTTCCGCCTTTTGTGAGTAGAACCAATAAATAAAAATATAGTTAATCTATTTTGTACTAATCTATTCACTTAACTATAAATATATAACTCGTATAATATATACAACATTATCTACCTAACGATAAAATGTTTGCAAATACAGAATAGTTATAATTTATCAAATGAAATACACCTTCAAGAAAATTGTTCTATCCTCGCTATTCCTACGTTCAATTCTAGGATAGGTGCTCAGATTCTAGGATAACAGAAGCCAAATAATAATGATTCTCACGGGTCACGTGGAGAGCGATCCAATGTTGAAAAGATATTTAACACTTTAAATTCTATTGAGGGGCTAATTTATGCCAAATTTCAGAGTACAGAGCCACGATTACTTGGCGACCTTAAAAGAACAATTAAAACAAATATACCTACTAAAGTGTTAAACATACATAGACTAAGTGCATTTTGCATATAATTACACTTTCAATTATTCTTAATGTCGGCAATAACTAATTGAAAATATTTCATAAATTTAATAAGTACGTGTTATTAAATTTATTAATGATATATTTGTTCGTTTATATGTTAATTAGGTATCTACTGAAAAGAAGGAAAACAGAGAATTATAAAGAAGTGGCTGATATAGGTCAGATAATTAAAGTTGGCGCGTTCACAGTATTCACACAAATGCATTTGTTGGTCTGTTCATTATGTACCTATTTCATCAGTGGTGCGGAAAAGAGACAGAGACTATGCAGTGTGACGTCATTGTGATGCGCCTATTCACAGACACAATATGTAAACGTGCTGTACTTGGTTTTACGCGCCACCTTTAGTTAACTTATCTATGCTTGTATCTCGGAGAGCAGTCTAAATAAATAGTGGGAGGGAATCGAACGTCTTCTTCTTCAGTACCGGTAGCCTCCCCCCTGCGCGGGCGGGACGTACGCTTGCCCCCCTGAAGAGCCTCCGCCTCCCCGCCCGAAAGCTCCCCCCGCCGGCTGATCGGGGTATCGCGCCTCCCCCTCGTACGACACCTGGAACACAAAGGCGATACTATAGTTTGTTCGAAATCGCTGGAGTTGGGAGGAGGGGAGACCAAGTTCGCTAAGTTAATTCCATAAATGTTTATACTTAGTGAAAACATTTGTCAAGGCTACTGTTATTTGCGCGTAATTTTTCTTCATAAATTTAAGAAAATATTTACTTGAGCAGTAGGTATACTGGAAGGTACACGTTTATAGACACGGAAATGGAAGTTCAATGTTTCTGTGACGCCATCTAGTTTAAGTTAGGAAACTTTTGAATTTGGCTTCGAATTTTTTGTGAGTGTGCAGCACTTACACATCCATTTGCATGTACAGAAACATAGCTAGTTAATTATGAATATCGCTAAGCAAACACTGAAAAATTGTTAAATTACTCGAAAACTTAAGTTAAATATAATTTAATTCTTTCCCAAAATTATTATCTAATTGGTAAATACAGGCTTGCATAGTGTGACGACCGGGTTTACACTCAGAGGCTCTAGTATGAGTTTACGATACTACACTCGCTAGCGAGAACGTAAAACTTTTGTATGGAAAATCGTGAACTGTCAATGTCAAATTGTCAATTTTCCATATAAATATTTTACGCTCTCGCTAGCGAGTGTAGTATCGTAAACTCATGCTAGAGCCACAGGTGTAATGTTATCGTGAATCATTACCATCTCAGCAATAGAACCAGATCTCAGCATTAGAACAGTATTATGTACACATAGGCCTCCCCAAAATTTTCCAGTGGGATTGGTTAGAAGCATCGACCCACGGCTCTTGTTACATCGACATTCTATTTTGTGGATGGTCCTCGAAAATTTATCGATCTCAGTGATCATTATAGTGAAATAAATGAAATTAAAATGGGTGTGTGTTTATGACAACGCGATATAAGTTAAAACAAAATGTGGCCTATGATTCGAGCCGAGTAAACCCGATCTAGCGTCACTTACCCGAGCGTGACGGTTCACTTACGTTCACTCCTCAGCAATAAACGCCCCTAAAGAAATTTTCACTTAAAAAAAACATTGAGTGTCGTGATGCCTTACAAAGTGGTGATATGGCGATGAAGGTATACCTCGGCGTTGAAGCCGTTCTTCCAGTCGGCGGTGTACTTGACGAGCTGCGTGCGACCGTCGGGCAGCGCGACGCGGTACTCGCCGCGCGTCACGTCGCCGTCCGAGATGGCGTTGTGGCTAAAGTCGTTGCCGTCCTCGTTCACCGCGTACGAGAAGTCGAAGGGCATCCCGGGCTCGTGGTGCTCGTGATGCTCGTGGCGATCGTCGTGCTGTCGTTCGACGTGTTTCAATCGTTTAGGAGTTCCATAGCACAACTTAGAATATCTATTTATTTTGTATTATATGTTGGACATTTTCAAATTTGGACTAAAATACCCCGGGGGCAAATTTTGCATGGTATCAGTCGTGAAATAAGGGAAGGTGTATAATTTACCGGCTACTGCATCTTCATTCTATTACGAGGAAATTTCTGTTCCTCCAGGGTATTTTCCTATATCAGAATCGGAAACTCAATACACCCCACACAAAGGTTATTTCTGAGGTTCCTAGAAACGATTCAGAAATTGTGGAGTCAAAAATATTCTTTTTAACCTTACGTTTATGTCTACAATTTAGTTCAGGAAATGTACGAGACGAATCGCATTTTCTATTAATGCGTTATACTCGTATTAGAAAAGAGTGTTCATCCAATTGTCTGGGAGTTTATTCAGGTAACCGCTAGTCGTCAGTAATTGCAATCGCCAGTCTCTTCGGCGCTTTGTCACATCATCAAATACAAAAACAACTAGACCATCAATGGAAAAGTCCCTGCCAAAAAGGCGCTTGCTATTGTGAATAAAAAGCGGACTGACGTGATGCGGTGTAGGCCTCGGTCCCGGGGCAGGATGCGGTCCCGGTTGAGGAGGTCCAGGCGGCACGTAGGTGGGACGAGGAGCCGGCGGCGGCGGACGGAAGGGACCGGGCGTCGGCAACTTGTTGCCGTTCTGATTATTGGTCGGGAAAGGAATCGGCGGTGGTTCGTAGTTATATCCCTTGCTGGGCGGCAGGTACTCGTTTCCAGCCGCCGAGGCGGCGGACACCAGCAGACAACCCAACCACGCCTGGAATTGACACAAATATAAATGTTTAGAAAGGTATACTCTCCAGAATCATTAAATCTATTCTATTGACCCTGAGCGGGCTATTCAATATCAAGTAATAATATCACCATCAGACAAACACACCAATAAAGTTACAGGAGATACTGAGTTCTACGTTTTACACCTTTAGTTTGGTTTACGAGGTTCGAGGGCCTTTCGCTTAATTGATATGTACTTATATGTCACCGGTATAGCAATTGTTAGTGTGTCACCGGCACCACGTTCGCAATCACAGAACCACACCCTCGCTCGACCTTTAACGAAATAGATCGAAATCGCATTGAATTCGCATGCCATCGTCGCTCCGCCATTAGCGACGGCGTATATGGGTTCGTCGCTGACAGAGTTGAGTGCAAATAGTGCAATGTGGGGCAATAGAGGCTGAGCGTGCAATGAAAACCCTCCCCGTTGCACGAGGGCAGGATCGCGGTCGGTCGTGACGGCGACATGCAACTTGCGGTCCGCATTCTCTTCACATTTAGCGTCGGCTGTCGCTGTGTCGATTGTTTATGGCCATTCGTGTCTACGGCTCGTTTCTCTCACGCTCCGTCATTAAATTGATGTCGTTTCAAAATTGCGTACACTCTTCGCCGGACTCCGTTCTCATCGGAATCTCAAACTGTCGTTCAATTGAATCGCGGTCATTTTGCAATTCAATAATGTACTAGCTTTTGCCCGCGACTTCTCAAGCGTTGAAAAATAAAAAATACACCTGACAAAAATATACGAGCAATAATTTATTTATTACATATCAATTAACAACAAGCGGCAGACGGGCAGGCACGCTATTGAAATATATTAAAAACTTCGACACGAACATACTGACTCTTCGACTATCTTTATACGTATAAAATCATTTATCCCGACTGACAATCAACGCACACCCAAAACTACTAAGTGTAGAAAGCTCAAATTTGGAACTTAGCTTTTTTTTATAACGTAAGCATCCGCTGAGAAAGGATTTTTGAAAATTCCAGCTTAAAGGGGAGGGGGGCGGTGGAAGTGGGAACTTTATATGAAAGGCTTCGTTCTTTGAAGTTAGTGCAAAGGCGCGGGCAACAGTACCTAGTCTTTAATATGTGAAATTAGAAATTATCAGCTAGGTATATCTTAAGAAATAGTTGACATTAGTGATAGCGATAAAAACAACAGAG
This sequence comes from Bembecia ichneumoniformis, assembly GCA_910589475.2. Lineage (NCBI taxonomy): Eukaryota > Metazoa > Arthropoda > Insecta > Lepidoptera > Sesiidae > Bembecia > Bembecia ichneumoniformis. The sequence continues at coordinate 117,466 of OU342546.1, forward strand.
CAACAAACTGCATGACTGTGGCCGTCAAAGACAATAATGGCAAGTGGTTCTCAAAGCGAACAATGGTGCAGTTATGTGTAATATTGAAGGCAGAAAATCCGAAGGGACGAGACGAGCGAATATCTCGTATGTTCGCTCCCACAGTGTGCACTATACTACAGATGGCGTTATAGACCGAATAAATGGTGTTTATCGTATCTCGGAAGTTGTATACTCGATTATGAGCAATCAATTTGTAATAAAGATGGCGGTCGTCAGCGTCGCGTCATAGCAAATAACAATTACTATCTAAAAAGGTTAATAATGGATGCCGATTTAAAAAAGATGGTAAGAGATGACATAACCTTTATAATAATACCTATAGTGATATTATAAAGAGGTAAAGTGTGTGTGTTTGTTTGTTAGTATGTTTGTATGTTGTGGGTAATCTTCGAAACTACTCATCCGATTTAAAAAATCTTTCACGAATAGTTAGAATAGAATTTCAGGCTAAATATTCGGCGGACAAAGCCGCGGGCATCAGGTATCTAAAGATAAAGATTCAACGCCTGGCAAATGTATAACAACGTATGTATAAAGATGTCAAGCGTTACATTGATTTATATATTATTACGTCAGGCGTTATATATTTTATTTTTCAACGCTTAAGAAGTCGCGGGCATCAGCTAATTTAATTGGAAGTGGGGTAGCTACAACTATTTTTCTACATCTTAAAGAATATTTAAAAATTATCAATGAAATTTTCATGACAGAACTATATAAACTAATTTAAAATTATCTACAAATTTAAAATCATTATATATTTTAAGATATATTTACTTTTTTACTCCTATAATAATACCTTTATTATTATTTCATAACCGATATCGTTTCCAGCAATTTATTCATAATAGGGAATATGCACATTTTTTTAACATTTTTATACGATAGGTTATATATCGTTATATAGCAGTAAAAAAATATCCAACGTCGAAAAACTAAAATTTAGTAAGAAAAAAAAACTTTAAAATGAACTAAAAGCTCTCTAAACACTCGCCCTTTAACACAATAATAAAAATCACACTTGGTGCATGTTGGCTCATTATAGACTTTGACGTCACATACGATCTGACCAATAGCGTTGCGTTTCTTTTTTTTTAGTATTTATATTCTTAACGAAAAAGAAATGGACATAATTCTAAAGCAAAAAGGTTCATAAAAATATTTAAGCCTTTTTTGAATTGGGAATAAATGTTAGTGTCATCTCTAAGTTAATGTTAGTGGAATATAACGAGCTTACAAAAAGCTTTTATCGATTAATTCAATTTTCAAAAGTATATAAACATATCCATAAATACTTTAACTCTTTACCCAGATCATTTAGAATTCATTTTTTTTTATTTTAATATCTGTTTACAACATGACACCCCCGTAATTGGTATATAATGCTTTCTCGGTTGTATTTTTAGTTTTGCGTTTTGAATAACAATAAATAAAATATAAAAACTCCAAGTCGATCATTAAGACTGCTTAGCATTGTCTTGTGTGCAGAGGAACAGTAAGTACTAAGTAAGGTCATGTGATCTCATTATTCTTTGAAACTATAATTGTTCATGTTAATCTATACATTTAGATTATACAAGTGCGAGTTGAACTCGCGTGAAGAGGGTTCCGTACGTTGTTACCTATCCGCACAATATTACCATGTTATTTTAATATCATGGACTTCTTATAGGTTTTCCTATAATCTATAAGTAGAAAACTAATTTCTGTATTTTTTCAAAATTTTAGGTTCAGTAGTTTCGGAGATGAGGGGGGGGGGGATGGTCGGACAGACTTATATTTAAGTCTGTCTGACGAGTGATCTTATAAGGGTTCCGTTTTTTTATTCGGATTTTTATCAAAAAAATATTTTTAGAATTTTTGCTCTTCAACTGTACGTTTGTGCACGCTAATCTCAGAAACCCGAAAACCCGATCCCGATTTGAATGGGGTTTTCACTGATGTATTTTAGCAAGCTTCCCGTAACATTTAGTGTTTGTTTCATGCTAATCGGTTTACAAACAAAAAAGTTACGCGCTATACCAAATACCACGCGTACGAAATTGCGGGCTCAGTTAGTATAAAATAAAATATTCTTTGTCTGTTGATAAATAAATACTGTATGAATTTTTCACACATAAAAATAGTTTCGTTTAAACGTATAATAAGTCGGATAAGTGATTTTGTCACATGAAAAGTCAAGATCACATGGATATACACTCGATGGGACCCTTTGAGGATGTAGCCCGATTTAATCAGATTGATAAAAGGATTTAAATCTGGAGTCTCCAAAACGGACTCTAAACTCTGAATAGCCATCACCTCAGCGCTCGAGCTAAACTTGTTGTCGTACAAAGACTCCTTCTGAATGAAGGACAGCTGATCCAAAAAGAGGGTGTTGTCTAGGTGAGTAAGTAAAGTATCTTTTTCTTGTTGCGGTGCCTCTTCAACAAGTGAAGTTTGGCGATCAGCGTGGAACAGTCCTCCTTGTCTCTTGTTCGCCGGAACAGCTCTACTACGTTAGCTATCCCGGTTCACTCCCTGATGTTCTTCAGTCATGACTTCTTCTATCTTCCTCTTTCTAGCTACTTTGCTCATCATCACTAGCTGAGACAGGTCGTATCGCTTATCTCTAAGACCCGGGTAGGAAGCTTTTCGCTTTTTCAGTAAAGGATGCCAGAACCCAAATGTGGGCAGCGGAATTGCAGCACTCCACGTCTCATTAAGTTCCGTCCACCTGTTGGTTTTATTATATAAAAAAATGTGATACTCTACTTGGGAAACGTTTGAAAAGTGAGTCGATCAAAGAGGAAATGGTCAGATTACGCAATAGTACTCGTACCTATAGTCTCAAAAGCAATTGCAGTGATTGCGGGAAGACGCTGTATGCTGATGCGGCTCTGACCGACAATTACCGATCTCGCCATTATGTAATTTAGACATTAAGCCTCGTTAATGTTCATTGTTATAGCTTTACATATTTTCCAATCGCAGCCGATTCGCAATCGCTAACGACCGTGCGATTGGGAATGCGCTGTGACGACACGAGAAGCTTCAAATCATTGTTTTTACGGCTCCGGTAATGTCACTTGCGTGGCTTATAATTGCATGTGTCATTATTTTCTTTATAATATTTGCCTTGAGTTTTATTACCACAATAGGCACGAAACTGATATACCGCTTGGCGGTTCATTCTTTTTGCGGTTATTCCGGGATCCCCTTAGTCCTTACTATCCGACATATCTCAATTTACACATAGCTTTTTACATAAATTCACCCAATAACATAAAAGTATGTTTCATTTTAAAATTAAGCTAGTTTTAAATATATTCCTAAACAATTTTATCGTGCGGTGATTCTATTTTATATAGAATATCCTGAATTCCTTTCTTTTCTTAACGAATGCTTACGTTATAAAATAAATTTGATCTTTCTACACTTAGTAGTTTTAAGTTCTTGGATCATTAAATAGGAGTTAAGTTAAATGTTGAAGTAGAAGATAGGGATAGAGGCCGTATCCGGTGTGGGCTATTTTTCACCATCTTCTATATTATAAAACAAAGTAGCTGTCCGTTTCTCCGCAAACTCCTTCAAACGGATTAAGTTGAAGGCTTTAGTGCTGGATCGAAGGACCGACACTTATAATGCGATTTCTTGGAGTTTTTTAAACACGCCCAGCCTACGTCCAGCGACACAATACCAGAATTGTGTGAATTTAATATGATTGTTCAAATGTACTTGTTTACTTGAGAGGGGTGATTTGGTAACTACACATTTACTTATTATCCGTTTATTCTTTAAGTTTAAACTGTGGACGTGACTATTCCTCTCAATATGTTGCGAAAATATAATTCATTTTATGGATAGGACGAACAGCTCGCTTCTAATTCTCTAGCACGAATGGCTCGTAAAATTGTAATCAATTTTGAATCGATAGGTATATTTTATGAATATGGAAATGACTTCAATCAGTAGCTACTAAAATAAAAAGTAAGAGGCGCACAATGTTTTCTATAGAGCGGCTGTCGGGTGTCCTAATGCAGATAGACCAAACGGTACAGGACTCATTTAAACGGTCATATACTATAAAATAAATGCAAACGAATCAACCGATCATTGTGAAATTTTGCAAACACGTCGTTAGGGATAGGGATACTTAGGGCACCTTTCATCTAGAAAAAAATCTACTGTTCCCGAGGGATCATCTAAAAATAAAAATAAAAATATTTGATCAATAAAGATTGAATAAATGTTTTAACAGGTAAGAAAAAGGAGAGCGGACGAAGTTGCGAGCAAAAGCTATTAGTTGTTCATAATAGTTGTCAGTACACAATTAGTTTGTCTACACTAATATTATAAAAAGACAGAAGATTTTATTTTTGTATGTTTGTTTGTCTATATATGTACAAATATTATAAAGCGGTAAAGTTTGTTAGTTTGTTTGTAGGTAATCTTCGAAACTCTCATTCGATTTAAAGTTCTTTCAGCAATATTTCACGCGGAAGAAGCCGCGGGCACCAGCTACTAATCAAAAACTATTTAACCGATTTTAAAAACGCTTTCACCTATAGAATGCTTCTTTATCAGCGAGTACATAGATACATACGTATCACATACAACAGACTATAAATTACATGAGTGTATTTTATTTTCAAAAAAAATTAGAGATTCCAACGAAATCTAAAACCAAAAAATTGAATAAGTGACAAAAATATATGATATAAAAAATGAACACACGTTTTAGCGCCTAAGAAATAGTGCAATGAATTAGTATAGAAATATTTTGCATCGTTCAGTTAGAAGATATAATCATTAGTAAGATGAGTATTTTAGTTTAGAAGGTTAGGTTATAAGGTTAGAAGGTAGCTAAGGTTGATGATATTGAACGACTTACTGTTCCGAGTAGCCAATGCATCGCGACGAGCTCGGCGGCGAGTTTGGCAAATCTGAAAACAAAATGAACCAAACGGTGATTGTTCAGAATCTCTTCCACTGGTTTCTTTGTCGCGCCGAGACTCGTTGCGAAACGATCCCACGCGTTTCAATTGTTCAAAGTATAGCTTCACACCCGCACTAACTTAATCCTAAATTCACTCTGCGATACTATACTACATTAAAAAATATTCCGAGTTCAAAAAAATAGTTTTTAAATGTTTTTATCTGTTCGTGCGTTTGTGCACACTAATATCAGAAACGGCTTAATGCGGTTTTCACTGATGTACGGTAGCAAGCTTCTCGTAACATTTAGTGTTTGTTTTATTCCAATCTGTTTACAAACAATAATATCACGCGCACGAAGTTGCAGGCTTAAATTGGACTAATAATTGGACTAATACTGAGCTATTAAAGCTCATTTTATGAAAGCTAATATAATAAGCGATATCGCGTGACGGTGGAAGGGAGGCCTAACGCGCGGCGATCAGCGAAGGCACGATTCGATTCCTTTTTACGAGTTTGAAGGTACACTTGTATTATTTACAAGAAAACAATTTACTAATAGCACTTACCGATGCATGTACCTACTTCGGTATTGTGACTTAAGACGAGATATTACCTACCTCAATTTCAAAAATAAATTGAACTAAAATTTATATGTCATCATTCAAAAGTAATTATTTTAAATATGCTAATGAATGTCTTAATTTTTTAATCTGTGGCCTTAGATGTGGCCTTAGCATATTATGCACAAAAAGTTTTTGGGAATTAAGTAGAACATTCTAAAGTAGCACGACACAAAGGATTCGTCTTCCAGGTTTTATTCTTAGAGAGATTATTACACTGCACTCGATAGAGAGAAGCTTAAATATGGTTTTAAGAATAATGACTCGGATCACACTTATCGCACATTTATTACAACTTTTCACTTTGTGAGCTTAATCGCAAACTAATCTGTTTTACTCGCAGATAAACCACTGAACCGAATTTAATGAAATTTTGTGTAAAATCTTTTATTATGCGCAAACAACAGCAAAAAGAGAATGAATGATCCAAAAAGTACATTCTTAGGTAACAATATCTCTTGCAGTTATTACTTTACACTAAAACCCACACTAAATCGAATTAAATTAATCTCATTTATTTGTTTGTTTGTTTGAAAGAAAAGTGCGTTTACTTTGTTGGAGCGAATCCAGAGGTAGAACGAGACGATGTGCAAAGAGTGACTGCGTTCGACTGGCGGCGCAGGCGACGGCTTCGCTTTATATACTTGATCTTGATTCCGACTTGCTCCGCGATCAGAATGATGAGAGGGAGTGGGGACCTCGGTTTCCGGGTGCTCTCCTATTTCAGTTCGCCCTTCATGAACGACACAGTGTGAGCCTCACCAAAACACTCATCCCAAAAGGTTTATGGGCCCAGTTGAAACTACAATTGTTTAAACAGAGCTCAGAAGCTATTTCACGACTCACTGACACTTGACAGCCAGCCTTTGCCCTTCTATCCTTCATCCTGCCAAGGTTAATAGCGCACTGCACCGCTCTGGTGTCGCTTGTTAGCTTGCATGTTATATTTTACAGCGTTATATCCAATACTATAAAGGAATTATCGGATCCTAAATTTATAAGAACTTTGACAAAATTTTCTTTAATGACTAAAGCACGATAATGATAATTTGATTTGATTGATAACATACTATAAAGCTGAATTACCACTCGCCCACATAATTGAACTCCCGGAAGGAGTTCCGGTCGTAGAGGGGGTGGCTCACTGAGTACCAGAAAAATCCCAAACATTGAAGATTGTAACCTGGTAAAACATCGGCGACGGGATCTCGGAAGGTATGAGAGCTGGAAGGGGAGGGTTTGCGGCATGTCATAGGAGGATCATCGGAGGTTATCACATCGCTACCTAAAAAAGGGACGCGGACGAAGCCCTGGGCGGAAATTAGTTTTATAATAAATACATACATATTAATTTCTTGTACCCTTGGTCATCGCAAATAAATTATTATTGTCATTAATTACTATTATTATGAATTCTGTAGACACGTGCAAATAAAGATTTTATTTATTTATTTATAAATAATAAAATTGTAGCCTTTTTATGCGGTTGTGTCATGACTTACAATGATCTCTGGTATACCTTACGAGTAGGCACCGCCGAATCACTTATGTCAGAGGGTGAAATTTTACGCCGGGGTGAAAATGATCTCTTCAAGGGGAATATTTCAATTAACAAAATGTTTAAATACTTTTTTACATTTTAGTTACATAATATTGTATTAGGGGGGCATTTTTTAAGGTTTTATGCTATTTTACGAACATAAAGACAGCAGGCCTTTCTTATTCATCAAACACAACCTCAGCACAAGACGTCTTTATTGCGGTCAAATGGCCCATTTAACACATGATAGGTTATTATTATTGTTTCTTTGTACTATTGGTCCATAAACAACTTAATATATTATGAGCTAGTGCACTACACAAAGCGTCCTGCGTTTCAATGGACCATTTTTCACTTGCGTAAAAAATGCGTCCACGAAAACTGTGAACTTAATCATAAGTTCTAGTGTCGATTTGTTTTAAAAAAAAAAAACTGATTGTTCATTGATTGAACGAAGTTTTACAAAAATAAACACAGAGTTGAAATATCCCATTAAACACCTATGAAAGAAGAAGGTTACATTCTTTCGTAACCATAATTATCTATTTCCTATTGTACTGTTGTGTACGTGTATAATGTGTGTGTGTGGGAGAGAGAAAGAGAGAGTACATGTTTGGGAGGGTGTGGGAAGAGATGTATACTATGTAGGATTTTAGTTATACCATGAATGACTTATACCATGAAATGAATTTTTTGTTATTGCTGCTTTCCAATATTTTATTTGTAAAAATACTTAAACCGCTCCTAACCAACACTTAATTAATGGGTAGGTGTACAATTGCGGGCGTACTCACTCTAAATGATGCTAAAACCACCCGTGGAACTGTCACAAACAACTCCAGTGACTTTAGATTCGTTCCAATCGGTTGGAAACCGATAACTTTTCCTTGCACCAATCGATGCTAGCTTACTTTTGAACGTTTGTCAAAAGGTTAGGTTAGGTTATGCGGAATCCAACGAGAACAAATCTTTTTAGGGACAAATTGTCACGTAATATCCTATTGATTCTAGCCATATTAATGCCCAGAGTTGCTTCTATCTCGCCGTATGTCACATGTCGCATTTGCATTATCAGTTCACGCACAGCATCGATGTTTTTTAGCACAACTGATTTTGGACGACATTCTTTGGGGACATCCTGGAGAGAACGCCGACCACGATCAAACTCATAGCAACGTTTTACAGTGGCTTAAGATAGAGCTTCATCGCCAAAAGTTGAAGCAAGTTGATCGAAGCACTATAAAGTCTTGCGATGATTTGCGATGCGATGATTTTCACTAAAAACAACACAAATCTAGTTCAAATAATAAATGTTATATTTGAAGATATGTTAAAAAAGTCACAATTATCAATAGCAAATGTCAGATGGCGCCTGAAGCGCTCAGTGTTGCCAAGGCTCAATACGTAAGTAGCAAAATACCTACAATGATCTATATTTTTTCAGGAAACATAAATATCTACTATGATCCCATTATTCAGACTATGACTAGTGTAGGGCCTAGGTTGGATCTATAAAGTAACGTACGTTAAAAAAATGCTCGTGTTCCGCTGACATATGTTATGACTCGTAGCTTTTACAAACACAATTGTTATTTTTGAAAGAATATTTAATGTACAAACACAGGTCTTTTCTGATTTAATTATATGTTAAAGAATGATTGAAAATAGAAATACTCCTTATTCCCAAGTGAAGAGATTTTGTCGTCGTCGAAAGTTCTTATAATGCATTATATGATTATTGAATTTGCTAAAGTTCAAAGTTTGCGTGTTTTCATTATGAGCGTAATATTTTGTTTCGGGAGAACAATGTCCGTCTAGGTGTATGAATGCGATGCGATGTGATACAATTGGCAACAATTGTATCACATCTATGACACCACTGCACTGCAACACTACTCTAATTAGTTTCTTTATTTTTGTTAATTAAACAAATCTCGTCCACACTAAAGTTCTTTCTGAAAGTCTTACTCGATGCCATTGCATTTTAAGACATCGTCGCCCAGCTTCTAATTTGAAAATTACGTAGTGCTTTCTTTTAAATTATACTAGCTGAGCCCGCAACTTCGTACGCCTGGTATACGATATACCGCGTAATTTTTTTGTTTGGAAACCGATTGGAACGAAACAAATACCAAATGTTACGGGAAGCTTGCTAAAATACATCAGTGAAAACCGCATTCAAATCGATTATGCCGTTTCTGAGATTAGCGTGCACCGATGCACAGATAAACAAACAGTCAAAAATCTAAAAACTATTTTTTGACTTCGCTGACATAAGTACAATTTTTTTTTTTTTTTGAAAAATATGTACATACAGGGGTCGTTTACGATTTTTTTATATGTAGGTAATAGATATAGATACAGATGTATCGTTTAACAAATTATTTCTCTGCTTATAAAATAGTTCTAATCCAATTAGAATTCATAGGTCTCAAAAAAGTTAGTCAATGTTTGTCAAATATCACGACCAAAGTGGGGTCCAGGACCAGTGTCCAGTGAGATTTTAAAATAAGTTTGTACCACATTGTATCTTTTAGTAGCCACAGCTTATTTGCGGACCTTTTTATTAAATAATAATAGTAATAATAAATGATGAAAAACCTAAAAAATAAATAAGAACAACCCATTTATAATATATAGATTTATATTCTATTTTAAGTTGGGATTTTTTTATTTCGACAAGGAAATGGTATTAAAGTTAAACGTGTACTTATTGCAATAAATATTATTCGACGCCAAGTTCAAATTGTTAAAATGTCTGTAGAATAATAATTGTTGAAACTGAAAAAAGTATAATCTGTCAACAAATGTCTTTCATATTCAATAAACTGAATAAAATATATAATGTCCAAAAACAATGGTTGGTAAATACCTATGTTTAGGCAAATCTCGATTTAGGCTTCAATATTTAAGAATAATAAAGACGGGCTTCTAGACTGACACCGTTCCTGAAATAAAGCTAATCATATGAAAGTAACTCTGTCTGTCTGTTACCTTTTCACGCCTAAACCGCTAAACTGATCCTCATGAAATTTTGCATACACGTTGTCAGTGATGCAGGAACGGGCATAGGGTACCTTTCATCCAGAAAAAAGTACTGTTCCCGAGGGATCATCTTGCGCCTGGCAAAGCTATAACTGCAGTAAAGATGTTGGGCGCGTTACATTGCTCATATATTTAGTCAGGTGTTATTTTTATGAATTTAATATGTTCAGTCATAACGCGACTTAGTCCCTCCACGCATTAGGTGCCTACATCTCTTATATAGTTGACTAATAAGAGTTTAAAATAAATTTAAATGAGACACAATGAACTCAAATAACAAATTGTTAACTGCTGTTTTATTAGAAAACAACAGCTCATTATAAGATTAGGAGAATGACGCCGCGAGGTTAACAATGAGATGAGTAATTGGGAGTAGGTGTGAATGTTGTGCGCAGAGGTCGCGGTTCGGTTCCCATGCGAGCCCTGAACTTTAGAATGTTACATTTTCGCCGAGTGAGGCATTCCTATTATTTGTACAATGGCATCACTTGTGGAGCTACTGAGCTAAATTTTTTAGAATATATATATTCTTAAAACTAGAACTCCGCAGGTAGCGGGTCCGAGCTACCGGTGGTTAGGGCTGCAGAATCAGAAACCTCCTCACAATTCATGCCGTGTCAACAAGTATCCGTCCTTTGATCCGGCCATCTAGCGAGAGTCTCTTGAGGTGTCGGTCGAGGCCCTTCGCCGAGACGACTATCTGGACGATAATTGTCGAATCGACGTCCCACATGGCGGTCACCTCGTGAGCCAAGTCGATGTACTTGGTAAGCTTTCACGAGGTTTTCGTCATGCGGGACAGCGATGTCGACAAGGATCGTCAACATTAGTAATAATGAGAATTGGCCCACGCCGACCACTGTTGGGCATAGGTTTCTTTAATGCACTACAGATACGGTAATTGTTTATTGGTTATCTGTACGCCATTAAATAAGTAATAAGCCATAAATGGCCACTCGGTTCCGCTATTAATGCCTTTATAATGCCACAAGTATTCCAGTTATGGTTTAACGAAGTGCGCATGAGTAGTAATGAGTACCGACTTATTCTGTTATTGCTCACTCAACACTCTGTCTACACTTTTGTAAAAAGAAGCGATCAATTATCGCTGTAATATTGCTTACTTTGGTTTGTTTAGTCCTTCCTAATGACTGATGTTACTGTATATTATAATATAACTATAGTCTTATTCAAATTTATAATGTACTAGCGATCCGCCCCCGGCTTCGCCCGGGATGCAATTTTTATATATAAGAACATTCCCCGTTTATCCCTCTTTCCATTAGTGAAAACCGAATTAAAATCGGTCTACCCGTTCACGCGTGATGCCGTGACCGAGGGAAATAGGGATTCATTTTTATAGATATAGATTATTGCAAGTGTATGCAGGTGTTGTGTAAAACTATATAAAAAAATAAGTATATTAATAAGAATATTTACAAATTAAAATAAAATATTAACTTCCGTTAGTTAAACTCAAGATGATGTTTATCAAATAAGAATCTAATTCTTTTAAAGGTCAATGCACAATTGCACAGGTACAAGAAGAACTACACACTAATAAATATTATAAAGAGGAAATATTAGATTTTTTGTATGTTTGTTTACAATGGATAAACTCAAAAATTATTGTACCGATTATAAAAATTCTTTGACCTATGGAAAGCTGTAAAGAAACGCTGACGAAGTAGCTAGTGTTTTATAAAAATAAGGGAATTTGACGAGCCCGTTGAATGAGTGCTTAAGGCGCTTGCCTCTATTCTAGGGTTCCCGGGTTCGATTCCCGGCAGGATCAACATTGAAAAATGAGCTTTTCAAATTTGGCTCTGAACAGGAACTGGAGAGTAATGGGACTGCGTTTCGCAGTCATTTGGGCAGCCCGTCTGGCGGCGATAACCACCACCTTACAGAAGACCACCGTGAAATAACAGCACGTGTGCTGTTGTGTTGCGGTGAGTGAGTGAGGGATCACTTTCCAATCACTCCTACTGTAATCGACAGTGCACTTGCAGCAGCTTTGGCGTTGTTTGTGTTATAAGCGACGGTAGCCACCTACCACCATCAGCCTGTCTGCCGATTATAAAAAAAAGTGAAGATAAAATAGATAAACTGCAACAGTTAGTAAATTATAAATGAAATGTACCAAAATAGAATCTTTCTGATCGCGTCGTTAGTAGGCACTTTCAATGCCATCGCATACGTTTGCGTCTCAGAAAATGCTACTAAACGACATGTAAATAAAATCTTTTTTGCGTTATATTATTCAGGCCACCGCCGCATCCTCGCGCCGAGTGTGGCAACACTAATCGTGGAAACTCATTTGCGTGTCATTTAGCAGAAACCGCATTTTACCGCTGCTAAAATACTTCTTACGCCTCCGTTCTCTTGTAGCTCAGTTGATAGGTAAGAAAACAATTAGACGGCGAATCACTAAATCCTTCATTTAATGATGCACCAACGTAGATTGCTTGGCGTGTGGTCGTGGCAGAGACTGCGCGCAACTGAGCCAGTCTTTACCAAACACCAAATACTCCTCATCTATGATCATACTTATAATAAAATCGTTGTTTGTCAAGCTTTAGTGTTTGTTTCATTCAAATCGGTTTAGAAATAAAAAAGTTACGCCCTATACCGAATACGAAGTTGCGGGTACAGCTAGTAAATAATAAATTAATAATTAAATACTTACTTGTACAAAGTTGTTATGTTCCAAAATAAAAAGATATAAATAACTAAAAATAAGTATGTTGCATTGAAAGAAGAATATTAATTTTGACATTAGTCTTAAGCAATGAAGTACTTTTCTTCAGGAACAGAGTATCCTGTGGAGAAGCTTTAACCTTCAACTTTTTTAATAAAATAAAGTCGCTATCTGCCTCTCTCCGTTTCTCCGCTAAAGGTAAAAAACTAGAGTTAAGGAAGGTTAAAAACCTTCAGTCGTATTCGCTCAACATCCTCCGCTCCGCTTACGCTCAATAATATTTATATGTCGCAGATCTGATGCGGCACACGAGCGGAGGGTTTAAGAATCGGTTCCAGTTTGCATACAACGCCATCTAACCAAGCACGATTCCCTGGAAACATCATGCAGTGGGCTTGGATCGGACTGGCAGCCGCGACCTGTATGAGGTTGCGAATAAGAGAGGGCGTCTTTCAATCGATAAGAGATAAGAGAGAGCGCTCGACCTCGAAGAGAAGATGTGTAGGGCTAGTGCAGCGGCGTTTCCAGTTAAATCCATTTGCATCGGGTTAATTGTTCACGGTACATAGATATCTGGTCTTTCTTCCACCTAATGAGACCTGCAACATGATGTTAACTCGAGCATAATGCCGACCATCAGTTCGTTCAACATGTTTCATTAATTTTGTTAATTAATGACGTGTCGGTGTGACTACTCGTGGAGGCATTATACGAAGGACCTGACTCTGCAGACCGGCACGTCCTCCGCAGAAACAGATCGGAAGATATAAAGACTATTTCACTGATTGACTAGAATCGACTGTTGCAAGTGACTGAAGTGATGAATTTCTTCGAGTTTAATACAAATGAGAGGAGTGCATTTGAGGAGAGTGAGTCGACACAGTTTTCGTCGGATGGGAATTGAGTGGGCGTTGCTCAACCAGCCGTTTGCGGCTTGTGGGAGTCTACTGCACTCGTAACATTCACTTCGCTAATTATTGTAAAACTTCAATTTTGATGAGACACACGAATCAACGGTTTTGATAAGCTTTTTATGGTAAACGGTAACAGGCAGACTAACAGTCCAATTTAGGAAGGTGAGGCGTGGAGAATAGACTCTATGGTGGCGGTAGGCGGTAGAGGTACTAAGTGAGTTAACCTTACTAATATTAGATTTACACCTCATGATAATGCTGGAGAAAGCTCCCAGATACCCTACTAAAAATCTTTACTGCTAACTGTTAGACAGATGTACACTCTTGGAGTATCCACATCAGCTGTTTACCGTACTGTTCTTGGTTCGGTGGATTATCCTCTTACTACAGTTAAAACGTCATTTGCTTAACTTTTAACTCGTTATGTCCATGCCAACATTTATAATTACGTAGTCAAGAGTTGCCAAATACAGAGATGTTTCTATTAGAGTTTAAGAAGAAACTATCTGTATCCTCAGAATGATTTTTTTTAATGTTAAGATCGGCAGACAGGCTTGTTTAATAGCAGGTCTATTCGATAGAAAAGTCTTAAGAGCTCGTTATCTTATGGAATGAGGGTACCGTGGTTTTTAGGGTGCACAAATGCTAAAATTCATACAAAAATTTTAAAAACTATTATTTTAACCTCGGTAACGTAGGTACAACGTGTACAAATTGTTTTTTTTTAAATGTCTATTGCACAGACAGTGCTCGTTTATGATTTTATTATATGTATCGATAGGAATACTTTTGCCAATTGAGATGAGAGTGATGGCGAATCGGTGATATGCATAAGATGCGATGAATGTTTGATGAAGTTCCCACGTGATAATTAATTAGCCAGTTAGTCATGATCCGACAATGCATCATTACTATTTGCTATACCTACTCTCATCCAATTGCGAAATAGTGAAGCAGAGATAAGGCTCAGGCTCGCCGGCGATCTTGAGCAAAGTTCAAAGCGACGTTCGCCTTAATCATAGGTTCGTTCTTCAATTAACGAGTATCGCCATTAACTACTTGCGGTGCGTATATTAGACGAACCCCATAACCACTGGACTACCCTTACATAATACCACTGTGATATAACAGCACGTGTGCTGTTGTGTTTCGGTGAGCGAGTAAGGGATGCCAGAGCCCATTTCCCTATCTACTCCTAATCCCTTATCCTTAATCCTACTGTAGTCGACAGCACACTACGACGGTAGCCACCTTTTTTTTTTTTTTTTTTTTTTTTACGTTGGGAAATCCATCATGGATACCCAGCAGCGAAAGGGGACGCTGTGGGTTATGCCGGACTCCTACCGGCTAAAACCCAACGACTTTCTAGCGCGGCCGTAGATGGGCGGGGTCGCAGGAACGTTGTTGCACAACTACGGCGACCCGCCACGGCTGTTCAGCGCGAGGAGGACTACGCTCCCTGTCGGAACCTCGGCGTACCCGAAAGCGGAGGTACGCCGGCCATCTCGGAGACCTCACAACGGGCGGTAGTCTCCCCTTAGACTACCGCCCAGGTCCTGGTCAAGGGGGAAGGCGGCGGATATAGGCCATCCGCCTGCGCCCGAGCCTTCTCCGGCGGATCAGCTGGGAGAGGGGATCCTCTTCCCGTTGCCTCTCCGCCGCACGACGGTAGCCACCTACCCTCGAGTGGACCGTCAGCCTGTCTGCCGATCTTTGCCTTTTGTAGACAAAGAGATACAATTCACAATTAGCAGGACTGATCTAAAGCAGGTTTTACCAATTCAATATATAGCGCATATCGGTATAGTTCGGTATAGCGCGTATCTTTTTTGTTTGCCAACCGATTAGAATGAATCAAACACTCAATGTTACGGAAAGCTTGATATAATCGATCAATGAAAACCGCACTCAAATCGGTTAAGCCGTTTCTGAGATTAGCGTGAACAAACGCAGAGACAAACAGAGAAAAATTCTAAAAACAATATTTTTGCGCTCGGTAATATAAGTTCAATTTTTTTTTTTTTGAAATCTTTAATATACAGACACGGCTCGTTTACTCTTCTGTCGCTATCACACTGTTTAAATAATTAATTAGTATTTTAATCTGTAACAAGTATAAGCGTTTGCTATTATTTCCTAATGAAAGTAGCTTGTTGAATGTTCGCAGTGTTATAGATACGCGTCTGGCACATCCAGTGGTCGAGTGGTCCTCGATGGTACGACCGACTGCAGAAGGCAGAGCGCGCACTTTGTGTACAGTCACCGGCAAAATTAAATTTAACTTATTATTAAATAAGTGTCGGTGTCTGTTGTACTGCGCTCGTGTGAGAGGCACTATTGAAAGGTTTATATATTTGGAAAAAGTCGTACCAGCCAACTAAAGAATTCAACTAAAATGGTTCTTTTATTTGAACTTAATAACATGCTATGATTAAAAATTATACACTAACCTGCGATATTCTATTGAGAGCATAATGAACGCGCTATATCTGCTGTAAGTTGCTGAGGGATCGGGTGTCTCACAGACTACTTGATCAGGTCAAGATAACCATGTTACGGAAATGCGACCGATGTAACAGTACACCAAAATTCAAATCAATCGAACCTGTGGAAGTTAGTGAGATCCCTTCGTCAACTACGAAATAAGCTGATGATCTTCAAACGCCTAAATAGTCTTCATAAATTATAGCTATGAACCAGCTCGATCACGTCAGCTTTCAAACGAAAGGATCAAAATCGGCCAATCCGTTTGGGAGCTACAGAGACACAGAGATACACAGGTTTAACTTACAACACCCCTCGTTTGCGTCGGGCATAATTTTATTTTTTATATTTCTCTTTATCCTTGTATGTATATCCGTATTCTTACATAGTATAAATTTAAGTCGCTGCCCGCACCTGTCTCTCTATCTGTATATATCCGTGAAAATAACTCAATCTCAAACTCAATCGATTTTGGTGCGGTTTTCACTAATAAATAAATAAATAAAAAAAATAAAAATAAAACTTTATTTGCGCGAACACATGTTTACAGGATGGAAAGAGCGTTAAACGGGGAAGGTTTTCATGTAAAGTTGCAGAAAAAACAGCAGTCGTGCGAAGCAGGGAGCGAGTCGCTAGTTAAACGATTTCAAAGAGATTTCTTGGAGATATAAGGTAGGTAATTATAATTTTAGATTTATTTTCATGTAACAGATGTTTTGGGTTTGTGAGTAAAAATTGGAAACTTCGATGAGCTTTTGTCGAGTTGTTAAGGTAACGTTTTGTCGAGTTGTTAAGGTAACGCTCAGAGGTCCCGGGTTCCATTCCCCGAAAGGCCATTATTTCGACAGCCCGTGAGGGCTGTGGCAATGACCATTACCGTGAAATAAAAGCATTTATGTTGTTGCGTTTTGGTGAAGAGTAAATGATGCTAAAGCCGATATCTCTATCCCTTCTTAATCCATTATCCTTGGAGCATCCTGCGGCGTTGCTTGTATTATAGACGAAGTGGACCGTGGATGAGTGAGCAGACGCAGTGTAATACATAAATGCTTTTTTTTATAACGAAGTGTCGTAAGCAGGCCACCTGAAGGTCTACTTGGTAGTAGTTGGTGCTGCGACGCTATCGGTGAGTGTACGCAGACGCAGCGTCCTGTAGCATTCATCTTCGCGCAATTATTCTCGATCGGCTCTTGCATATTTATACAAATATTTAATCGTAAATCGGCGATGATTGTAGACATTCATAATGCGAGCTAAGTATGTCAATTAAAGAAAAAAATAACTTATTCAGTACCTAGTTATCGTATTTTTTTATTTGATAATAAATAGAATTTAAAGAGAGTCAGAAGACAATAGGAATTTTAAAATAGATATATGGATAAGTTGGAATAGATGTAAGTTATATTATGTATTATTACGAGCCAAACCGCCCGCCGCGCCGATGGAAAATTCGCTTTTTAAATAATTTTACTGAAATTAAAAAGTTTTTTTTTTTCATCAGTGCAATGCGGTATTTAAATCGGTTAAGCCTTTTCAGAGATTAGCGTGCACAAACGCACAGACAAACCGATAAACAGACAAAAATTCAAAAACTATTTTTTTGACCTCGCATAGGTAAGTAAAACGTGTTCAAATAGTTTTTTTTTTTCTGAAAAATCTTTACAGCTCGTTTACGATTTAATCATTTTCTATACATAATTATAATAAAATCGTAAAAGAACCGTGTGTGTAAATATTAAAAAAAAAATATTTGTACACGTTGTACTTATGTTACCGAAGTCAAAAAAATAGGTTTTTGATTTTTGTCTGTTTGTCTGTGCGTTTGTGCTCTCTAATCTCAGAAAAGGCTTAACCGATTTGAATGCGGTTTTCACGTATGTGTTTTTGCAAGCTTTAGTGTTGGTTTGGACCATTCCAATCGGTTCACAAACAAAAAAGTTACGCGCTATACCGAATACCGCGCGTACGAAGTTGCGGCCTCAGCTAGTTCAGAATATAACGAAGTATAATGGGAGAAATGGGCTACTTTTTAAAAAAAAACCTTCCCCAATTTCCCCAAATAAAATCTGAATTTGACTCATACACGATTTCGGCAATTCCATGGAATTCCATATTGAATACATTGAAAACTTTTAAAATTCTTAAACTGTTCTTATCTATAACCATAAAAATGGCCACAAACCAAAAAAAATGTTTATAGTTTTATTATTCTTCAGACTGAGGGATTTAAAGATTATGCATTTGAGTTGTAAATATGAAAATTAAACCGCAATTATTAATTTAACGATAAACAATAGCTATATTAACCATGTAATGTTGCCATATTTAATGTACATTATGTGAGCAATAAATGAAATGAAATAGTAATAAAACTAATATAAACATGAGGAATGCGTACGAGAGATGGTTGTCTGGTGTTGCCAGTACTGACGTTTTTTGTTGATGGCGAGTGAGTAACGAGTGTAACCTACTTGAGATAACTGTTAGATAACTCGTCGCAGCCTCTTAAGGCCAGATCGGGTCATCTGTAATTAAGTGCACGCTCTTCTTGGACGAGCCTTTTAACTGATCATCTTTATTTGCGAGTGAACACACTTCAAGAAGTTCCTAAATTATTTCCACCCAATTGGGCATGTGGAAGTTATGACATCTGGTATCTGGGCCAATTATAGGCCGATAGGGTATTACACCCATTTTTAAAAAGTGTCTCAATTAGATTCTGTAGTGCTAATCAATCGATAAGTTTAATAAAAATGCATTTAAAATTTACATTTTCAAATTTCGCGCGTAATTTGACGAAAACGCTGGAAACCATTTTGCTCTGTGGCCATGACGTCAGTTGGCCGTGTAAACAAATGCGCCGGTAATTGACATGACACTGACTGACACTTTTTTGTTTACACAACCATATGACGTAAACATGGCGGCTACTATTTCATTGTGTTTAAGAACAGACAAAAAATTCTGAAAACTTTGAATTTAATTTTAAAATTTATTTTGTTATTTTACGAACTAAAACTAATATTTTCCGACTGCTTTTTTCCTAAGCTATCTCAATAATATACTTTTAGATTTTTTTTTCATATAGACTAAAATACCCTATTAGAGAATGCACATTGTATATAAATAACAAGCGGAGCTAGCAGACGTTGTTCTGTACGATTGTAGCGCCATCTATCGGGTGTAATTGTATTTTCAAACCATACAGGGACCCACTCAAATATACGCACAAAATTTCATCCAAATCGGTCTAGCCGTTTAGAAAGAGTTAAGTGACAAACACACGTACAGAAGAATTATATTAGATCAAAATAATAATAAAACTACCTTAATTATATGCATTATAATTAAAACATTTTAAACAAGTCCTTTTCTATAAATTTCTAAAATTAAAATAAAGTGTTGACAATGTTTCATCTTTGACTTAGGGGTCTATATTGACTCTGGTCTGGAAAGTATTAGTATTACGTTTCCACCGTGAAAAAAATAGCATGAATGCTCTTGGGTTTCGACGGGTGAGTGAGGGATGTCAGAACCCATTTCCCTATCCGTTCCTAATCCTTATCCTTAATCGTACTGTGGTCGGTAGCCTTTCTGACGGCTTACTTTAAGTAATATTTAACGATGACTTAGGCAACAGTGTATCTATAGACATTGGACTGTCAGATTTCGAAAATATCTGTAAACGGCTTTAATTGATAGTACCTACCTTAACAATTATAAACGCATAATACTTTTGTTTTTAATAAATAGAAAAAAATTTAGTAATTATGTAACCAGTTGATGGATACATTAAATATGAACAGACATAATTAAATTAATATTAAGGCATTTAACAAATAAATATATTAGTCGGTGATATATATGACTTTTTTGTTTGTAAACAGATTGAAACGAAAAAAAAAACCAAATTTTACGGGAAGCCTGCTAAAATATATCAGTGAAAACCGCATTCAAATCGGTTAAACCGTTTCAGAGATAAGCGTCCACAGACGCATAGACAGACAAAAATTCTAAAAACGATTTTTTTGACCTCGGTAACATAAGTACGACGTGCACAAATTGTTTTTTTTGAAAAAATCTTTAATGTACAGTCACGACTCGTTTTTACGATTTTATTATATGTATTGATTGTCTCTATTTTTAAGTAATTAGTTAAGTACAATTGTAGATCTATTTACACCAGAAACGTTTACTTTTTATATTTCGATCAAATAACAATTGTCTAACAGTCACCTGTTAAGACATCTTTAAATAATCCCAAATGCGATAGTGAACGTGTTGCTGCACATATGTTATGCGAAGTCAAGTAAATATAAATTCAAGGTAAAAACGAGAGGTTAAATTTCGAGTTAGCGGCTTGCAGTTGTGATGCATCACAATCGCGATTTAATTCTTGTATTGTACGAGTAATCGACTGCGAATTCGCGACTATTTTACAATGCTGCGGCTATAGATAGACGGACTATAGACTACAGATATACTATAGATGATTACAGATTTAAATCTGATGAGTAGTTTTACAGATTACCTCCTACATACAAACAAACTTAATCTGTTTATAATATTAGTATAATTAGGAAATTTCGATTGTGTATCCTTACTTATGTCGGGAAATACATTCCGCTGTTAGGTTTTCTTTTCAGTTATTTATATTCACAAAATAGTTGGACGGGTTCCCGTGGGTGATTTCGTAGGCGATGACAAGTCAGTTGACAAAAAAAGGCTGCTCTTATAGTCGT
This sequence comes from Bembecia ichneumoniformis, assembly GCA_910589475.2. NCBI lineage: Eukaryota > Metazoa > Arthropoda > Insecta > Lepidoptera > Sesiidae > Bembecia > Bembecia ichneumoniformis. Next base: position 138,474 of record OU342546.1, read on the forward strand.
GCACTAATTTGTGAACCGATAAAAGTGCAACCTTCACCCGCAAAGCCTCTCACTTACAAAACAATAGAGGCGAAATGCTCGGAACCATTGTCTTAGAGACGAACCGATACGAGTTTCGTAAAACGATATTTCTTTCTACGACCTTGGCCTGACTTCATCCTCACGGCATCCATCGCATCCATCAACTGGTCTCAGCTCTTGGCGTTTCAATGGTGGCGTTCAATACGAGTGGGAATTCATAGCAGCGTCGGTAACACAAAGGCGTTATTGGATAAAAAAAACAGGATAGAAATGGAATGAACAGCGACATAAAAGGCATCCCTCATTCTTCCACCGAAGCCTCTATAAAGTCATTAAAGAAATAATTAAAACGCTGTAATTTAAATTCTTCTTTTATGTTCTTTATTGTTCACTAGCTGAGCCCGCAACTTCTTACGCTTGCTATTCGGTATAGCGCGTAACTTTTCTGTTTATAAACCGATTGGAATGAAACAAACACTAAAACATTGACTTTATATAAATTCAAAAGGTTTTTGTTTGCTTTTTTGCTTGATAAATGTGTTTAAAATGTGAATGATTACCTCAACTACAAATAACTTTTACACTCTGACTTTTATTTTAGATTATTGTTATTATTTTTTGTTGCTATTATTAATTGACCGTAGATTATTTTAATTATAATTGACTTTTTTATTATGTACCTACTTATGATTTGTATTTTGCACACCATATGTAAGTAGTACATGCTAAGAGGTTATTATTGTAAAATCTGGTTATGCACCCATGTACAGGCAAATAAATGGTTTGAATTTGAATTTAAATGTTACGGGGAGCTTGCTACAATACATCAGTGAAAATCGTATTGAAATCGGTTAAGCCGTTATCATATTATGATCACGATATGGCTAAATTAGAACAATAGAAATATTTGTCGGTCCGTCTGCCACAATCATTTGTTTAAATTGACTAATAGTTTGTCGTAATGCGCGAACTCAGCAGACATTACGTCATATTATTGCTATCTTTGCTAATTAGTATTGGATATTTATATTTCGTAGTTCGATGTTCATTCAGCGATTAAAATCTGTCTAACGATTAAATCATAGAGATGAGAGTGATTGTAAGCACATTCTAATGTCAGCTTCAACTTAGTTAATTCAACTTAGTTAGTCGAAAATTGTAATTTCGGTTTCTATCATACTAGCGACACGCGCCTGGCATTACCATTTACCATGAAGATTACAAGCAATATTACACGGAATCAGAGACGTCGAATGAAGGTGCGGACGGATGGCAACCCTTCGCTAATTAGCCAGATGCTAAATTTGTGCTGAAAACTAACTAACTAAGTAGATGGAATGCTATTAGGAGCGCTAAATCAATGCTGTTCATTGTAACCTGTTCCGTCAATTTATGTTGAAAATTAATAAATCATTACGTTCAATGTTAATTACCTATAATTATTATACCTATGCCTAGTAATAATATCAATCTAATTAAAGTCGCATCCACATAAGGATTATCTTAGTCACAGTTTCCGCACGTTTCAATCAAAATGTTTTTTGGCCGAGAATCGAACCTTGAACTGCGTTGGAAGGTGAAATATTAGTTGGCGTAATTGTTGTAGTGAGCTACCATATGATTTAGTACACACATCGTATAAGGAGCGCAGAGCTCTCAAGTAGGGTGACCATTCTTTGCTTTAATTAAAGAAGTCTTCGCAAAAATTCGGATATTAGCTAAAAGTTCAGAAAATGTAAGTGATTTTTTTTAATGTTAAGATCGGCAGACAAGCTAACGGCCCGCTTGATGGTAGGTGGCTACCATCGCCTATAACGCAAGTGCGCTGCCGACTACCGTAGGGAAGGATAATAAGGGATTGGATAGGAAAATGGGCTCTGGCATCACTTACTCACTCACCGAAACACTGTTATTTCACTGTGGTCTTCTGTAAGCGGGTGGTTACTGCCGCCAGACGGGCTGCCCAAATGACTACGAAACGCAATGTGCCCTACCACTAAATTGAAATTTGAAAAGCTAATTTTCAAAGTTGGGCCTGCCGGGAATCGAACCCGCGGACCTTAGAACAGAGCGTTAAGGCAAGCACCCTAACCACTCACCCAACGGTATAGGGAAATGAGATCTGGTATCCCAAACTCACTCAGCGAATTTCATTGTTTCACCGTAAACTATGCCTTGTACGTAACAGCATTCACTGTGGCCTTCTGTAAGCGGGTGGTTCCTTACCATTTATAATTACTAGTATTGAATCGTATTCATAGGAAATTACTTACAAATTCAAAAATAGGACATCTAAAAAAGGATTCTGACGGTTGGTAACCCTAGTGGCGAGGAGGTCATACACGAAATTATTTGATAATTTACAAAGCGAATCAAAGGTCGTGTCGACTCTTCTTCGTAAACATTAGTATCGTATGTTTAGTTACGTTATTCAACGATTCGTTCCCAGACAATGGACTCGCTACACAATCACTGCTTATAATAATCAGGAAACGTTTTATAATTGATTATATTTTATAACGATTGTGCGAGACCTTACTCATCAGCTACTGTCTTTCTATCTTAAGGTCGACAGACAAGCTGACGGTACACTTCATGCGCTGCATCACAAAAGACCGCAATGAATTACAGCACACGTACAATTGTGCTAGTTTTGAGGGTCATAAGGAAACTCAACGAGCTGTGGAGAGGGCTACGCTCGGGGTTGCACTGCGAGATCGAATCGGGAATGAGGAGATCCATAGATAAACCTTTCAACGAGATAATTTGTTATCTCGCGGATAAGTAAGTGGAAATAATAAAATGGGCAGACATAGCATGTCGTCGCTGGATCCAGGCTGCTTCTACCTATCATTACGATGATGATGGGATATATAACCAGCGAGTGGAGTGCGCCCAGCGTTGTCTAGTTGAACAGAAAATGATTTACGCGATTGCCCAAGAATGCGTCGGATGTATGCTCCGTGAATCGGTTTGAGTTAATGAACGGAAAAAACGCTGGCTTAGCGGCCGGTCGCCTCCCGGGGAGCCTCGGCTCGTGATAGGGCAGGCCTTGGACGCGCGTTGATTTGTCAAATTTAGATCATCTTTGAACCATTTCATTATCGTATTATACAATGCGATCGCACGATTACGGTGCGTCTTATTTTGTACGACAATGGCTCGTTCTTCTTCAGCCTATACAATACAGCCATTTCTATCTATTCATTGGCGAAGTTTAAGTTGCAAGAGAATCATATTCAAAAATATGAGTTTCGTTAGCAGTCTGTTGATGCGGTAGCAATTTATAACACATATGAAACAATAACCCCACACTGTTTATTGTCATTGTTACTACTGTCAGGGTTATTACTACTCAACCGATTATCACAAGATTACAAAATTCAACTCCGAACAATAAAAATTGAATAAATTTTTTAAAAGGTAACAAAAGGGCCATCTGGTGAAATCTCGGACGTAAACCATCTACAATATGTTTCCATCTAGCTACAATCTGGGCATCTTCAAGGTGTCGCTTGGGCGACGCTAACTACCCACCATCGGGTGGACCGTCAGCCTGCCTGCCACCCTCAATAATATAAGAAAAATAAACTAGTAGTATATAACCGTGTCATCTTAGTTGTCTAAGAGAATCTTTTGTAATTTCATTAAATTGTATTACTATTGGCTTAGGTGAGGGATTTAGGTTATTATTATTAGTTAAAACAATAACTATAAAATATCATAAATTACTAGTGACTCGGCCCCTGCTTTACACGGAGGGAGTTAAAATTTTCAAAAATCATTTCTAACTGTAATAAGGTAACAATGAACTCGGGCTTAGTGGCATAACATTGTTTTATTTTGATACTTATTTCTACAATCTAATATATAAAATTCTCGTGTCACAAAAACCTTTTTATGATTTTTTTATATTTGGTAGGTATGAGAATAGGTCGTAAAGTATTTTTCACTCTATTTTTGTATGAATATTTTTGTATGAAGAATACCTATTCAAATAATTTAACCGTCGTTCATTGACGTGAAGTGACATATGGTTTTAAATAAAATTGGACCCGATAGGTGTCGCCACAATCGGGTTACGGAATTATTTTCCGGTTCTGGCAGGACAACGTCTGCTGGGTCTGCTAGTTTTCAATAAAAGAACCGTTAATGAGGAGCTTGCAATCTAAGAAATAAAGACTAATGTTACTAGGAATGAACGCGCATTTATTTAGCGCGTGGAGTGTAGGCGATCATCTCGTGGAGTACAGAGATAATGTTAGAAGCATAGTTCAAGTACAAGCATGCATGTTGCTCGGAGACTAGTTATCGACATTATTGCTCTAATGACGTCACTTTTTATTCACACAAACAAACACATCTTTCTACACTTTGGTAGTTTTGGCTGTGCGTCGATAGAGTCACAGAGTCAGTCACAAACTAATAGTAGAATGTAGGTTTTCTCGGCCGGTATCCATATGAGTTGTGGGTTTCCGGGATGATGGCCCAGGTCTGTTGGAAATTCTTCCAAACGTTTCGTCAACAACTGCGGTTGACATCCTCAGTGGTGTAGTCCAAGTTAGAAGAAAAAGTACATCACATCACTGCACTTCACTTCTGCACTTTTCGACTTCTCGAGCGAGACTGAAGAATTTCCAACAGTTTGGAACGTTTGGAAGAATTTCCAACAGACCTGGGCCATCATCCCGGAAACCCACAACTCATATCAGTCACAAACTATTTTAAAATTTAAAATAATTACTTTTTTATTAAATTTAACCTATAAGTTGAATTAGTCATATAATGAATAGCCTCTTACAGAAGACTAATGCACACGCAAGGTATATAATAAGTATATATAACTGTGTGTTATATTTTGTTAAAGGTTTGTCAGAGACAGGCCCTCTGACGGTCCCTATTAGCACATGCAACGCAAATGGTGCCGCAAGGGATTAGGAGGGGATAGGAAAATGGGCTCTGGCATCCCTTACTCAATTAACGAAACACAAAAGCACACGTGCTGTTATTTCACGGTGGTATTTTGTAAAGGGGCGGTTACTGCCGGCAGTCGAGCTGCCTAATTTATGACTGCGAAACGCAGTATTCTAGAGTCAACTTTGAAAAGTTCCCTGAGTCGGAACAATAAAACAAGCACCCTCGTTAAATAAAAGCACGCGTGCTGACGCTTAGCGTGCCGCTACCGGTAAACTATTAAATTATTAACAGTTCAGATCTAGATAAAGCTGGGATCGTGTGGAGTAGGCGTTAAAGCGCGATTCGCTCGTACTCCGCTTTGGCATTTATGTGTGCAGAGAGTATTTTCACACAACCCGTCCGTTTGTTCGTTTGGGGAATCTTTTAAAAATTGAAAAGATCACGTCGTGCGGTGGCTGAGCGCTGAGTGCTGACGAGTCCGGAATCTGCCAAATATTTTCGTCGCTACTCACAACAACGTGATATGCCAAACTGTGCCAACTGTTATCGCTGAATTAGATCGTTCTACTGAATTAAATCGTCTTTACAAGATGAACTTTGTACGACCTTTTTTTAATATTTCATACCGAAACAACATTAGCCCGCGTTATCTTGAATTGTTGAACAGTCGACGAATTCGAGTAGAATCTAATGGCTTACACTAATCACACATTACTAGGCAAAACTTCGTGAAACTCATTGCGATAAAAAGTCTAGATAGGAGAATATAATTTCAAGAGATTAATTAAGTTTGCATCTATGGAGAGTATGCATCTATTCTGTACGAATTAATCCAACCGGAACCGTTCCACTTGCGGAACACTAGGCGTGGGCGGGGGTTTCATCACGCACGAAGTTTTTCAGTTCCACCTTCCTTGTTCGGACTGCTAAGGAGTGGAACTCATTGCCTGCGTGTCTGTTCCCACAGGACTACAAGCTCGGGGTCAAGCGCTAACTTGATTTAATTTTAAAAAAAAAGCTTGTGCAAAAAAAGTTGATTTTGATGGCGCTCGCAAGTAAATTTTACTCCCGCATAGAAACATTTTTTTACGAGAAATCATTTACAATTTCAATATAAATATGCAATTATAATCATAAAATAAATTTGATACGTAACACCGAACAAATGAACAATTCAATTCCAATGCCTTCTTGTCAAGTCAAATCGATAAACCTCACAGATGACATAAACCAAGATATTATACTTTTTTGACGATCTAAAGTACCTATCCTATCTTCACATATAATAAAATCGTAAACGAGCCGTGTCTTTAAATCTTTTTTCAAACAAGGTAGACCTATGTTACCGACTTCAAAAAAAGAGTTTTTAGAATTTTTGTCTGTTTGTCTGTGTTGTTTGTGCGTTTGTGCACGCTAATCTCTGAAACGGCTTAACCGATTTGAGTGCGGTTTTCACTGATGTACCGTAACATTTCATTCCAATCGGTTTACAAACAAAAAAGTTACGCGCTATACCGAATACCACGCGTGAAAATATCACACAATCACACAAAAACGACTGAAACGATTTGAACGAAATTTATTACCTGAATTAACATTCCCGAGAGATCGTATAAAAATACAAAAAGCTCGGCGCCACCGTCGCCATAGTTATAAGTATGTTAACTTTTTTATCTTACTTCATTTTCGTGCGCGTTGAAAAATTAAAAATACCAGGTGTGTCCAATAAATACGCGAACTGATCCAAATGTGTAGCTCATAAGTTGCCTAATTAGCCAATGAGCGGTCAGTATTCGCATGACTGTGAAGCTGTACGCACTGTGCCTCTAACGTTTGTCTCAGATCTGAATGACCTTCAACCTCTTGTGTTGATGAAAACATTGATCGTGTGAGGTCCCTTGTCCTTACTGATCGTCAAAAAACTGTGCGGATCAGGTAAATCAACAGTGCCCTCAATTCTAACTGAACATTTGGGCTATGATTTGGGTTAAAAAGAATTCAAGGTTTCTTTGATGTGCAAGATGTTGTTCATCATAAATTCGTTGCCTTCACATCAACGTTTCTCAAGCGGTTGAGAGATGGCGTGCGTCGGTTGCGACCAAATTTGGCTCAAGTCATGATTCTCCATCATGACAACGCACCTACTCATTCAGCGTTTATTGTCCGCGAATTTTTGACCAAAAATTCAATGACTATACTTGAACACCCTCCTTATTCGCCAGATTTTTCAACAGTGGAAAGGAAAATGAAACAAGTGCCTAGCGACGAATGGAGAGTATTTGGAAGGAGACAAAATTAATGTAGATGACATTTTGTAAAATACAGTTTTTATGACCCTAGTTCGCGTATTTATTGGACACAAACACCTACGTATAACGCCTGACATCCTTATTGCTGTTATAGCATTGACAGAGGTTGGATTTTTATTTTTTGATGATCTTTTTCTGTATCCCTGATAACATGTGTGCAAATTTCATGATTATTGGTTGAGTAGTTAAGGCGAAAAAGCGTAAAAAAATAATAAAAATGCAACGCATGATAGAATTATACGTATATGAGCAATAAATATTGTAAAAATTGTTACTTATTAAGGTGTGAGACAGGGAGATGTACTTACTCTCTCCGAAATGCCTCTTTGGAAGATGCATTTAAGCTCCTGGAATGGCAAGGACTTGGCATCAACATTAACGGCGAGTATATCACTCACCTTCGGTTTTCAGACGATATTGTGGTCTTGACCAAATCGGTAAGAGATATTAATACGATTCTCGATGGCCTCAATCGAGTTTCCTAAAGAGTGGACCGTAGGATAAATATGGACAATACGAAAATTATGTCTAATGTCCACGTTACATCCACCCCAGTAACAAGTAGTACAAGTAGATCAATCGACGAATCCAGCTCGAATGGGCAACGTTCGAGAAGTTCCGAGACATCTTCTCGTCTAAAATTTCTCAGTGTAAAACACCAAAGTTTTCTATCAATGTGTGTTGTCAATGATGACATAATAAGGGCCTGAAACGTGGTCTGTAGTTAGCCTCGTAAGAAAGCTCAACGTCGCACAACGAGCTACGGAGAAGGCTCGCTTGGGGTTATACTGAGAGAACGAATCAGAAACAAGGAGATTCGTAGACGAACGAAAGTTACCGATATAACCCGGAGTGGCAGTGGGCAGGACACATAGTACCGAGAGCCGACGCCCGCTGAGGCGGAAGGTTCTCGAGTGAAGGCCAAGGACCAGCAAGCGCAGCGTGGGACGTCCACCCACAAGGTGAATAGACGACCTGATTAAAGCCGTGGGTCGAGGCTGCTTCTGACCGGTCTTTTGTCCAGCAGGTGGTTCTTGTTCTGTCAGGTGTTGGAATCATCATCATGTCGGATGAAGTCGCGGACAAAAGCTCGTAATAAAATAAATAAAAATGTAATATTTTACTGTGTCGCTGTATTATTGAGTATACCTACAAAATTTGGTGCGTTTTTGACTTCTTGTCGGATATTTTATTACATAAGAACCGTCAGCCTGGCTGCCAGTCTTGATCTCATTTCAGTGCGTCATTTAGTTGAGGCTATTTGTTTGAGGCGAATTGTCGATGCGCAAACAAACCTTCGCTAACCTCTCTAATGGAATCGGTGACCCGTAGCTTGTAAAAAAGCGACGGCAGCTCCCTTTCAAGGCGCGTTAATACATGTGCGTGCTAACTGGTTCGCTCCCTTTCTAAAGCCCAAAGACGTAACGCCGTTTAACATATTTGAAAGGCTGCATTTGCCAATCGGCTGCATCGCATCGAGCCGCGAGCGCATCTGTCAATTGCATCCATTTATTTCTCCGATGGCCTCGCCGGCCTTGGGCGCATTCACTCTCCAGGTCGCTCGACAGAACACTCAAGGGTTCCGGGTTCGAATCCTGTTAAATCAAATTTTACATACCAGTTATTTCCTAATTTAATTTTATCATGAACTAGCTTTATCCTGTGACTTCGACTAAAAGTTGAATAATTTGTTTTGCTCACATATTTTGTGGGGTGTTAAATTTTTATTTTTAGATGATCCCTTGGGAAGAGTATTTTCTGGGTCAAAGATATCCTATGATCTGTGACAATGATCGTTTTTTTTACATTTTTAACATTGTTTTTATGAAAACAAGGAATTGCCATTTGCCATTTGACAAGGAATATCTTTAAATTGTTATTCTTTGACCTTTTTACCATTATTTTTTCCAATTTTATTTTGAAGAACTATAATTTGGCACAACTTTATTTAATAGAATTGATTGATATCACCTTCAAGGATGACGTGTTCAGGTATATTGCTTTACACACAAATTGTAAGGTCGTTTTGAAAATAGTAATAAGTACGAAAGTGGCAGCTGTTAAGGAGACTCGATAGTTCTTTTTTCCTGGACGGTAAGAAAACTGAAAATTCACTTCCATAGATGGCTGTTAACACGAGCAAAGCCATAACCGCTGCAAGAGCAATCATGATTAAGAGGTGGTGGTACCCTGTAAAACTGCTATAATTTTCTGACTGAAAATTTAAAAAAATGGAAACAATCTGCCTATTACAACCTTTTTAAAAAGTTTTCTGTGTACGTTTTCCGGACACTTCTGTACTAATTCCTCCTTGATAAATAATTTCATTCTACCGTTATATAGATTCGTTGAATGGACTCTAAATAGATCAGCAACGCCCTCGCGGTAAAGTCTTCCTGTCTGGAGTCTCATTTCAAAGATTCAAAGTCTATTCACAGATTTACTTTCCTTTAAAATTAAAGATCAATCATGTCCCTTATCTAGGGTCCAAATTAGAAACTAGCTTTTGCCGCAACTTCGTTCCTGCCCCCTTTTAAAGGTTCAGGTGTTCAATCTTTACTTCTCAAATTTTTTGTCAGGCATTGAATTTTTTATTTTTATTTTTATATAAGACTTCGGCTATTTTTTCTCCAAGAAAGGTACTCTATGCTGTATCCCTGAAAACATATTTGCAAAAATTCGGTTGAGTAGTGGTAGCTAGCTAGTAATATTAGTATAGACTAGTATAGATATAGTAAGTATCGACAACAGTACGTAAAATAAGTGGTCGTATGGAGTGTCGTTTCGTAGCAGTCACAAATTATAATGGCGATGGAGTCTCGATAGGTTTCTGTGTGTTTGTGGAACGCGCTAACCTGACCGGGTAACATTTGGCAAAGGTTAAGTTTAAACTCGCGCTCAAGTTAGCGATAACTTAACTATACTTGGGTACCTTCATCGCATTAACTATACTTCGACTGTTTACTTATCTGTCGAAAATGCTGTTATTTTCAAGATTATCATTTAATAGAAGTTTCAGTAATAACATTTTTTGAAGTTATTCTCCAAGTACTAGCGATTATTTTAGTACACATTAAAAATTTGAGACAAGAAAAAGACATCACAAATGTATCTGATTAGATATATTTGTGAAAAATTGTGAAACATTACATTTTTGATTTTTTTTTATTTTCAATGGTTATACTTAGCTTGATTACTGACAAAGCGAAAGTAACGTCTGCAAATCTATTAACCAATGTAATTTGGCTTTTTTTATGTTAAGGTCGGCAGACAGGCTGACGGTCCACTTGATGGTAGGTGGCTACCGTCGCCTATAACACAAGCAACGCCACAGCCGCTGCAAGTGCGCCGCCGACTACAGTAGGATTAAGGATAAGGGATTAGGAGGGGGATAGGAATTGGCTATCAATTTAACAAGGTATATCTATCCTACTTTACTAATATTATATAATACATTATAGAGTTTGTTTGTTTGTAAATATTCTTTTTGCATTTGACATATGCATTTCGCTTCGCAATTTAACTGAAAAATAAATGATATACCTATGTACGAAACATGTAAAGCAATATAACGGCCATATCTTAGTTGCTTTTATACATTTGCCAGGCGTAGAATCTTTATTTTTAGATAGCTGGTGCCCCTGGTCATGGAATATATAGTTCGAAGATTACCTCTTACATACAAACAACAAACTTTACCTCTTTTTAATAAAGCTGTAAAAGCTTGCCGTAGACATCAGTATTAATTCCTAGTAGGCCTACCGACTGCTTCATTTCGGAGGTCGTCACTGCAATTCCCTATTCGACTATGTTTATAAAATGTAGCTATCAGAGTAAGTTGACTGCAGTTACAGCGTACTAGAAGAAAAGATAGTGAAACAATACGGGTATGCCTCCCATCAGATTGGTAGTCTACTTTTTAATGTGCCTACATGCGTAATGATTGTGGAACTGCTGCACGAAAGAGAAGAAGAAAGAAGTATATCAAAAATCTATAATTATTCAGACATACATTCAAACAAATAAAAACACAAATTCTAAATATACATATGGGTACTTATATACAAACGCTGTGTATAATATAGCATTTCGAATCATAAATTGGGCTTCCCGTCTGGCGGCAGTGACCACCGCCTCACGGAAGACCTTACAGTTTCGGTGAGTGAGTAAGGGATGCTAGAGTCAATTTCTCTATCCCTTCCCAATCCCTCATCCTTAATCCTACTTAGGTTTGCGGTGAACTGGCAATAACTGTGATGTTACAAGCGTTCAAATGGCGACGTTAACTTTACATTAAAAAAGTACATAAGTAAGTTTATTATTTTATTGAGTACCTATTCATCATCATTATCTCAGCAGTAGGACGTCCACGCCTACCCCATAATATTGCAATAGGACCGGTCACCGTCGACTCGAGGCCCTTATCAGGTCGTCCTGTGGGTGGACGACATACGCTGCGCTCCACTGGAGAACCTTACACGGTGTCCCATCCACTGCTACTTACAGATCTGCCGGCTTATGACGATTAGTGTAACCCCACAGCGAGCATAGCTCTCTCCATAACTCGTTGAGCATCGTTGAGCTTTCTTACGAGACCTACAAGCCAGCTATGCTATGCTTGGTGTTCCTAATTCACGAATATTGTCATTATGTATTCCAATTTATAAATTAATGAATTGAATTCAGTGAGAATAGCCAAGTATTTCTCAATGCTGCAGATTACTATTACTGCGCCTGATCGACCTTTCATAGCAATTTTTATCTGTTACATGTCAGAAAGGCGTTCGTATTGTAGACACCCATTATTATTTTTTTCAAATATAGATGTTCCCTTTCAGATGCAGTCGCTAGCAACAGGTAGTAAGGTATATGATATTTATAATTTTTCACCTTTTGTAATTTATTAATGAACATTCAAAACATTCTTTATTATTTACAAATATAAATCTTTTATAATGAACTTTTTCTAATGAATTCTCTATAATCGATCGATAGTGCATGCATAATCTCACTGTTGGGAGATTTAGATAAACTAAAAAAAACTTTTCCTTGTACTTGATGAAAGTTTGCAGGATATGCAAATGTGTTCCCTAGCAACACAGGATAAAGGATAAGATGGGAAGAGGGGAAAGGGCATATGTACACCTAAAATTCACAAAAGCTTTTATTTTTCAAACACATTTAAAACGTAAATGTAACCAATATGTATTTTTTGTCATTTTATACATAATATTTACAATAAGCAACTTGGAACACTTACAGTCTAACAATAAATTAAATTACAACACTTAAGTACTTAGATTATAGGAACGTACGGGTAATTGTTTCGGCGGCGGGTAACGGGTGACTTCAGGTCGTGGCGGCTTCGTTGGCGCGCTTACGCCGGCCTCGGTTGCTTCTTCTTGGCCGGATACAGGAAGGTGGAGGCGGAATCCTTCCCGAAGGCGTTGCGGACGTTGCAAGTGAACATTCCCATGTCGGACCAACGCAGAGACGTCACTAGGAGGTCGCCGGACGGAAGCATCCTGATACGAGGATTGTCGTAGAGGAGTTCTTCGTTGTGCTGCCAGAAGACGTGCGCCTCGGTATTGCTGTGGACCCTGCACAGCAGCAGAACGTCGGAACCGATCTCCTGAATGATCTCGTTGTAGAAGGTTGTGATTCGAGGGGCTGACGGCATGTACAGGTCGTGGAGAAGCTTTGCGGGGTTTTCTTCTGAAATAACAAATTCGTTAGATGTACTTTTTTAAGATGCTGTTTTGGCGCGGCGTAAAGCGATCAGTGTGTTTTGGTATTTGGTATATAGCCATATTCGGTATATTTTTTTGTTTGTAAGCCGATGCGAATGAAACAAATACTAAATGTTATGGGAAGCTTGCTACAATACATCAATGAAAACCGCATTCAAATCGGTTAAGCCGTTTCTGAGATTATCGTGCACAAACGCATAGACAAATGTGAAGATAATGTGAAGATTGGGCTCATGCAATCTTTTTCCAATCTCCAGTCCTGTACAGCATAGCCCAGGCTTCTATGGGAAACGGTGTTTCTCCTTTAAGAGATAAGAAATAAAGATAAATTTGTGGTTTTTAGTTCCAGGCTTCATTAAATAAATAATAAATTTAAAGTCTTTTAATGGTGAATGTATACAGGGGGACTTATATGAGGGGGTGGGTGGTTACTGTTTAGAAAGCTGTGTGCCCATCACTAATAAATGTAGGTGACAGAATCGACTACCACCTACCGTCGAGTGGACGGTAAGAGTGAGTCTGCTTGCTACTCTTTTCAAGCTAATCTTGTATATTATAGATAGTGAAAAACTGAATTTGTTTTTTAAAAATCTTCTTTCTAAAAAATACTTAATGGTAAAATTTACATAGAGTTGTGTTTTAGCATCATATTAAAAGAGTCCATTACGAAGCTGCAATTGCCGAATGAGTTTATCAAATTTCTCTATAATTTGTATGTGATTTTTTTTATAGTTTTTTATTTTTATAGTCTATAGTTTTTTGTTGATCAGAGACCACAATAATCTATATTCATAAGCAGGAATATAAAACTATCATAGCAATTAATGGAGTGAGGTCTTGGGCCACCACTTTTCTAATACTATTGCAAGAACTTTTAATAATTAGGAAAAAAATATGCATACGAAGTTTGAATGCTCTTTAAATTATTCTGCGGTTTGCAAACGATAGATAATTGAGCGCCTGACTAAGGATTATTAACCACAAACTGAACTTCAGATAAATTACTTTCATTTAAGAAGCATATTCTGTAATTGCAAACTTAATAAAGGTTGTTTTCTATTTTTCACTTATGCATATAAAAACTTATAAACACGAACTTTCAGGGTGCATAAATCCACGAGACTAACGGCTATGTGGTCGTATAGCCTCACGCCCAAATTGCTTAAAAATTTAATCAGAACAGAGAGAGCAATTTTTGTTGTGTGTTTTTGAACTAGATGGCGCGTCTTATGACTTTTCGATTCGGTAAATGTAAGTGCCAAATTTAATATTCTAATATGTACTTATATACACAAAAAGATGAAATATATAGAATATTTAGATTGGGCATTGGGAAAATTTTCCTACAAAAAATATTGATCCCGATAGCCGTAGACAATTTTTTACCACGTGGTTCTAAACGTTAATTACGGATTCTCTCGTCTCGCCCGATACAGTTGAAAATCTTTGTAAACATAAATTTAATTCCGATAGAATTTGAGAGTATATTCAATTTTTTTTGGAATATTGTAGATTGTAATATTGTGTATTATCTGTGCGAGTGTGAGAAGGAATAACAGGCGAGGTTAAAGTAAAACCTTCAGGGTAATTGTACCTGAGTTGCCATAGACGGTGGTGGAAGCGACGTCCTGGTTGCCGGCAGAGGTGGCCACGCAGGTGTACACGTCGCCGTCGCCGCGAGCGTTCGAAGCCAGGATGAGGGTGGTCGTCAAGCGACCGAGGCTCGAAGGGTGAGACGCGATTATGTCGTTGGTTGCCTCGTCGAACTGGAAACCAAATCACGAACAATATACTGCGATGGCGTTTTTAATAATTACATAATTAATAATTAAACATGAATTAAGAAACAAACGGTCGGTCCGTGGGTCATAAAAGAACAACACCAAAACAAAAAATGTGTGGTTAACCTCGAGGTTAGCCAATCAGAGTGTAGCCATAGATAAAGCTATAATATTAAAAAATATAGATATCTCTCTCCGGCTGCGAATGTAGCTGTTTTCGTTATAATTACCTACCTACGAAATGGGCATGTAATACTCGCCATTATAAGGGCTTTGCAACGCTCTAGTACGCTGTATGCTATTTTATAATTAGAATTCATCAAGCCATTTAGGTTCTTGTGTATTAATTTACTCGAAAACATGAGGTACCTACTCTCTCCTTCGCGGACCGTCTAGTATAATAAAGATACCTACATTAATTGTCTACTATGCTGCTGTGACAACTCTACGTGTCAGGCGAACCAAGGTTTTCGCGGGGAGATACGCGCTGTAGGTAATTATTTTTTCGCCTTCTGCCCGACATCAAAAGAAATTCCCTTCCAGTTAGTTTTTAGTTTTCCATGGTGTAGCCATTTCGGCTTAGCGTTTTTTACGAATATGGCAATTATATGATTTTCGCTATTATTAAAAAAAATGAAAAATACAAGGACCTTTTGACTTCGTTAAAAAACATAAGTACATTGTGTGTTTAAAAAAAAATTACGACATTTTAGGGAAAGGGGGAAAAGAGCGCCGTTACAGCTGGCGTAGATCGTTGATTTAATTTAGCTAGATCCCGTTAGGGGGCGCTAAAGCGTGAACACAGTTTTTTATATAAATTTATTTTTTTAAATTAAATTTTACTTATTACCTATTTTTAATATCAAACAAACATTAAAAACAGACCAATAATATATAAACATAGATCATGATACTTAAGTATTGTTCTTCTTTTTTACTATTATTGCATAGTTCATGATGTTTTTTTGTCATGATACTCCCATCAAGTATAATAAAAAAGTGTTGTAATTACATCGGACAAGGGTTCTCCGTTTTTGAGCCACTGTATGGACGGGGCGGGCATGCCCATCGCCTCGCAGGTGAGTTCGAATCTGCCTCCGCCATCACGATGGACAGTCTTGGGGGGCGCCTCGGAGATTCTCACGAATTTGGCCAACCGCTGCCTCGGCTTCGGCGCCGCTGGAACCGAGTCATATCAAAACTCTATTATCGTGTATTGCGAGCGATTGGGGGGATCAGTATAAATAATATATACCCTATGTCCACCTGGATTAATATACCTTTGATATGATGAAAGAAATTTTCAAATAAGCGCGGGGGTTCCAGAGATTACTCTCCACATACAAACAAACATACAAAATCCGTCCTCTCTATTATATTAGTATAGCTAAGGTCTTCAAGAAAGAAGTTAGATAAAATTGTGAGAGTCGGTGTAAAGGTATTTTCGAAGTGAGTATAAGGCAATCATACTTGGTAATGTCCATCGTCAGTCAATCTTGGCCATTTTGCAAGTCAATTCGCTCCGAATCTGACTGCTGCCATTGTAATATACCTACAGAGGTACTAGCCTAGCCGTTACTATTACTATTTACTTGTAAAAATAGTTCAAATATTAAAAGAAAAATACTAAAATAGTAGGGATACTTTTTATGATTTGATTTGATTGTCCATTTGGTGGAATAAAGGATGAAGGTGGCCCTGTCACGCCGCGAATGTGTTCTCTGAGAGGATGGTTAACCAACTTCAGCTTTTTGCCTGATCACTCATGAATTGACGACTTCTTTACTGGTAACTTGACAGTGATTGTTACGGCGTTAAAAAAATCTCAATTAATCTATACATATAATAAAATAGCCGTTTTTTCAAAAAAATAATTTTTAGGTACATTTATACTTATGTTACCGAGGTCAAAAAAAATGTTTTTAGAATCTTCGTCTGTTTGTCTGTGCGTTTGTGCACGCTAATCTCAAACGGACTAACCCATTTGAATGCGGTTTTCATTGATGTATTGTAGTAAGGTTCCCGTAACATTTAGTGTCCAATCGCTTTAAAAACAATAAACTTATACGCTATTCCTAATACCACGCGTACGAAGTTGCGGGCTCAGCTAGTATTTTATCATAAAAGTATACAAATAATAAATAAAATCATACAAGCATTTATTAAAAAGATACAAAAAACTCTCTTTTTAAAAATAAAGCATACAGTAGTTAAAACTCGAAATAACAAGAAAGAAATTAAATCGAATTGGAGCAAACTGTATGTGATCTACAAGTATTAGGGTAACTTAGCGGTTAGGTTAGCCTTTACGCTCTGTCTCAGGGATCCCGAGTTCGATTCCCGGTTGAACCAACCGAAATTGGCTCGGGTATGGATTTGGAAAGTAGTGGTAGGGCACATTGCATTTCGCAATCATTTGGGCAGCCCGTCTGGCGGCAGTAACCACCCCCTTACAGAAGACCACCCCTTGCGTGCTGTTGTGAGTGAACAAGGGATGCCAGAGCTCATTGCCCTATCCTTTCCTTATACCTTATTCTTAATCCTACAATGGCTGGAAGCGCACTTTTAGCACTTGTGGCGTTGTTTGTGCTGTACTTAGGCACAGTATCAAATTAATGGAAAGTCGGCCAGCCGTCTAAAATTAGTTTATCATTGTCAACGCATAGTCAAAACTACTAAGCCTAGAAAGCTAAAAGTAGATCAATCAGTGTTTTAGGAGAACAGGCCATTAGTATACCCCAAAAACACAATGGTTGATATCCTTTGGTACATAGCATTATGTTCCAAGCCTCCGCTAAGAAAGGATATTTGAAAATTGCTATTATTTAATAAAATGTAAAGAGAACTCACCATTGGGCTCTATGCTATTGTCGATTTCGATTGCCCTCTTGTCCACCTGTGAAAGAGCTTGCAGGGGCAGCTGAAGAGTCACCAGCGCTGCCAATATTGATATCGAGTTGAGCATTTTGTCACTCGGCTTGAACGTTGCACTGAAACTAATAAAACAAAAACTCATCTCCTTGTAACCGCTTTTTGGAACTTGTGGGTAGTTAAAAAATTAAACATCTCTAACCCGTAAATGTAACTGAATTTATGTGTTACTGTCAATGTCCGAAATTGGTGAATCCTAATATCGACCAGTTTATGTAGACACTCACCGAATTTGACGGTGAAAGTACGAATGGATGAAGTTTATGAGCGAGAAAGACATATTTCATTCTCTATTTTTACTTTCATTAACAAACAATACCTATTCATTTATGATTTATGATTATTGTTTAATGTTTAACTTATAACTCAATCTCTGGACGCCATCTCTCGACTAGAGCACAAAACAATTTATAAAACAAGGCTTAAATTTGAGTGGCGTATCCATCTCTGTGTATCATAATGTACTAATCGAGGAGATTAACGCGTTTGTGATTAACTCATAATGTTAACGTTAATTAAGGCTGTGAATATATTTTCGCTTAAATACGTTCTTGACATAATCGTAGTATCCCTTACAGAAGACTACCGTGAAATAATAGCACGTGTGCTGTTGTTTTGGTGAGTGAGTAAAGGATGTCAGGAGCCCATTTTCCTATTGTAGATTCCTACTGTAGTCGGCAGCGCACTAGCAGATGCTGTGGCGTTGCTCGTGTTATAGGCGACTGTAGCCACCTACCAACAAGTGCACCGTCAGCCTGTCTGCCGATGTTAACATAAAAAAAAAACATCGAGAGATCATAGTGGGTAATTGCTAAATATCAACACATGTAAGTGTAAAGTGTAGGGTGGCCAACACTATTGACAAGTAAGTTATGTTATATATTTGGGTTGGCAAGAAAGTAATTTCAGTTTTTTAATGTGAAATTGATTCAACTATTGCTTATGATATTTTAAGTTTTTTTTTTTTTAAATAGTAAATTGAAAATTTTATAACATAATGTCTATACTCAAAGATTTTCAACTGTTTAGATCGGGCAAGACGAACATTTAAAACCATGTGGTACAAAATCGCTCAGTCAATCACCAAATTTACAAGACCATGACTATATCCTGATTGCGGCGATCAGGATCAATATTCCCAATGCCCTCTCTATATATTCTGTATATTTAATCTTTTTGTTAATAGCACTGTACTTTCATGATTGAAATATGGAGGCAGTTTGAGTTTATCATTTAATTCAGTGTACCCGCGATGGCAGCCCTATTGCTAATTTTGACTCGATTCACGCACTCGTCGAAGTCTCATAATCTCGATAAAAGCCGGCGGATGCGTCGCCATAAATAGACATTTCATGTAAAACCAACTTCTATTAAAAGTGATAAATTTGTATAAATGAATTTGTTTATGCGAAACTCACATCTGTTGCCCAAGAAGATGTTTGTTTAGTATTTTTTTTATATATACCTAAGTGAACGATTATTCTAGATTCTTAGTCCCCAAAGTGGTCCAGGTGGACTCACGGGAGATTCGACGGGGATCTACGTTGGCGTGACAAAAAAAAGCAATCAATTCTCACTTATTTCATTTAGAAAACTTCCCCTTCGCGGTTGGAACTCAGCCGCAACGCAAACTTCCTTAGATCTTAGATCTAATCTTTACATTTTTAGTCGAGTTTTGGGAATATGGTAGAAATGTAGCTGCAGGAGGTCCACCGGAACCGGAACCAGCAAAAACCAGCAAAAAAGTGGTCTATGAGAAAAAAAGTCTGGGAACCTCTGTTCTAGATCTTTTTGAATATTACAAATTAGATAACTAAAGATTAATATTAAAGAAATGTTATGTCTTTACATTTAACCGCAACCGATTGGAATAAAACAAACGCTAAATGTTACGGAAAGCTTGCTAAAATACATCAGTTAAAACAGCATTCAAATCGGTTAAGCCGTTTCTGAGATTAGCGTGCTCAAACGCACACACAAACAGATAAACATACAAAAATTCGGTATCGGTAACATGAGTGCAACGTGTGCAAATTGTTTTTTGAAAAAATATGTTACGATTTTATTATATGTATATATAAAATAAATTTTAAAAAGTTCTATATGATAAAAAGCTTCCTCAAGAATTGCTTAAAATCCCACTTTTAATGCTTTCAACCAATCAAACATTTTTCAACTTTGTTATATTAGTAGGTTATAAAAGAATTGATCTTTTTTTTTTTATTAGATCAGGGTAGCGCTTGACCACTATCTCACCTGATGTGAGGTGTAGATGTGGCCGAAGGTGGACCACGCTTACCCAGTAAATGCCCATTTACCCTGGTTTTGAAGACCCCGAGGTTGTAGTTCTGTGGGAACACAGACGCAGGCAATGAGTTCCACTCCTTAGCAGTCCGAACAAGGAAGGTGGAACTGAAAAGCTTCGTGCGTGATCGAGGTACATCGACCACGAAGGGATGAAACCCCCGCCCACGCCTAGTGTTCCGCTTGTTGTATTAACTTATTATATAAGTTAAGTTGTATAAGTGTTGATTGTTTAGTAGTTGCAGGGAACACTGCGTTTCGTAGTCATTTGGACAGCCCTTCTGGCGGCACTAACCACCACCTTACAGAAAACCACCGCGAGATAACAGCACGTGTGCTGTTGTGTTTCGGTGAGTGAGTAAGGGATGCCAGAGCCCATTTCCCTAACCCTACCCAATTCATCATCCTTAATCCTACTGATAAAGTCGGCAGCGTACTTTTTTCATGTTAAGATCAGCGTCGCTTATAACACAAGCAACGCCAAAGCTGCTGCAAGTGCACTGCCGACTACAGTAGGATTGAGGATGAGGATAAGGTATTAGATAGGAAAATGGGTTCTGGCATCCCTTACCCTATCACCGACACGCAACAGCACACTTACTATTATTTACCATTATTTAAGGGTGGTCTTCTGTAAGGGGGTGGTTACTGCCGCCAGATGGACCGCCCAATTGACTGCGAAACGCAGTGTGTCCTGCCCACTCAAATTACTATATATTATACATATATATCTCTCAAAATGAGCGCTGTAGGTATATGTCTAACACTTCAGCACAATGCTGAGCCAGTATCCGATACAACGTTTTTTATTAATTTGTGTCCTGTTCTTCTATATAATGTCAGTGTCTTTCGTGCAGTGAATAAAAGTCTTTCTTTCTTTCTTTCTTCTTTCGCTTGCAGCACCTGTACCGTTGCTTGTGTTGCAGACACTTGTGTAACCATCAAGTGAACCGTCAGCCTGTCTACCGACCTACATAAAAATCTATTAGATTTTGTCGATTTAATATCGGAGTAATTTTAATAATAGATTCGCACGGTTGAGGGAATATCCGGTGTAAACATGAACTTAACTTATTGACGGGTTCGGAGTGATATTAATATTCGCCTAATATTAATATACAACAACAAAAGTTCTTTCTTTACCGAATAAGTTAACAAATCAATCAACGGTCAAACAGGTATGGGATCGGAATCTTCGTATTTGCACTAGTTATTTATACTGTATTGCTGTATTGTTATGTATTGCGGAAGTACTCGTAGGTCAGTAGTGGAATAAACTGGGTAGCCGGTCTGGCGGCAGTAACCATCCTGAAAGACGAAAAGGAAATAAAACAGAGGAAATTCTTTCCTGCTTTTTCTGTAAATTCCTCTCAAATTAGCATTAACTAATATTATAAATGCGAAAGTGAGTTTGTTTGTTACGCTTTCAAACCTTTTCCATACACGTGGTCATAGGGTACCTTTCATCCAGAAAAAAAGTACCGTTCCCGAGGGATCATCTAATAATAGAAATAAAAAAATCAACGTAAGATACATCTGTAAAACATTAAAGATTTTTTCAAAAACAATTTCTACACGTTGCACTTATGTTAGCGAGATCAAAAAATAGTTTTTACAACTTTTGTCTGTTTGTGCGTTTGTGCACGCTAATCTCAGAAACGGCTTAACCGATTTGAATGCGGTTTTTACAGGTGTATTGTAGCATTTAATGTTTGTTTTATTCCAATTCGTTTACAAACAAAAAAAAATGCACTATACCGAATACCACGCGTACGAAGTTGCGGGCTCAGCTAGTGAACAATAAAGATTGATTAAATGTTTTAACATGCACTAAAGCTAGTTTGATAATAATTTAATGGCTAGCATTTGCATGTTAAATAGATTTAAAAGCCATTTCAAGTTATGGCGTTTTCCCCAATTGACGCTTTAATGACACGTTCATGGGAAAATTCCATTAAGATATCATTAAGAAATGTAACTAAGTATTGTTTTATATCATCTATTATTATCCCCAGGTCAGTGACAATAATAAGTATATTTGGGCTCGGTTACTAATGGATCTGAGCCGAACATATTCGTATTCATACTAGTATAGCGCCATCTTAAAAAAATCAGGTTAGATTTGAATTTATCATCCATCGATATCGGCAACAATACAAGTACCACCAAAATTTAAGAGATGGCGCTTTTGTAACTATAATAAATATTTTTTGTGTAAAATTTTAACAAGACTTAAAAAGCAGAAAAATAGCTATAATACATACAAAATTGCATCGAAATCGGAGCAGTGTAACGCCTAACATCTTTATTGTAGTTACCTTTGCCGGACGTTAGATGATCCCTCGGGAACAGGTGAAAGGTACCCTATGTCTTTCCCTGCATCCCTGGCAACGTGTATGCAAAATTTCATGATGATCGGTTCAGCGGTTTAGGCGTGAAAAGGTAACAGACAGACAGACCGAGTTACTTTCTTATTTATAATATCAGTATGGTTCGATATGAATTGTTCGTTTAAAATTAGATAAGTAGATAGAAATCTCTATAGATTTACTATATATACGTACTAGCTGAGCCCGCAATTTCGTTGATTAGCGTGCACAAACCCACAGACAAGCAGACAAAAATTCTAAAAACTATTTTTTTACCAAGTGGTAACATAAATAAGTACGTGTACATTTTTTTTAAAACTCTAATGTAAAGACAAGGCTCGTTTACGATTTTAATATATGCATAGATTTTTTTTTTAATGTTAAGATCGACAGACAGGCTGACGGTCCACTTGATGGTAGGGGCTACTGGCTACCGTCGCCTATAACACAAGCAACGCCACAGCTGCTGCAAGTGCGCTGCCGACTACAGCAGGATTGGATAAGGGATTAGGAGGGGGGATAAGGAAATGGGCTCTGGCATCCCTTACTCACTCACCGAAACGCAACAGCACGTACATATTATGCTGTTATTTCATCGTAGTATTCTGTAAGGTGGTGGTCACTGCCGCCAAGCGGGCTGCCCGAATGACTGAGAAACGCAGTGTGCCCTACCACTACTTTTCAAATCCAGACCATCAGAGTCAATTTTGAAAATTACATTAAAATTTCCAAACTTGACCCTGCCGGGAATCGAACCCGGAGCCCCTGAGACGTTTGGCAAGCACTCTTGCCACTCATCCAACGGGCCGTCAATGTATAGATATAGATTATAGATAAGTCTGTTTACCAGCATAATTTGCTACCATACCAGCTTGACTCCTGAGCAACAAGACGGGATACTATAAAAACATAGTGATTTTAACTGGACGAGTCGCTTTTTTCCAAAGCGTTACTATATTAAAAACAAAAGTAATATTAATAAAATTGATTTATCAGTTTTATTTTACGAGCACTATAGGAATGCCAGAGGAATGGAATTGCCACATGGAATGTGGCATTTCAGTGAAAGTCAATTTCAGCGAAGTAATTTAAATTCTGAAGGCCAAACGAAATAAGTCATCTAACTGTATGTTAAGATCGGCAGACCAATCTTATGTTAAGATCGGCAGACAGGCTGACGGTCCACTCGATGGTAGGTGGCTACCGTCGCCTATAACACAAGCAACGCCAAAGCTGCTGCAAGTGCGCATTCGACTACAGTAGGATTAAGGATAAGGGATTGGGAGGGGATAATTGGGTCCTGGCATCCCTTACTCACTCACCGAAACACAACAGCACACGTGCTGTTATTTCACGGTGGTCTTCTGTAAGGGGGTGGTTACTGCAGCCAGACGGGCTGCCCAAATGACTGCGAAACGCAGTGTGCCCCGCCACTACTTTCCAGATCAGAACCAAATTGATCTACCGGGAATCGGACCCGGGAACCCTAGAACAGAGCGTTCAGGCAAGCGCCCGAACCACTCAACCACCGGCCTCGTCAAAACAATTATTAGGAATGAATTTGTAAGCTATAAACGTATTTTTATACATCCTCCTCCGTTTTGTTGAGGTTGAATAATTTGAATGGTGAATGGTCGTTTGTATATTTGAAGATTTTATTCGTGCTGTTTTCTTTGTGTTTTATTGTATGTTTTATGTTACAAATATAAAATTTATTGATTGATTTTAAATCAAAATAATTTATTTGTGAACCGATTTCTTAGTAGCTAAATGACTTTTGTAGTGTTAGGAATGAATTCAAATCAAAATTTATTCTTACATAAATTACTTTTATTCTTCAGGCGAGTTATATCATTTTTTTTTATTAATTAATTTATTACTTAAGTTTATATAATAATTCGATCGCTTTTGCACTAAGCATAACTTGTATCGCTGTTGCCAAAAATTAAAGAGTAAAATTAATCTATACTTTAATATTATAAAGAGAAAAGATTTGTATGTATGTTTGTATTGAATAAACTCAAAGACTACTGGACCGATTATTAGCGAGTAACATAGTAATATAAAATATAGTGTGTTGTGGGCCAGCAAAATCCCCCCTAAATTAGTGAGTGAGGGTGCATTTCATTATAAGTTGTCTTCGCTGGTTGGAACCGACTAAAGTTGCAATGATAAGAGTACAATGAGTCGGAGTAAGTGGTTAATAGAACAGATCAACCTTGGCAATCGACCTAATAACAGAGTTTAGACATTGGTTTAACACCAATGTTGGGTTAGGAATGGAGAATTCTTTTGAAAATAGTATATAATATACTACCTAAGCCCGCAACTTCGTACGCGTGGTATTCGGTATAGCTTGTAACTTTTTTGTTTGTAAACCTATTCGAATGAAACAAACACTAAATCTTACGGCAAGCTTGCTACAATACATCAGTGAAAATCGCATTCGAATCGGTTAACCCGTTTCAGAAATTAACTGGCACAAACGTACACTATTTTTTTGACCTCGGTAAAATACTTACAAAATGTACAAATTGTTATTTTTGAATTTTTTTTTGAAATTATCACAATATTGTATTAATATGATATATACATAGTAATCATTAAAAAAATGATAAAATATGACAAAGACACGCACAACGTATTTATGGGGGATAAAATTATTCAATCAATTACCAGATTATATCTTTATCCTACCAAGGTCGACATAGTAAACTTGCAGTGCGAACCCCTAGTCCTTATGTTAATAGGCCATACTATCTACCTAACTTCGATATGATAACAATTACAGAAATAAATTACACAATATGACGAATTTGTTCTAAGTACGATCGTATAGGTACATTTTTACAAGAATCAACAGGTAAGATACTTATGTATGAGTTTCTAGTCGTATAACCGTTGAATGTTGGACATTAACTTAAAAGTAATTTGAAAATAAAACACATAATAATAATACTAACAATAAAAAATATAAGTACGTTTAATTAAAAATTTATATAAAAAAACACTTTTGAATTGTTTTAACACTAGATAATTTTTTTTATAAATTCTAACCTTTTTTAAAAAATTTGTAATCTATATTTCATTTTAAAATTTGACATGTCACATTTTCACGTTAAAAATGTTAGCGAGAAATAAAATTATTTTTATCAAAAAAATGTAACGATAAATAATAATAATGATTATCGATTTGACACGCGGAGCATAATAATATATTTCCAAAAAAGCACACACAACGGAAGCTTCTACGGACGGGGAACTCACCTAGTTAGCAAAGCACACGTAACGACACTACAAAGCTCTCGCTGAAAATGCTAGACACTTTACACGGCGTCGCTGTTGCGTTGGCCCGTTTTTGAGTGAGTATGAACGCTCTGAATCCACCAACCCTTATATAGGGAGAACTCCACACTCGCACTACGCGTTCACACGGAGTGCTTTTTCGCCAATGTCAAACCGCCAATGGCAGAACCGACGCCTCGTCATCGGACACTTCCGAGAACGCGTCGTTTATCAAATTCCTTCATTGTGTTCCTGAGAGAAAAAAAAACATTGTAAGAAATTGTTACAAATTTAACTAGAAACAGATTTAGAAGCTGCCAAATTGAATCTAATCGCGATTGGCGTAGAGTTGAAAGATGGTTTTGTTGAAATTTTGTTCCGGGATACTCCCATGTGTCGCGGAGCACGTATTCGTAGATAAAAAAACCGAATAATTGTATGAGTCATTCAATTATGGTAATATCACATGTAATGTGTATATTGACCCACGCTCAATCGGTTGAATTTGACAGAGGGGCCATTATTATATCTGTAAACTTATTAACTTAATCTATTTTTTTTACACTTAATAACTTATTTAGAAGGAAATAAGTATAACGCAAGCAGAGAACAATTTGTAACCCACGTTACTGTGTTACTTTAGGACGTGATGAAATAGATATTGATATATACATATTTTTAATGTTAAGATCGGTAGACAGGCTGACGGTCCACTTGATGGTGGGTGGCCGTGACACAAGCAACGGCAAAGCTGCTGCAAGTACGCTGCCGACTACAGTAGCATTAAGGATAAGGGATTAGGAGGGAATAGGGAAATGGGCTCTGGCATCCCTTACTCACTCACCGAAACACAACAGCACACGTGCTGTTATTTCACGATGGTCTTCGGTAAAGGGCTGGTTACTGCTACCAAACGGGCTGCCCAAATGACTGCGAATCGCAGTGTGCCCTGTCATTACTACTAATAATAATAAGGCACTGATAATTTTACGCTTGTTTTTAAGTTAGTCGTGGTACTAGAACTACTCACTACTCACAACATAAGTGGTCTTTCTTTTCTATATGTTTTTTTTTTGCCACACCCTTTTCTAGATAGCAAACAACTTACCTGTCAGTGTCAGTGTTATCAGTGAGTACAGTTTTCCAACTTCAACACCAACGAATAATTAGCAGCACGTGTGCTGTTGTGTTACTGTGTAGGAAGCCACCACGTCCTTTTTGATTTTTTCCTATCGAGGTTTTTTGCGATTATTTGGAACTTAAGTCACTATTAAATGTGACCTATTATTTATTTATTTATAACCAATCAACATAACAGTTATTGAACTAGGAGACACAATTTGGTTATGCACGCGGCGTGTACATAATATTTATTTAATATTTAATTAAGTATACATATATGTAGTGTATTCAACTGAATATAAGCAATATTAATTAAATGTATAATGTTTTTCTCTAGTGAATAGATTCAACACAATCTATAAAAATAATAAATAAAACACAAACAAGCCGTGTACGACATTAAAGATTTTTTCAGAAACCTTGTACTCAAACAATAGTTTAATAGGCAAAACAATAGTTTTTTTTAGAAATTTTGTCTGTTTGTCTTATGTCTATGCGATTGTGCACGCTAATATCAGAAACGGCTTAACCTATTTGAATGCGGTTTCCACTGATGTATTTTAGCAAGCTTCCCGTAATATTCAGTGTTTGTTTCATTCCAATCAGTCTACAAATAAAAAAGTTACGCGCTACTTACCGTTGGATGAGTGGTTAGGGTGCTTGCCTCAATGCTCTGTTCTAGGGTTCCCGGGTTCGATTCCCGGCAGGGTCAGCTTTGAAAATGAACTTTTAAATTTGGCTTTGGTCTGAATCTGGAAAGTAGTGGCAGGGCACACTGCGTTTCGTAGTCATTTGGGCAGACCGTCTACAGCAGACCACCGTGAAATAACAGCATATATGCTGTTGTGTTTCGGTGAGTAAGTAAGGGATGCCAGATTAGATTTACAAGGCAATTTCTTTATGTCAACACCTTATACTTAATCCCGTTACGGTTGGCAGCGCACTTGCAGCAGCTGTGGCGTTGCTTGTGTCATAGGCGACGGTAGCCATCCACCATCAAGTGTACCGTCAACCTGTCTGCCGAATATGTGACGATTATTGTGACGGTCTTAAGTGCCGTCGGGATGAAATGTAATTTTCCGCGTCGTGTGTGCCGCGTCTAAACGCGAGACAATATCTAACTGGATCGCGTCGGTTTCAGTCAAACGTCCATTTTCACTTTTTCACTTTGGAGCGACAACTATTTACACAATTATGAATTCTATTGAATTAAAATAATTGTAACATATTTCATATTTTAAGAATAAGTATATAACCAAAAATCATGGAATTCCACTTCTCATATGTATACTTAAGCCATAAGTAAATTCAACGCAACAAGGTCAACGGCAAAATTGCATGCGCGTGGCTTGTGTATATCAGACGGTGACCACCTAGAGTAGACCGTTTGTCTCAATAACCCGAAAACGGCTGAACTAATTTCGATGCAATTTGGCATTAACATATAGGATACTTTTTATCTTGGAAAAATGTTAGGTTCCCGAGTGATCGTCTATAAATCGTCATCACAGCGATAAGGATGTCAAGCGTTATAAGTAACTCATTTGACGAAGTTTGAAATTTTTCTAAGACGTTGAATTTTTTAGATGGTCTCTTAGCAACAGTATATTTTTAGATACCGTTTTCTGAATGACACGGCGTATGCAGAACTTGAATGTGGAGCACAATTAATAATGCCTATGACCGAGATTGGACGATCAGAGATTGTTTGAAACTCATATTGGTCTTAAGTTTATTAAAAAGGAAATAAATAAAAATAATGTGTTGGCCCTATGACATTTTGTCTTAGCTTAGATTCCTCCCGAAGTCAATTATTACTAGTAAAAAAAAAATTGGTACAAAGACAACACTTTATTTAAGAAAAAGTGAATAATCATGATTGAAAAAGTAAGTTCAGTGATAAGTTACATTATAATATTATTCCCTTATGATGGCTAAAACAGTATCCTCTATCCTTACCTGCATCGCGCTTGGACGACATTTGCAAGCAGTGACAGCCAAATTGATGGTAAGTGGTTGTCACTACTAACACGAGCAACTGCATCAAGGATCAGTGAAACTCTTATTCACTGATAAAACACGGTGTTATTTGAAGGCTGACCAATTTATGAAAAACTATTGGATTGTCAGTTAGGATTTAAGTAGTATGGATGGAAAAAAAATGGGGTTTTTACGTTTTACCACACAATTTTCCTCTGCATAAGAATCTTCCTCAGCCTTCGACGAATATTTCCGTTCTCAAGTTTTGCGCACAGCAACACATTTAGCGATTCATTTTTATTCATATAAATTTTGAATAAAAATGGTAGGTAAGGTAAGGTAACTAATAAATTTTAAAGGAAGATAGGAAATTGATGAAGTACAAATTTAACTGATAACTAAGCTAGACTCTCATTGGATCTATTTGAGTTCAGAATTTGAGATATTTATTACAGAGACATATGTGTTCTTTCCACACTGTTATTACTCATCTCTATAATAACTGGTTCCGTATCTCCATGTAAACATCATGATTTTTAGATAAGAAATAATAAGAGATTAGCTGCATACTGAACTCTTTTCCATTTTCATCAGCTTTTCTTCATGATATTTTATCCAGAATTACTGTTCGCGCCATTTCCCTGGCATTGTCTGATTCGCTCTGATTGGCTTAGAGGGCTAAGGCACGTCATTGTGGGCCAATCGGAGAACGCCCCTGTTTCGAATCCGCCGCCATATAAATAGTTCGTGTTAGAAAGTTTATCGAAGATCGAACCCACTCATCGAAGAGACCACTATCTAAAGTATTCCGCTTATAACCAACCGCCTGTAAGTACTTATTCCTATAAGCTCTAAAACTCTAGTGTTCGCGTCGCGAGTGTTCATAAGAGAAGAATCCAAAGCTTTGGAAGAAGACTCAAGCGAAGAAGAATCACGCATGTCACAATAGTGAGCAAATATAATAGGTTTCTTTTAATTCCGATTTACCTTATCCCGCGACATACGGGGGGTTGGGGCTCAAACCCGAATACCTAGTTACTTTCGACAGTCCTTCCAATTTCCACGTGCATCTTCATCTTATGCCGTAAATTTCACTACCATCAAACGCATCGAACGCGTAAACGTGAATTTGTATGGAATGAAGCAGCGCTATCTTGCGGCTAACTAGATGGCACTGCTTCAATCCCATACAAAGTATGTTCGATCGAGGCAAACTCGCACTTCGCACACTGTAGAATAATGATATGGATGCTGGAAGGACACAAATATCCTTCAGACTTCGACAGGAGAAAAAGACACTGCGCGCTTGAGATGATCTTCAGAGAGGTTGATGGTAGGTGGCGACTGTCGCTGCCGATTATATAAGTCTCTGGCATCCGTTACTCACGCACCGAAACACAACGCTATTGTTTCACCATGATCTGTAAGGAGGCGGTTGCACGCGCCTTTGCACTACAAAATAACTCTTGTTAGCGCAATCTGCCAAGCCTTTTCCAAGAGCAGCCTATTGGTGGATTCCACTCATATGGGATACAATGTTACCCCTTCAGGATGCTGTTGAGTCTGCCGCGTTATTGTAGTTTGTCGAGTTCCTATCCTCTTATACACTACACTTTTTTTCTCAGAGACAATAAAATCGCATTGAGTAATGGTCGCTAGACGGCACCGAATACATTAAATCTTCCACGTGTTTATACTTTTCAATTCTGGAATTTTAGTCTTTTTTTACGTAGTATTGACGCCGTAGTTAGGTACATCTAACATCTAACACACCAATTTTTTTATGTTTTAATTTGTATTGATATGTCTAAATGTTTTGAAAGCATTTATTTTTTAAAGTAGTTTATACTTATCGATAATCATTTGAAATTTATGTCATTTCATATTTGACGTTTTACTATTTTATAGGTTAATAAGTATCAAAAAATTATTCGAAAATACCCCGCGATGATCTTTTAAGTCCTGTGACTTCAAATATTAACTTTTCTAGTAACCATAGAATAGTAATTCTAACTATAGTTCTATAGTATTATAGTATTATCGGTAGTCGGTAGTCGGTAGTCGGCAATCTAGTCCGTAACAATTAGCTCCAATGCTTTTCTAAGTTTAAAAATAGTAAAAGTGCTTCTTTTTATCTGTAATATCTATCTTGTGTAAAATAAAGTGACATACTAAATAAAAATACATAAACTAAGTAAAAAAACTATAATTTCAGTGAAATTGGATTCTAATTACATTCCAACAAACTTATCATTATAACAAAACTATTAAAAATATGTGCAAAGATTAATAAAATATAGTGAAAGTATAGTGAACAATTAGTGACAGAAAAAGTTAAAAAGAATAATCAGTAATAAAATAAAAAAATAATAATAAATAAAATATTAAAAAATAAAAACTACGATATACCCTATACAATATTAAATTTCTTTATTCTTAGAAAGAGTTAACGAATTTTAGGTAACGCTACAAGAGGTCAGTTGGTATAATATTCTAAAGTGCAGCTAACATTTGGCTGGTGACGGTTCGTATCCTTTGGAGAAATGAAGGTATGGTTTTTTAAAATATTTTTTTAAGAAACTGTTCACCGAAGTTGGAGCCATTATAAGAACATAGCAACATCAATTGTTAACTACACATTTACGAAACAAAGATAAAATTACTCGCAAATTAACACCCAGAAAGTACTTACACATACAGATACCTAATTAAAACATAAACCAACTAATACATTCCAAACATGAATTTCTTAGACAATATTACTTTCCGACGACGCCGCATACGAACCCAGTCGGACTCAATGGTTTCACATGAAAATATTTCTACTGATGAGGCACTAGAGGTCACTAGTCTTAGTATTCCCAATGAATCAGTAGATGAAGATTCAGAGTATATCACTGGACTTAAAACACAAATAGAGAATTTAAAAACAGAGCTTAGCAGTGCAAATAAGGAAATAGATGTATTAAATGAAGAAATTACTGCATTAAAGAAAACCAATGAAAACCTCTTGAAAAAACAGGAACTATATAAAAAAATAACAAACAGTCCGGTTCTAACGAAATCTCCTGTAGCAACCAGGAAAAATAAACAGAACCGTAATGCAAACAAAAATACAAACAAACAGACACAAACACACATACTGCTACAAAACAATAAGAACACACAAACAGATGAATACAAAAATAACAAGTGTGAAAAAGGTACTCAGTATATAAAAGACACAAAAGTAAATAATAGTCAAAACACATCGATTAAGTCACAATCGACAGAGAGACTACAAAAATGTGCACAAAAAAAAGATAAACAATTAACAAACAACATTAATGTTAAGAGTAAAATGATATTTTTATCTTCCAACACAAATAATAGAAATTTTTTACATTCGACATTAGATAATTTCCAGAACTATGACATATGTCATTACTTGACACCAAACGGTGGGATTAAACAATTGTTATCAGGTCTAGAAACAAAGCTTAAATATTTTAATAAAAACGATTACTGTATATTAATGATAGGTGAAAGTGACTTTGAAATTACACAGAATTATTTAGAACTAATACTAGAAATTCGTCATACCATACAGAATTTAACTAATACAAACATCATAATATGCTCCCCGACCTATAAATATGGAAATAATACATACATGTACAACTCAAGAGTAGAGCATTTTAATAACCTACTGTATATAGACTTATTATCTAATAAAGATGCTTATTTTATAGATAGTAATAAGAACCTGCAATGTAATTATAATATGTTCAGATACAATGGAAAAATTAATAATCAAGGAATAAAAACAATACTAAAAGATTTATCTATTACAATACAAGACATTTTAAATACCAATACAGAAAATAAAAATTTAGAAATACCCTCTCAGAATGACACTATCAACACACCCTCGATAACAAAACAGGTTTTTCAGTAAATAGTCTCCACATTCTCCATCAAAACGTAGCTGGCCTCCTTCATAAAACAGACTTGCTCATTATAAATCTACAAGAACTTGCAGATAATGGAAAAAGTATTGATGTGTTATGTCTTACGGAACATTTTATGCAGGCCGGATATGAAGCACTCTGCAACATACCTAATTATAATATGGCTGCATGTTATAGCCGTAATAATGTTAAAAGAGGTGGAGCATGTATACTTATAAAGAGGCACTATCCCTATAAAGAACTTAAACAAATAGGACAGTTTACTATTTCAGGCATATTTGAATGTTGTGCAATAGAACTCCTTGATTATAAAATAATAATTATATGTATTTACAGAGTCCCAAAATCAGCAAATATAAACATTTTCTTTGAAAAACTTGAGCAATTATTGACTTATTTACAAAATATAAAAAAGAAGAATATTGTTATAGCAGGAGACTTTAATATAGATATTCTCAAAAATAATAATACTACATCCGAGCTCCAATGTCTCTTGCTTAGTTTTGGTCTTAAACTTGAAATAAGACAACCAACAAGATTGGTAAGCGATACGTGTATAGACAATTTTATTCATGACCTAAACAGATGTAAGTCAGAAGTAATAGATCTAGCAATGTCAGATCATACTGCACAGATATTGAATACTCCAGTTGAACCAACTAACTTATGTACATTTTGGCGTTTTAAAAAAAGGGATTTTGGTAAAGAAAATTTAGAAAAGTTCTATAAATATATTAAGAATTGGAATTTTTCAGAAATGTATACTACGGATGATCCAAATATGGCTTATGATATATTTATTGATAATTTTAAACTGTTGTATGAACTTTGTTTTCCTTTCAAACTAGTAACAATAAGATCAACTTGTAAAGTTAAATGGTTATCAAAAGGCTTAAAACTATGTAGTAAGAAGAAAAGGAAATTATTAGAGGTTTACCGAAGAAGCCCGAATGAGACAAACAAAAATAAATATGCAACTTATTCATCATTATTTAAGAAGATAATTAGGTTAACTAAAAAGTCACAAAATAATTACGCTATTATAAATGCTCAGAATAAAAATAAAACAGCCTGGAAAATTATAAACAGAGTAAAATTAGATCGACCTAGAGAAATTATTACAGAAATTAGTCAGGAAAACAAAATGATATCTGATCCTGTAATTATGACTAATATTTTCAATGATTACTTTATAGATAAAATTAAACCATTTTTGAATACAAATCCATCCACCTTTAATACAACTTTGAGAAGTAATTCTATGTTTATAAAACCTTGTACACCAATAGATGTAAACAATATAGTGAAGACATTAAAAAACACAAATAGTGTTGGTTGCGATGGCATCGATACGAAAGTAGTAAAATATACGATAAATAATATAGAGGGTCATCTTAGCCACATTATAAATCTTAGTATTAGTGAAGGTCTGTATCCCGAAAAATTAAAGAAAGCCGTTATAACACCAATATATAAAAATAAAGGGGACAGGAACCTTTTGATAAATTATAGACCTATAGCACGGCTCTCAGTATTCTCAAAAATATTTGAAAAATACTTACATAAAGAAATAAGTAGCTATATGGAAAAATACAATATTTTAACCAGTGAACAATACGGATACAGAAAAAATAAAACAATAAATGGAGCGCTCTTTAAATTCTTAGATTTAATTATGACAAATGTAGACACAAAATCTTCTATATGTGCTGTGTACATGGACATGACACAAGCATTCGACCATGTAGACCATAAAATTCTTCTTAAAAAACTCGAAGGTTATGGAATAAGAGGTAACATACTAAATCTAATGCAATCTTATTTATGCAACAGGAAACAAATTACAGAGATTACTCGAGTAAACAAAGACAACAAAAAACACGAAAATTTCTTATCTAGAGAACGTACTTTGACTTATGGTTAGTGTTGCCCAAATGCAAGACCAAGACGAGACTTAGCCAGTCTTGGTCTTGGTCTTGCGTCAATATACCTGGTCTTGGTCTTGGTCTTGGTATTGCGCTCACAGTCTTGGTCTTGGTCTTGGTCTTGCAGCAAGAGTCTCGCAAGTCTTGCAATCACCTATTAGCCTATTGCCATTTATTAAACACGTTAGTTTACATCTTAGAACAAGGTAACAGTAGGTACATTTTGGGCTTAAATAAAGACCAACCAAATTAATAAAATTAACTAGACAATATTTTAAAGACTGTCTGTCAAGTGATAGGCCCTCACCTTATATGGAATAGAAGAGTTGTAGAATAAAAACAATCTATGCAATTTACAATTTATTTAAATAAAAAACAAAACACAAATTAGTAATAGCTTTGACATGATGCAACTTATATTAACTTTATATTAATTCTTTTGACCAAGAATTAATACAGAGTAACCATCTGGCTGACTCATCACTTAACCTATTTCTATGTTTTCTAATTACTAACGATGCTTCAGAAAATAATCTCTCAGCAGGTACTGAAGTTGCAGGTATAGAAAGAAAATCACGAGCCATCTTGGATAAAATCGGATATTCCGTCTCGTGCGTCCTCCAACACTCTAAAATGTCTTCCGAGCTGGCGGCTCTTGGTTTACTTAAGTACTCCTCCAACTCGTCAATGACTAAGCCTTGAAGACCAGATCCAGATCGAGATGACGTAGAGGGACGTGCATACAGTTTCTCAAAGTCTATTATATCTTCATCTTCATTATATTCACATACTTTATTTCTTGGTGGAGACTTATACACCGAGTGTAGATTTTTATACTCTTTATAAAGTTCATTAAATTTGCACAGGCTTTCTGTTTTAATTTGCTTCCCCCATAATGTCATATCAAAAGTCTGAGCTTTGTGCCTTGGGTCTAAAATTAAAGTGGTACAGTAAATCCAGTTGCTCTTTTTATAATGCTTTAGCATTTTATCTCGGGCTGCTTGGAAACCCAGAACAAGCCTTTCATCCACTTCGGTTCGATTAGG
Source organism: Bembecia ichneumoniformis (assembly GCA_910589475.2). NCBI lineage: Eukaryota > Metazoa > Arthropoda > Insecta > Lepidoptera > Sesiidae > Bembecia > Bembecia ichneumoniformis. The sequence goes on from OU342546.1 coordinate 174,164, forward strand.
TTTCTCATCTAATTGTTTTACCATGGATTCAATTTTGTCGAGCAAGAGATTGAATGATACAATGACAAGTGGTAATGTAACATATTTTTCTCCACCAAGTTTCGTTGATAAAAGTTTAAAATTTATTAGAAACTTATATATTTTTTCGAGTATTTGCCATTCAATTTCTGTGATTTGAAAAACATTCAATTCGACGACAGAAGTGCACAATATGTTAATGCCAGTTCTAACTTTTAAACCAAATCCAATCATATCATGTGTGGAATTCCATCTCGTTGGACAGTCGAGTATGGGATTCAGATTTGTTGGCACGCCAGCTGCTTCACAAGCAGACTGGAACTTCCTCTTAAGTATCTCACTTCTTTTTATTTTACTGGAAATACTGCGTAATTTTGTAATAGCTGTACGTGAGTCTGCAATATTTGGCGCATATTCTTCATCTTCCTCAGTTTTGTCTTGGTAGTCTTCATACTGTTCCTGTTCTTCATTGTCAGTTTCACTGTCTAATGCTAAGGTCTTCAATAAATCTTGCACACCAAGGTTCAAAATGTGAGCAAAGCACCGGAAATGTTGATTGTCTGAATCAAAATGTAGCAGTTTGCCAAGTTCACACATAAATTTTGTATTTGCAGTTGCGTTGTCGACTGTGATACCCTGTATTTTATTAATAATGTCATATTCCAATAAACATTTGTGGAAAATCGTTGCAATATCTACCCCAGTATGTCCACCGCGCGATGGTATAAAATCAAGGACTACAGATCGATACTTCCATTCGTTGTCTATATAATGAATAGTGACCCCGTAGTAACTCCTACCAGCAATGGACGTCCATCCATCAATGGTAAATGACATTTTACATGAGTATTGTTGTAGTCGATTTTTAACATGCGATTGTAGTTCTTCAAATCGCTCTTTGACCTTCCTTCTAAGTGTCGACCTTTTAGGAAATACTGTATTCGGACAAATCAATCGAAAATATTCTTGTGTATCTTCGTCATCGAAAAATGAGAAGGGTAGATATTTTTTTACAATCCAATCAACAGTAGCTGTCATAAAGTTGTCACTGCGGTTTTCAGATACTGACTGAAATAAAATAATAAAACATATAACTTAATAATATTATTAAATTACATATCCCATTTCCCTATCCCTTTCCAATCCCTTATCCTTAATCCTACTGTGGTCGGCTGCGTACTTGCAGCACCTGTGGCGTTGCTGGTGTTATAGGCGACGGTAGTCACCTACCATCAAATGGACCGTCAGCCTGTCTGTCGACCTTAACATAACAAAAACAATCATATTAATTGACGAGCCCGTTGGATAAGTGGTTAGGGTGCTTGCCTTAACGCTCTGTTCTAGGGTTCCCGGGTTCAATTCCTGGCAGGGTCAATTTTGGAAATGAACTTTTCAAAGTTGTCTCTGGTCTGGATCTGGAAAGTAGAGGCAGGACACACTGCGTTTCGCAGTCATTTGGGCAGCCCGCCTGACGGCAGTAACCACCCCCTTACAGAAGACCACCTTGAAATAACAGCACGTATGCTGACTGCTCTTGTGTTTCGATGAGAGAGTAAGGAATGCCAGAGCCCATTTTCCCTATTCCTTCCCAATCCCTTATCCTTTATCCTACTGTAGTCGGCAGCGCACTCCAGCACTTGTGCCGTTGCTTGTGTTATTTATGGGCTACGGTAATCACCTACCATCAAGTGGACCGTCAGCCTGTCTGCCGACCTTGACATAAAAAAATATAGGTATATACGATACATACAAAGGTAAACAAATAAATACCCGTTGGTAGAAGTAAAAAAAAATTGTTTTGTTCGGCGAACAACAGCGACTTTATTTAGGTAAATTACTGTAATTAATTAAGTAGGTATTTATGTAATATATTTTTTCTTACCTGTCTACTTTTTCCAGCGGTTATTAAAAATCTTGATATATCTCCACTTAATGTGGGTTTTTTCAAAGGAAGAAATATTTGCGATTCCTTCGCGTGAAAAGATAGTAGATGCTTCCTTAAGCCTGAAGTGTTTCTATTTTTCATTTTAATCTCAACCTTTTTATGTTGGCACAATTTACACCTTGCAATTTGGGACGCATGAATTATTTCGAAAAACTCATCGAATTTGCTTTTAGGTCTTTTAGATCTAATTCTCCAACTCTCACTACTCCGACTAGAACTATTTGAATCTTCGTCACTCTCACTCATGTCAACATAGATTAGAGCAGGTTTATGGGGAAGAAACAATTAATGCACTATACTCGAAGGGAAGCTTGGGAATAAATGAAATTGAAATAATAACTCCTATTTATAAGCACACGCCAAAACACCGATAAAGGAAAGTCGGCATTCTTTGATAAAACAATGATTCTTTGGAAGATTAAAAAATACAGAAGTGACCAGTTATTGTATGCCTACTTAACAATAAAATAGCTGTGTAAATAATATTGTGTATTATGTTCTTCTTTCGATGGAATTAACATTAATTAAATCAAACTTGCCTAGGTATGTTGCCTGCTGTATTTATATACTTACTAGCTACTAGAGTATGATAGAATTTGATATACCTACACTCCTACAGTCCAATATAACATAATATTACTACAATAATATCACTACAATAAATTATCTAATATGTACCTATTTTTACGACTATAATATTTCTTGCGAGGACAACAAAATCTGTATTATGTAGTATTCGTTCTGAGCACCAGTAAATTTATTTTATTCTTTGGAATATCGGCAACCTTTGATGTGCGAGCGGCGGCGATCAAACAGTGTCAAATGCTGTGTCGCAGTCTTTTAATAAAAATTTTGCAGGTACGTAAGTAGTGACTCATTGGTTGGTCGTGTTGCTCGGCGAGATTAACGAAATTAGTAGAGTCGGTTGCTAACTATAGTAATTTAATGTTTTTGTTTGCTACTTATTGAATTTGATAAAAATAATATTTATATATAATATTTTTATAACAATATTATAAAAATATTATATATAAATATTATTTTTAACAAATAAAATAAAAACCGTTATAACCATCAAAAACTTCATTTTTAATTTTCTATTGTTTTGACGTTAATGAGTAATTAAGTAAGTACATGTAAAAGTTTCAAATGAACAAATTATTTTAACTTGACTTTGACTTGTTAATTTAACAAACATGTAATTTTAGTAAGTATTTCATTTTCATAATTTTAATTTTTTTATATATTATATTTGGTATAATCCACTTTTATTAATTTTCATAAGTAACACCCGCTCAGACATTACTATTATACAGACACAGTTATAAATATCTGCATCCACTCCACGGATCCCTTGTTCTGTTCTAGCTTGGTGTAAGCGGACACCACTGCCGTTACGAACAAAATGAAACCAAGTACACGCGTAATTTTGCGGATTATTTTGCCAGTGTTATTTTCTATGGAAAAGGCCCATAGAACCATCAATGATTATGAAATAAGTAATCATAAATACCGCCGACCGACCAATGGTTTATATCGCGTAAAGTAAAAGAGATTAACCACCAAATTGACTGGCGCAAAAACTGTTGCTAACTTGCTATACTCGACTCGATGAGTTTTAAATTTTGCTGAATAGAATAAAACCTAAGACAATATAAGTATATCAGGTTCAGGACTAATATAAACTTGATAAGTACCTACATAATGTTTGTATAATTTTATTGGTTAGGTACAATTTTTATCACTAACCTACTAAACATCGATGCACCAGGGCAATTATCAGTCATGCCAAAATTTCATTTCATTTCAATCAAACGTCTTTGAGCTGTCTTAGTGCTTTAGTTTCAAAAGGTATTAAGAGTCAACGACTTGATAAAGGAATGAATTTACGAAAGTTTTCGCTTTAGTTTTCGTACCCCACTGTACCTTCTACCCTACCTACAAAATTTCTTTCAAATGCATTAAAATTCATTAATTAATTAGGTAAGTACCTACCAAGTACCAATGTTATATAAGTTAAAGTTAATTAAACAAGAGCGTAGGTAGGTATGAACTTCGTATGTAGGTATGAAAATAAAATTGAAATAGGTATCATTGTTTCAAAGAGATAGTGTACAGAAAAAGACACATTTTTATCTTTTATCCAGACGGCAGACGCAGACGAAGTTGCGTTCAAAAGCTAGTCTATAATTTAATCAGATACCTATGATGTAAGTAGGTGGGTAAGTACCTACCTATCCAGTATCTACGCGGACCGGACACATCCACAACATGAGGGTCATGATCACGAGGGTGGCTGTTCGTTTACTTGCAGATAAATTTTCATTAAGTAATAATTATACCTACCTAATATAAGTATAATCATTACCTATACCAATCGAACTTTACGTGAACAAAGACGCGGGCAAAACGTAATCCATACTTTAATATCATAAATGTGAAAGTAACTTTGTCTGTCTGTTACCTTTTCACGCCCTAACTACTCAACCGATCATCATGAAATTTTGCACACACGTTGTCAGGGATACAAGAAAGGACATAGGATAGGTACTTTTCACCCAGAAAAAGTACTGTTCCGAAGGGGTCTTCTAATAAAAAACTTTTTATTTTCCCATGATTTTTCCACGCGGACAAAGTTGCGGGCACTAAATAAACTAAATAAATAACACAATCAAGTATGCAATTGATTTGGTTAAAACCATGTTAAAATAGATTGTAACTTGCTAAATTCTTTTTTAAATAAATTCATAAACACGTTAAAAGTTAAGTCAATTTTGTGTAGAATCTAGAAAGAGAACCGACAAAAGTTGCCGCTTTATGACAGTGCAAACTAATTTAGACTTTAAACCGTAGAGATTTAGGGCATCATTAGCTACACAAGGAAGCTGCGAGGCAGGCATGTCTAAATTCACTTTGAACTGGAATTTTCACCGCGCGTATGTTTGTTGAAAATTAACTTAAGTGCTCATACTTTTAAGAGCTGAATTTGGTTACACATATCGATACAACTACGCAATTGCGGCGAAAATCAAATAGAGTCAAAAGTTGTTTTTACTACCTATTCTTGATGTCTTCTTAATATTAAATTTTTAAATGTAATGAAATCATCTATGTACATGAAATATTACTTATGTTTATGTATTTACTTTTGATTTACTTAATTATTCTTTTTTCAAATGCAGTAGTCTATTCTATTGGTTAGATTACAATGTCAGATCTATGGCTTTACAATTTATGGATAAATATTTTAATATTTATTTCCTTTTTATTGTTTGAGTTTCCTCCAACAAGTCACCTCAATAGGCAAAGTTTGTTGACCAGGCAAAGTTACCTACATTGACGGTACCTAAATTTTTTTTGGGAACTATATTTTCCGTCATCAAAATTTATATTTTGTCATCAACTTGTACCTATCATCTAATTAATAGATCTGTCGGCACGAAATATTTTCATTGTCAATTAAATAAATGGGTCGCCAGGTATGAATTTACAAATTAATGTCAATATATATCTAAAATAATAAATGTATTATCAAAAAATCGTAGTTTGTCCTATAAATAAAACTTTGTTGTGAAAATAATAGATTTGTCCCTTAAATAATAGCTCCGTACTCAAAACAAAATAGTAGCATCTGTCAGCAAATATATCAATTATCGTATCGTCGCCAGATTATGACTTCTTTTTATTTGTTATTTTGTCACCAGTACAGTAGTTACATTTTATTTTTTCGGTTATCAAATAATACAATTCGTTACCAATAACAGTTCAGTTTATAAATTTAATGAAAAAATGTTTAAATAAAGGGGCGGAGCAAAATTCTACTAGATATTTACGTAAATTATACTATATTATAATTTACGTAGTTATTACGTAAATTATAATAAAAAATAAATCAATATAACACCCCAAATAAATAAATACATCCTAGCAATTTACGGGATGTAAATATAGTAAAACAATATCTATGATGTATAATGAACTAGCTGTGTCCGCGGTTCTGCTCGCGTGGTCTCAGTGGTTTGATTTAAATTGCAAGACGCAAGAGTCTTGCAGGCTTAGTCTTGTTCTTGCTTAAATCTTGCAGGGTCAGTCTTGGTCTTGGTCTTGCTACAATTAGGCAGTCTTGGTCTTGGTCTTGGTCTTGCAAAAATGCAAGAACAAGACCAAGACTGCAAGACTTGCAAGACTTTTGGGCAACACTACTTATGGTGTCCCACAAGGCAGTGTTTTAGGACCTTTATTGTTTATAGCCTACATTAATGACCTACCAAGGGCAGTTGAGCATCCTATGTGTCTTTTTGCAGATGATAGTACCATGGTAATAAAATGTAAAGACAAAGATACCTACAGTAATGATATTAGTATTGCTTTGGCAAGTATTATACATTGGTTAAATAATAATAATTTAAGAATTAATTTGCTGAAAACAAATATCATGTACTTCAGTCAAAGGATACCTGCCATACCTTACCAAGAAATACATTATGAAGACCAGACTATAAAAGAAATACACTTAACGAAATTTTTAGGATTAGAAATTGATAGTAGATTAAATTGGAAATGTCATATTGAAAGTGTTAGAAAACGTCTAAGTAAACAAGCATATGCACTGCACGAATTAACTAACACTTTAAGCATTGATGTGCTCCTATTAACATATTATGGACTTGTCGAATCTGTGTTAAGATATGGAATTCTATTCTGGGGCAACTCGACAGACATAAATTTGATTTTTAAGGCACAGAAGAGGTGTATTAGAGCCATGTTTAAATTAAAGGTTATAGACAGTTGTATGCCCTTCTTTAAAAAGTATAGAATCTTGACACTTCCATCGCTCTATATATATGAGGTCGCTGTATATGTAAAAGCTAACTCCAACTTATTTAAGCGAGTCTCTGAGGGTAGTAAAAGAGAACAAAGAGATCCCAATAGATTATGCATTAGAAAAGCACACACAGCCCTGATGCACAAAAGTGTTTTTTGTCAAGCGCCAGTTATATATAATAAAATTCCAAATGCCATTAAAGAACTTAATGTAAATTTATTCAAGAAGAAAATGAAGAAACTACTAGTCGACAAATGCTATTACAGTATAAAAGATTATATGTCTGATAATTCATTGTAATAATTAGTTATATTAATTAGTTTTACTCTTTTATGTAGTGTACTTTAAACATTTGCACACCCTCGAAGGGTAGAATGTAGTGAGACTTATCTATTTATTGTAAAACCACTGTAACCTATATTCAGCAAATAAATTTTATTATTATTATTATTATTATTATTATCTATAGTATAATATTATACCATATTGCTTTCTGTAAATCACAGTTTCAAATTTAAAAAATAACTACCTCAGTTTCAAATAAAGTGTTAGGTTTTTGCACAACATTGTACGCCGTAAAGATCATAGTATAGTTCAGCGCTTTTTCCCAGGCATGCGCCTGCCTATAGAAGCTTTCATTTAAAAAAAACAGTATTAATAATGAATAAATTGCTCGCGTTTGCTAACTAGACAAAAATAATAGTGAATCACGATCGAGGGGTCCATCGACGATCGAGGGGTCCATCGACGATCGAGGGGTCCATCGACGACGTACTACGTGAATACGTGAAAACTACAAAAATATTGTATTTTTTTTTCCAAGGAATAAGATGCACCAATAGGAAGGAAAATAAATCAAACATCAAGGCTTAATGCCCAAAAAGACTCGTAAAAGTGCGTTGCTACGCGGCCGGAGCGTCTAAAAATATCCATTGTTTAAAGCCATTTTCTCCAGGAAAAAGTTAAAAATCGATTTTCCAAGATACACGAGTTGAAGTAGAAGCTTTTGCGAAACACTGTCATTATTTGAGCCGGAAATCCCTTTTAAACAATTACCCGTGTAATAAAAAAAAATTGGGTTTGTTTGGGTCAACAATACCTTCCTATACTTTAAAATCTATTTAAAATTGGGGAGAAAAAAAAATTCAAAACGAACAATACTTGTTAACCACATTGAACTTAATAGGTCTTTGATTTGTATCATCAACACCTACAACTTACTTGTTCATCGCAACCAGATAAAATGATAGATTCTTCACAATTTCAAAAATACTGAAACAATGTGCTTTAAAAAATACTCTAATTCCTAGAGATATTTTCCGCTAGTTCGTGATTAAAGTTTTATAAGTAGGTACTTCTAGACCTCAAAAGGTATTCATTGACCCACCGGTTCGGAAAGGTATTTCTTCGGAAAAACCGGCAACAAATCTTGTTTCTATTTTCAAATAAACATTCAAATTTAAAAAAAAAAAACAAATAACATTGGATGTCAAGGCTACGAATACATTATCAGGAATATGTCTACTACGCTGTGGTAGGCCTTAGTGTACAATTTAAATTCAATTTAAGTAAATGAATTAAATTTTGTTGAGCATCGTTTGGGAACTTATTGTCAACCACACCTAATATTAGAAAGAGGAACTCAAGAAATGCTGAACCGATTTTAAAAATCGTTTCACCCATAGAAAGCTACATCTACATCAATGAGTAGCATAGGATATGTTTTTTTTTTTAATTAGAGATCCCTACAAAAATTACAATAACGTAACACAACGTATTAAAAGTTTGACTTCAAAAGACATTATTCGCTTTTAGTATGCCATTTTCCACTAAGAAGTTCGCGAGTATAATAAAATAGCAAACGAGCAGTGTCTGTACAAATGTACACTTATGTTACCGAAGTCAAAAAAAAATGTGTGAATTTTTGCGTTTGTGCACGCTAATCTCAGAAACGGCTTAACCGATTTAAATGCGGTTTTCACTGATGTATTGTAATATTTAATGTTTGTTTTATTCCAATCGGTGTACAAAGAAAAAGTTAAGCGATATACCGAATACCACGCGTACGAAGTTGCGGACTCAGCTTAGTGTGGCTGTTCAAATTAGTCAATCAAAACATAGATTGAATCGAAAGATAAATGACATACGTCATGATATTTCATAATCGAGAAGATATTTCGTTTAGAAGGTATAAAATAATGCAATAAAGCGAACAGTCCTACGCTTAGTCCTACGCCTAGTCCATTATTATTTAGTTAATAATAATGAATTACTTATTTTATAGAGGCTGGAAGTAAGAATGACGAGAATTATTGTTAATTTTGGTCGATAGTCAAGATAGTCCCGTTATAAATACGGTTAATTGATCTATTCTAAGGAAATTGAATGTAATTGAATTTGGCAAGATGTTAGTTTCGTCTTAACGAAGCCTTTAATGTTAGCGATATGTTGTCGGCGTCAAATAACTTGTTCAATTATTGCATATATTGGTTCCCGCTGAGTTATTATTAAATTGTATCGACAAAGAATTTGTCTTCCACTTACGGAGGCTGTTAAAACTAATTATTGTTTTATTAACAAACAATGACAATAAACGAAAGGGTTACGTCGAATGCCTACACCTATTAAGAGAGAAACCTTCGAACGAAATTCTCTAATTCCTAATGTATCGTATGATATAGTTTGTTCGACAAAATGATGTCTATTCTTGATAGAGGTCCGAAAAAGATGTGCGATAGCTCACTGGATTCGGAATGACGTCTAGAAAAATGGGTTTTAATGCAATAAAAAGATTTTTTTTTATATTAATCAAGAAAGAAAATATTTAAGTACCTAGTTTTTTCCATATAATTTCAAAATTTTACCTATTATTTAAGAAATTCAAAGAAAATATTCGTTCGTGTAGACTTCATCTAATATTATGAATAAATAATTTTATTAAAAAACTAAACTAACAGAATGGGCTTTAGCTTTTTACGTAGGTAACTTCAAAACTACAGATCCGATTCGAATATCTATTTAGTAGGATTAATATCATGTCGTCATCCATACCTATGCGAGCGCTCTCTTCTCCTATATGTTTTAATTGACATGAAATATGTGTGATAAATAAATAAAACAATATGATTACTATAAAATTATTGAAATGATAATAACAAGAGTTTTTTGTCAATATCTCAAAAGTATACTTTTTGCACATAGCAGATTTCGGTTTAACAACGATGATATGTAATGAGAAAGATAAATAAAGTAATATCGGTCTCTGTATAATTTAAATAATCAAATCAAATGAGACATAATATCTGGTAAACAATTTACCGTGGTGATCGCAAATAAATTTTTAATATTACCATTATTAATAATAATTTTCGTTAATAGTAATTTTTAAGAACACATCTAAGCCCTTGAAACCGTATACAAACATAAAAACAAAATATCGTTAAATAATAACACTTGCAAAATAATAAAATAAACTATATGTACACAAAAAAATCTTTTCTCATTTTCAATAGTACAGTTTCCGTTTCCTCCAATAATCCACAAAATTATGGTAATAATAATAAAGAAATACAGGAATTTGTGTAGGTCTATGGAGGTGTGATAAGTGACGCTATAATACACAATTACACATCGACGCTAGTGCGGGGACATTTGTAGAAATTGAGGAGTGAGCGCGGTTGAATCATTTTATTTGATGATAGGTCAAATAAAACGACTCCTTGTTGTGTTTCTATTTGATGTGTGAATTAGATATTATAGTCGCTAGCAGCAATAGGGAAGAAAACGATGGCCAGGGAATTTGCTTGTTTGTTTGTTAGTTGATTTCAAGAATAAACAATGTTCTGGCAGGACAACGAATGACTTTCGTAGGGGAATTGATTGCCATATAATTTATCTAATATTTTGTTCATTTTAATTTAAATACGAATTAACATAATTACACTAAGAGGTAACTGATTTAACTGATTTTTTGAAGAGGTAACTTTTTAAAGAAAATATAGGAAATTGTTGTCATAGCTATTTATAAAATTAATTTGAATTTGGAATTTTAAATAAAACGAAAGATATCAATATTCACACTAGCCAGTATTAAAAATAGGCAGTTTCGTAGGTAAGGACCTAATATATACAAACCTTTACCATTTATCGCTCTTTCCATTAGTGAAAACCGTATCAAAATAGGTTGTATAGTTTAAAAGAAATAAGCACGTATCCAAGATTATAATGTATAAACTCGTCCTCGCATTTCCCATCCCTACGTCCAAGTGCTAGTTACAATATGAATAACAGATATATAAAATGGTGGGTGGCAACTGTAAGTAAGAAATAGAAAAAGTATTTTGTGTTCATAGATTACTTTCACGTGAGAGTAAAATTCAGTCTAATGAAGTACAATGGAGATTTGATGTGAGCTCTTTTTACGGCTGAATTAATATGGGTTTGGGAATCGGTTTGGAAGCGGTGGCTGTGAGCGTGTAACGTATTCAAAAAAATTCTATTGAATTCGAAAGAATCTAAGTGCTGACGTAACGCCTCTCTTCTTAAGAATTCATGTACAGCGGACGAACACTTTTAAGTGATTTTTATGGTAACACATGGACATTTAGACTGTCGGCGAAGCAGTCATTTTTGTCACTAAATAGATTTTAAAGAGACACTTTTAATTGTCATCAAATTATACTATTTCAAAAACAAAAAAATAATTATATTTTATTGACTTTATTATGTATGATGATGGATCATTGACCGTGAGAAGAAATTATGTATATTACAATTATTACAAAATTATAATACACAAATCGCAGACTGTGTTTACAATATAATAAAATAAATTAAGGAATGTAATAAAGAAAAAGTATGAGCTCAGAATCAGATTTTGTAATAACCTTTTGGTTTTGATTACATTTTTAAATTTATTTATAGACTTTATTTCAGACTTCATTTGTGTCCATAGCTTTTTTTTTAAATTATATTACTATACATTGTAGAAAATTAAAATTAAAATATAAACTAACAATTTACATAATGTGGTGATGCATGTGGATATAGTAAAAATGATAGAACCTATCATTTTCTATTGAGGGTGATGTGTGACATCACCCAATGTTTTATTATTGGCAGATAATAATCTGCTTGTCTGCACGTTTGTGCACGTTAATCTCAAAATCGGCTTAACCGATTTAAATGCGGTTTACACTGATGTATTGTGCAAGGTTTACAAACAAAAAAGTTACACGCCATACCGAATACCACGCATACGAAGTTGCAGGCTCCGCTAGTTATTAATTATATTTGATAATTATTAATAATTATCAAACATTTCTCATCGGAGCAGTGCTTAATAAGGCTTCATAAGGCCCAAATTAGGCCCCACATGGATTTGTGGGGCTTAAGGGAACAAACTCAGCGTTCGCCACCTGCCCTGTGGAGGCCGTGAGGAGGTTGGCCGACGCTGGTCGGCTCACAGTGGGATAGAGCTCCGCCTCTATTCAGATAATGGACCAGCGCCCCATGCGCTGCTTCAAGTGCATGGGGCTGGGCCATCCAGCAGTAAGATGCCCGTCCACCAAGGACCGCAGTGGATTGTGTCACCGCTGCGGCACGGACGGGCATGTAGCCAGCGGGTGCGAGGCGACGGCGAGGTGCGCCACCTGCGCAGACGCAGGCCTCACTGCAAGCCACAGGATGGGTGGGCTAAACTGCAACCCCCCACCTGTAAGAGGTCGGAATTATGCGGCCGTATTGGGCCTCCGAAACCTGACTCCTCCTTCAATGAAGGAGGAGACCATGGACCTGACCCATTAGGTCCAACTGGGAGAGAGCGGGCGGAGGGTCTACCTACCGCTACCCCTAACGCAGACGAGTGGGCAGGCGAAGATGGGCGTGCCACGCCCTCCTTCAAATGCCTAAGGACCTGTGCGCTTGGCTTGGCCGCCGTGCGCGCGACCGAAAGGTCCCCTTGTCTCGGTGCCCCCGGGCAATCTCCCCCACACCTTTGGCGTTAGCTTTGCTAACAGGCTGAGCTGCCCAGAGTTGGACCGGAGTTGTTGGTTCGCCAGAGCCCGGTCCACCTTATACAAGGGCTTCAAGGGGTCACCGGGGAGTTTTAGTGGGTATTCCCATTCCCTTCAGGACTGGGCGAGTCCCACATACCCCTATCGCTTAAGCCAGCGGTAGGGCATCCGTAAATGGATTTCTCCTCGAAAAAAAAAATAATGTACTGCTCTCACCTCTGGGCTGGCGCGCCTAAGTACCAGTTAGATCGATTTGACACCTTGCAGCGTCGAATTGTTCAAATTGTTGACGATCCAATGCTCATACAGCAACGATCAGAACCACTCAGTTTAAGAAGACATGTAGCCTCTCTTTGTGTGTTCTACCGGCTGTACAATGGTTCCAATTAATGCCTACCTCAAACTTGTACCACCGCACTGCGCGCCATAGATGCAAAGTTCATCCGCATTACTTGGATAAGGTGTCGGATGAGTAGAAACTTTATCCCAAGGACAAGCGAACTTTGGAATAACTTTGGAAATATGTGCTTCTTCAAGCGAGCAGTATACAAAATTCTTGCAGGGTCGGCAGCGCACATGTATCCCCCCAGGTGTTGCTTGGGTCCTTAGGCGACGGTAGCCACATACCATCGAGTGGACCGTCAGCCTGCCTGCCGCCCTTAATAATTGTGCTTTGAGTTTTTATAACGAAATCTTCACAAGTATGACATTGACATTATTTTTTTCTATAAAATTGGACCATTTAAATGGGCTATATACAGTGTACCATAGTAAACAATAGCATTGTTTTGTTTTGATTGAACCAATTGTACTATATGATAATGCGTATATTAATTTTAAATTCCATTATTGAATTGATTCTTTCTTGTTTGACTTATAGCATGGAAATGGTTGTGTGTGTATATATTTATTTTTGATCTCATTGACATTTTTTCATTCATTCATTTAACTTATTTCTAACAATGCTATGCTTTCCTACAATTTAAAATCACACTTGTAATATTTCTTTCTGTGAGTTTGTCTCTAATTGGTAAATAAATAAAACAAGCGTGACCAATCTTAAAATATGTCGGCGTATATATGTTAATAATATGCGAATTTTAGTACGAAATTGTTTCAATAATAAAACCAGAAGTCTGTGCAAAACTTTTATTTATCTGAATGCTTCATTCAATAAATTATTGATGGTCACGATGAGGACCACGCCCTCCACGTGTCATAAATATAGTGATGTCTTATTCGCTCGAAGATATTACATCACTGGACAGTGGCGTTTTGTTAACAAAACATCCTACAACGATAACGCTATCGTTTATCTTATATTATTGAGACAATTGCTTTCAACATAAGTCCTGTTAGGACGTCACAAGTCTTCAGTGGGGATTAGGAAATGGGCTCTGGCATCTCTTACTCGTGACCACCTCTCATTAAAAAATCAAAATTATTTCCTTCAGTAAAAGTGAACTTTAGCCATTTTGACAGTTAAGATGGTTTGAACGTTGCTCGTTAAGCATTAGTGAAATATTAGGTAAGGGAAAAATTCTTTTCCCGACCTAATGCCTAATTCCGTATGTATAAACTTATATAATATAACGCATATAGTATAAAAAAGAAATATATATATAATATAAACCTATTTTAACCTATAGAACTGGAAATTGACTACAAGACAGTTTTGACCCATTTGAAGAAAGCTGGAAACACATAAAGTTCGATATTTGGGTGCCACACAAGCTCACCGAAAGAAACCTTATGAATCGTGTACTCATTTGCGATTCTTTATTGAGATCTAACCGTTTCTGAAGAGATTGATAACTGGTGATGAAAACTAGAATACACCTAAAACGGTCGCGGTCAAAAATCAGTCAGGCTTCACACACTGTGCCAAAACCCGGGTTACTCGCAATAAGATGATGCTGTGTGTGTGATAGGATTGGAAGGGCATTGTTCATTATGGGCTTTTACTGCCTGATAGAACCATTGATTCGGATCTCTACTGCCAACAACTGATGAGATTAAAGCAAGAAGTTGAGAGAAAGCGGCCAGAATTGATCAATATAAAGGGTGTGGTCTTTCATCACAACCACACACAATTTTAGCCACTCTGCAAAAGTTAAATAGTTTGATTGAGAGGTGTTAATGCATGCTTCATATAGCCTTGACCTTGCATCTTCAGATTTCCGCCTGTTTCGTTCTCTTCAGAATTCTTTAGGCAGTGTCAGGTTAACATCAAGAGAGGACTGCTAAAACTACTTGTCTCGTTTTTTTGATCAGAAGTTCCAAAATATTTACAGCAACGGGATCATATCACTATCTACAAGATGGCAAAAAGTCATCAAACAAAATGGCAATACATGCTGCAATACTTGAATTTTCGTATAAAATGCGAAGAAATTTTTTCCCCAACCTATTATTTTCTCCCTAGTGCGAAAACTAGTAAATTAAAAAAAATCAGTATTTGACTTTCGGTGTAAAATAAATAGAAGCAAGTGAATTTATCCATTATAATTTTCTATGTTACGTTTACCTATGCATTCCTAATACCTTATCTGTAATCCTACTAAGGTCTTGCACAGGCGGTAACTACTACCTACTTACCATCCACCACCACCACCATCCACCGTCAACTAATAATAATCTATTACTAAAACGACTACCAAAAGTAGTATAATTCATGGCCAGTCCAAGTTGGTTACTGATACGATTTTTTTTTAATATTAATCTTTATTTTAACATATGTAACATTCTAATCCTTTTAAATTATACAAATTCAAAACTTATTTGTTGTAACTAAGTTAGAAGTTTATTTCAAGTTGCGAACTTAAAATCAGGAATATTATACAAAACCCCTGAGTAGTACATTATATAACATAATAATGTATCATATTCATCATAACATATATCATACATACAGCAAAAGGAAACCTAACCTAGCCTTTAATATTTCCATTGACAAAAATTTACTCCAGATAAATCACTTGCATATCCAGACTATTAATCTTTACTACATTTTATTACTAGATATATACATATAATGATATGTAGCATATCTAGCTTTGCCCATTTAAGTATAATTTGGAAATTTAATGAGGAGTAAAATTAACACAAGCGTTACGTTACCTGTCACTCTGACATTTGTGCGACAGCTGACGCATGTGTTTATGTTCCCTAATTCTATTCTCTGCGCTAATAAAAGCAAACGTCCAAAAATATTGTATGAAAAGTGTATCCGCGTTGAGGAACAAAACGACAGAGCAGAGACAGACAGACAGATCGAAAATATGAACTATTTGAACTTTTAAAACGTAGTCACATCTGTGTATATACGAAACTAATATAACTTTTGTTGGAACACGTGACATCTGAGTGTGCAGAATGTAACTAAATAATATAGGAAAATTTTATAAATTAATTAATTTTAACGTTTAAAGGAGTAAATTCATACACACTTTTTTATTAAATTATTTGAATATATTCTGGCATATCACAAATACAGTAAACACAGCGTTGGAAACTATCACTAATAAATTCAATCAAATGAATTTTAATAATGTGTGTGCGTTAAATACGTGGAGATACCACCGGTCAGTTTATAAGTAGGTTGACTAAAAAATAATTTAATTTTTTAGTGGCAGGGCACACTGCGTGATCGATCAGAGACCGACGAGAAATAACAGCACGTGTGCTGTTGTGTTTTAATGAGATAGTAAGGGATATCCGAGCCTATTTCCTTATCCCCTCCTAATCTTTTATCCTCTGGCGTTGGTAATAGGCGACTCATCTACCATCAAGTAGACTGACTTCACATAGGTGTTTTTTTTTATTTGTACAATCTAAGATGTTTCAAACATTCTTTTACATTGTACAGTATGTAATTCGATTATTTATATATTTTAATTATAATTTAATAAATTCATCGATAGTTTTGCCGACGCATACGCAAGAACGTGACACCACTGTTCGCAATAATGGTGATATAACAATCTTTAAAGTTGACAGCGAGCTGACTGATAAAGCAGTACGGCGCATTGACTCAGCCTCAAAACACGTATTTCTTTTATTATTTCGACCACCGTTTATCGATATACGTTTTTGGACGAGCGCATCACTAATTTTTCGATTGTACTCATCTCGAGCACGCGACCCTTTGCCTTGCGATCGCTGCGTTTGGAAAAAATACTATACTAAACATTAGTTTTTCGGTGGACTTTAAATGCATTTCGTTGACAGGTAAACTCAATATTTGCAAGTGTGTATACACGTGTCCCTGTCGTTTACACCGATCGAAAGGAGCGAAGGTTTTACGGTGAGTTTTTAATTTACATCTTCCTTGCACGCGAATGCGGCCGCACGATAAGTTTATGTCCACGCCGAATTACTTCGAAATATGTTCAGCAATTTAGGTGTGTGTAAGATAATGTTTGTTTCGTTTATAATGATCATAGCTTCAGTAACCTCGAATGTACTTACCTCAGAATGAGACAAATTGAAAAAGTGTTACGATTCAGCGGCACTAATTGTAGTTATTCGCGGAGAGCTATTTATAACTAAAAATGCCAATTGTGTTAACGGATTGTCGGAGATGTTTTTCGCACTGACCTTCGCAAGCACGAGTGCGGGTCAACAAACTGAACACCAAATGCACTGCTTTTTTGATGGTGCGCAACCTTGGCGACCCGTTCGCGTAATAAGGCCATATCCAATTGGGCGTCGTTAAAATCTTTGTTGGAACTAATCAGCTGTTTTAAATAAATTGCATATATTTCTTGTTATGTAAAGTTCTACTTGATGGTGGATGGTTACCGTCGTCTATAAGCACGTCGTCTATAACGTCATAAGTGCTGCGAGTAATTAGCAAAATGGATTCTAGCTTTACTTACTGCTCATTTACTAAAACACAACAGCATTCCCTAATTGGCAGCACCTGTGACGTTGGCAGGCGACAGTAGCCACATACCATCGAGTGGTTGTCAGCCTCTTCCATGGTGATCTCCCGTCAAGGGAGAGCCTTATAACATGTAGTGACAGGTCATGTATTGACATGCGGGCGGATAATAATATAGTCTTTAATCTATAGACGATAAAGGAGGTTTTATTGTATGTATTAGCTTTCTCCATTTAATAGCAAAACTAGATCCAATGGCAAATTGTTACAATCGGGCAGAGTCATTATTAAAGACATTCGAATTTCGCTTCTTATCTTATCCGTTGTTTTATCGGAATCGCCTTATTCTGAATAAGGCTTAAGCGATTTTAACTTATCACTTAGTGTGCTGACAGCTGGGGGTAGTGAGACACTTCCTTACAAAGATTAAGTGAATACAGTAGTGGGTCAAATGGTAGACGATATTATTGTCGTCTTACCACTTACTGTCGCGTGATGGCTTCTTTTTATCTTAAGTTCGGCAGACAGGCTCACTGAGCACTGGACGGTGGGTGGCTACTGTCGCCTATAACATAAGCAACGCCACAGTTTCTGCAAGTGCGCTGCTGACTACAGTAGGATTAAGGATAAGGGATTGGATTAGGAAAATGGGCTTTGGCATCGCTTACTCACTCGCCGAAACACAACAGCACACGTGCTGTTATTTCACGGTGATCTTCCGTAAGAGGGTGGTCACTGTCGCCACACGGGCTGCCCAAATGACTGCGTAACGCAGTGCGCCTATTTTCCAGATCCAGACCAGAGACAAATTTGAAAAGTTAATTGACCCTAGAACAGAGCGTCAAGGCAAGCACTCTAACCATATTTTTAATATAGAACCACCACATTCAGTCTTGTTCATCAATTAGCAGCCGCTCTTTTGGGGTCATTTAGTAAAAAATGCCTAAGAATAAATAAAATTAATTGACCTACCTATCTTTACATTATTTCGTATTGTAATAAGGTATCTTTTAAAATGCTGTCAATGCGGTTTATTCATAAATTATGGCATATGCCAATTTATCTATGTATCTTATTTGAATGCATCTTGCTTGCTTAAAAGAAATTCAACTTAATTTATCTGTTGTGAATTTTGATAATTGGCTTAAACTGGTAATAAATTATTAAGTAGGTACGTGTCGGTTGGCATATCTTAAAACTTATCATAATTATTAATAAATCACTCTTATATCATATATACTTCATATATTTTGTAAAATCATATTATCATTAGCATTACATAATCAATACATAAACTGTCGGTATTTAAAAGAAGTCAAAAAAATATTTTTTAGAATTTTTGACTGTTTGTCTGTGCGTTCGTGCACGCTAATCTCAGAAACGGCTCAACCGATTTCAATACGGTTTTCACGGATGTATTGTAGCAAGCTTCCCGTAACATTTAGTGTTTGTTTCATTCCAATCGGTTCACAAACAAAAAAAGTTACGCGCTATACCGAATACCACGCGTAAGAAATTGCTACTGTACCAAAGCTAGTTTGATGGAATGGGAATCCTAGATGAAGGAAAGTTCGATATATATGCGTTGTGTAATCTGCTTAAAGTGTCACATCGCAAATAATCTGCTTGACGTCTTCCTCTACCGGTTTAGTGAGCGGTGGCCTTGACTCGCCATGTGTGCCCATTAAACGAGCGATCATACAACGCTGAGTAAGTAGTATTTAAAGCTTTTCACCATTCACAAAAAATAAATTATTAATTACTATTTGGAATTCCTTTTTCTTTTTACTTTTTATGAAGGAACCTATTAATTTCTACTACTACTAGAACAACCACAACTACAAATAAGCTGTTGTAGATGTAAAAATGGGATTGGGTGACCATATTCTGAATCCTAAGGTCCTAAGGGATGTTTGATGCTCAACTTGTCATTAGACAGAGAAAGTACAGCCGCGGCAATATCTAGTTAAATATGAATATTTTAATCCATTAATTAGCTGCTAATTATTCCCTAGATCTCCGCATTTTTGAGGAAATTTGACATTATTTTTATGTCAAAATTATTATTTTTATTTTAACTATTATTATTTATTATTAACTATTATTATTATTATTAACTATTATTATTTTTCATTAAAATTGACACCGCAAACATCATAAACAACAACAAAACTGGTAAGTATAGATACCGCAAGCATTTTGTGCAATGCTCAAATACGGCCCGGTCTAGCCTCAGTTCGCTTTCGACTGGTTCATGGAAAGTGGTCTTTCGAAAAACAAAAAATGCCTCATTGAGTTTGTTTTGTTATTTATAATATGTGCTGTAATTTAATTAAAATCAATGTTTAGAAAATGTCGTAGCCAGCTGTGTGCGCGCGTCCTCTCAAGTTGAACGTGGGTGGTATACTAAATTGGCGCCGTAGAGTTGGGCGTTGAACATTCGATAGTCTAGTCGTCGCGTCGTTGCATTGCGGAGTGAGGGGAAACGATTTAGATTGTGTTTTAACATCACTAAATTGTGCTTGTGACGTCATAGTAGGCACTAAAAATGTGGCTTGGTTTCATACAGTTTAATGAACTTGCGTCATCTATACTATCTATGTTTGTGAACAAAACAAAGAAAGTTAATAATAAAATAATTGTGAGAAAATTTAAAGAAGCATAGAAGGTTCGAGATTTCGTGGCCCACGCACGATAGCGGAAACGGTTGGACATTTTTATAGATGTATTAAAGTAATTGAACCAGTATTTCCTACATAAAGAATGTGTGTCAAGTGAGTGTGTGCGTGTGATTCGACCCGGGTTTCCTCGCTATCCTAACGGCCAATCAATCAATTTTACAAACGAGTAAAAATTATCTCTCTTGCTACGATTGAATTCGATAAAGAGACTGTATCAAGTTTTAATGGCAGCAATTATACTGAGACGCGTATTTGAACTATGAACTGTGCGATAACATCCCCTTCTTCATTGTCGCACATGTGCTTGTAATCTGTATAACGGTCCACCGCTGGGCGAATGCCTCTCCTCTGGGCGAGGATATGTTATAATATCAATTTAGCTTAGTTAACGACTTCCGACGTTATTTTGCCTCGATTTACAAGCTGCTTGCAATAGCTAATTAGTTGACGCGCTTAAAAATGAATTAAAGCTGAAATTGGAATATTTAATGAAAGCTGAAAACTAATGTGGCGCCCTCTATTGACGATATAATGTTACAAAAAGACTGTGTTCTTAATTTTTGGTGTCAAGGACAATATTTGCGTCAAAATGACTTCGCGTTCTATATAGTGAATGACTTATTTCTTATCGCTGCTTCAAATATGAAATGTGAAATTAAATTTTCAAATATATTCAAATTGTTCAGTATACAATAACGTGTTTTTCCAAAGCCTTCGGTGATTTAAATAAACCCAGGTGATAGGTATAAAAATTCTGGGAATGGAGTTTCAGGCGGAAATAGTTCTGAACTAAATCCTCAATTTATACAGTGACTAGGTCACTTATAAACAGGTGTTAATACATTTATTTGTTGCTCAGATATTTTTGTCAGGCGTTGAATTTTTATTTTTAGAAGATACATTTTACAGTAATTTTTTTGGAGAAAAGGTACTCTGTATCCTTTACTATGTCCCTGACAACGTGTATGCTGATGATGTTCTTTTATGTTACGGTCGGCATACAGGCTAACGATCCACTCGATGGTAGGTGGCTACCGTCGCCTATAACTCAAGCAACGCCACAGCCGCTGCAAGTGCGCTGCCGACTACAGTAGGATTAAGGATAAGGGATTGGGAAGGATTAGGAAAATGGGTTTTGGCATTTTCTTATCCCTTACTCACTCACCGAAACACTACAGCAGACATGCTGTTATTTCTTCTGTAAAGAGGTGGTCGCTGCCGCCAGACGGGCTTGCCAAATGACTACGAAACGCAGTATGCCTTGCCACTGCTTTCCAGATCCAGACCTGAGCCAATTTTGAAAAGTTCACATCCAAAGTTGATCCTGCCGGGAATCGAATCCGGGAACCTTAGAACAGAGCGTTAAGGCAACCACCCTAACCACTCATCCAACGAGCTCGATAATAATAATAAAATATAAAACAAGCTAACTGGCCATTTGATGATTTACGCACCGGCACACATCAGCACATGTGCTGTTATCTGGTTATCCCTGCTATAAATATTGCTAAAAGTTCGATTTTTTTTTTAATAGTTTTCTACTGTGTGTACTAAGATAATTACTTAATGTATTATACAAACTTATCTAGTATGTATTACTTACTTAATGTATTATACTTAAGACACGGCTCGTTTACGATTTTATTATATGTATTAGATTTATTGATTGATTGAAGTAGAAGTTTGACGTGTTACATCTGTTGGCAAGTAGCAATTGTCGACTGTCGCCAAGCAGTCTCCGCTGCGTCAGTTGACCTGCGATTGACCACACTGATTGGATGCAGCTGCCCGTACCACTCGATGCACATTCTGCATCGCAACGAGCCTCCAGAGCCCACTCGGGACTCGAATTAACTGTTTCAATTATATTTTCATACAAATTACATCGGAATGGATACAATTTCATCAAACATGACTATCCTATATAGGATTGAACTCTAGAATTGTCTGGATATCCAAAACTCTCGGTAAAGAAAGAAAGGAAGAAATTTAAAAAAAAATTACCGTACGCAGATAAACTCAAGGTCCTGGACGTAGCCTGTGTCGAGGAATTATAGTCTGAACTAGCTGAGCCCGCAACTTCGTAGTACGCGTGGAATTCGATATAGCGCGTAACTTTTTTGTTTGTAAACCGATTAGAATGAAACAAACACTAAATATTACGGGAATTTGCCATTGGGTGACCATATTATTTGCCAGTGCCAGAGTTATGTACTGACGACATGGCGGCAGCTTTTGTCAACATCAAGGGCAGGGAGGGAACACGCATCATTGTCTGTTCTGCGTACCTACCTTATGACGGACATGACCCTACGGTGGAGCTTGCGCGATTGGTGGCGTACGCGCAACATCACAAAGCCGAGCTACTTGTTGGAGCCGATGCCAATGCCCATCACGTAACGTGGGGCAGCACCGATACAAACAATAGAGGTGAGTTACTACATGACTTTCTCTTAGTTAACTGTTTACAGGTACTCAACAGAGGGAGCAAGCCGACCTTCGTGACAACCGCAAGGCAGGAAGTTTTAGACATAACCTTCGCCACTGACAACATGGCCAAGTTTATATCAAACTGGCATGTCAGTGGAGAAAGCTCTATGTCTGATCACAGACAAATCCGTTTTGATCTAGCAACATCTACAAAAGATCAAACTGTAACATACAGGGATCCAAAAGCTACAGCCTGGGACGTTTATAACAACAAACTAAGGCAAAATCTTGAGGACTTCCCCAAAAGTATATGTACACCGGAGGAGCTAGAACATACAGTGGAGGCTATCACGTGGGCAATAAAGAGTGCCTTTGAGGAAAGCTGTCCACTTAGAACAAAGCACTCCAAAAGAAATGTACCCTGGTGGAACTCAAGGCTCAAGAAGCTTCGGGAGAAAACCAGACGTCTATTCAACAAGGCAAGAAGAACCCTTGAATGGGAAAACTACAAGAAGGCCTTGACTGAATACAATAAGGAGATAAGGAAGTCCAAGCGTGCTGCATGGAGGAAGCTCTGCGAGGAATTAACACAAATGCCTCAAGGGGCCAGAATCCATAGACTGCTCGCGAAGGACAAGCCTAGTCAATTAGGGCTGCTTAAGAGACCTGATGGCTCCTTTACGAACACTGAAGAGGAAACTCTTCAGTTGCTGATAAAAACTCACTTTCCGGGGGCTCAGAGCTTTTTGGCCGGGTCAGACAGAACGCCTTTACACCAAAGGCCTCGAAATGAGGACCGTAACAGAGCGGCTGATCTCATCCGACCCAAAGTTGTAAAATGGGCTATTAAGTCCTTTAAACCCCTGAAGTCCAGTGGTGAAGACGGACTGTTGCCCATTCTATTACAGAAAGGCATAGACGTACTCACGCCGTATCTGGTAAAGATCTACCGGGCAAGTTATGCCTGGGGATATATACCGGAACAATGGACCCGGGCTAAGGTATTATCTATACCTAAGGCAGGTCGGAGGGATTATGCTCTGCCTAAGTCCTTCAGACCAATTTGCCTTACGTCCTTTATGCTTAAAACTCTAGAAAAAATTATAGATAAATACATAAGGGACAAAGCCCTGGCCTCGAAACCCATTCATTCCACCCAGCACGCCTATCAGAAGGGAAGGTCCACAGAGACGGCCTTGATCCAACTAGCTGACAGGGCGGAAAGGGCTTTGGATGATAAACAGATAGCTCTGTGTGCATTTTTGGATATAGAAGGCGCATTTGATAATACTCCCACCGACACGTTAGTGAGGGGACTACAAAACAAAAATGTGGACCCGACTACAGTTAGGTGGGTAAAGGCCATGCTATCCAAACGTAAAGCGAAGGTCAAACTACACGATACCTCGCTCACTGTAGTAACTACAAGAGGATGCCCGCAGGGCGGTGTTCTATCGCCACTGCTTTGGACTCTTGCAGTTGATCAACTTCTGTACAGGCTGGCAGAACACAGGATCGATGCCCTAGGTTATGCTGATGACCTAGTGGTGATCATAAGAGGCTTCTGCCAAAGCACAATTTCGGCCCTGTTACAGAAAGCTTTAAACATCATTTGCGAATGGTGCACAGCAAATGAACTGTTAGTCAACGGTGATAAAACCGCTATAGTACCGTTTAACAAAAAGAGGCTACTGGACAAATTAAAGCCACCTCTAGTAAATGGTAAACGAGTTGAATTTTCCTCAGAGGTCAAATATCTGGGAGTTACTTTCGACCAGAGACTAACGTGGAATACACACATTGGAAATGTGATAAATAAGGCTAAGGCAGCCTTATTTATCAGTCGTCGAATGGTAGGGAAGAGCTGGGGCCCGTGTCCAAAGCTCACCCTCTGGCTGTACACTGCTATTGTGAGGCCGATGATCGCATACGCCTCTATAGTATGGTATAGAAAAGCCAACCAGAAAACGACCATCGACAAGCTTAATGGCTTACAGCGTTTGGCATGTCTGATGATAACAGGAGCCATGTCGAGTTCCCCCGGAGCATCTCTGGAGGCTATCCTGGGCTTACCGCCTCTAAATCTATTTTTAGAGAAGGAGGCGAGAACCAGCATGCACAGAATGATGAATCGGGGTAAACACAATTGGCTGTCCAAGGTACTCAGAGCTCTAGAAGACTCAGTACTAAGGGATCCTATCTTAGGCATGCCTACTGATACAATGGTACCACAGTACATAGAAGCAAAGTATTATACTGTGGAGCTACTCTCAAGAGAAAACTGGTCAAATAATAAGATCTCTTGGGAGGAAGGTAGCCTTTCTTGGTATACTGATGGGTCCAAATCAGGACCTGACGTAGGCTGTGGAGTGTATGGCGGTGACCAGGACTACAGGACCAGTGTAAACTTGGGACAATACGCCAGCATCTTCCAAGCAGAGGTCTTCGCCATCTTAGAATGCGCGGAAATCAACCTGCAAAGAAACTACGTCAACCGTGTAATTTACATTCACTCAGATAGTCAGGCTGCACTTCAGGCACTGGACTCAGACTCTACAGTCTCAAAGCTGGTGCGAAACTGTGTAGACTACTTAAATACCTTAGGGCGCAAGAACAAAGTGGTCCTAAGATGGGTACCTGGCCATATGGGGATCGAAGGCAATGAACTGGCCGACGAACTGGCTCGTGTAGGCGCAAAAGGTAGGCTAATAGGTCCTGAACCTATGTGCGGACTACCAAATAGCCTAGCTCGCTGGACCATATGGAATCAGTGCTTTATTAAATCTTACAAACGCTGGACTGACTTGCCAGGTTTGAACCATTCCAAAGCGCTCATTAAAGCCTATAGTCGAAACGCAACAAATCAGGCTATGTCGCTTAGCAGGAGCAATTTGTGTATGCTATCTAGGGCGCTAACGGGGCACTGCCGCCTCAATAGGCACCTAAAAGTAATGGGGCTCACTAGTACGGGAGAGTGTCGCTTCTGCCATGAGGCAGAAGAAACACCAATGCATATCCTGTGCGAATGTGGCCCCCTGATGCACAAGCGCAGTCACATCCTAGGAAGCCACACAATGGCTTGTGAAGATGTGAAGAATGCCTCTATCAAAAAAGTACTACAGTTCCTTAACGTGGTAGGTATAGGTAGAGAGCTTTAGTTCGCGTGGCGATCACAATATTTCAGCAATGGACGACGTGATACTGGTACTCTAGCAGACAGAAATAGCCACTAAGACAAGATAAAGATAAAGATAAATATTACGGGAAGCTTACTACAAATATACCAGCGAAAACCGCATTAAAATCGATTAAGCCGTTTCAGACAATTCTAAAAACGATTTCTTTGACCTCAGTAAAATAAGTACAACACGCCTCGTTTACAATTTTATTATATGTATAGATGTGCGTTTAAATATATAGATATAATATATTTTGTGAAAATGAAACAATGGACACAATATAACGACGCAAATCCACGAATGATAACCTTTTTTATGATATAATAGTATATATGACATCTAACGTTTTTTTTTTATCACAATAAATTATTATATAACGTAGATTTTTTTTGTATTATCGAGTACAGGGTTCGTGTTCCCGCCCAGAATAAACTGGAAATCCCTGGGAGCATACCTAAACTCCAAATGTCTTATAAAGAACTAGCGGCCAGTCCCGGCTTCGGGCGGGTGGACATTTATTTTTTAAACATTTTGGGATAAATGTATGTTTATTCCTGGAAAACGGCAATTTTGTATGAAGGGGGGGAGGGGTGAAGGGGGTGATGGGGGATGGTGAGTAGCTTATGTTACTCGATGATAAT
Source organism: Bembecia ichneumoniformis (assembly GCA_910589475.2). Taxonomy (NCBI): domain Eukaryota; kingdom Metazoa; phylum Arthropoda; class Insecta; order Lepidoptera; family Sesiidae; genus Bembecia; species Bembecia ichneumoniformis. Next base: position 200,782 of record OU342546.1, read on the forward strand.
GTAGCTTTCTATAGGTGAAATAATTTTTAAAATCGGTTGTCTTTTTTTCTTAATTTAACGTTACCTTGTCAATTTCTAAATATAAAAATGAATTCCCATTTCCCTTGGTCACGGCATCACGCGTGAACGGGTAGACCGATTTTAATTCGGTTTTCGCTAATGGAAAGAGGGATAAACGGGGAATGTTCATATATACTAAAATGCACCACGGACGAAGCCGGGGGCTGGCCGCTAGTTTTATATAAAAATACCACCCATTTTGCCGACTTTTCACGTGGATTTTCCAAAAAAATTCTTTCATACAAACCTTGTCCTGACAAACACATTTAAAAAAAAATCAGCAAAATAAGTTTTTTTTTTTATTAAAGATGGGTTCGCTCTTGCCCAGCATCTATCCATGTAGGAAGGATGAGGCCGACGATGGAGCGAGCTCACCCAGAAGATGCCTATTCACTCGAACCTTGAAAAGATTTGGGTTATATGAGCTCGGAAATACAGACGCCGGCAGGGAGTTCCAATCCTTAGCAGTGCGCATCACAAAAGATTTATTTATTTTATGCCTTTTTTAGATATTTTAATGTTCCGAAGTTTACACGTGGTTTTTTCGTAATTTTATTAATTTATCCTTGAGCCGCGCTTGTTACCCCCATTAATGAATGTCGATTAAGTCGTTAACTTTTACTATACCTTATTAACGGAGGGTCCAAGGGATTTTCAAATATTACACTCACACTCATAAATTGGGCAGTAATTAACCTCTCACGGATTACCACAATGATATTTACAATATCCATGTGACGTGTGCTGTTTATGCTGTCCCTGCTTGACATAGGTCAAATGGCACATCAGTCTGCCTGCCGATTTTTACATAGAAGATGTGACACTTTATGTTTTAAAGAAACTCGTATCTTCAAGCGAGCTCTTGGCTACCCACTGGCTAAGTTACGAAATCGTTATCCTCCGGTTGAGTTAATCGCTACGCTAAGTTTTTTGCACCAAGCGCTTCGCGGAATGTGGCTCAAGGATAAAGTTTCATGTCGTTAAGTTATAATACACGATTAATAAGATTAATTGTCTGAACATTTCTAGTGCGCGTATTCGAAATCAGTTTAGATCGTATATTATTATTATTATTATTTATGGTATATTCACATAAGGTAATAAATGTTTATCATAGGTTATTTATATGTTTAACTAGCCGAGCCCGCAACTTCATACGCGTGGTATTTTGCTTGTAAAGCGATTGGAATGAAACAAACACTAAATGTTATGGGAAGCTTGCTACAATACATCAGTGAAAACCGCATTCAAATCGATTAAGCCGTTTTTGAGATAACGTGCACAAACGTAAAAAAAATCGTCTGTACGAAAATTCTGAAAGCAATTTTAAAACATGGTTGATTACATAAATACAACGTGTACAAATTGTTTTTTTTTGAAAAAATGTCCAATATACAGAGATACAGCTCGTTTACGATTTTATTATATGTACATTGGATAACCCTATTAAATTATGTTCAATAACACGGAAATAAAATGTATTTTGTTATATCTTAAGGGGGCGTCCATTATTTACGTGAGGCATCCAAGGGGAGGGGGGCGGGGGTTTGTATCGAGCTATCGAACTGAATTTCACCCAATTTTTATTTATTAAAAACTTTAGCTTATTCATTTCAGCTATAATGCATCAGCTGTAAAAAAGTGTGACGTAAGACGCTACTAGTACCTAAGATTCTGTGCGCAAGCGACAAGGGCTTAGAGTGGCTAAATCAGAGCGAGTTTGATTTTACTGAAAATCACATAGACATTTTGTTTCCAGTCTCTCTTAATACCGTGCACGAGTGGATAATAATCTTTTATGAATTTTAGTAGCTAGTTCTAATTTAAGTGTTTTAGTGTTCAATTATATTACTGTGATTCTACACTAACATTTAAGATTCTAAACATCTTAAGTATTAGTCTTAATAGTTTTAAATAAAAATAATGAAGCAAATTATGTTATTTACAATAATTCCAACGCATTTACACAAAAAGTGATTTTTTTTTATTATAAATCTCACGTGAGATTAGGGGATAGGGGTAGGGGGTCAGCAAAATGTCACGAAATCTCACCATGGGGGAGGGGGGAATAATACGCCAAAAATGCCTCACGTATTAATTAATGGACGCACCCTAAGGTGTGTGCTACGACGGGAGATCGCAACTTTAATCGGAAAATCACAGCCAGGGGTTGTATTTTACGAAATCTCCTAAGGATTTTGATACAGTTTTCACTAATGGAAAGAACGAAAAAGAAGGTTGTGTGTATAATTTGCAGAAAAAATAATTGTATCCTTGCAAAACCGGCGGAGTATCGATAGAACGACGTAAAATCATGACGTTTCTAAAGGAGAATCCCCGTTTCTCATACAAGCCTGGGCTATGACTGTACAAATCTGGAAATTGTCCTATAATTAGGAAATTAAAAAATATTGTATGAGCCCAATCTTCACTATTACCAGCAATGGCCAAGTTTGTAAATAAATCGTACAATATGCACATTTGAGGTTATGTCGTGGATGCGGTTCTGATACGATGGGAATCGTAATTGCAATTATACAATGTCATAGATGTCATATAATTACATTATATGCCACTTATTATACAAAAATAGTCGTAGTCGTATCGTAGCACATACATAAAATACAAATCTTGGGTCCACTCAATGCAGACACAGAATATAAAAAAGTTCTTTTAGCTAACACAATAATAAGTTGGTAAATAAATATCTTCATAGATATTATGATTATTATGAGTTGTGGGTTTCCGGGATGATGGCCCAGGTCTGTTGGAAATTCTTCCAAACGTTTCGTCAACAACTGCGGTTGACATCCTCAGTGGTGTAGTCCAAGTTAGAAGAAAAAGTACATCACATCACTGCACTTCACTTCTGCACTTTTCGACTTCTCGAGCGAGACTGATATGACTGAAATTAAGCGAGCGATAAAACCGAGGAGAAACAGGACTAATACCGAAGACAAAAACCCAGATAAAGGCAGAGCATTCCTCCCATATATTAAAGGAGTAACGGATCGCATAGGAAAAATGTTACAGAGCAGAAACATCAAGGCCATATATAAGCCCACGAGCCAAATCAGAAACCTGCTCGGTTCAGTTAAAGACCCAAGGGATCCATTATCCTCGACAGGGGTATATAAAATACCTTGTGAATGTGGCGCAGTATACATCGGCACCACAAAACGCAGCATTAACACCCGAATTAAAGAACACAAGGGCAACTGTCGCAGAGGAGAGACCGAAAAATCGGCAGTAGCTGAACACGCCTTTTCTGAAGGCAATCATAAAATCCTTTTCAAAAACACATTAGTTCTGTCATCCGAGGTACACTATCACTCACGCCTTAATCGGGAAGCCATTGAAATTTTCAAGCATCCAAATAATTTCAACAGGAAGGAGGAAAATCTAAGGCTACACAACATTTGGTATCCGGCACTACGCAGGAATAATAATAATAATGAAAGAAAGAGAGGGCATTATAACCCCTCTCCTAGTGACCACACCCCACCAAGTCAACCACGGGGTGGGGATATAAATTTAAGTTTAAATATAGACACATTCCAGTCGACAAATCAGTCTCGCTCGAGAAGTCGAAAAGTGCAGAAGTGAAGTGCAGTGATGTGATGTACTTTTTCTTCTAACTTGGACTACACCACTGAGGATGTCAACCGCAGTTGTTGACGAAACGTTTGGAAGAATTTCCAACAGACCTGGGCCATCATCCCGGAAACCCACAACTCATATGGATACCGGCCGAGAAAACCTACATTCTACTATTATGATTATTGCATTTTATCTACGCTCCGCTTATCGATGCACCATTTATGCTAATTGATAAGTATTTTTAATGAAATAACATGAGTAAATAATTTTGAATCCGATTTTCAAACACACTAAAGAGTATAGAATACACCAAGACACAGAGTAGTAGCAAGGTGCGTTTATGGAAAAACAAATTCATGGACTTTTTGCATTTGGCCATTATTAATGAGGCTAAGTTTTAGCTGGACTATATAAAAAAAGATATTTTTTTGTGTATACATTTATTTAGCTTGTACTTTTATAGCCCAAAAGGGGGGTTCCTTTTTATACTTTTATAGCTCGATATTTTGCAATTAGAAAAGAGTTTATGTTGAGTTGTTATTGTTGAACTAAGTTGATATTGTTTTTAGCAAATTTGGTCAAGTTGATATAGTTTGTGGTCGATTATGCAAAGTTGAGACTAGATTCCGTATGCTCTATGACGTAAATGCAAAACGGCTGCAGTCATTTGCACCGAGTGACCACTTGCCACCTGACCCATAAAACTCAGTGTATGCAGTTCACACCGTCACCGCCCGACCGCGCGAGCCTTGCGAATTCACCGCCATTAGTGCTTCGTTTAGCTACTAGATTTTTGGAACTAGTCTTTCTGATTTTAAAATCCTTTGAACTGTTATTTATTTTTAACCAGCGACCGCCCCCGGCTTCGCCCGGCGTGCAATTTTTATATATAAGAACATTCCCCGTTTATCCCTCTTTCCATTAGCGAAAACGAATTAAAATCGGTCTACCCGTTCACGCGTGATGCCGTGACCAGGAGAAATGGGGATTCATTTTTATATATAAGAAGAAGATTGACCGTACGTATTTGTTTAGTTAAACCAAGTTAAGTCAACGATAACCACCGTTATTATTATGTCGCATTTGAACTATTTATAGCATTAAGTTAAGAATTTGTAAAGATAAATGAAGTTTGAAAACAAATAAGTATAAATAAGTATAAGAACTTGACTTTATAAACAATATCAAAGGTACAAAGGTGACAGCAATACTCCATGCAAGATCGGACTTGTGCTTTATATAAAGAGAGGAGCTGTTCAGGTGTGAAGCATGGCTGCACCCTATTTAGGATGTCCAGCTTTTGGCCGCTGTTGGGCTCCTTTTCGCAGTGAACAAAGACGCTTGAGTTTTGGTGGCGTTAGAACTAACCAGATTCTTGTCTCTCCATTGACATATAAGATTTAATAAAAATAAAATTAATTAAAATATGTAAATTTGAATGGTAATAGAATTGTAGAGAGATCCTTCACCGTCTCTTTATGTAAGACCATCGCGAATGGTATAGCCCCACTCCCTTGTCAATCCCTGGTGTTGTTTTAAGATTAAAGGTAGCTACAAATATCTATCCATGTATGATTATTTATTTTATTTTGTTTACATTAAGTATTGTTATGTTTTTACAAGACAGTAAGCAATGAAAACTTATAGAGCAAACGATACCATTGTGCATTCATAGAGTCGACGTAAACCAATAACCGATGTGCCCTGACTTTATATTTGTGTAGAAGTACCGATACCTTGGATACCGTCTCTTGATGTTTCAGGGAAAATAGAACAATGGTCAGAGACAAAGGGATAGCGTTCGTTGATTAGCGTCGTTTCAATGGGAAGGTACACTAACGGCCCATAGTCCCGACGATACGGTTAATACGACCAGAGCCGTTTTCATTTAGGGAATTATAAAATAAGGTTGTCTGCACTAATGGAAAGAGTGATAATATAATTTGCAGACCTGGCGGAAACAGCCTGTATCCACCGTCGACCTGCGGCCCTTATGAGGTCGTCTGTCCTACTCTGTTGTGGGTGGATATCCTACTCTGCGCTTGAAGGTCCGCGGTCTCCACTCGAGAACCTTCCGGCTTCAGCGGCGCATCGTACTATGTGTCCTGCCCACTGCCACTTCAAATTACTAATCCTCCGGGTTTACTTAGACGAATAAGGATCTTCTCATTCCTGATTCCATCGCGCAAGTGGATATCTAGCGACGTTGACTTTCTTAATAAGCCTATAGTTAGAGACCATGGCAACACACATGGGTGTTACCTTTTATTATTTGATACTGAGGAATTCTGACGAGAAGATCTCTCTGAGCTTCTCTCACGCTGCCCATCCGAGCTGGATTCGACGATTGACTTCCTTTCCGAAGCCGGCTCTATCTAATTGGACTGGACTACTAAACAGAATAGGAACTTTATTATTAAATAGAACTAAATAGAATATAATTTTATTTAGAAATAGAAACTTTATACATACTTTTTAGCTTTTTAAATTTAGAAACGTTATATGCATTTATAACGACCAATTATTAAATTTTATATGGCAACTTAGGATTTTGTCTAAGAATGTGCATATGCGATAAAAAGTTATTTTAATAGTCTAATTCTTAAAGATGTAATGTTGACAAGTACATATTGGACCAGCGACATCTATTGGGTCGGCGACAGTTAAAACAAAGTATATTGCAAGAAATTCGTGGTAAAACGATGTTTTTGTTTAACCATTTTGTTTTTGTTTTACTGTCATTTAAACAGAAACTTCTATTCACTTACATTTTATTTTTTAAGCAGGTATCAATCCATTCAATTATCCACAACCGGTTTTTAAATGGATATATATAATAAAATCGAAAACAAGCCGTGTCTTTACATTAAATATTGTTTAAAAAAACTATTTGTACAGGTTACACTTATGTTACCGAGGTTTTTAGGATTTTTGTGCGTTTGTGCATGCTAATCTCAGAAACTGCTTAACCGATTTGAATACGATTTTCACTTATGTATTGTAGAAAGCTTCCCGTAAAATTTAGTTTTATTTCATTTCAATCGGTTTACAATAAAAAAAAGTTACGCGTTATACTGAAAACCACGCGTACGAAGTTTCGGGCTCAGCTAGTATATAATACATATATATGTATGTGTGTTAGATGCGTTTTAAATGGATATGTGTATGTTTAAATGGGTTTAATTAAATGGATGTATGTGTTATTAAGTGGATTTTATAATGGATATACATATTGGAATGTATTTTAATAGTAGATTTTACAACAAGTGCACAAAATGAACCATTTCATAACATTTCTTTAAACGCACGAAAAAACAAGAGCTGTTTCCCGCCGCTTTATTTTTTTTTAATCTTACGACATTGACATTGACCTATACAGCCTACTATTAAATTAATTTTGTAATAATAATTTTCTTAAATTAATTAAATAACCTACCGTACTTGAATTTAAATTTTAATATCTTTTATGTCTTAAAAAACACATAAGGCAAATAAATTCTATCTATGAACTTGTTATTGTGTTTGGCTGTATGGCTCATTTTCTTTGCCTCGATATAGATACATTTATGAGTAGATACGTTAATGCACTTGTGCACAAAATTCGATTTTGTGCAGCCTATATCCTGCACAAATAAGCACTTTCAGAGCATGAGAAGTGAAAAAGGATTTTAAATGAATATAATAATGTGTGTGTGTTTTAAATGATGTTTAAATGGATATGGGGGGATATTTGTATGTGCCTAGTAACACAACAGGTATATACTAGTAAGGCTACATATACGTGGTCCACGGCCACCGGTTTTACGAGCGAAGCTTACGTCATGTTATATTTTATCAGGGAGCTTTTTTTCTCCTTTTTTGTTTCGAATAGATACTGCGCAGTTCCGAAGAAATGCGTCGGCGGCCTTGAACATTAGTATGGCTTGCGGACGAACCCGTGGTTCTGTATATTGATCCAAGCTTTGTAGGATTCTGCATCACACAGTCATCACTACATGTTTATAGAAAACTCTAGGCTAGGTAGAAACCAAACACACACAAATCACCCATATGTGTTTATATGTATGTATATCGCATATGGCCCCATATGGAGGCCCATATTATGTTCGTACTGAGCTGGGAATTCCGCCCCCAGATCTCATTAGTTCAGTACGCGATAATGGCGAGTGGATCTTTTTGACTCCTTATAGCGGTGAATTGTTGGCGACAGATAAATTTATCCTATCTTTAAACGTACTTTATCGTCATAGGATTAAGAAAAACCTTAAACCTTTAAGTAAATGGCAGGGCATGAGGGCACACTGCGTTGCGCAGTCATAAATTGGGTACCCCATGTGGATATCGTCCCCTCACAGTGAACACCGTGAACTAACACCATGTGGCACTACTAGTAGTGTCACGGGTAGTTCCACGGGTAGATACTGGTGTGCCGTTTTCCTATCCGATCCTAATCTTAATTCTACTAAGATTTAAAACGCACTTGCGTGCAGTATCCTGTAGCAGAGTTTGTAATAGTAAATGATAGCCATCTACAGTCAAGCGAACAATCTTTTTGGGGTTCTTTATTTAAAAATAAATTGCCTTCGTCCTTCTCGTAGAGCAAGATTTAAAAGACGTAACAGACACTTAAAGTTATTTACGCATTTTTAATATAAATATGGTACCGATTGGGGGAATTTTTTATTTCATATTTTTTTCCGTCTACATTTCTACGTCCGGTCTTATATCTTATGCCTATTGATAAATAAGATAAATTGCCTAAATCGTAAACGAGCCGTGTCAGTACATAAAAAAAAATTTCACATTGTACATTAAAAAATAGTTTTTAGAATTTTTGTGTGTTTGTTTGTGCGTTTGTGCACGTTAATCTTAGAAACAACTTAACCGATTTAAATACAATTTTCACTGATGTATTGCAGCAAGCTTCCCGTAACATTTAGTGTTTGTTTCATTCCAATCGGTTTACAAACAAAAAAGGTACGCGCTATACCGAATACCACGCATACGAAGTTGCGAGCTCAGCTTAGTCATTAATAAAAAGTGCGTATTCCACATATACTTACTTATGTACTTAACTGTTTTGCTAACACCGTCAGGCACTTTCGCATAGAGAACCCTAATATTTTAAAATCGCAAGAAGCACTTTTTTCACTGGCCGTCCTTCAATCGGCACACCTGCTGCCGGCTCTCTTCTTCACTTTTTTTACCTTTTAACGGCGACGCAAACTGACTCATCGCCGCCGCCTCCACGCTCCAAGCTTTCTTCGAAGGCTTACGCAATAAATAATCTATGTTTACTAATATTATAGCAAGGTTAAATTTGTTTGTCAAATTAACCTTATTTAGTTGACTAAATTTGGAAATTACGTTTAAAACTATAGCTTAGCATCTATTTCACCCCAAAAATGTATTATTTTAAGAAAAATAGGTCTTTTCCATTAGTATTTTGAGTTTTTAGAAATGAATTTGAAAAAACATTTATTTATTAAAAAACACAATTGACTGTCATAAAGAAACACTTCTATGCGCTTATCTGATTGGTGTTTAATGTCACGTGATTGAACGCCTCATTTTGTCGATTTTATTTTCCAAAAATATTATTAATCTTTTATTATTTTAATAGAAAATTTGTTTTCTTGTTTACTAATTATCATGGTTAATCATTAGAAACTCTAAGCCATCCGATTTATTCTTAGTGGAAATAAGCCTATTCATTCACTAATAGGCATCTGCACTATCTCTGAATAGAATTTAATTATTTATACAAATTAAGACCCGTTGACGAGCCCGTTGGATGGTTAGGGTGCTTGCCTTAACGCTCTGTTCTAGGGTTACCGGGTTCGATTTTGAACCCGGTAACCCTAGAATAGGGTCAACTTTGAAAATGAACTTTTCAATGTTGGCTCTGGTCTGGATCTGGAAAGTAGTGGCAGGGTACACTGCGTTTCGCAGTCATTTGGGCAGCCCGTCTGGCGACAGTAGCCTCTCTCTTAAAGAAAACCACCGTGAAATAACAGCACGTGTGCTGTTATGTTTCGTTGAGTGAGTAAGGTATGCCAGAGCCCACTTTCCCATCCAATCCATAGGACTGTAGTCGGCAGCGCACTTGCAGCAGCTTTGGCGTTGCTCGTGTCATAGGCGACGGTAGCCACCTACCGTCAAGTGGAGCATCAGGTTGACACCTGTCTGAAGAACGTTACATAATATAACGATAACAAACTGGTTATTTTTTATCAAATTTGAAACAAAAAGTATAAAAGAAAAAGAAGAACATACACCTAAATTTCAAAGCAGATATTAAAATAGAAAAAGTTATATAAGTACATAATTTTCAGAAAAAATTGAGCAAAGGTACCTACTAGCTGAGCCCGTAACTTTTTTATTTGTGAACCGATTAGAACGAAACAAACAATAAATGTTTAGGGAAGCTTGCTATAATACATCAGTGAAAACCGCATTCAAATCAGTTAAGCAGTTTCTGAGATTAGCGTGCACAAACGCACAGAAAAACAGACCTCGGTAACTAGTACAACATGTACGATTTTTTTAAAATATTTTATGCAACACGGCTCGCTTACGATTTTATTTTACATGTGTAGATCTAAGATGTTTATAAGTCACTGGTGTAGATTAAGGTGGAGACAAACGCTAAATACTAAAAATATCCATTGTTTAATGGAGATGTTACAAGAAATAGACGAAACAATTGCTTTGAAAAAAATATATATTATACTTAAACATGTGAAGAACCAATTGTATTAATTAGAATTTTCGTTAAAATAATAGAAACTCCACAAAAAAAGTTAGAACACAAGAGGAATTTGATTTTTATTGAAAATTCTCTCGAAAACTGTTTATTGCGCGCATATGAATCCTGTACCTATTAATAAGTTAATGTCAGTTTAAAAAATTTTATAAATAAAAATATTTTTTTGTATTGTTCTAATGGTAAAAACAAAAAAAAACACAATTTCTAGGTCCGTTGAATTGTCTCCGCCGCCAGCGAGTTCTATTGTATATGTCATTTGCCCAAGTGAAGCCTTTAAGTCGCAGGCGATCATTTGAAACAAACACTAAGTAGGTTTCCAATAAGCACTAATGCTTTATATGGTATACTAGTGAGTTGAAATTATACGAGTATGTATAGATTATGATTTCATAAGATACTTATAAGGTGATCGATAGCTCACTTTGTATTGATCTCGGTTGATCTAAGAGGATACTTTATAGGCAAATGAATTACTTATAACGTATCCTGATCTATGTACTTGAACTAAAAGCCTTGACAGAAAAAGACCTGAACTAGACAATGAACTTGACACGAGAAACCCTCGACAAAGCCTCTTTTTGATTTTAACAAAGACTTTAATATCTTCCATACCATGCACGTTCTTTGTAATAGCGACATCTAAGTGTGGATATGTCGTGAATATAGGGATAGAGAAGCCATCCTATCCTGTCAGGGTCTCGCATACCCTATGAAGCTTGGGTTTATAGATTACTGTAGCCACCTACCATCAAGTATTCTGACTGCAACTTACCTGCCACTTCTTATCGTAAAAATAAAGATGTCATGTCTCAACCGATTTATTTAAAACTAGCTGTGCACGCGGCTTTGCTCGCGTGGAATTCAGATTGTTTCTCGGTGTCTCGCAGTCGTAGCGTGCGTCTTGACTTTGCACTGCCTTCGTGGTTTCACGGCGCGGTCGGGCTTTACATATATCGTACATCTCTTTAACATATCCAGTAAGAAGCAAAAATCAAGTGTATTAATTACATGTGACGATAAATTTTGATAAGGATTCATAATTTTATTGATAGTATGACCAATAAAAGTCATCTAGCAATTTTTATTATTTTTTTTTTAAATAAAAAAATTAGTTTTTGTGGCTTAAATATAAAAGTTAGACATAATTACGCTGTTGCTGATCTTTTTGTAGGCATATCAAGCTCTACAACTTTTCTAAGAAATCAATCACCGTTAAAGCAGCGTTCGAAAAAAATGTTTTCATTCGACCGTTATTTCGTCGACTTACTTTGCAAATTCGATTACCACGAAATAGTATAATTCATTACAAGTGCGGAAAGGCTGTCAAAATAATGTCAATTAAAAAGAAAAACCAACCATGAAGTTTTTACTAAAAAGTTTTTATGATTCATGCAAATACGGATATTTCTAAAAAGAAGCTACGAATTTGTTTCAATATCAGATTTAATGATTTGATTTAATGAGTTTATTAGGTTAGGTTTCATTTCATTTCATCTCATTAAATTTCATTTTTATTTCAAATCAATAAAAAAATTCTACTGAAGACTTGGCTGTATGGGCATAGTTTCCTTTGCCTACCAGAATGGTTGAAGAAAAAAAAATCTCTGCTTATATTCTACGGTTGGCGCCATTTTCCAGAAATTTTCTTTGCGAGTTTAGTTGTTTGTTTTATTAAATTGCTTCATTTTTTCGCAACTGTATTAAAAAAAGTCGTTCAGTACACGTGCGGAACCGTCATTGCAACTTGTTCCGACTGTCAACCCTCGCCTTCGGCTGCGCCTCGGCTCGGGTAGACATTTGTCGGAACTCTTTGCAATAACAGCCTTTCCGCACTTGTAATGAAATATACTATTTCATTTTACGGGATAATACATAGCCTGTGTCCATCCTGAAATTCTATTCTATTTCTGAAAGATTTTTTAAATCGTATGAGTAGTTTCGAAGATTAACCCCTACATTCAAATAAACATACAAACTTTTTATAATATTACTATATAAAATAAAATCCAAATTAAAAGCAGACGAAGCCGGGTGGCACAATCGGTATAACATTAACAGGTGTCTCTTGTTTTCCCGTTTTTTTAGAAGTAACATGTGATTTTTTTTTGTGATTGTGCCCACTGAGATAATGCTTTAATTTGACATCCGCAATTTATTTATTGAGATTGATGATTTCATTGCGTAATTACTATACTGCGCGCCAATTCTTTTAAACATAGTAAACATCTGACACTCATAAACATTTTGTTTATGAGTGTCAGATGTCAGATGCGAATTATTTATTTATTTAAAGCAAACCCAATATATTTCACTAGTATATAAAATCAAAATTTCAAAACGTGAATTTTTCAAACCTGTTTAAAATTTCAAACCTGCCGGGAATCGAACCCGAAACCCTCGAGCGTTAAAGCGAGGACCCTGAGCACTCATCCGATGGGCTCGTCAAGACTTAAATGACCTTTCAAAATGTATAAAAAGTATCTTCAATTATAAATTACAATATATAGGCCCGATCCGATAACATGTCATTAATTCGAACACGTTTTTTATTATATTTATGATAGTCGGACCGTATCATTATCGTTATCATTATAGCATAAGGTCGTATTTTACATTAATGTATCCCAATTTTATTTACGATTAGAAATTGTTTAGAACGTTAACAAAACCATTTTGGTAATTGCTGAGCCACATTTTTAGTGTTGTGGATAACGATTATCGATGTCGATGCTTTAATTTTTTTTAATTTAAATAGAAGAACAACACCGGATGATCAAAGTGTGCTGCCTATCTAAGATACGATAAAGGTGACGGGATAAAGGAAAGGGCTATGACATCTCTAACTCTTACACAGAAATACAATAGAACACAGAACGCTTCATTACACGGTGACATCACGGTGGTGTTCTCTAAGGGGCTGGCTACCGCCACCGGTCTGATATTGTGCCACCACTATCGCTACTGACTATTTTCCCTATTACTATTAATTATTTTAAAATATTATTATGATAATTTAAAAATAAATTCTAATTTTAACTTAAATCGACATCGATAAACACAATCATCAAAGAGCATCCCTAAAGTCATTGGAGCGTTTAAATTGAAATTTCGCACATAATTGTACACCAAACTGTTAAGTTTAATACACAGTAAATTTAAGTTACTGAAATTGAGTTATAAATATACTATTTATTAACTAAATGTACACCTTATCGATATCGAAGTAAGGTCGATATTCAATCAATAATGCCCATTGGTCGTAACTTAAATCGTGCATACGATTTACACACATTTTATTATTTAATGACAGGCACTTGTGCTTTTGCTTGTGTTTCGAATGATTTAAGATGGTGTTTTTTATTACGCGGCAAAAAATAATTTGTACACTCGCGAATAAAATTAACGTCTCATTGGCGAGTGCTGACAAGTGAATAATAATTTTTTTAACCGTCAGTACCTGACCGCGTGTTGTCTTTTAATTAGATACAAAATCACTTAAATGTCCTGATTGGTTATAGTTCATTTACCAGACTTATTTCCGGGATATCACATAGTTCATAATATAGGTCACAACGACAGTCCCAGATTTGGCTGCAGCAAATTTTTACTTAAGTACAGAATATACAGAAAGCACATAAAAACATGCAAAATTAGCACTTCCTTTTTGCACTATTAGTATCGTTTTTTGCATAGCCAGAGGATGTTAATTTCTTGTAAAACTACACGAAAAACCATGTACTGAAAATAGTAGTAAGTACTAGCTGGAGCCCGCGACTTCGTCTGTGTTGAAAAATGAAAAATATAATAGGTACCTAAATAAGGTAACATCTACGGGAAACATCAGGGGAACTCCTGATCCCTCGGGAACATAACATTTTTTTAGGATAAAAAGTATCCTACAATGTTAATCCGGTAATAAACTATCTCTGTGACAAATTACATTCAAACCAGTCCCGTAATTTTTATATGAAAGAGTAACAAAAGTTCGAGATGAAATTCGTTCTGAGGGAGGCAATATGGTTGAGCGAATTAACTCAACCTTAAATCTCTGCAAAATGGACTCCTTTCGACTTGGCTCCAATTTGCCGAGGTGCATCTGTAGCCAATGATCTCGACCTTCTTGACATAAGGTTGTGCTCAATCTCAAATTTGGCACTTCTATCGAGTCCAAAGCCCAAACAGCGGCCGAAAAGCTGGGCATCCTATATAGAGTGAAGATATGCTTTACACCTGAACAGCTCATCTCTTTGATTAATTCGATCTTGCATGGAGTATTGCTGTCACCTTTCGGATGGTTCAGCAAAATACCAAGTTGCCGCATTCGACTCTATGGATCGCAGAACTAGGAGTCTCATTGGTGACGGTACGCTAATAAGAACTAAGCTGCAGAGCCTGGCACAAAATCTGTGTATCTTCTATAAGATGTACTTTTATATTTTTTTCTTTCTTTCTTACTTCGGACAGTGTGCTCGGGAGCTGCATGAGATCATACCGCCTTCCCTTTCTACTATCGAACAAGCAGACGTACGGCTGGTTACGATCCTCACCTCATCGAAATCCCTCTAATTCGGACCAAGCGATTTAAAACATCTTTTATAATGCGCACTTCTAAGGATTGGAACTCCCTGCCGGCGTCTGTGTTTCCTAGCTCCTACAACCCAAATCTTTTCAAGCTTCGAATGAATAGACAACTTCTGGGTGAGCTCGCTCCATCGTCGGCTTCGTCTTTCCTACATGGACAGATTCTGGCCGAGACCAAACCCATCATTCATCCTGAGTTTGTCAGGGATAAAGTGCTACTCCCGAAGGATTATCAAAAATATAATATTCAACGTCCGACAAAATTATATGAGCAATAATAATAGAGAAAATGTTTTAATACCTAAGAAAAAGGGACGCTGACTAAGTCAGGGGCAATAACTAGTAGTTATACTATAAAACTTATCTGGGGGCACGGCAGTGCCCCCGCCAAGTCGAGCAAAACAAAAAAAGCGGCACGGCCGTACCATCCTTTTCTCGAAACAGTTCAGGCCATTTTCAACCCCCTATAACTTCGTTGGCGATAAAACTAGAAACCTGAATTTTCAGTAACCAAGTAGGCATTGTATAAACACGGTATATTTCATTGAATTTGAGCCAGTAGTTTAAGAATGATAACTAGTCAAAGTTTCTTAATATTGTCACTCACTGACTGACTGACTGACCGATCATCAAAACTCTAAGGCACTTCTAGCAGACATAGAAGCTTCAAATTTAGAATACATTTAGTGTTTAGTGTATAAATCAAGGAAAACTAAGTTAGGATATCTAGAAAACTGGGCCGAAATATACTAACTGCATAAATAATCTCATATAAATAGTATAGGAATACAAAGTTACATTTGCAGTTAATGAATCAGTGTATGTGTTATTAATATTTTTAAACTATATTATAAGATAGGTGTAGATAAGTATCTAGATAATCTATTTGAATTTAAAATACAATTATACTTTTGATTAGGTACCTAGGTACTTTAAAGTCGCGAATATCTATAATCGTATTCCTGCACAAAAACAATTCTTGTGTGACAGTACTAGTATAGTCGCAATGGTTTCGGAAATACTGTATCAGGATGAGAAGCAGTGTAACGCGCTACAGCTCCCCTGTGAACTTCCGGACATGAAGAACTGTAACGAGTTAATGTCTCCTTACGTTTTTCGGGGTTGTTCTGGCGATAACGAGCCGCTGCTTCTTTGATTTGTTGAGAACGGGATTGTGCCGGAATCCTCAATTTGTGAATATAATAGACTTAGAAGCATTTATCGTCCAGACTTGACAAAAATTGTAACATCAAAGCCTCCGAGAAAAACCCATAGAGACAGGGAGTGGGCTTTGAGAAAAGTTGTAGCTGAAGCTCAGGAAATAGCTAAAGAAGTGAGATGCCATCAAAAACATAACTTGTAAAAAAAAACCATCGCATGAAAACACAATGTATCTAATATATTATATTAAATTAGATTGTTGAGTGCGATTGCCAAGTCAATTTATTTATTTAAAACATACAAGATTTTTAATATTGATATGGTCAGTATAAGATGTTGTTAGGTGAGCTAATTGTGTTGTCTATAGATAACTTCTGAAATATAAGTAAGAGAAGAGAAGTATTGATAACTCTCTTCATGAATCCCATTACGTTTCTTTTAACTCTTGTTATCACTTACCACTTACCTACTGTCATGTGAGTATAGAAAGAAAGAAAGAAAAAATAAATATTTACTTAAAGTGTGAGTACGATATGTTTACTCACACGGCTGAGAGATGAGAGGTTTCCGGGGAGATAATGATGCCAATTACGTGTCGCATTTCACAATAGCGTACGATAAGTATCGCATGTGTAATAGTCGTAGGACTATAGTGATGTCACGCCACTACGCCACCGCTCTCCGGCCACTGGCCCACTGCCCAATCAACGCCAGTGTTGCCATCTTAGCACTGGAAGTGCTTAATTTTGCGCTATTTTTGAGTTATGATTTGTGCGTGGTATTTGGCGTGCATAAGGCTTTTATCGAATTTGCATAACTCACATTCAAATGCCAATGTCAATAGACATGTTTAAAAATAAAGTGACGAATAAAATTTATTTGGACAAATTTAATTCAATAATTTATATCCGGACATGATTCAAAAATTTTGACAAAGATTGTCATGAATACGAAATTTCTCAAGACATTAAACAAAAGGCAAGAAAAAAACTGAATATCACGGACACATCGAAATAATATAACGTTCTAGTTCATTGCATTGAAAGGTTAAAGTGATACACATCTATACATATAATAAAATCGTAAAACAAACCGTTAAAAAATTTTTCAAAAAACAATTTTTACACGTTATAATTACGTTACCGAGGTAAAAAAAATAGTTTTTAGAATTTTTGTCTGTTTGTACGTTTGTGCACGCTAATCTCAAAAATGGCTTAAACGACTTGAATGCGGTTTTACTCATTTGTTATAGCAACCTCCCTGTAACGTTTAGTGTTTGTTTCATTCCAATCGGTTTACAAACAAAAAAGTTACGCGCTATACCGAATACCACGCGTACGAAGTTGCCGGCACGGCTAGTTTTAAATATGTGTTGAAACCGTGTCGGCATTAAGTTTGCTGGCAACCCCGATGACCGTCGGTCATGTCACCGGCACGCGGTTAATTTGATCGTTTCGCAATGTGCGCAGATGTAGGGCCACCGAAACGTCATGACTCCATTTCGACACGTAATTCGGATGTTTATGCATTTATCGACCAACTACGCCTAAGAGGCCGGATGTTAAAGTGTAACATGTCTACACAAACACATCAATAATCTCTGTAACCCAATACCTACCGCAATAAGGATTATGAATAACAACCGTCATTTACAACAGTTTTCGAATAAACTAACCGTTACTCAGACTGTTAGTATGAAAGTGGAAACATTGAGAGACTGAACCACTCCTTATTCTACATCTACAGAAGATGAGCATCGCAAAGCACGAACATCCTCGTCTCACACTGGCGAATAATTGTGTGAAACAAGATCTAGTTTTAGTTCACCAAAAATTGAATATTAGACATTTAGCTAAAATCATATAGATCCCATACGGCCAGTGATCAGAGGTTTCTTAGCGACTAACTTTACATGAACATGGTTTCTGCACGTCGGGTAGGTATCCAGAATGTTAACCGCTGAACATAAAGAGAATCGACATTTTAAGATCAAATCATGAATATTTCCAGGCTGATCCGAGAGACTTGGGTCCATCACTTCGATACTAATCCAAAACAACAATCGATGACTTGGAAACGACCGTCCTCATCGACACCCAAGAAATTCAAAGTCGCAATAAGCTCCGCACTAAAGGTTATGTGTCAATTTATTGGGATTTTGAGGGAATAGTTATAGTGAATTACACGGAAAAAGGAGCCACTGTTACAGGCTCTTACTGCACCGACTAAATAAGAATATAGCGGGACGCTATACAAGAAAAAAACAAGACAATTTTGTGAACCGGAGTGCTGTTTAACCAGATTAAAGCACCCGCAAGTAAAGCCGAATTTTCGATGGCGGCCATTCGAAAAGTGGGTTTCAAATTACTTGACCTTATTCAAATTACCCACCCTATTCTCCAGATCTAGCTTCCAGCGATTTCTATCTCTTTACTCGGCTTAAGGAGCATCTTTGGGGCACGAAATTTCAATACAGTAGTTTGTGATGGTCAATGATTTAGAAGTGTTTTGGGAAAATGCTTTAAAGAAGAGATGGAATGAGTGTATTAAATTGTCGGGAGATTTGGTTGAAAAAATAAATATTATTTCATCCTGTTAGTATTGTGATTTATCATTATCTACTTTTGGATCATCCACATCTCCACTGCTGGACAAGCCTCTCCCTAATTTTCCAAAAGGAACGGTCAACAGCAGCCTGGATCCACCGTCGACCCCTTATCAGTCGTCTGTCCAACTTGTGGGTGAACGTCCTACGCTGCGCTTACTGGTCTGCGGCCTCCACTCGAGACCCTTCCGGCCCCACCGGCCGTCGACGCATCGTACTATGTGTCCTGTCCCCTGTCACTTCAAATTACTAATCCTCCGGATTATGTAGGTAACTTTCCTTAGCCGAATACGGATCTTCTCACTCCTGATTCGATCTCGCAGTGTAACCCCGAGCATAGCCCTCTCCATAGCCCGTTGAACGACGTTGAGCTTTCTTA
Organism: Bembecia ichneumoniformis; assembly: GCA_910589475.2. Classification (NCBI taxonomy): domain Eukaryota; kingdom Metazoa; phylum Arthropoda; class Insecta; order Lepidoptera; family Sesiidae; genus Bembecia; species Bembecia ichneumoniformis. The sequence goes on from OU342546.1 coordinate 219,937, forward strand.
CGAGGACCATAGTTAGAGAGATGGTTTCAGCGCCATATGTCAACACTGGCATCACACAACGGTCGAAAACTTTCGTTTTAAACCATTGAGGAATTTTAGATGAGAAGATATCTCGGAGCTTCAGGAACGTTGCCCATCCAAGCTGGATTCAACGATTGACGTCTTCTCCAAGTTAGATGAACCTAATAGGGTATTTGCCTATTTTTTTTTTTTTCAAAAAGTATTTAAACCTAATTATTGATCAATTTTAATTATTTTTTTGTTTTGCATAAATAATACCCGGATAACAATGATAAAACACAAAAAAGAAATTCATTTTGCTTTTTGAATTTTGCAAGAAACATTTATGTATTTTGCCGCCTAAACAGCCATCGTATTACTCAAACAAGAACTAACGAAAGACTATCACCAATAAAATTAATGTACTTTTGTAATGATAATTTCTATGCAAGTGTATATATTATGTGAAGATTATTCAATCAATCAATCAATCATTGGTGTTCCTCTTGTTGATCTTTGGTGTAGTGTCGGGTTAAACTGGCTTTAGGGTCTTTGGCCGAACTTTCAACAAATTTTGTGATTAAAGTATACAACTGTCCATAGAACTTCTCGACCTCCTTCAGCACATCCGTTCTAGATGACGTTACACTGCCGTCTTCTCTTTTCAGCTTCTTTAGCTGGCTTTGCCCAACGGACCTGTCTGTTGCGAACAGTTTAGAGTCTTTATTCTGATCGATCGTATTTTCAATACTGTTAGAATTGAAGGCACAAATGTCCTGAGCCATCATATCAGCTTCATTGGAAGATTGCAGTCTCAGCGAGCGTCGTTCAGCTATGAGTTTTAGGGTTTGGTCAGAGAGTTTTTGTTGTATATTCTGACGGGTAGGTTTGTAAAACTTCGAATCCACCGACTGGACAATGTCTACAAATCTGTTATTAACCTCGTCCACCTAAGCGCTGGTTTCCAGGGGCAGGTTTCGAAGCAGTTGGACAACTCGAGTTTGAAGCTCTGAAGATTGTGGAAATGAACAAATGTGGGTCGAAACGTAGACTTCAACAAGCGGCGCCTCTCCAGTTTGACATTAATATTTAATGAGTCAAAAATAAATATGCGATGTGTTATACCATTTTGAATTCTGTATGAAATGGGAAAGCTTTTAATATATATAATATAATCAACTATTATAGGCTTGGTATATTTTTTTACGTTACTGAAGTTCTAAATCAGGAGATTAAAAAAAAATTGAGATATTTTTCATTTTTGAGAAATTTATACAAGTTATTTGAAAAAATAGCTTCGAAATACAGAAAACAGTTTCGAAATGTTTCTTTTATGTAAATTAATGATATAGAGCCGATTTTTCAAAAACACATAAAGATGCAAAAACCTCGACCTGTCCAACTTTTACTAAGGCGATAATCTGGTTATTTGTAGGTCATGACTAGACCTTTGTTGAGTTCTAAGGTTAACTTTTAGTTTTCGGACCCCTGTATACACTCTTCAACTAAAAAAATAATTTACGAACTAATCACCAAATAATTATCATTCCCAAATTACGTTTTTGCTTTTTTTTTCATCGCGGTCTTTCGAATTGCCATAAATTGTATGATTTGTAAATACATTAAAACACTAGTGATTTTATAATAGTTAACTCTCAAAATTTTTTTCTTATGCCCTTTACTATGTGCACTGGCACCTCTTCAGGTAACATCGGTGGTCACATACCTTCAAATGAGTTGGCAATGCCGTGCGGTGTGTACAGGCCTTATGTTCAGCCTTGTCCTTACCCGTGAACTCAAAGGGTTCAAACCAAATTGAATAATGCCCGATTATCCTTTTAATGAGCGAATACCATCATTGTGCCAATTTAACTTTGATCGTATTACGTGTCTCTGCTGTAGTGAGCAGATACTACTTACAGGATGGAGATTAGGGCTTGAGAAAAATGTTTAAATGTAGGCAAGCTGATGGTCTATTTCATGTTAGATGGCTATTGATGTCAATGCAATGTGCCTTAATCCTACTAAGATCGGCACAGCACCTGCAGAAAATGTGGCAAAGATTGTAATATTTATTACTTGTGGTAATTAATAATACATTTGGCTCCAACTTTCCGAAGTTACGCTCAAATCTCAACTTCCGCACTTCTATTGAGTCCAAAGGCGGCCAAAAAGCTGGGCATCCTAAATAGCGTGAACCGGTGCTTTAGACCTGGACAGTATTTCTTTGTACAAGGCGCAAGATCGATCTTGCATTGAGTATTGCTGTCACATTTGGGATGGCTCAGCAAAATACCAACTTCCCGCACTCGACTTGGTGGATCGCAAAGTTAGGAGGCGGTACACTAATAATAATTAAGCTGCAGAGCTGACACAAGATCTGTGTGTCTTCTATAAGATGTACTTCGGACAGTGAGCTCAAAAGCTGCATGAGATCATACCGCCTTCCCTTTTCTACTATCTAACATGCAGACGTACGGCTGGTTACGATCTTCACCATGTCGAAATCCCTCTAATTCGAACCAAGCGCTTTAAAACATCATTTATAATGCGTACTGCTAAGGATTGGAACTCCCTGCCGGCGTCTGTATTTCCGAGTTCATACAACCCAAATCTTTTCAAGGTTCGAGTAAATAGGCATCTTCTGGGTGAGCTCGCTCCATCGTCGGCCTCATCCTTCCTACATGGATAGATGCTGGTCAAGTTTTTTTTTATTTTATTAAAGATTTTTATATTAAAGATATAAAGATGTGCTAGTAAAACTGTGCTTATTTTTTACTAGCACATCTCAACATTGGAAATGTCGGCAAGTGTAAAAAGACAAGCGCGACTTTGCAGTGATAGTTAAAAGATTAATAACAATAATTTTGATGTCATTACAAGACAAATGAAACGCAAGAATTCACGGAATGCAAGTAACACAAATTACGACAATTGTCTGTCAATATTCGTCAATTTCTCTCGAGAACTCTTCAGATAAATTTGCAAGCGGTGGTGCCGCGCCGGCTTGGTATTCAAGTGATGAGAAGTAGCGAGCGATAACACTAAGTAAAATAATGACCACGTGAAAAGCCTCGCTGATCTGGCTAATTATTGTAACCTTCGCTCTGCTTTTTTCTTCTTCAATTACCAAGCTTAGTTAGAGATTATATTATTATAAAAGTATTTAAATTTTAACTTCCAATTAGCGGTCCTCATTTAGTTTTGGGCAAGTATATAAAAATCGCAATCGTAGAATTAAATTGTTACGTGCGGGGTGACTAAAAATGCCGCGTAATGGTGAAAGGAGTCGATTTATTCCTGCAGACCAAGATTTAATCCAAATATCACAAGGTTTTCTCGATTAAACCGATAAACTTGAATGTTATTATAATTATGACCAACACGCGACACTTTAAAGTACTTTTTAAGCCATCCCCTCATCTTTGATTCGCAAACTAAAAAACTTATTCCTGGGAGTGGTTATTTAATGGTTTTGAAGCCTTTTTACTTTTATTTATTTATAAACATAACAATAAAGATAAGATTGAACAATGACCGGTGATTTGGGTGTTTGTTGTATCGCTACAGCTTGTAAATTGGGGCGGCCAAACTTGAAACCAGTTATAAAAAACGTAGTCCGAGTGGTATGACGTGAGTCATGCCACCAAGCAAGAATGTATAAAAGAAATGCTATGCCCTAATCAAGGCAGTGAGCGATGTGTGTTATGTACCTAAAGAGAGTGCTGTGTGACTGTTTGCCCTTCGGTGAGTTTATTAAAAAGCATTAGTCCCAATGGAGGATCAGGGCCACGCACTATCCACTGCGATATATCTACACATAACTTACAAAATCGTTTATTCCGACTGTCGATCAACGCACTGCCAAAACTCTGGAAAGCTCAAATTTGGAATTTGAAAATTTCAATTCGCTATTATACCATATATAAATAAAGCATTAGTGCTTATTGGAAACCTACTTAGTGCTTGTTTCAAATGGTCGCCTGCGACTTAATCTATACATTTAATAAAATCTTAACTGTACATTAAATATTTTTTCAAAAAACAATTTGTACACATTGTACTTATGTTACAGAGGTCAAAAAAATATTTTTTGGAATTTCTGTCTGTTTTTCCTTGCGTTTGTGCACGCTAATCTCAGAAAAAATTTAACCGATTTAAATGCGGTTTCCTCTGATGTATTTTAGCAAGCTTCCGTAACATTTAGTATTTGTTTCATTCCAATCGGTTTAAAAACAAGAAAGTTATGCGTTATACCGAAAATCACGCATTCTAAGTTGTGGATTCAGTTAGTCAATGATATAAATAGAAGTTTGTCAAAATCGGTTCAGTATTTCCAGAGATTAGCGTGGATAAACGTGAGGGAATCGCTTTAATATATAGTCACTTATTGAAGTCATTTATCTACGTGGCTGAAAACGTAGAAATAGCTTACAAAATTACAGATTAATTTTATATGTACAAGTAAATATAGATATCAAAAATTCCTAGAAAGATAAGCATTATGTTAACTCAAATTATACATAAGTTATTTCACTTATTCCAATCATATACACCATGTAACATACGAGCGTGACCTGCAAATTAATAAAAATAATCAATGAGCCCCCAACTTCGTGCGCGTGGTATTCGGTATAGCTCGTAACTTTTTTGTTTGTAAACCGATTGGAATGAAACAAACACTAAACGTTGCGGGAAATTTACTACATTACTCTAGTGAAAATCGCATTCAAATCGGTTAAGACAAACAGATAAAATTCAAAAAATGTTTTTTTTTGACCTCGGTTACCGAGGTGTACAACGTGTATAATTTTTTTTTTTGAAAAAATATTTAAGTAATATGCAGACACGGCTCGTTTGCGATTTTATTTTATGTACGAGTATAGATGATACACAAATGATAAATGAAATTAACATATATAATAATTGGAGATAATTATATTTGTAGGGATCGTGACCAACGTATGTAACAGTGATTTGGAGTTCCTTATCATTATAACTGTTGTATTTGTTATTAGGTCAATGGCCTACTATCTCAATTTGACTCTGTGTAACAATAACAAAATAATTAATAGATAAATTGTTCTATCCATTTCTGCAACTCTCCGAAGCACGTGTGCTGTTATTTCGCTGTTCTAATATAATGTCAGCTGTTTACTCACCGGCACTCGTAAAATATCGCGTATTCTCTGATAACGTTGTTGATACAAGCTCATTCATTTATGTTTAATTCATAAGCTCTGTCACTAGTGTACAAATAAAGTTCCAAGGAAGCTTTAAGCTGTTTGTCAGCAGTGACTACTCTCTTAGAAAAGACCACCTTGAAATCATCCCTTCCAGTACGCGAGCTGTAAGGGATGACAGACACCTTTGAATAGAATAGACTTAGTTCGCGTTGAAAAATTACAAAATATATTTTACGTACCTTCTAGATGAGCCCGCAACTTCGTACGCGTAGTATTCGGTATAGCGTGTAACTTTTTTGTTTGTAAACCGATTGGAATGAACTAAATGTTACGACAAGCTTGCTACAATACATAGTGACAACCGCATTAAAATCAGTTAAGCTGTTTCTGAGATTAGCGTGCACAAACGCATAGATAAACAGATAAGCAAACAGACAAAAATTCTAAAAACTATTTTTTTTTTACTTCAGTGTAGAAATTGTTTTTTTGAAAAAATATTTCCATAATCAAGCGAGTACCATCGTCGCGTCGCGTTGATGCGAGACCGCCTGCATTTATTGTCTCGCGCGTAGTTTTTAATTTACGATAGCTCCTAGGATATTCATTTAAATTGTATAGTGTGAAGGCTGTTATAATGTGTATGAAATATTTAAAGTCTATAGCTTTTCCAAATACCACATTTTTTAGAAGTTAGAATGGCTATAGTGAGCTATCCTTAAAAGATAGACATATGCCATCCTGGGCTTTTTTGTAGATCTATAAAAGAGAAACAATCTCACCATACATTGTTTTGTTATATCTCTAACGGTTTAGGCATGAAAACTTTCAGACGACTTGACTTTTTCAGACATGTTTAACATTCATCGTCATATTTTAACCAATTTAAACAAAACCGTAACGATTTATACACTTATAGATTCCTCACCTATAGATTGAGACTATCGCGAATACATACAGACATAAAGGCAGACAGATGCGGCGGGTGTCTTTTTATAATACATATTTAAAGATAATAAATATTACAAGTATTCCTTTCACCAATTTGGAGCGGTAATGTGTCTTTGTGTCTTACAGCCGCACTCAGAGTAGTTTTAATGATTACTTAGCTGTTCTTTAGTAAAGATTTAAATAGAGACAGTTAATGCTTCATTAACTTTATTGACAGCTCATGGAGAATTTGACGTTTCGGAAGTCAGGTAATTACTTTTATATGTTCGTAAAATATAGCTAAAATTATTTCAAAAAACAATTTAAATTTAAAAATTATAATTATATCTTGTCGAGTCGATAAGAATAATAGATATTTTACTAGGTCGAAAAACGAATAAATAGTATTGTGTTTAGTTAAATGCTAATTAGTACTAATTTAATGAACATCTCTGAGTGCGGCAGTTAGTAAAAGATCACATTGTAGGTACTCAGTTTATGTAGGAACTTGCTCACGCTTACGCTATGTAAATGATAAGACTTATCATATACAATACATAGCGTAAGCGAGTACGTATCTTACTTATATCAAAGCCACGACAGTAACCTACTATCACTTCTACTATCAAGAAGATAGACCATCTCAAAAACGTTTTTATTAATTGTTGAATTTTGAATTCTATTATTGGTTTTTCCTTATTGTGTCTGAAATTTTCCACACCGTAAAAAAAAAAATCCACGATTTTTTTTCCTTTTTAAAATAAGCGATGAATTGTATATGATCGCCTTATTCTTAATATTATGTTATAACAACGGAATAAATTTTACAATATACAATGACAAAAACAAATTTTAATATTAGTTCGATTTGAGAAAGGAAGCGACCGCGACCGTCATAATTGTCACATTCTTGGCTTATCTTCATCAATGACCTCGGGTTACCACACGTCACTTTTAAATTTACCTTTTCCACTTTTCTATATCACAGGCAAACATAAAAATTTTTACTCGCAGCTTCATCCGGGTCTGATGTGTAAATATTAATAGCTGAACTCGGCCACGCTTCGCTGCGACCCATACGGCGGCGGCGTGCGCATGGGGCGCGCGGTACTGGACACTGCTTAGCGTGATGTGATATAACCTAGCCTTCCTCGATAAATGGACTATTCAAAATAAAAATAATTTTTCAATTCAAACCAGTAGTTCCTTTGATTAGCGCGTTCAAACAAACAAACAAACAAACTCTTCAGCTTTATAATAATAGTATAGACTGAGCCCGCAACTTCGTATTCATTGTATTCAGTATAGCGCGTAACTTTTTTGTTTGTAATCCGATTGGAATGAAATGGCTTGCTACAATACATCAATGAAAACCATATTCAAATCGGTTTAGCCGTTTCCGAAATTAGCATGCATTGTCCACAAACGGACAAAAATTCTAAAATCTATTTTTTTGGCTTCGGTAATATAAATACAATTTCAATACTTATTTGCTTTTAACTCGTAGACAATTAAACTTTAATTGCCGACCTATTTATTGGTATCACACATATATAATTAGAAAAATGAATGTCCACTGATGTGTTTAGTCGATGGTCACCCTACTTGCCAGGAAACACGTGTTCATCGTAACGTATTTAAAGCGAGTGGAGGGGGCCGAAGGCGGAGTCTTGAATGATGAGAATGATGACGCAATATCGCGCCACCGAACCATCATTCAGCGGGTACTGGGTACCACACGCGACGCGCTACGATAACAGCCGAAGTCTATTGATAAAAGCTGAAGTGAGTTTTTTTATGTTAAGATCGGCAGATAGGCTGACGGTCCACTAGATGGTAGGTGGCTACCGTCGCCTATAACACAAGCGAGACCAAAGCTGCTGCAAGTGCGCTGCCGCCTACAGTAGGATTAAGGATAAGGGATTAGGAGGGAATAGGGAAAAACTGTAGGAAAATGTTCTAATAACGACACTTAAAAGCACAACGAACTAGCCTCACGTATCCTCACCGACGACGACGGGCTGTCTAATTTGAATCTTATATCGCAGCGAGAAGGTGCATTTTAGTTGGCTCGAAAGCGAGTCTCTGGTGGCGTGTTGGTCGTCACGTATTTTGTTGCACTTTGCATTTAGTGCAGGTCTGTCGACAAGTTGGTCAATAGAAGTGACGTCACTGGGTGGTATGATTGCTTACGCGCTATGACTATGACACATAAGCATACTTGCATTTAAATGATCAAGTTTAGCGTTGGAATTTATTTTTGTACTAGCTGAGCCCGCAACTTCGTACGCGCGGTATTCGGTATAGCGCGTAACTTTTTTTGTTTGTAAACAGATTGGAATGAAACAAACACTAAACGTTACGCAAGCTTGCTACAATACATCAGTGAAAACCGCATTTAATTCGGTTAACCCGTTTCTGAGATTAGCGTGCACAAACGCACAGACAAACACACAAAAAGTTTTACGATTTTATTATAAGTATATATCAAAAAGATTAAATGTACAGAATTTGGAAATCTTTGGTAATAGATTAACCTTTTTCTTATAACAGACTATTCTTGGCCTCTCATTTCCATGCAACAAATATTTTGAAAAAATCAACAAGTATTCGAGTGCCCGATTGAATCAAAATCTTTCAAAGGAAACGAAATGGTGTCACATTATGATTTACTAGCTTATGTTATGTTTATGTTAAGATCGGCAGACAGGCTGACGGTCCACTTGATTGTGGGTGGCTACGGTCGCCTATGACACAAGCAACGCCGCAGCTGCTGCAAGTGCGCTGCCGACTACAGTAGGATTAAGGATAAGGAATTGGATAGGAAAATGAGCTCTGGCAGCCATTATTCACTCACTGACACAACAGCACACGTGCTGTTATTTCACGGTGGTCTTCTGTAATTGGGTGGTTACTGCCGCTAGATGGGCATCAGCCCATATGACTGCAAAACGCAGTGAGCCCTGCCACTACTAAATTAATACTAAATTATGCCAAACATTGTTTCAAATTTCTGAGGATGGTTTATTTATTTAATTATTAATTTTTTTATTTAATAATTAAATTTTTGATCAGAATCGATCGATGCAAACAGAAAGAAATTTAGGTATTCACAACTTTCCAAGATTAGTGCGACCGAAGCCGCCGGTAAAAGTCATTAAATATCTTATTTCTTCATCAAAAATGCTGATTTTCATAAGGAAAATCACTTCAAAACCTTTTCAATGATTGCTTAATTTACTGATTTAGAATCATGGTCGAGTGATGTTTATGGTGTAACATTGTATAATGTATAATTCATAAAAAATTCAGAGAAATGAATGGCCTTTGCGTTATCGTAGAGTCCCGTTGGTTTTTTAAATTTTCCTTAATGTGTCCTGTGGGATTTTTCTTTACGAGGACAAATTGATTTCATTTTTCAGTTGAAATCATACGAACGAGGAAAAATTCTTATAGTAATGACGATAGTGGCACTCTGGCTTCCCAAGAATAACTTTATTAAAGTACCTACTAGTTGAGCCCGCATCTTCGTACGCGTGGTATTAGGTATAGCGCGTAACTTTTTTGTTTGTAAACCGATTGAAATGAAACAAACACTAAATGTTACGGGAAGCTTGCTACAATACATCAGTGAAAATCGCATTCGAATCGGTTAACCCGTTTCAGAAATTAGCGTGCACTAATGCACAAAAATAATTCTAAAAACTAAGTATTTTTAAGTACAACATGTACAAAACTTTTTTATCTTTAATGTACAGATTTTGTTATATGTATTGATTTTTATTTTTAAAAACCTAGAACACGTTTTGTTTTCTCTGTATTGTTATACGGGGTCGAGGGTTGGACACTCACCATGCAATGACCAGACGCTTGGAGGCTTTTGAGATGTGGGTACACAAGCGCATGCTACGAGTGTCCTGGATAGATCGTGAGAAGAACGAGACGGTTCTGCAGAGAATGAAAAAGAAGGCCGAAATACTCACAACCATAAAAGTCAGAAAACTGGAGTACTTTGGGCATATTATGCGCGGCAAGAGGTATGATCTGCAACGGATCATGCAGGGGAAAATACAGGGTACGTACTTCTTGGCTCAAGAAACTGCGCGAGTGGTATGGCCGAAGTACCAGATCGCTATTTCGAGCCGCCGCCTCGAGGGTTAAGATAGCCATGATGGTAGCTGACCTTCGATAGGAGATGGCACTGAGAGAAGAAGAAGAACACTTAATATTTAGGTGTTTAGGACAAATATTACTATGTATAATTAGGTCGGGGAAAAAGTCCTTTCGCATATAGTATGAATAAACTTGTAATAAAATCTCTTTGGATGGTTTTTATGACATTAAAAAGGTTACATTTCAAAAAAAGGAACAAATTAGTAAAATGTTGTTTCCAGCTATTTTTCATTTTTTTCTTTCTGTCAGAATGAGTGAATCTAATGAAGAAATTCGATACATTTTCAAATTTTATTACAAAAAAGGAAAAAAAATGCAAAGCAAGCTGCGAAAAAAAATTGTAGATGTAATATAGTGTCAGAAGAGTAGCACTAAGCGTTTTCAATCCGGGAATTTTGATGTCAAAGATGAAATTCGCTCTGGTCGCCCTGTTACGGATAAAATGAACGCCATTTTTGAAAAGGTGGAGCAAGATCGGCATATCAGTAGTTACGACATAGCTGAAGAACTGGGAATTGACCACAAAACAGTTTTGACCAATTTGAAAAAAGCTGGGTACACAAAAGAGCTCGGGTGCTACACGAATTCACTGAAAGGAACCTTATGAATCGTGTACTCATTTGCGATTCTTTATTGAGACGTAATGAAACCGAACCGTTTTTGAAGAGATTGAGATAACTGGTGATGAAGAATGGATTACGTACGACAAGAACGTGCGAAAAAGGTCGTGCTCAAAGGTCGATCAGGCTTCACAGACTGTGCCAAAACCCGGGTTAACTTGCAATAAGGTGTGGTGTGATTGGAAGAGCATTGTTCGTTATAAGCTTTTACCGCCAGGCAGAACCATAGATTCGGATTTCTACTGCCAACAACTGATGAAATTAAAGCAAGAAGTTGAGAGAAAGCGGCTGGAATTGACCAATAGAAAGGGTGTGGTCTTTCATCACGACAACGCTAGACCACACACATCTTTAGCCACTCAGCAAAAATTAAGAGCTGGCAGATTAAGAGAGTTGCACCTTCAGATTTCCACCTTATTCGGTCTCTTCAGAATTCTCTAGACAGTGTCAGGTTAACATCAAGAGAGACAGCAACAGGATCATATCACTATCTACAAGATGGCAAAAAGTCATCGAACAAAATGGCATATATACATACTGCAATACTTGAATTTTTGTATGAAATGCGAAGAATTTTTTCCCCAACCTATTATAGTACAACACAACATCAAATAAACTAAAACAAACCCACATAATTCACAGCAGGTCCAATTCGACAATCTTTTTTTATGTAGAGAAAAATTGAAAAAAAAAAAAAAAATGCTTTCGTGCGAAGCCGAGAGCGGGTCATTGATGTTTAATAAAATTAAAATGAAAGTTGATATTTTTTGGTATTTGAATGAGTGTGTGAGTGTCCATAAGCCGCAAGAATTGAAGAAAGGGAGGGCGATCCTGTTTCCCGTCTACAAATAAAGTTTGCGCGATTGTTCGCATTTCGCTGCACATTCCGAGCTGGCGTTTCATGTTTTCAAAATATCGCTCAAATACCAGCTAATATATTCTCTGTAATGATTCTAAAAATAATTTAATTCTCGCTATTATAATTTTGCGTAGCTTACTCGTTACTATTTTATTGATGGATACAGTCGCCTACAACACAAGCGACGCCAAAATCGTGCTGGCATCCCTTATGTGCTGTTATTTCATGGTAGTCTTCTATAAGGGCATGGTTGCTGCCGTCAAAAAGACTGTAAAACGCAGTGTCCCTTTTTTTATAGTTGGTAAATTCTCATGGCCGTAGGTGGACGGGATCGCGGGATCCTTGTAACAGACATCCGCGAGAAAAGCAGTGTGTCCTGCCACTACTTGCTAATAAAATTTAATACTAGAATAACCGTTGCCCCAAAACCATTGTCACGGTTTTTTTGTGGACATGAGTCTCTTATAAACTAGCACCCCTGCTTCGCAAGGGTGCATTTTTTTTTGCAAAAAATATGCACAAATCTTCCTCGCTTATCGCTCTTTCCATTAGTGAAAACCATATCAAAAGAAGTTAGTGGAGAAAGAGATAGACGCGTGTGTTATAGATATAGATTATTTATAAGAGTATTAAGTTTAAAGAAAAAAAATTTTCCGCAGCTCTTAAATATTTTTTTTTTTTCAAAAATATTGGATTCGTATTTTAGTTAATGTAAGTTATTGCATAGGTATACCTTGGTATTGAATTTTTTTAAATTCAATACCAAGGTATACCTATGTACCAAGGTCGGGGGAAAAGTTTCTTCGCGTTTTATATGAAAATTCAAGACTTTTTTAGTTTATCTACATTTAATTTTATTTTTAATGACGCCAGAGTAATCCCATTATTACCACAATGAAATTAATTCAGTATAACTACTATCTAATCTAAACCTAATTCTAATATTATAAATGGCAATGTTTGTATGTTTGTTCCTCAATAACGCAAAAACGGCTAAACGGATTTGGATTAAATTTAGAACACAGATAGTTTATTAACTAGATTAACATATAAGATACTTTTATCCTGGATAAATGTTAGGTTCCCGAGGACTTGCCTGACAATATGTCAGGCGTTATAACTCTTATATTTTCATTTATCAACGCTCACGAAGTCGTCAGCACAGCTAGTATAATTAATATTAATAATTGTACTATAATTAATTATAGTAATTAATAATATAATATTTAATTAGTATAATTAGTATAATAATAGTAGTATAGTTGGTTGTGCATCGAACAATACGAAAAGCAATAAATCTTTTATATATCTATATGTCACTTCTATAATAATGTCGCAACTCATAATGAAGAGTGAATGGTATTGTGTGAAAAGAGTGAATGGTACTCGTGTCATTCTTATTAGTAACTTTTGACTTTTATTCATTTTTTTGCCATAGAATAAACATTCTGATTATTCTGAACCTATTGTAACAAAAATTAGATTAGATTGGTGACAGTTCGATGGGATGAAACGCATGGTCTTGAGGAAAATTATGGATTTTTAAGGTCAGTATTGACATGAACGGGACATTGTATGTCGTTCAAGTCCATAAATATTCAAGTATTGAAAAAATTATACGACAATATCCATTAGGACGCCGTAAACGTATATTAGCAATTATAATTGTTTTCAGGTATATTTATCTATATAGGTATATTTATATCCTGTTTAGATTTTTTTTTTGGTTTTCGGTAATTTCGCGTCATGTTTTTCAATAATAATGTTCTGAAATTAATTACATTTTATTTTATTAAAAATGAAATATTCATATCTGACAAAAATAGGTATATGTTCAAAAATAGTCTATACATATGATACATATGTACCGAGGTCAAATTACAAACACAACAAAAAAACTATGGTATTAAATTATTGTAAAAATTAAGGTTTATAAACAAAAAAAATTACTTATGTGAATTTAAAGAATCTCCTCCAACATTTTTTCGATAAAAATGCAATAAAATGATTCTTCCGTTCAATTGGCTGAAACTTTAGTTAACTATATGATGAATCATCATATATGTAGTTAACTAAAGTTCATATAGTTAACTAAACTAATATTCAATCATGATTGAATATTTATATAATGTTAAAAATGGACGTTTAGGTGATTTTGTAAGTTCCAATGTAAGTTGACCTCAGATCTTTATGATCATTCATATTAAATAGGATTCAGCTTATGTTGGTAAATATTAATAATAAAATCGTTGTTAGCCTATTATGCCTTTGTGCACGCTAATCTCAGAAACGGCTTAACCGATTTTCATGTGGTTTCCACTGATGTATTGTAGCAAGCTTCCGTTAATATTTAGTATATATTTCATTCCAATCTGCTTAAAAAAAATTACACGTTATTCCACGAGTACGAAGTCAAGGCACAGCTAGTTATTCATATATCTCTCACCGTTAAAGCGGAGTTCGAAAGAAACCGTTTTTGTTTGACCGTTTTTTCGTCGGCATCCTTTGCAAATTCGATTACCACGAAAAAGCATTTTCATTTTTCGGGATAATATAGTCTATGTCCATCCTAAAATTCTATTCTAACTATTAGTGAAAGAATTTTTTAAATCGGATGTGTAGTTTCGAAGATTACCCACAACATACAAACTAAAGAAATATATTTAAGGTTTACCATGGCGATGGCTAAGCGGTGGTTCTATGAATGTGTTTCTTTTTTTTATAAGTATTTTATTCAAACACTTTGCACATTTTAACATTTTAAATGAAACATTGTTATTTGAGGGCTCTGGTGAGCCATTAACATCGACAACTTGGTCTGTTTGCCCAATGTAGTGTATGCGGTTATTTACTGTCTTCCTCACACGGGCAACACTGGCTCGTTACGCAGTACTTTAGTTGACGCCGAGACATGGCTGAGATTAGACGTGTCGGCAGCCCGTCCGAGAGTGCGTATTCGAGCCTATGATCCATCCCACGACTGGGGGGCTGCTACACCCAACTTTGGCAAAAGCCAAAACGAAATGAAAAGTCCGCTCTATTCCGCTCTTTTTAGTTCTCTCCTGGTTCAAGTTTTTCCTGCTATTTCGTCTTCCCACCTTTTCTTTTTTTATTCCTTGGGTTGGACTATATTCCTGCTCCACACGACCATACCTCTTTTCATGTGGCCCGTCCATTTCCATTTCAATTTTTCAATTCTCATCGTTACGCCTTCTATTTTCTTGAGTTTTCTCACGGTTTTGTTGCTTATTCTGTCATATTATCAGGTACAGGTACTAAGTATGATAAGAAACCTGCGGAGGCCCGGGCAAAGTTTTAAAATTTCGCCAATTTAACGTTAGCCGAAGCGGAAAATAATAGTGTTATGTTGGAACAAATTAATTTGGATAAACTAGAAGACAGATTCATAAACAAATTGAATGGATACATTGCAGGATCTTTCAACGCCCGACAACTATTTTCCGAAGTAAAAACAAACAGTGTAAGCGAAAAGTATCGACGCTAACCACACACCGGCGAAAAGAACATTCGATACACTTATAATATGAAGTAGGGAATGCAACACCAGGACACCGGAGTATCCCGCAAAGATTTGCGGGATTTAAAACAAACTCTGTTTTATTATAAGGCTTCGTGATCCCAATGACCCACCAAAATATGATCTACAAGCTGAACTCGGCCACGCTTCGCTGCGGCCCATATGGCGGCGGCGTGCGCATGGGGCGCGCGGTACTGGGCACTGCTTATATATGCTATTTGAATATCGCAATTATGGAGAAACCCATTGAGCGTGTTTATGAGGCTAGAAACTTAGGGCTTGTTATGGACGCTAAGTTAACTTTTGAACAGCATATAATCCAATCTGTTAGAACTTGCTTTTATAAACTTAAAGTGTTGTACAAAATTAGAGCATATCTGAGTGAAGAATTGCGAATACAGTTGGTTGAGACGCTTGTTCTGTCCAGACTTAACTATATGGATACAGTGTTTGGTCCTCGTCTGCTAAAACGAACTCAACGACTAATCCAGAGAGTACAGAGTGCATGTGCACGTTTTTGCTTTAAAATACCTCCTCGAAGCCATGTCACGCCTTTTTTAAATAAACATGTGATTTTAAAAATGAGGTCTAGACAGAAACTGCATCTGGCAGGTTTACTCTTTGGATTAATAAAATTCGAATCACCGAGATATTTGTATAATCGACTCGCATTTATTCGGGGTTCTAGATCTAGCGAGGCGCGTAGGCATTCCCGGGAACTGTGCACGCCACGCCATGTGTCGGCGGCTTATAGAGGTAGTTTCCGTTACGCGGCCAGTAAGATCTGGAATAATATACCTCCACCTATTCGGAAGGTTCAAAGTTTGCACGGGTTTAAAACCAAATTGAAGGAGTTTCTTAAGGAACAGCAGCAGAAACAAGAAAATTTAAGAAGCGAGATCTCAATAATTTAATTTTTATTTTAATTGTGTATTCTATGTACGTATGTAAAAGCATAGCACAATACGTATAAAGTAATCTATTTAAAGGCTATGTATGTTGTACATATTTGTTTATTTATTTATCTAGTACATTGAGTAATGTGGAGTTGGCGGACGTCCGTGAACTCAGAGTGAGGCCCCCGACGGAAGATCAGGGCTGTGTGGCTTGTAGCACACACAGCACATCCTGAGTTGGGTGCCCATTTGAGACGAGGCACTACTGCATGCACTGGCAACTATGATAGTCTTGTAAAATTTGTTAAGTAACTTGTATTGTGTCATTGTGTGTGTTGTGTCCGTCTTAAATAAAATCTTTTTCTTTCTTTCTTTCTTTCTTTCTATTTGTCGTAGCGTGATGTTATAATAGCCTATAGCCTTCCTCGATAAATGGACTATTCAAAACAAAAAGAATTTTTCAATTCGAACCAGTGGTTCCTGAGATTAGCGCGTTCAAACAAACAAAAAAATTCTTCAGCTTTATAATATTAGTATAGATTAGTTGGGCCCGCGAGTAAATTTACATAACTTTTTGTTGGTAAACCGATTGCAATAAAACAAACACTAAATGTTACGGGAAGCTTGCACAATACATCTCACTGATGTATTGGGAAAACCGCATTCAAATCGGTTAAACCGATTTTGAGATTAACGTGCTATTTTTTTTTACTTCGGTAACATAAGTACAACGTGTATAAATTGTTTTTTTTTTTTTTTTTAAATTGTGGCTAGCAACGTCAACGACTTTGTAAGTGCGCTCTGCCGAATTTATCACTGCAAAACATAATCCCTATTGTGCGGGATTGAGAATATACAGTCCCATAAATACCGGGATCGAAATGACGTTACAGGATCGCATTCTCTAGTTATGAGCGTTGTTACTTTATTAATAGTAACATATTTCAATCAGCCAATATTGATCGGGATCACTGAACTCTTAAGGTACACAGTGTTGGTGGGTCCGCTACCAAGACCTGGAGCTCCATTATATTCGACAAAGTAATGAAATCTGCGAAAGCAGAAATCCACAGTACTCGCACGTAGGTGATCGCCCTGAAAAAAGTCCCTTGTTGCCAAGTCTCGTTGTTAAGTGAAACTTAATCTCGCTCATGGGTTTCCTCGCGTTACTACGATGAGAATATTTGATCACAAATACAATATTTGGATGCCCTTGTCAGGTACTTTGCACTGTTTTGTGCAAATAAATCTGTTTAAGCTTGAACAGAAAATGTCATAGGGATATTTGTTGAAGCTGTAAACAAAAACTTATACGGTCTACTTAAAATCTCGCACTAATGCTTTTGGAGCGACGGTTGCCACTTACCGTCGAGTTGACCGCAGGCCTTAAATTTCAGAAGATATATTAGCTGTCAAAGTACCTAGTTAATTTAATTAAATTTCCAAGGAACAAATTTCCAAGACCAAGTTGCCCGATATATGTTTAGGATAACTTTAAGATTTTTATTTTCCGTTTAGAACAAACACACTTACTCTTTTGTGTTTATTGTGTCGTTATTTTGAGTGGCGTATTCAATATGTTATGACAATGTTATTTTTAAACACATTTCGTGGGCGGCGAAACCCTTCAAGCTTAGCGACATATTTTTCATTCATTTCGAACGATCTTCTAGGGGCTGGATTCATTTGGGAAATCGTCTGTGATATTAGGAGAGCTTTTTTATTAGTAAAAGCTATTGTCAAGCGAAATATTCCTATTATCATATTGGAAGAGATATTCCCGGATTCTATTTCATGTACAAATAATATACTTGACATAAATGGAGAACACGTTTATTGTAGGCCAACATTTTATGGAGATTTTTATTTTTATTTTAAAATTATCTGTTCAGAGGCCGTCGCACTGAGCGTAGCCTGTATTTATTTTGTACTAGGTGAGCCCGCAACTTTTTTGTATATATAAACCGATAGGGATGAAACATGCTAAAATATATATATTAAAACCGCATTCAAATCGGTTAAGTCGTTTAACGTGCATAAACGCACCGACAAACGACAAAAATTCTTTTTTTGACCTCGCGGTAACATACAATTTTAAATGTATAGGAGATTACAAAAAATCGAATGAAATTTTCCATACACGTTATCAGGGATACAAGAAAAAAACATAGGTTAGGTACCTTACATCCAGAGAAAAGCACAGTTCTCGAGGGATCATCTAAAAATAAAATGAGAAAAGTCAACGCCTGACAAAAATATGAAAGCAATAAAGATTGAATAAATTAATTAGAAGAAAATATTTTGCGGTATGCCAAAGGAATTAAATTTATATGGCATAGGCTCAGACCACCAGTGTGAACGATATATTTTCGCGGTAAGGCTGGTAAGGACGTATAATCTATACTAATATTACAAAGCTGAAGAGTTTGTTTGTTTGAACGCGCTAATCTCAGGAACTACTGGTTTGAATTGAAAAATTATTTTTGTTTTGAATAGTGCATTTATCGAGGAAGGCTATATGCTATATAACATCAGGCTACGATAAATAGTATTATATATAAGCAGTGTCCAGTACCGCGCGCCCCATGCGCACGCCGCCGCCGTATGGCCGCAGCGTGGCCGACTTCAGTTAGTATATTATATAGGTATAAAAAGCGGGATGCACTTACCTCGTTGGCTGATGGTGCAGGGTCTTCTGCCACGTTATGGCTACTTCATCCACTCACGGCGTCCAGCAATCACTTCTTAACACCGACCAGGTACCTATACAGCGCAGCCCCATATAAAGATACGTAGATAGGTTATTCCGAAAACAGTTAGTGAAAAAAAATTGAATATGACAAAAGATTATTTACAGTCTTCAAAGTATTCCCCTCCAACTAGCACTTATGAATCCTGAATTCATAAGGACGAAGCACTTATGCATTCGAGTGAACCAGCTTTCAAAACATTCAAAAAGCCTATCTAACGGAACTTGAACTGCGGTGTTGAATTTTCGACCACAAAGCATTTTTTTACAATGGGATATAAAAATCACGCATGACGCTAAATCTGGGCTGTACGGAGGATGGGGTAACATTTGTATCCCCGTAGCTGTCAAATAGTCCATGGTTCTAGAAAAAGAATGCTACGGACGCCGCTCCTTGAGCGCTCGCCGCCAACTTCTCGAAAGCTTGAAGGCAGACAAACTTCGCAAATACCAATGCACTAATAAATGTTCTACGTTCTTCTAGTGGAATTACTTCTACTGGTCCACTGCGTCAAAAAAAAAGCTATAATTTTTCTATTATTATTAATAAATCATGGTAAAAATCATGACTCCTTCTGGGAGAACAATTAGGTCACTCAGAGTCCGTAGTTAAATCGGTAAAAATGGTTGAAATTTAAACAACCTGTATATATCATGGCAAATGGCACTTGAAATGATAAATTTAAGCGCTGGCAGACAAGGGTAATTCGGCTTCCGGCATACAAGTGGTTAAGGCTCCGACTGCGAACAACTTTTGTGGGCAACTCGTCCTCTTCAAACTCCAATTGCTGCTTCGTGAGAGGATCATATTTGTAGATCCAAGATTAGTCAGTTGTAAGGATATAGGATACATTTTGTGAAATTCCACCTTTTCCAACATTCCTAACTTCAAAGTGTTAATGCAGGATGGTGGAATTGCCTGTGATCCAATCTTCAGTTCAGCTTGAAGATCCCGATATGTAATGTGTCTTTTCTCCCGCAATAGCCACTCTTCCCTGATGACGTTCTCATGAGTTACTGCAGTTGGTGGTAGGCCGATTCTGGGGGTCATGGTTTAGGTTCTCTGGACCACGTTTATTTTTTTATTTTATTTTTTATGTTTCGGTCGACAGACAGGCAAACGATCCACTTGATGGTAGGTGGCTACCGTCGTCTATAACACATGCAACGCCGAAGCTGCTGCAATTGCGCTGCTGCAAGTGCGCTGCCGCCTACAGTAGGATTAAGGATAAGGGATTTGGAGGGGATAGGTAAATGGGTTTAAATTCACGAAACAAATAAGTAAATGTTGTAAACAAAAAAAAGTAACTTAAATCTTATCTTAGTTAATCTTTAACAATATTTAAAAAAAAAAGAAATTACACATAGGTGGCCAAAAAGAAATTACACAATTACACATAATGATTTTCAACAAGGAAATTTGTATTGAATTAATTCAAAATTGTTAAAGGAAAAAAGGGTTTGTACTTAGTCTGTGGATAGCAATTTTGGGAACAGCATAAGTCGTAAAGAGAAAAAACAATTGCTAAGAATATATGTATTGTTCTTTGTGTTTTTTTTTTTACATGAACACTATGAACAGATTTCAAAATAATCTCAACTATCGCCTTGAGAATCTTCTTTGATCTTAGAATTCTTTTCTAAACAACATATCTTTGTAAACTAAGTTTCTATCTACTGACAGGTCCTGTGACTAGAGTTTTAACTTAAATTTTTAGAATTTTTGTCTGTTTTGTCTGTTTGTCTGTCTGTTTGTGCTTAACCGATTTGAATGCGGTTTTCACTTATGTATTATAGCAATCTTCCCGTAACATTTAGTGTTTATTCCATTCGAATCGAGTTACGCGCTATACCGAATACCACGTGTACGAAGTTGCGGGCTCCGTTAAGTTTGGTAATGAAATAATTGTTTAAAAAAATTCATTATTCGCCATTGTAACAACCGTAGCAAGCCTTTCGAGCGAACATGGGGGTTAGCTAATGGCATGTATGTAGCATATAGCAGCCTATTTTGATAAGGTTTTCACTAGTGGTAAAGAGCGATATACCAGGAGTGATACTAATGGGTTTTGAAAAGCCATTCCCATTAGGTATTTTAAAGAATCGATTGACATTCATTAATATTCGTAATAAAATAATTTAAAACTTAAATATACCCCTCTAGGTACAGTTGTCTCAATTTTCCTGCAACATCCTTAACTTCTCCAAAAAATACGACTTCTTTAAGTCTTCATAAGGCACTTCAGTCTCGCGAGAATCTCCTATATCGAGCTCATGTTATGTCCCATAGAAAGGAGTCCCAGGGAACCAGATCGGGCGAGTACAGCAACAATCCCGGACGAATGTGATGATTCAAATCGTGGTGAAACCTAATACGGCAGTGTCTATTTCAATTTCGGATTCGTATCCCAAAAATCGTTTTTCGTATCCCAAAAAAACATGGCCATCATGATCATGATTCCGTCTTTCGTTTTTGCCTTTTTCGGAGCAGATTTACTCGAAAAAAACCTAGGTACGTTTTGAGTGTCGCTTGGTCTCTCACGTATGTATCCTGGTTTCGGTCACGAGTTGGCGCAATAACTCAGAGCAGAGCAGAGCAGAGCGCAGAGGGGTCCAATCCAAACTTGTCCACCGTTAGCATTCGCGGCACACGAGCATCTGGTACCCAAAGGGATCTACTGCAAGCGAGTTAATATTTAAAAAGCTATCGTCAGAAGTGAAGTCATCGTTTTAATTGAATTCGGTAGATACCTCCTTGTTAGAAAATGACCGATTCATAATGTATCAAATGGAACAGAATACGACCTCGTTTCGAATCTTACCCCTCGTTCGATTTCTAAATGTATGATTGAATTTCAAAATGGCGACTTTAATTCGATTCGATATTTAAATTGTGAGCGGGCGTTCGCCAACTGGACTCGGAATTTTATCATTTTAATAAGCACTTTAGCGCCAGGGTTCATTCTAGATGAACCTCGTGACGTGTGTTTCGCTGCGTTATCCCAGAAACCATATCCTGTGGTCAGCTTGCACCATCCTCCGTATTAATATATTGAGGTCCTATCAATTCGATAGGAATATAACCGCCTTTCCCACATAAATCTATTCTTAAATACATTAAATATTTTTTCAAAAAAACAATTTGTACACGTTGTTACCGAGGTCAAAAAAATATCTAAAAAATTTGTCTGTTTGTTGCGTTTGTGCACCCTAATCTCAGAAACGAGTTAACCAATTTGAATGCAGTTTTCACTGATGTATTATAGCAAGCTTCCCGTAACATTTAGTGTTTGTTTCATTCCAATCGGTTCGCAAACGAAACAGTTACGCGCTATACCGAATACCATGAGTACGAGGTTACGGGCTCGAAAAAATTGATGTTTGGCTGTACGCCACCAATCATTTCAAAATAATCGTGAAGAATTATTAAATAAAGTATAAGGAAAGTAAATTATCTTAATTTTTTTTAAATCATACTTTACCATTTTATTTGTATGAGAACCTTTTATTTTCTTGCGTGAGAGCCTATTATTTTTTTAAAAGATCACATAATAACTATGTGGGTTGTTGCATGGATATAAGCTTTAATTATCTTACCTATATGAGAACTAAATGATAGCTAACAAATTTTATATTACGATGAATAGAAGTGTGCCTCGGATTTAACTACGACTGTTTTTGCAGAAACTCTAATTGTATTTTTTGAAAATTCATTATGAAACTATTTTTAAATTATTAGTTCTGTTTAGTGAGTTTGTAATTAAAATTAATATCAACTTTATTTACTCTTGCGTTATTATTTATAATGATAAGGTCCACCTCCTCCGAAACGTACCTCCAACAATCGACATTCCGAACCTGACATATTTTGTAATGAAATAATTAATTAAAATTTCTCTGTCATGGTCAAAAGTTTCGTGTTCGCATTTATTAATTTAGTTTTCTGAGTGATAATTCGGTGAGTGAGACCATTCATTTCGGTATCCTGTTTTGATCCCTTATCCGTTATCTTATTAAAGTCGCCTCAGCCGCGTTGATACGCGACGGTAGCCACCTACCATCAAGTGGACTGTCAATCTGTCTGCTGATCTATACATAAAATAAATACAAAAACCAGTTCTCATATAATTATACTAGAAATGATGCATCAGCGATCCGTTCAAAAAATCAACTGTTTTTATTTTATTTTAAATTAGCTGTGCCCGCAACTTCGTACGCGTGGTATTGGGTACAGCGCGTAACTTTTTTGTTTATTAACCTATTGGAATGAAATAAACACTAAATGTTAAGGGAAGCTTACTACAATACATCAGTGAAAACCGCATTGAAATCGGCTAAGCCGTGCACAAACGCACAGCCGCTTATTTGACCTCCGTAACATAAGTTACAACGTGCACAAATTGATTTTTTGAAAAAATATTTAATGTACAGTATGTATATGTATACTGTCCGTTTCTATCTTTTTCTCGGCTAACTTCTTTTAAGTCGCCCAACCGATTTTAATACGGCTTTCACTAATAGAAAGAACGATAAAAGGGAATCATTTGTCTATAGAATTTTCAAAAAAAAAAACGCATTCCCTACCAAGCCGAAGGCGATTGCATAAAATCTATTAATTATTTGCATTCACTTCTATAATAAGATCTCATAGTAATTAAATTAAATTTAAAAGTAGTAAAAATTAATGCACTTGTAAAATGATTAGATGACTCTAGGGTCGAATGCTTGCTTTGACGCTCTGTCTTAGCGGTCTCGGATTCGATTCCCGGTAGGGCCAACTTTGGAAATTAACTTTTCATAGTCAGCTCTGGTTTGGATTTGGCATTTTCTTTAAGGTTAAGATCGGCAGACAAGCTGACGATCGACTTGATGGTAAGTGGCTACCGTCGCCTATAACACAAGCAACGCGAAAGCTGCTGCAAGTGCGCTGCCGACTACAGTAAGGATAAGGGATTGGGTGGGGATAGGGAAATGGGCCCTGGCATCCCTTACTCACTCACCGAAACACAACAGCACACGTGCTATTATTTCAGGGTAGCCTTCTGTAAGGGGGTGGTACTGCCGCCAAACGGACTGCGTGCCCTACCCTACTTTCCAGATCCAAATCAGAGCCAAATTTGAAAAGTTCATTTTTCAAAGATGACCCTGCCGGGAATAGAACCCGGTAACCCTAGAATAGAGCGTTAAGGCAAGCACACTAACCAATCATCCAACGAGCTCGTCAAATAGTGGCAGGATAGGCATTTGGGCATTCCGTCTGGCGGCAGTGACCACCCTCTTACAGAAGGACACCGTGAAATAACAGCACGTGTGCTGTTGTGTTAAAGGATGTCAGAAACGCATATTAGCGGATGCACAATAGTAACGCTGCACTTTTATAAATAGTAACAAAGTTTCAGTGAAATGATTTCTGATTTCGGACACGTGAATAAATCGATGCGCGCGCGACGCCTATAAAAGGAAGCTTTAACATAGCAATGTTCATTTTGTTCTAGTCCTTCGTCGCGATCGCATCTGCCTCTCGCCCTGTTAAGGTATCCTCTTATTCATATGCAGAGTACTTACTAAACATAGCTTTCGATGTGTTCAAATCATAACGTTTGTTACGGTTTAAAAAACATTTTACAATTTTAGTGAAATTAAATACTTACAGTAGAAAAACTCGTGTGATTTTTAAGTGATTTTGTTCATTCATCAATATAGGTATGACTTTTTTTAATTGTCACATTTTTTAGTTTAATTATGGGTCAGAATAATTTTTAATTAAATATAGTTATTAAAATAATTTTTTAAGGTATTAAAATTCGAATGAATTTATTTTATGCATATAAAAATTTCATACAGATTTATCCATCAACCAGTCTGAAATATGTAGTGATTCTAAGTCGATTAGTCCGACAACAATTATCAGTAATTGTGCTTTTTTTTCAAAACCACAAAATAAAATATTTTAAAAAATACACTATTTTTTAGTCACCTTTAATTTAGTTTAGTGTTTTTTATAATTTTTAAAAAAATATTTATTTATTTAAATCAACAGAATTGTCAGACCAAAAAGGTTACGTCACTGCGATACGTACGTTACCATAAAAGCTAATTTCTGGAGCAGTCTCGAGCAGTGGTAAATTTCTAGTTAGTTTCCTGTGGTCTTCGGTGCGTAAGTAAGGGATGGCCACATATTATTAACTTTTATTAGGAAGTTTTTAAGGTTTAAAATCCGAAAAACGGAAATTTGAATGGACAAATATGTTTCAGATTTTGCGACAGTTGTCAGCGATCGATATTGGAAATAGAAGAACAGAGCGGAGCATAATGCACCACATCCTTCTGATCTTCGCCGCGACCGTCCTTGCTTCTTCGCAGGCTGACGTGAGGCATCTGAAGCTTTTGCCGGAATTAGACAATGACATACAACGCACTGGTAATTATTGAATTCTTACATTATATTGTCCAAATAAGTACTGGAAATGCAAAAGACAGTTTGTTTGTATGTTTGTTACGCTTTCACGCCTTAAATACTCAACCGATCATGATGAAATTTTGCATACACGTTGTCAGGGATATAGAAGAGGATATAGGATACCTTTCATCCAGAAAAAAACGACTGCTCCCGTGGATTCAACTAAAAATACAAAAAATCAAAGTTCAACACAAATAAGTGAGCAAATTCAGAAAAAGTGACGCGATCGAAGTCGTGGGCAAAAACTAGTCATATATTTGTACGTAGCTCTGTCACGCTTACCTCTGAGACATTTATTTTCATTACAATTCAATAATGATATTTATCTATAACTAGCGGCCCCGCCCGGCGTGCAATTTTTATATACTAAAACATTCCCCGTTTACTCCTCCTTCCATTGGTGAAAACCGAATCAAAATCGGTCTACCCGTTCACGCGTGATGCCGTGACCAAGGGAAATGGGGTTTCATTTTTATATATACTTAGAGAAGATGAAGAAAAAAATTTGGTCTCAATATTCTGCTAACTGCTAAAAAATTCATTTTATAATATAATAAAATCGTAAAGGAGTCGTGTCTAACTTTACATTAAATATTTTTCCAAAAAAAAAAAAAAAAATGTACTTATTTTACAGGAGTCAAAATATTTTTTAGAATTTTTGTCTGTTTTTCTGTGCGTTTGTGCACGCTAATCTCAGAAACGGCTTAACCAATTTGAATTCGGTTTTCAGTAATGTATTGTAGCGAGCTTCTCGTAACATTTAGTGTTCCTTTCAATGCAATCGATTTACAAACAAAAATGTTACGCGCTATACCGAATATTACGCTTAGGTACGAAGTTGCGGGCTCAGCTAGCATTCGATACATTTTTTAATACCTAAAGAAAAAGTATACGTAACCCTATCAGAAAATTAACTGGTGACGATATTTATAATGAAGAAAAAGTGAGGTCTCAGCATTTGTGAAGTGTGATGCCTTCATAGTCTTCATACCTTCTTTACAAGAAGAAGAATCGTTTGCCCAGCGTAACAATTACGTATAACAAAACATTTGTATACAGATAAGCGAAGGACTCGTTTTCTGTGCGAGATTAGGTATTTAAATCAGATACATCTATTTTTAGCCACAACCAAAAATACAGGAAATAAAATGCACTTATAAATATATAGGTACATACAATAAACACTTTTTTGTTTTCATCCCAAAACACCTGTCCAATAAGTTAAAAATAAGATGTTTACCTTGCTATACAAGTTGCGAAGTTCGCATTTCAATTGATACAACTTAGAGAAAAAACTTAGGCTTAACTTAAGTACTTAGGCTATACTCATATGGCTCTCGATTTTTCCTCTTTATTCGCATTAATATTGTTTTGTACTTTAATAAAACAATAACTGCATGATGTATGCATTTCATTGGATGAGTGGTTAGAATGATCCCGAGTTCGATTCCTGGCTGGGTCAACTTTGAAAAATGAACTTTTCAAAGTCTGGATCTGGAAAGTAGTGGCAGGGCACATTGCGTTTCGCAGTCATTTGGGCGGCTCGTCTGGCGGCAGTGACCATCCCCTTACAGAAGACCACCGTGAAATAACAGCACGTGTGCTGTTTGTTTCGGTGAGTGAGTAAGGGATGCCAGAGCCCATTTCCCTATCCACTCCTAATCCCCTTATCCTTAATCCTACTGTATTTTTATTTGTTCAAATCAGGGCATACTGCGTATCGCAGTCATTTGGGCAGCCCGTCTGGCAGCAGTAACCACCTCCTTACAGAAGACCACCGTGAAATAACAGCACGTGTACTGTTTTGTTTCGGTGAGTGAGTAAGGGATGCCAGAGCTCATTTTCCTATCCAATCCCTAATCCTGTGGCGTTGCTTGTGTTATAGGCGACGGTAGCCACCTACCATCAAGTCGAACGTCAGCTTGTCTGCCGGTCTTAATATAAAAAAAACTCTTTCTGAGACGTTAGATGTATTGAATAAAATAATTGTTACCTCGATAAAATTAGATACAGTCCACTTAAATGTAGACGGTTACCCTTATGGGATGTCATTACAAGTGTAAATTTCGATGGATTCCAATAGTTATCCAAGTGTGATCAAATCAAATGATATAAGTTGGTCCACAAATTTTTATGTTTATCTAAAGTAGTGAATAAGTAATTTATGATAAGGAAGTTGATTCGCAAGTAACGCTTTGAATTTTAATTTTATTTTTCTATCACCAAAGGTAGGAAAATATAAGTTTAATTTAATTTAAGTGAATTTTGTTATGATTTTAGGAGACGCTCATAAATAAATTTTAAGATAGCAATATACGCATTTAGCTACAAAAATTGTTCACTAAACTATGGTAGGCCATAGTAGACATATTTACAATTAGCTGAGCCCGCAACTTCGTACGCGTAATAATTATAACAGCGCGTAACTTTTTTGTTAGTAAATTTTTGTTGTTGAATGCAGTTTTCGCTGAGATGTATTGTAGTAAGCTTCCCGTAACATTTAGTTTGTTTCATTTCAATCGGTTTAAAAACTATTTTTTTTTAACAAATATTGAATAATAGCATGTTGGAGAGAATTAAAGCAACAGAACCGGATTTAAAAGAATTAATGGCAAGGGCGATCAGATGTTAGGTATTGTTCAAGTTAAGAGATGTTTATTTCTTAAAATTTAATATACCTACTTGGTTATACCATTCATACTTACTTGGCAATTGCTTCTAATATAAGTAAATAGTTAGAAAACAACAAATGTGTGTGGGTACGTTTTTATCGTTAGATTTGAAAATAAACTAATCTTGTTATGTTTCTGAACTACTTTTTTCAACAAAGTTGAAATTTTTATATATTTTATGGAGTAGCAAGATCAAAAGTTAGCTTCTAGGGGCGATTCTTTTAATTACTCACTAGCGACCTTTTGAAAAACTCTTTCTTAGCGGATTCTTACCTTATAAAATAAACCTTGATGATGACCTTTTGAATTTCTACACTTGATGGTTATATTTTCAAAATAATTAATTTATTACTTACCTAAAAATTCTAACCGGTGAAGTCACTAAAGTCAAAGAAAGTTATTTTATTAGCATAGATAAAATACTACTGAAGTAGTATTTATTAGTCACTTCCCTCCCAACTAATATGTTGACATTCGAATAGTAATTAATTAGTGACATCTGTTGTCAATCTATAAAATTACGAGTTGAGCGAGTTGTGGCGACATCTAGTAAAGGCGAATAGAACTTACACAAATTCAATCCTGCAACATCCTATAATTTGAGGAAGACTGATTTCGAATTTATAAAATTGTGTCTTAGCTGCGTCAGCCACCTTCTCTGAAAATGGAATAACAGATAGCGTAATTCAGGGATATATTAAAAATATATATCTCTTTTTAATATATCTCTGGCGTGTTATGTGCAGCACTTGCTTGTGTTTATAGGCGAACAGTAATAGGCCGGCTAATACAGATAATAGACTCTAGTACAGATTATTGAAATAATAAAATATTTGTTTAAGGTAGAAATATTAGTCTACGGAAATGTGTGTGAGAAAATGTGATTGTAATGTTAAATTATCCGATCAATAAAAACCTAAACAGAGTTTACGTGTATTTCTCCATTAAATTCTAATAAAACTTGTTATGAAATGTTTACAAAAAACAAACAAAATTGAATGTTTTCAGTCTTGTCGAAAACTTTATACAGTACAGCCTCGCTAATCCGGACCCCCCACTAATTCGGTGATCGCGGTAGTCCGGACGCAGGCAGCGGGTCTATTTGCGGGGGAAGCGGGAGGCATTTCACATCGCGCCGCGGCGCCCGCACCTGCGCTTTACTACTATATAGTAGTAAATATTTTTTTTTACTACAAATACATATATTTACTAGCGTATCTTTCGATAATAAAAAATAATAACTAAACACATAAATTAGTCTTTCATTTAATTATTGGTTATATATGTATGTTTATGTACATACATATAAAGTTTTGCAGACGACAATACAGACACCTTGGTAATCCGCCAAGGGGCGATTTTTTGCCTGTCCGGATTAGCGAGGCTCTACTGTAATATTATATTCTATATATTTAATCGTTTTGGGTAATAAGTATTAGATTATGGATTCTTTCGTCCTTGCCCGTCTATAGTAATATACAGTCTTTGTATATTTAAAATAACATACATGTAAGTATTACTACAACGCGTTTCAATATTTTACCAATGTTTAATAAAATCCTTGTATTAGTATCTATAAATGAAAATATATTTCCTATAAATATTCCTTTACTCTATGTCTTTCAAATAACGGAAAACGGAATCACAGGTTATTATGTTATTGGACTGTGGACTGACTTACTTGACAGCAATTTTATTATGATTGTAGTGTTTTCAAATCATAGAGCTTTGTCATAGAGTAAATAAAGTAATATACAATAAGAATATTAAGAATTTACAAAACAAATCCAATAAAATAACAAAAGTTTCGTTGCTTTCTGTATTGTAATTCAAATTGCCTCAAACTAATGGAATTTCTAATTGAAAAAACATGACGAACACGGAAAACTTAGTCGCCATTGTGGAGAGAATTAAACACAGAAAGAAAAGGTAAAAAATATAGAATACCGTCAACCATCGTCAATTCGTCAACAGTCTGGCAATCATGGTATGGTATCTCGTTGGAGACCAATCATTAAATCTATGCTGACATTACCATATTATTTTCTAAATTCTCAACCAGTGCAGTGCCTGTAATTGGAATGTGCACAAAGATTAAAAAAAAAATCTAAAATAAAACTTGAATTGCAGTTAGTAATTGACAAAAAACTAGCCCCCTGACTCTTCAATATCTTTATTATGTCTATCCTTACAAAGTGGATGGCATATTAGTAATAGCCTTTTTAACATCTGCAACTTTGACTCTGACAGAGCTGGTTGTGGAAATACCATCCATAATGTAAGTACATATATCCGTAAGTATAGAAAGAAGACAAGCCGTTCGATGAGTGGTTAGGGTCAGAGTGGGAGTCCCTGGTTTGATGGCTAGTAGGGCAAATTTTGAAAATGAACTTTTCAAAGTTTGCTTTGGTCTAAAGAGCAATTGTGTTTTTCAATTGTTTGGGCAGCCCGTCTGACAAAAGTAACCACCCTCTTTCAGAAGACCACTATCAAATAACAGCATGAGTGCTATTGTGTTCCAGTGAGTTAGTAACGGATGCCAGAGCCCACTGCCCTATCCCTTCCTAGTCCGTTATCCTTAATTCTACCATGGTAGGCAGTGCATTTGCAGCACCTGTGACATTGCTCGTGTTTTAGGCAGCCACCGACCATCAAGTAGACCATCAGCGTGCCTGTTGACCTTGACATAAAAATAAAGATACCTATAAAGTTAATATAACACTATATTTATTTATTTATTTATTGTTACATGGCCTCCAACGAGGCAGGCACCAAAAAAAAAACATACAGCAAGCGACGGAAAAAAAATAACATGGCAGATGCCGCCGCAATTATAGGAGGCACAGCCTACGCCAATAAAAGAGTTTATCAATATTGTGAGTTAAATGACTTTCAAAATTAGGTGTAAATTTTATTTTTGTAAGAGCAGGTCTGTGTCATCTGGATCTGCGGGTCCATTGCAAGGTTTATTTGGAATTTCTTTTTTAAATTTATGAAATATTTTCTCAGCAAAAGTTTTATTGACTTTTATTTCATTTAAAACCTCATGTCATTGTAACATATTCTGTAAGGGGGCACATCCCCTTACAGAATACCAATGTGAAATAACAGTTCTGTGAGTGAATAAGGGATGCCAGAGCCTATTTTCCTATCCAATCCCTTATCCTTAATATTACTGTAGTCAGCAGCGCACTTGCAGCAGCTTTGGCGTTGCTTGTGTTATAGGCGACGGTAGCCACCTACCATCAAGTGGACCGTCAGCCTGTCTGCCGATCTTAACATAAAAAAATTCTAAGTTGAATGCATTCATTTGTTTATGATTTACTAGCTTATGATGACATTTTTGATGACACGAGAACAGGACTTTTTTTCTGTATCCCTAACAAAGTGTAACAAACAAACTCACTTTAGTATTTATAATATTAGTTAGGACAAATAAATAGGAATAATAAATGGAATGGTGTGATATTATTTTCCAGTTGTAAAACACAATGGTTCTCGCAAGTTTCTCACACTGACCAGCAGGCCCAGAGAATTAAACGCCCACAGAGCTGGCACCACCTTGGAACTCACTTGCGAGGCTCTGGGTTCGCCTGCACCCACGGTACATTGGCTCAAGAACAATGCACCTCTTTATGGGGTGAGTTCATTCAAAACAATGTACTAGACATTACAATACAATAGATAGACAAAATATAAAGCCGAAATAACACTCACTGACTCATATGTAGGTACTTATACACTAAAGATAGAATATTTACAGTTAAAAATCTTTGCTTATTATATAACACTAAAAATACAATCAATCATTGCTAAATGTGTAGCTAAGTGAAAAACTTGAAAAAAGTCTGAGGAAGGTTCTCATGAAGAGAAAAATTTGAAAAATTGCCTTGAAACACATAGAAACAACATTTTTCTTTTCCCCATCCCAAGTACCCATAAATTACACATCAGTTGCTTTTGCCATAATGATGTTTGTCATGTAAACTATTATAAAGAGGAAAGATTTGATTTTTTGTATGTTTGTTTGTAATGGATAAACACAAAATCTACTGAACCGATTTTAAAAATTCTTTCACCAATAGAAAGGTACATAAAGTTAGAGATCCCTAAGAAAATTAGAATAATGTAACACAGGTTATCAAAAGTTTGCCTAACTATTGATTGATGATAGATAAGTACATGTTTCATACTTCATACCATGTTATTAATTCTTAAATATGTCAATCAAGGTTATGTACACGTAAATTCCTCATTTAAATCAATTCAGTAAACCTTTTCTTTAGACGATACGACAGGTGTAAAAATGCTGAAAGTAAAAGTAAAAAAAGCTAAAGGTGTGTGTGTACTAGTTATTACCTACACGTTTTAGCGTGCAACAGCTAGTATATGATAAAATCATTTAAATTATGAGTATTGTTGGGGCGGTTAAGGATTACTTTTCCGGGTTTGGGATTTTAGAGTTAAACGAACGTGCACTCAATATGACGTTTTATTTTCGACTGACTTAGACATTCCGCCCGCCAAGAACATAGTTCTTTAACACAACATATAGGAAAGAAATATACAAAATAACGCTACTTATTGAACTAATAACAAAATACACTAAAACAACACTAGAACAAAATACATTAGTTTAACGTAACATCTCATCGAATAAATTCTTATTTTGTAATTACACAAACCTTACTAACTGGACGTTTAAATACTCCTGATTTACATTTTACAGTAACAACTCTAGTTATATTGTCAGGTCCAGTATGCTTCTGTATAATCCTACCTAGTATCCATTTAGCAGGAGGAATATTGTCCTCTTTTAAGATAACAATATCATTAATTTCAGGCTCAGTACTACAATTAGAATTCCATTTATATCTTTGATTAAGATTGACTAAATATTCTTTATACCATCTGTTCCAAAAATCAGTCACAATTTTTTGCGTTAAGCGCCATCTATCTAAAGAATTTATATTACAATTAGCAACATTTTCATCTGCTAAATTTAACATCGGTTCACCAACCAAAAAGTGGCCTGGTGTCAAGGGGAGAGGGTCGTTTGGATCATCACTCAATAATGTTATAGGCCGTGAATTCAAACACGCCTCCACTTGCGCCAGGACTGTCGCCATCTCCTCATATGTAAGTGTAGCGTTACCGATTACCTTTCTCAAATGTCCCTTCGCACTGCGAACTCCGGCTTCCCAAAGCCCGCCAAAATTGGGAGCGCGAGGGGGGATGAAATGCCACGTGGTATGCTCCAAAGTGAGACTAGCTGCTATCTCGTCGCCTAATGATGATTTGGCACTATTGAACATGTCTCGCATCTCTTTGTCAGCACCGACGAAATTAGTTCCATTGTCACTATACAAATCTTGACAGTGACCTCTCCGGGCTATAAAACGTCTGAAAGCAGCAATAAAACCTTTGGAAGTCAGATCGGTAACCGCTTCTAAATGTATTGCACGGGTAACCATGCATACAAATAAACATATATAGCCTTTATAAGACTTTGCTCCTCTGCCAGGTGAAAATCTTATATTCACCGGGCCACAAAAATCAACTCCTGTAGAATGGAATGCCTTACTGGGTTTCAATCTCACCTCCGGAAGTAGTCCCATTAAAGGAATTGACTTCTTATTCGAATATCTCAAACATGTAACACATTCTCTGAAAATTTTCTTGACACGATTCTTCGCTTGTAGAATCCAATACTTTGATCTCAATAAATTTAGCATCAGGTGTGGGCCACCATGTAGAGTGCGATGATGAGCATCAACAATTATTAACCTGGTAAAATGAGATTTAGCTGGCATAATTATTGGATGTCTTGTATCATACGGTGCATCTGACTGTACGATGCGTCCGCTGACTCTTAATGTCCCTTTTTCATCAAAAAAAGGACAAAGTGTGCGAAGCTTACTCCTTTTCGGTACAACTCCTTGACTCTTCAGCTGCTTTATCTCCTCGGCAAACTCACAAGATTGAACTTGATTAATGCAAGAAATTAAAGTATTATTTAATTCCTCTGAAGTTATATAAGTTGGCAATTTAATTCTCTTGTCTATAGGCAATTTAAATTTTAATACTCTTCTACAATAGGAAATAACCTTGAGCAATTTTGATAATGATGAAAACCTCGACCATATGAATGATTCCTCCTCGTTGTGAGATAAAACAGTTAAAGATGTTACTCTTTCCTCCTCATGTGTATCTTCTATTATGGTGTCACTCGTATTTAGTGTGAGCTCTGCCAGCCACTGCGGACCGCTCCACCATAATGGATGTTCAAGTAGATCCTTTGGCTGCACTCCTCGAGATGCACAGTCCGAAGGGTTGAACTCGGTAGGCACATGACTCCATTGGTCAAAATCTAAAATGTTCAATATTATGGATACACGGTTACTCACAAAGGTGGTCCAACAAGATGAGCCTCTTTTCAGCCAAGCCAGTACAATAGTAGAATCTGTCCACCCATATAAATTCTCCTTAGGTATCTTCATCACCTGAGCAACCTCAAATAGAAGTTTAGCTCCTAAGGCTGCAGCACACAACTCAAGCCTTGGAATAGATATCTCCTTTTCTATAGGTGCAACCTTAGTCTTGGCTGTTATCAGATGTACATATACTCTATCTAACTTATCGATCACTCGCACATATACAGCTGCTGCGAAAGCTGCCTTTGACGCATCTGAGAACACATGTAACTCAATTTTTGAACATTGTATAGTATTTAACCATCTTTGTATTTTTAATTTTTTTAAGTCAATCAATTCCTCCCTGTATGTAAGCCATTCACTCAATAAATCTTCAGGTAAAGGACTGTCCCACTCAAGACCAGATTTCCACAATTTTTGAATGAACATTTTGGCAACAACCACGACTGGAGCAATCCATCCAAGTGGATCGTATAATTTTGCCACATCTGACAGTACCTGTCTCTTTGTGATTGGTTCTCTAATATCAGTCAGATTAAGTGTATATTCAAAATTATCATTTTCTCGACTCCAGCTCACTCCAAGAACCTTAATAGATTTGTTTAATTTTATCTGCACTCGTTGCTCATCCAACTCTTTATTCATTCCGATTTTCTTTAACAAACTCTCACAGTTACTACTCCATTTGTGAAGTTCAAATCCACCTCTTCTCATCAACTCGTTCATCTCTTCAACTAAGTTTAATGCCTCCTTTTCTGTTTCAGCGCCTGAGATCAAATCGTCGATGTAGAAATCATTCTTTGTAATTCTAGAAGCTATTGGGTATTTCTCCTTCTCTAAATCTGCGAGTCTTTGCAATGCCTTGACAGCCAAATATGGCGCACAAGCCATCCCAAACGTCAGTCTCAACAACTTAAAATGTTGTATAGGCTCTGAACCGTCTGACTTAAATCTCCAGACAATTCTCTGAAAATCTGTATCTTCCTCAGCCACACGAACCATTCTATACATTTTAATAATGTCTGCAACTACACATATCTTGTGAAGTCTCCATCTCATTAAAATGTGTCTCAAATCCTGTTGTAATTTTGGTCCTACAAGCAGTTCATCGTTCAAGGATATGTTGTTATCTCCCTTGCTTGACGCATCGAAGACAACCCTCACTTTTGTAGTCTCCTTGTCTTCCCTCACAACGGCATGATGAGGAAGATAGACAGCTTTCGGATTTTCTAATTCACTCTTGCTTACCGGTCTCATGTGATTTAAACTCAAGTACTCCTGCATAACCTTGTTGTATTCTTCTCTTAGTTTAGGATCTCTCTGTAATTTTCGCTCTAAAATCTCTAATCTTTTAATAGCCATAACCATAGAATTACCATATTGACACTTAGGGTCCTCAGTTGTAAATGGCAGTCTTACGACAATTCTCCCATCGTTATCTCGCTCGGTAGTTGACTCAAAAAACTCTTCACAGTGCTTCTCGCTAGTGGTCATCTCTTTCTCAATCATATTAGGCTCGTTCTCCATCTCCCAAAACTTTTTTAATAAATCATCTTCCTTTATCTGTACATGTAAGCTAGTAAATTTAGTATTCACCTTTTCCTCGTGTCCTTTCGATGCTCTTCCCGATAAAATCCATCCAAACATAGTGTTTTGTGCCAGTAAATTCCCTCGTGATTGTTTTATCATTCCATCCAGTAATATATCACTATATACTTCGGCACCCAACAGAACATCGATTTTGCCTGGTGTTGCGTAAGTCGGATCTGCTAACGGCAAATTCTCAATATCCGTCCACTCAGACATGCTTATCTTCGTAGCTGGAAGTAAAGATGTTAAAGAATGTAACACATAAGCATTTATGTAAATTAAATTTGTGGGGTTATGGTTCGGTTCCATGCGCAGTGACACCATGTATTTGATCCTCATACGACCATCGCCCAGCCCTGACACAAACCCACTTACTGGTTTGCGTGTAAGTCCTAACAATTGTACAGTAGCCTCAGTAACAAAGGAAGCCTGAGAGCCTTGATCAAGTAAAGCCCTAATGGTTTGTTTACAACCTTTTGAATTATATACCTTAACTCTAGCCGTCGCAAGTAATACACTATTAGGTTGAAGCTCACCTCTGGAAAATGCAGTTGTAATGTGTGTGTCACCTTGGGATGTGCTCGGTCTCTCCTGTGGTCCACTCGGTGACAAGGACGCAGTGGGCGCCCCGATCTCGCTCGTTGCTCTGCTCTCCTGGGTGATCTTCCTTTCTCGCTCAAAATGAAGTAAGGTGTGATGTCGCTTACCACACTTTCTACAGCTCAACGCATGTCGACACTTTGCTGCCGAATGCGTAGACGACAGGCAGTTAAAACACAGTCTATTGTTTTGCACAAAATCTTGCCGCTCCTTGGATGTCAGTAACCCAAACTTCTTACACTGGTATATGTAGTGGTTCTCATGGCACATAGCACACTCAATGTCATTGCCTCTAACTTTATTCTCAAATGATGTATGGAATGTTTTAGCTTTCATTGCACTCTTCGTTGGTTGTGTAAAGCGTGACGTATTAGTATCAATCATCTCTAGCGACCTGAATCTGGCTTCTAAAAACTGTCGTAGTTGCTCCCAGGTAGGTATTTCGTCGCCCAATAACGCACTCAAATGCAACTCCCATTGCCTCATCGACTCCGTATCCAACTTAGTAATGACATAGAAAACAATAAAAACTTCCCATAAGTTTGTGCCAATGTCCATATTTTGCAGCGCCTTTAAACACGTTGACGTAGTGTCTAGGATATTCTTCACATCAGAAGCAGACTCTGAATTAGTTTTCTTAATTGCGAATAAACTTCTCATAATCGCATTGCAGTTGTATCGCTTATTGTTGTAACGTCGGACTAAGTGTTTCCATGCTTCCTCATAATTGGCATCGGTAGTGGAAAAATTACGTAACAGGCTTTGCGCTTCTCCAGATAAATTGCCTTTTAAATAATGCAATTTTTGCACGGGAGTTATGTATTTATTCGTATGAATCAATGATGAAAACATATCGTAAAACGTTTGCCACTCGTCATACTTGCCGCTAAAAGTAGGCAAGTTAATTCTCGGCAAGTTAACGTCCAAGTAACTATTGACGTTGACAGCGGCAGCAGGGCTCGCCCCTGTGACAGGCGCTGTCAATTGCGACGTTGACGGCACAAGTAGGTCTTACTGCTCGTGTACACGATGCCGCCCCCGCGCCGACACCGCACCGCCGCCGCACCTCCGCGCTATGTACACGAGACGCGTAAAGCCCACCACCGCGCCGAGCTGCCGCGCCGCCGCCGCTTGGCATCATCACTATACGGTCGTTAGTAAAATATCACTATAGGCGACCGATAATGAAATAAATAACAAAATAGCATCTGGATGGTGGGGGCCGCGGCGGGCGGCGCGGTGGCGGGCTTTACGCGTCTCGTGTACATAGCGCGGAAGTGCGGCGGCGGTGCGGTGTCGGCGCGGGAGCGTCATAGTATACACGAGCGCTAACGCTTCTCGTAAATTGGTTTTGTATTGTACATACATTTCTTCAAATATTTCATATTTATTTTGACTAAAATATGCATCACTTCTGTCCGTAGATTCCTCAGCCAAAACCGTTTTATGTCCAATTTTAAAGTCCCGATATAGTTGATCCACTATTTCCAATCTCGTTTGTAAATATGGCCGCTTAATTCTATCTTTAGGTGTCTTCTTGAAGTTCTTTTCTGAATTCTTTAGGTTATCCAACAATTCTTCTTGATATATAATTAGCTGCTCTAATGTAGACATGATAACTCACTCGGTACGATAATAAATAATCTCAATAAAATGTGTAAGGCAGAATGTTCTCGTCTCGTAATTTAATAAATTTGCACAGTTCGATTTTATAACTCACTCAAAGTTAGGTATAATAATATTAGCCGAAAAGTCTCACAATCACTTATTAACATGATAGTTTTAAATTGCTCAAACTCAATGTAATTACTTGATAAAAGTTCACAAAACTTGCAGAAGAAAATATCACTCGTTCGGGCGGGGGGTAATCCTTGACTCGTTCAAAATGTTCTTGTTCATCTACCGGCCGCTCGGTCGCCAGTAATGCAATCCGGTTCGATAATGGACCATATGTTGGGGCGGTTAAGGATTACTTTTCCGGGTTTGGGATTTTAGAGTTAAACGAACGTGCACTCAATATGACGTTTTATTTTCGACTGACTTAGACAAGTATATTAAGGGTATATACAATATTAGAATATTTATATGTAGATATTAATATATCTATATATAAATACATATAGATATTAGTATATAGAGTATTAATATAATATGTTAGAGTATATACGAATACAGGTATCTATATCGCTTTCCTGTACCATAAAACAGATAGCGCCGGCCGCTTCTGACAGTTTTGCGTGCGAGGGAAAAGGACAGAGATATATAATCACTTGATGTTGTAAAACTTCGGGTTTGTTTGCATTGTTTTGGATTGTCTTGTCTCGTGGTTTTACTATAGTATGAACCAACAAAAGCGTGGCGGTGGATTTTAATCGATGTCTCTGCGTATCCTGTATTATAATGCCATTGGGGAAATTTTCCCAAGATAGTGCTGATGATTTTAGCGCTCGCCACACTTGTGGTGCCCTAACAGGGTATGGTATACGGTATACCTAAGAGCAAATTTTTGTACATATACAATTTGGATGAAATTTTGCATTTAGTAAGATTTTGCTTTTTAAGTCTACCTATATAGTTGTAGGAAGGATTTAGCGCCATCTCGTAAATTTTGTGGTAACTGTATTGTTGCCGATCAACTGTTACCTTAAAATCTTGTGAGATGGCGCTGTACGAATATGTATATGTTTGGCTTACATCCAACAGTATTATTGTGAAGATCTTAAGTCCACGTCGGCGTAAAAATACTAAGTAACATCTAACTTAAAAGTACATGTTGAGTTATAATAGTTTTTTTTTAAATTTCAGTATGACATGGAGTCAAATGAACTAGTGGGTGAAAACCCATCCTCGCTCGGAAGAGTCAGGTCTTCTATCCTCGTCCGCCGGACCCTGGGAGCGGACGAGTACACGTGCGTGGTCCTAGCCGGCCTCAAGAGCGCCAGGGCTGCGACGACGGTGTATAGTGTCGGTGGCAGGTCGGCAGAGGAGCGGACGAGACTGTCTCCGCTTGCGCCACGTATCGTCGCGTCCTATAAGGCCTTCATGGGCACGATTGGCAGCAGTGTCCTTCTGCCATGCCGCGTCAAGGGCCATCCGAGGCCACGCGTCATCTGGCTGGACAATAGGGGTGATGTCGTGAAGAATAGTCATAGGATGAAGGTACCAAAAACACCTGTTTCATTTATATTATTGTCGGACTCGCCTGTGGTTATATGTTAGGGAAGTGTTTTCCAGTCGGACCCCAGCCTCCGTGGGCCCCTTTGGGACTAAGACCTTATTGTATGTAAAGTGATGACATTTTTTGTTTACCAAAAATGAGAAGGTGACAAAATTTAGAGCTTGATAATGATTCAATAAAGTCTATTATAAAATGGATTCAATTTAAAAATAAATATTGAAAAGACAAAAATATATTTTTTTTAACTCAGGACAACTACAAAATTCTTACGACCTACATATTGATGACAAATTTACCCATTTTTGGTGCTAAAATTCCTGAATTGAAGCAGACTCATGTAAAATGTATTTCAAAATGTTAGTATCATAAAAGAAAAATTAAATATATTTAAGTTCATGGAGCGTCCACAGCATAACGATAAACTTTGTATGGTGTCCGCCAAAACTAGAATGAAAAAATAATCGGAAATCTGTCAGTTTTCAAGGAACACTTAGGTAATTTTCTGGTGGAAAAAGCATATTATTGCTTTGAATGACGAATTCCTAAGTGATGAGACTAAGTATACAGGCAAACGATGCAAATTATGTCTTAATACATTAATTTATTAAATGATATTAAATTTGTCTTTTAGATTTGCATACCGCTTGTTGGTTGTCGGTTTTTTTTTTTTTTTAATGAAATCGAGGTAGCGCTTGACCACTATCTCACCTGATGTGAGGTGCAGATGTGGCCGAAGGTGGACCACGCTTACCTAGTAAATGCCCATTTACCCTAGTTTTGAAGACCCCGAGGTTGTAGTTCTGTGAAAATACATACTAATAATACATACTAGCTGTTGCACGCGACATCGTCCGCGTCTGCTTTATAAAATATTACTTGCTGATAATATACCTTTTTATGGATGAAAGAATTTTTAAAATCGGTCCAGTAGTCTTTGATATGGAGGGGTTGTAGCCTATGTTACTCGCTGATGATGTAGCTTCCTATAGGTGAAAGAATTTTTGTTCAATGTGTTTTGATTTTTGGTATTTCACTTAATTTAAACTATTAAGTGAACACTAGCTTAGCTTAATAGATAATAATTAAGAGAATATAATGATAGTTGTGTGTATGACTTCCCGCAAGGATCTAGGTATTGTGTTCTGCCGCAGACTCTTCGCTCTGGGGACCTGTACATCTCAACACTGCTGTGGATGGACATGGGAGAGTTCACGTGCCAGGCCTTCAACATCTTCGGCAGCAACACCACGGCGACCTTCGTCTACCCGGCCAGGGTTAGTATACCCCTTGTATCCATCGAGAGGAAGCCATCTTAGCTTTAATTCTTACCACTCAAGGCAGTGACTAGATTTGGTCAGCTCAATTCAGCTTTTATCACGGCCCCCTGATGGCCGTGTTTGATTCTATCAGTTAAATTTCATTTGAACTCAATTCCTTATTTGTAACCTAGATGGCGCTAAACTAGAATACGGCGCCATCTGTCCGTGACCTAGCGAACTGTGAAGTATAAGGAATTTATTTTGTCCCACAGGAAGGATAAACGTAGTTTGCACGAAGAATCCAGCGAGTATACTTAACCTGAATGTTCCTGTTCTTTTAAGTTTAAGATAAGTTACACGAAAGTCAGTACAAGATTTTCAAGTTGTAGAGAGAATAAGTTTTATTTAATAATTGTATTAAGTATTGCAAAGATGGAGATGTTTCAAATGCAGCTGATAATGTTGTAATTTTGTATTGTATTATTATTATTTAATTATTGTGATCATTATTAATAATTTATAATATATTGTTATCTGTGATTCAAATTAAGTGTATTGATACATGGAATTACACATATTTTAAAATTTCTTGGTTGTTTTTCTGTAATGTAGATGGCGCTAGTGCAAACGGTCTGCTCTCGGCGTAGTCATATTGAACAATACTACAAAGTAACAGTAGGTGATCTTGAATTTATTTACACAAATTTCTCAAAAAGAAAATAAGGCTATTCCCAGCTATTTCGGTTGTTTTGCCGCTCTGTCACATTATGTTATAGCCTATCATACTACAATATTATAAATATGAAAGTAACTCTGTCTGTCTGTTAATGTTCCACGCCTTAACTACTCAACCGATCATGTTCCCGGGAGATAATCTAAAAATAAAAATATAAATACGAAACCCGAGAAAAAAGCAATAGAGATGTCAGCTCAATTCTACTTTTGTCCATAGAAAAGTTTTGTATCCATTCATTCAGCTTCCGATCCATTGGGATAAGGGATGCCTTATTTTCAATTCTACGTAAAGGGCAATTTTACAGCACCTGCGGTGTGGCTTGTGTTTTAGGCAACGGTAGCCACTTACCATCAAGTGGACCGTCAGGCTGGTTGACAATCTTAACATTAAAAAGAATAAATAAAAATCCGTTTTTTATTCAGCTTTTGCATAAAGACGTAACCGAGGGAAACTGTCGACAGTGTAGGTATACAGCGCTGTCCCGCTGCGTTCAGCGCTGTACGCGATCTACGTTTCAGCATAGATCGTCTAGCGAAGCGCGATTCGAGCTGGATAAGTGTAGTTACTCCATAAGGTCAAGCTTCAACACAAGACTCCTACTTGATGGTAAGTGGCTAGGACACCAGCAATTTGTTTACATCTCGTTTGAAGCTAGGTGGAAACATCTCAGTATAGAGATTGTTTTTGTAAATGTATTTATTTTTCATGTTGTTCTAAAAACAATATATTTTGTAACGATTTTCCGTAATATATAAGACTAGTCTAACACACATATAAGTCTAGTGACTATACCCCAGGCCCCGATGGCGCCAGCTATCTGAAGGTAGATTTCACTCCTCAAATTATGTGCGGAAGGTGCCATTTCTCACTAAACGGGAATAAAGAAACTTGCACTGCACACACCCTTCGAAGAAATATTTTGTTTTGACTCTTGTAGAGAACAAGGAAGGAGGCGCTGCAATAGCATACCGTCGTCTCATCAAATACGTGCACAACCAACCATCAACCAGGTCATAATAACAATAATAACCACGGACAGGACTATTGTCGCCAATAAACCTGATATCGTGGTTATCGATCGATTCCAGTGCCGGACGATGCTTGTTGAAAACCTCGTGAAAGCCGAGTACAAGCTTACCAAGTACATTACGAGATGACCGCCCCGGTTTTCGTCCCAATAGTTGTCTCGGCGAGCGGTTCGCTCGCTCTCGCTAGATGGCCGCATCTAGGGGCAGATACAGAAGGTGGTACTTCTTGGTATTCACTAAGTAAGTGAATAATAACAATAAATCATTTATTCAATGTAAGTTTTTTACAAAACATTTATCTTCATGAAATATTTCTAATTTCATACAATTATAAACCACCAATGGTTCGGAATGCTGCTTCAAGGGGGAAGAACTCGGCAAGAAACCCCCTCCCCTAATCGCTTTTTTCATAAATCATCATTAATAGAATAAAAAAGCACTGTAGCGTTAGCTACTGTCTTTCTGAAGCACTGTCTCGAATGTGATTGCAAACGATAGGCGGGGGATGAGGATGCCAGTGCTAGGGGTTGTTCGCGGGGAGGGCGGGCAGTGTACCCGCGGTCGTCACCTCGAGAGGGTTGTCGTGTGAGTTTTTTTACTCCCCTAACTGCGTGTTCCGAACCCGGTGAGTGAAGAAACACCCAATAATTTGTGATCTGTGGATAGTACCATTCTCGAATAAGATACGAATTAGTCATTCGTCTGCTAATTTAGCGTTTCCGCAAGCGCTCCCGTGAGCTACGCCTAGTGCAGCTGTTTGCCAACATCGATTCTATCTATGTTCAAAACAAAAATTTTATGAAAATCTATCGGTTATTTATTATTAAAAATAAAATGTTTGTGAGGTGCATAAAAGAATCTGTAGAATGAAAATTGTTACAGGGGTGAACATTTGCAATGCATTTTTGCAGTGCGGGAGCACTTGGTCTTGCTTGTGTTCTTAAGCGACGGTAGCCACTTACCATCACGTGCCTTTTTAATGTAAAACAAATATAGAAAGTGCTACGCAGCTTCTAACGAGGCAAAATGACAAATGTATTTTTTCAGCACTGATACTCCCCAAGCTCTTTGTAGCTCATATCGTAGTGTGTGGAAAATTCCTGTCTATGTTATTAACCAAAAAAACCCACTGCGTTAATAATTTGGACTTAATATACTTATAGGTATATGTTCTAATGTCAATTTTTAATACAATCTTGTAATATCAAAAGGTTGTTCATAGATTCATGTACAACTGGAATCAGTCGGCTTTAGGTGTGTAATGATGTATCATAATACAAGCATATAGATACTTACGTTGTCGTAGATATATGTAAAATATGTGACATCCCAAATGGGCTGTACAATACAAAGGTAATTATAGTAATAATTATAATAGTAGGTCTGTTTCTGCGCTAACTTTTTTAAATTTTTTTCGACGAAAATTTGTGTACCTATAATAATTTGCAAAAAAATATATTGGATACCTTCGGAGCCACGGGCAGGTCGCTAGTTCCAAGTAAAATATTTTGAAATTTCTTAATAAACACATTATAATTAAAGGGAGATTTTATTGAAGTGAGTTTTGAATAAGTTTTTATTGAATATTCAATAAATTCCAATATTTATTTATAACTAATATTTATTTATAGCTTCGCCCGGGGTGCAATTTTTATATATAAGAACATTCCTCGTTTATCCCTCTTTCCATTAGTGAAAACCGAATTAAAATCGGTCTACCCGTTCACGCGTGGTGCCGTGACCA
This sequence comes from Bembecia ichneumoniformis, assembly GCA_910589475.2. Taxonomy (NCBI): domain Eukaryota; kingdom Metazoa; phylum Arthropoda; class Insecta; order Lepidoptera; family Sesiidae; genus Bembecia; species Bembecia ichneumoniformis. Next base: position 264,586 of record OU342546.1, read on the forward strand.
AGGGAAATGGGGATTCATTTTTATAATATATTAGACTAGCCGATATTCGCAACTTCGTTCGCGTGGACTTCATCTTAGGATATGAATATATTATTTTATAAACAAAATCTAATATTATAGACTAAACAAAAAATAACTAAATAACAAAAAATAGGTATTCTACTTAAGTAGAATACCTACTTGTAAGTAGTTAAGTAAGTTTCATTACATCCAAAATAATGAACTAATTTTAGATGGCTGGCTGACGATCTACTTGATACCATGCCTACAACACAAGCAACGTAAGAATAAGGGATAAGGAAAGGACAGGGCAATGAGGACATCCCTTACTCACTCACCGAAACACAACAGCACACGTGCTGTTATTTCACGGTGGTCTTTTGTAAGGGGGTGGTTACTGCCGCCAGACGGGCTGCCCAAATGATTGCGAAACGCAGTGTGTCCATGGCTTTCCAAATCCAGACCCGAGCCAACTTTGAAAAGTTCATTTCTAAAATTGGCCCAGCCGGGAATCGAACCCAGTACCCCTGAGACAGAGCGTAAAGGCTAACCTAACTGCTAGGTCAACCTAAAAGTCAAGTATACTTATAGATCATATACAGTTTGCTCCAATTCAATTTAATTTCTTTCTTTTTATTTTAAGTTTTAACTATTCTATGCTTTATTTTTAAAAAGAATGTTTTTTGTATTTTTTAATGTTTGCTTTTATTTTTTATTTGTATGGGCAGTGGATACTTTTATGATAATAATACTAGCTGAGCTCGCAACATCGTACGCGTGGTTTAGGAATAGCGTGTAAGTTTATTGTTTTTAAAGCGATTGGAATCAAACAAACACTAAATGTTACGGGAAGCTTACTGCAATACATCAATGAAAACCGCATTCAAATCGGATAAACAAACAGAAAAAAATTCTAAAAACTATTTTTTGACCTCGGTAACATAAGTACAATGTAATTTTTTTTTTTTTAATATGAAATGCAGTGTGGTCTTTAATTTTATCCAAAAATCGTTTTCAATCTAGCGTTAAAGAGCTCGTAATATAACCGATGTGGGTGTGTTTGCCGAGGCAAAAGAAATCTCATTGAATGGTCACAGGCAATCACATCTTCCCCCGGAGATATTTGAATATCTATAGGGCTCAGACCCTAGGGGCCCCTAACTCTATTTACTCAGGATAGGGGTGGGTACGGTTTTTGCCCACGACAATTACAACTCTCGCTCACGCTTTATTAAAATCAGAATTGCAACAGACCTCGTCAGGGTTTGAGTGATCTATTGGTTATCAAAATGGAGAATAAAATGGTACAGAATAATATTGTACAGTCCATGTAACATGTAACATTGATTGTAACATGGACTGTACAATATTGTCTTCGAAAAGAGGGCTAATAAAACTAAATTAAAGTTTAAAGAAAATATTAGAATAAATAAATATGTTCCCTTTAAATAGTTGAAGAAATCCATACTTTTAATGTTATAAATGTGAAAGTAAGTCTGTCTGTCTGTCTGTTACCTTTTCACGCCTAAATCGCTGAACCTATCATCATGAAATTTTGCATACACGTTGTCAGGGATGCAGGAAAGGATATAAAAAAGTACTGTTCCCGAGGGATCATCTAACGCCTGCCAAAGCTGTAACTGCAATAAAGATGTTATTGTATGCGCCAAGGCTATTGGCACACGGGGCCATAAATCATTCAAACGCTAAGGTTGCGCATGTTCTGCACGCATTGTCGATACTTTGAGTACCTACTCATTGAGTATTGCTAATAGAGTTTTTTTTTTTTTTTTTTCAATTTAATCTACAATCAGTTGCTAGAATAATTGAAAATGTTGCAAATGAAATTTGTTGCAACTGGAATCGATTGTAAGCATGTTGATATTTCTTCGTTCTTAGTATTAGCGATATAGCGCTATATTCCTAGTATATAGCGAAAAAAAATAATAATAAAAAATAAATAAATAAATAAATAATAAATAAATAAAAATAAAAAATTGTAAATATTGTAAACATGATGTTTCATATTTTAAATTGTGTATAATTTTAGTGCTGTGGATTTTGTTTAATAAATAAATCAATCAATAGAATAAATAAGATTTTATTTATTCATAACAAAACAACAGTTTTATTTACATAATCGATAGTAACACGGCGCATCACTAGTCCTCGCCAAAAGGCCAGTAAGTGCGAGAGAGCATGCGATATTGGCAATGCTGCTCCAACGTTCTATGGCTCCGTGTGCCAACAGCCTTGGCGTTCGCTATAGTCGTTACATTGCTAATATATTCAGACAGGCGTTATATTTTTATTTTTTAATACGGGCGTAGCCGCGGGCACCAGCCAGTTATTTATAATTGTGTATGATATCTAGGTTGGGTCCCTTAGGGTTCCGAGTATGGTAGCTGCATTACCTCGTAAATGGTTTCATTCGCAACCAAGTACATATAAGCACACACACGTATACAAAAGTTCAATAGACGTTATTTAGTGGGCACTTCTCGTATGTTCTTTTTTTAATTTTTTTACCCTCAGTACCAAATCAGGTTTTTCAGTAATCGTCTCCCCCTCCAAAAGCCAAAAAGTCCTTGATAAAGCTACTAAAATTACGAAAAAATGCATTCAGTTTTGAAGTTTACTCCTTAAGAATAGTTTCATATAAGGCCCCCGATATGGAAGTTCTATGAGTAGAATTAATACAAGCGTTACGTTATCTGTCACTTTGACATCTGTTCGACGGCTGACGCATGTATTTATTGTTATTTAATTCCATTTTCTTCTGGACTAACGATAGCGCGTTATAATTTGTCGGCGCAGCGACATCTGTCGTCTAAAAAATATTTGAACTTATAAAACGCGGTGACATCTGTGTATACTGAACGTAACTAACATAACTTTTGTTGCAACACGTGACATCTGAGTATGCAGAATGTAACTAAATAATATAAAGTAATTAAGTATCCAGTTATCTATTTGTATGCCACTTTAACCGCTTGTATAACCACTTGTATGCCGGAAGCCGAATTACTCTTGTCTGCCAGAGCTTAAATTTATCATTTCAAGTGCCATTTGCCATGATATATACAGGTTGTTCAAATTTTAACCGTTTTTACTGATTTAACTACTGACTCTGGCCTACCTAATTGTTCTCCCAGAAGGAGTCATGGGGGTTCTACCATGATTTATTAATAACGTGGATCCAGGTTCCGGCATACAAAGGGTTAAAGAAGTAAACTTCAGTCATGGGTCAATATTTTTGTTTTGTATAAAATGTACCCCATGTCTTTTCCTGTATCCCTGACGGAATAATCGGAAAAAAAAATCGGTTGAGTAGTTCCATCGACGTAATATCCAAGTAGACGGCTAATAGGTACCTATTTACTCACAATGCAAACTTTTCTGGCAACTAACTGAGGTGCGCGGGCGCGGGGTACTGAACGCCAATTGGTCCGATCAAGGTCGTGACGAAATTCTATTGGTCTTTACTGCCCGAACATTACCGGGCGTGGAATCTATTTCTCTAATGTGTTGTCTGAATGCGTTCGCCCTGTACTAGAAGTCTAGTTGGATATTACGTCGATGAGTAGTTCACTAACCGATCACGGTTGAATAGGATTGTGATTTCGTGTGTGTAAAATTGTGTCCCAAATTACAAAGGTGGAACCTAAGCCGAAGACGAGTCGTCATTTGGTGAATGTTGTTACTTTGGCGACGAAAGAAATAAATCGTGAGGCGTACCAAATGCGCAATCTTGTTTCACTAAAATGAATTTCACTCATAACCCTCAAAAGTTGTTATTGCAGAAATTTTTCTCAAGCGTTTGTCGGTCGCATTTGTCACTCGAGGGTTTCAACCCGTATTGTATACTGTACATACGTGAGGAGCTAGACATATATGTCACTACCTTATGCGGTGTTGCGGGAGTTTGTGATATAAAATATACGGGATTATATTACATATAATCCCGTATATTTTTGTATATATTCATTGTATATTATATTCATTGAAAACGAATCTTCTTTTTCTATAAAATATCTTTCTTTTTAGGCGTTTTTCTTACAGTATTGTAAAATTAAATTCTTGACTGTTAATCAACTCACTATAAACTCATTTCTGAAACATTAGAAAATGTCTATCTTTTTTATATTCGAGACCTGGCCCAGGCTTAGCATGATTGCATTTTTTTAATGTTAAGTTCGGCAGACAGGCTGACTGTCCACTTGATGGTAGGTGGCTACCGTCGCGTATAACACAAGCAACGCCTAAGCTGCTGCAAGTGCTCTGCCGACTGCAGTAGGATTAAGGATAAGGCATTAGGAGTGGATAGGGAAATGGGCTCTGGCATCCCTTACTCACTCGCCGAAACACAACAGCATACATACGTGCTGTTATTTCACGGTGGTCTTCTGTAAGGTGGTGGTTACTGCAGCCAGACGGGCTGCCCAAATGACTGCGGAACGCAGTGTGCCCTGCCACAAGTTTCCAAATCCAGACCAGAGCCAAATTTGAAAAGTTGATTTTTCAAAGTTGACCCTGCCGGGAATCGAACCCGGGAGCCCTAGAACAGAGCGTTAAGGCAAGCACCCTAACCACTCATCCAACGGGCTCATCAAATTCGGCTTTTCTACAAATTTTGTACACAAACCTTTGTCGTAAATCTACCTATTTCCATTAGTTAAAAACTGTAGCAAAATGTTTAGAAGTTACAGATATTCAAAAACATTCGCTTTGTCGAATCCTTCACCGATTTGAGTGCAGATAATTGAGTGTGACAAGCTGACGAACGAGTTTATGGTGCAAAGCCGCGAGTTATTTGCGGGGAGGTCCGCACTCCTCCACGGGGAATAACCTCTTGTCATTTATCATCTATTGTTACCCAATGTAGCGTTCATTTACGCCCTTGTTGCCTTAACGTTAGAGTTCACATTTTGATGTGTTTTAATGGACACGATAAGTCCGACGAAAGAGCTGTATGTCACACCTTTTCACAATAATTTCATATGTTAGATTAATTACCTGACAGGTTAATCTACGCGTGACGAAGGCGGATAGCCTATTACAAAGATTTCTATTATCTTAAGGCTGACGGTCTACTCGATGGCAGATGGTACCGACACTTATTAACAAAAGCAACGCCGCAAGACTTTAGCAGGATAAAAAGAATAAGGGATTATCAAGGGATAGTTACTCACTCACTGAAACACAAAAGCACATATGCTGTTATTTCACGGTGGTCTTCCGTAAGGGGGCAGTGTACTTATTAATAACAGTAGGTTAAGGAGCGGGCCCTTAAATACCCTTACTCCAGCATCGAAACACAATAAAATCTACTGTGTCTAGTGTAATGCAGTAATCCAGTATAGTAAAGTGCGAAGCGTGGCCGGGTTCAGCTAGTAATCATATCATCAGCACCATCACCATATCAGCCGTAGGATGTCCACTGCTGGACAAAGGCGTCCCCACTTAATTCTCCAAAAGGACCAATCAGAAGCAGCCTGGATTCGTCGACCCGCGGCCCTTACCAGGTCGGCTGTCCACCTTGTGGGTGGACGTCCAGCTACGCTACGCTACGCCAGCAGCCGTCAGCTCTCGGTACTACCTGTCTTGCCCACTGTCACTTCAACTTACTAATCCCCTTATGTCTACGGTTCTCCTCATCCCTGATTCGATCTCGCAGTATTTCGACCCCGAACATTGCCCTGTCCATAGCTCCTTGAGATTTCTTACGAGGCTCTAGGGCTTTCAAAATCGGATTGTTTTCAACTCCGGAGGTAGTTACGATGTTGAGACATCAACTCCGGAACTCCGGAGTTGGCTCCGGAGTTGGTACAATTTTTTAAGAAATTAAGAAAAAACGTAGTCTTACTTTTAATCAAATTAGGTTTTATTTGTATCACAAAAAAAATCACAATCTTTTTTATCATGGCATCGTTATTTAGAAAATATCAGTTACTTATGTAAGTAAACGACCTATTTAAATGTAGAATTAGTAACAAATAATAACTATCAATGATCGTAGAAAATTAAAAAAAAACTTTCAGATAGAAATAATCGAAAAAATTTAAAAAATATTTAAAAAATCAACATTGTTTAGTCTTGTAATGACCTTAACTTGAAAATCTTCTTGTTTCGTGAGATCGTGGCTCGTGGCATCATTATTAAGAAAATATCAGTTACTTATGTAAGTAAACGATCTATACAAATGTAGAATTAGTAACTAACAATCAATAATCGTAGCAAATTAAATGAAATAACTCTCAGATAGAAATAATCGAGGACATTAAGAAAATATAATTATAAAAAATCAACATTGTTTAGTCTTCCGAATAAAACCGAAGTGCCGCGCTACCACTCAAAATGCACTAAATGCGTTTTTTATAATTTAAAGGTACATTATTATCTAATAAAATTTATCAGTTTAAACAAATGAGTATTTTTTTTAAAACCGGTTTCAAATCCGGAGTTGCGTTTCAAATCCGGATTTGAAAAATACCAAAAATCGCTCCGAAACTCCGGAGTTACGAAGTTCCGGAACTCCGGATTGAAAGCCCTACGAGGCTCATAGTCAGAGACCACGTTTCAGCGCCATATGTCATCACTGGAAACACAATGGTTGAAAACTTTTGTTTTAAGACACTTAGGATTTTTCGACTAGAAGATATCTCGAAGCTTCCCGAACGCTGCCCATCCGAGCTGGATTCGACGATTGACCTCCTTCTCCGAAATTGACTCCACCTAATTGGACAACTTCGAGAGTACAACTTTCTCAGGTACAACTTCGAGAGTTGAATTTCCAACTGTTACTGGGGTGGGCACAACATGGACATTAGACATAACTTTTGTCTGGTCCATATTCATCTTAAGGCCCACCCTTTGGGAAACTCGATTGAGGCAGCTAGTAATACAATATAAAAATTTGGCCTTTAAATATTGCCAGGCTATTATAGCTCTTGGCCGCGACTGTTCAATCTTTATTTTCCCATCTTATATTTTAATTTTAATATAAACTCTCGGGAACAGTACTTTCATTCTGGGCGAAAAGTATAAAAAATTACTTTTCACCCAGAATAAAGAATGTCCCTTTTTGTATCCCTGACGACGTGTAATAGTTTGAGTAGTTATAGGACGTGAAAGCAAAAAACAAAAGATGACGATTTTAAACATTGAAATTAAATAAAAATAATGAGGATATAAGGACGCGTATTGCCTGAAAAAATTTATTCATTTTGACGCAATGTTTGCGAAAGAAATTAATATTCAAAATACATAATGTGTAAACAAAACAACAAGAGGATATATTATAATAGGGAAAATACTGACGCCAGGCTTTTTTGAAAGATGTACTGAAATTCTGATATGATATTATCTTCTGTCCTACTGCCTATCATACTTTAAGCGTAATTTAACGGCCAGTCACATACATATATTAAGCGATAGATGATAATGGCAAACGTAGGACAATTTATCTCTCATTCATTCTATAGACCTTATTTTTTCCATTCAGTGTTGTTAGGCTAGGTTCCCACTACGCCGGACCGGCAGATTTGCCGAAAACCGGCGCTCGGATGTAGATGTACACATTAAACTGGTTGCCGCATCGTCGAAATTGGCTTTCGGTATTTTTTTTTTATTTATTAAATCAAGGTAGCGCTTGACCACTATCTCACCTGATGTGAGGTGCAGATGCGGCCGAAGGTGGACCACGCTTACCCAGTAAATGCCCATTTACCCTGGTTTTGAAGACCCCGAGGTTGTAGTTCTGTGGGAACACAGACGCAGGCAATGAGTTCCACTCCTTAGCAGTCCGAACAAGGAAGGTGGAACTGAAACGCTTCGTGCGTGATCGAGGTATATCGACCACGAAGAGATGAAACCCTTGCCCACGCCTAGTGTTTCGCAAGTGGAACGGTTCCGGTTGGATTAATTCGTACAGAATAGTTGCACACTCTCTCCATAGTGTAGACGATAGAAAATCGATAGGCAAGCTACTTTTCGGCGATGCTGCAGGCTTTGAAGTTGGGAATCTACAAGGGCGTCGTTGCCAATAAGCTTCTTTGCTCGCCTTTCAATCGAGTTCAGTGCGGCCAGTTGGTAACGGGCAGAGCCATCCCAGAGGTGGCAGCAGTACTCCATTCAAGACCGGACCTGTGCTTGAAATATCGTTTCACCTTGGAAAGGTATAACTCATGTCATACTTGAGTGCTAATTTAAAGTGGTGAGCGGGTGGTGTACAGTGCAGGGATACCGCGCTGCGAGCTCGTTCACAATGTTCAAGCGTTTTGATATAAATTGTACTGGACTTTCCGGAACTTTTACTGGCCAAATAAATTCGCCGGTTCGGCGTAGTGGAAACCTAGCCTTACTCTCTATTATTCAGTAAAGAGGACCGCTATAAAGTAGCATTTCTTCCTGGTAGTACCTTGTACGTGAATGCAGTTTTGACTGATGTGTTGAAGCAAGCTTCCCGTAACATTTAGTGTTTATTTCTTTCAAATCGGTTTACGAACAAAAAAGTTACGCGTACGAAGTTGCGGTGCTTGCCTTAAGCTCTGTTCTAGGACTCCCGGGTTCAATTCCCGGCAGGGTCAACTTTGTCTAAGGGGAGACTACCGCCCGTTGTGAGGTTAACCGGTAGAAATCCGGCATAACACGCAGCGTCCCCCTTCGCTGCTGGGTATCCATGATGGATTTCCCAACGTAAAAAATAATAAAGGGTCAACTTTGTCTCTGGATATCTGAAAAGTAGTGGCAGGGCACACTACGTTTCGCAGTTATTTGGGCAGCCCATCTAACGGCAATAACCATCCCCTTACAGCCGTGAAATAACAGTTGTTGGTGTTGTGAGTGGTAAGTTTCCGTGCCAGAGCCATTTTCCTGTCCAATTCCTTATCCTTAATCCTACTGTAGTCGGCAGAGCACTTGCAGCACCTATGTGGCGTTGCTCGTTTTATAGGCGACGGTAGCCCTTGGCCATTGCTGATAATTGTGAAGATTAGGCTCATGCAATCTTTTTCAATGTCCCATTTAAAGGCTAATTTCCAGTCCTGTACAGTGATAGCCCAGGTTTGTATGGGAAACGGGGTTTCTCGTTTTAACTGCGGTGCTTTAACTGCGGTTTTGGTGGTGCAGGTTTTTCAGTAGTGAAAATTAAACACTGGTCCTGGACAAAAACCCTACTTAGTTTATATTAAATGAAATTTTCAAAATAATGCAACCAAATGGAATAAAAATAACACAAACATAATTTATAATAATTATTTAAAAAAAGAAATTACACAATAAAATAACACAACTTAATTTTTTCTTTCATCTATTAAACTTAAAAGATAGTTTTTTTAAATATCATATTCTCTATCGACTACAAAGAATTGACGGTATGGGTAGCTTTTCTCTGATAGAGGACTGATGAAACCTAATTTTTCTTTTCAGTTTTTTTATTTATTTATTTATTTGTTTTTTTTTTTAATTTTTTTATTAAAGATGGGGTTGCTATATCCGTGTAGGAAAGATGAGACCGACGATGGAGAGAGCTCACCCAGAAGATGCCTATTCACTCGAACCTTGAAAAGATGGAAACACAGACGTCGGCAGGGAGTTCCAATCTTTGGCGGTGCGCATTTATATGTGTTAGGTATGTGTTTATATGTAGTTAGGTATACTCGTATCGTGTCTGAGTGTGTGGTAAGTGCGGAGTCTCTGGCGGCGTAGAGCTATTGCGATAATGAAGTACGGATTAGGCGTGGCTCCCCTGAGGCGAGCCTTCGCAAAGACGGGACAGGAACTAGGGGCGGATTTCAATTTGCTTAACTATACCCTTAAATAATAATACTTCTAATTAAATTGGAAATAATTAATAAAAATAATTGCAATCAGTTCCGAAGGTATATTCTATGAGGAAGAACTGGCAATAAATAATAGTTGCTATTTTCAACATCAATGTTCAATAAACGAATAATCAACAATCAGCTAAAAGCAATTTATACATAGGTGTTAATCACCTATGTATGTGAGAGGGTCTGTAGTACATAAAGACGTATTTGTGTTTCCATTTAGTCTCCGTAGACCTCTATACACTTTTGGGGTCGTTTAATTAATATATTTATCCCTTTATAAAAATATTCGGAATTTGTGCCTTCAAAATGATCAAAAACTGCTGCGGCCACTTCGTCGTTACTATAAAATCTACCCTTTAAGGTGGCGCTGTACGAGCGTGGGAATTCAGTAAGAGGTATTTGGGAGAATTTGTTGTCTCAACTTACTGTAATGCGAATAACCGAAGACAGAATGCGACGCAACACATTCGCGCCAATAATAAAACATACGCCAGCAATTCCAATATTTTAGAAAAACCTTATGACATCCCAATAGGGGATCGGACAAATTTTCAGAAAGTGTTTTAAATTAATCTTCATGGATATTTATTCCCATAAAAAATACTATTTTATTTATTTATAGCCTTTTAGGTACTCAAAATCATGTTTTAATATTGTTTGTTTGAAAATGCCGCCAAAACGCCACGATAGTTCATCTGAGAGCGCGTAAGGAACGTCATTTGTGGTCATATCATAACAAAACAGCTGCATTGGCATAAGACAATGATTGCCCACAAATGACGTCACGCACTGCGATTGCTGTTTCAGTATAGATTAAAAATATTGTAAATAATAAAATTTTATTTCTTCATTTAAAAATATTTAAATGAATTATATTAAATTATTATTCGATAAATAATCGTAAAAAATATATATATTTTGTTTCTAAGTACATTTTAGATTTTAATCTGATTACTGTCCGATCCCCTATTACAAATGAAATATGTTGTATTTTAGTCAGTAATTACAAGAATTCAACCCGCGAAAATGTCACAGATTCTGCACATTTTGGAAATTAATTATACTACATATAAAATTAATTTCAGTTTTTTGTTGCGATGCAAATCTTCATATTATGTCCCAGAAATGTCATGTTTTTTCATGTATTGCTACGACCCCTTAAATTAATGAGTAATAATGGAATTATGTAGTATGGAATAAGTAAGCTATTCCGAGTTAGTGCCCTCTTAAGTCTGAATTCAGCTTTGGAAATAAATAATAGCCACTGCAGGTTAGGTCAGGACTATAAGGTGGGTGACGAATTTCTATGAAGCCATATCTTAAAATAACAGCCTTCACTACTGCACCGGTGTGGACACGGGAATTGTCATAAAGAAGCAGCACACCTTTGGACACAATTGGTTGATAAAGTTAGCATACCTAATAGATTCCTGTCGTCGCAGTATTGCGTCCCAATATAAGAATATCGTAGCCAGAATTTGTATGTTTGTGCACGCTAATCTCAGAAATGACTTAATCGATTTGAATGCAGTTTTCACTGGTGTATTTTAGCAAGCTTCCGGTAACATTTAATATTTGATTTATTCCAATCGGTTTACAAAGAAGAAAGTTATGCGCTATTCCGTATATGTCGTGGACACGGCTAGTTATAAAACAAAGTCTCTGTCCGTATCTGTATTGATTCTTCGTCTACCTTTTTCACTAATCGAAGGAGGGATAAGCAAGGAAAAGTATTGCTATTAGGTACTTTGTCAATACTAATATTATAAAGCTGAAGAGTTCGTTTGTTTGTTTGTATGGTTGAACGCGCTAATCTCAGGAACTACTGGTTCGAATTGGAAAATTCTTTTTGTATTGAATAGTCCATGGCTATAGGCTATATAACATCACGCTAAGACCAATAGGAGCCGAGCTTCAATGAAAAATGTTACAAAAACGGAAAAATGATCCCATTTGAGAGCTTTCGTTGCGTACGCTGCGTAAACTTGTTTCCCTTTAAAAGTTCTAAAAAAAAGTCCGTGACAGCATATTATGTCTATTTTTTAAGGTTGACTCACTATAACCTTTTTTATGGTAATCAAATTTGTTTTAAAATAATGCATTATTTGCGAAGGTGTTTTTATAATCTAAATCTAACCTATTATGCCTTTGGGCACGCTAATCTTGGAAACGGCTTAACCGATTTTCATGCGGTTTCCACTGATGTATTGTAGCAAGCTTCCGGTAATGTTTAGTGTATATTTCATTCCAATCTGTTTACAAACAAAAAAGTGAATACCACGCGTAGGAAGTCGCAGGCATAGCTATTTTAATAACTACATCTATGATTATGTTTCGCATGTCTCTAGGACGGCACCATGTGGCGTCCCTATGTGCCGCTATATCGTACGATCCTGTAATTATATTATACGACTAGTTGAGGGCAACGTCCCAATGCGTCTCGGCACGTGGAACTTTCTGCCACGATTGTTATCAGTTCTGAAGCTATGTGTCCCGTGTTTCTTCGTGTAAATGTCTACAGACAGGCTGACGGTCGCTTCATTGATACGCCATATTTACTGCAAGGGCACTGCTCCTTTATGCAGTACTAGCCGCGTGTCTTTGTAAAATATTATTCAACGGCAATTTTGTATGGAGAGCTGCAAGGGGGAAGAGGGGGCGGGGGGTTAAGCAGGCTATGTTACTCGCTGATAATGTAGCTTTCTAAAGGTGAAAGAATTTTTTAAGTTTGTTCAGTAGTTTTTGAGTTTATTCTTTACAAACATACATTTGTATGGAGGGGGGTAAAGGGGGGAGATGGGGGAGCATCTCTTCTTACTTATCGAAACACACATGGTATTATTTCACAGTAACGTAGTGGTTACTGTCACTAGACGTATCCTGCCAATAATCTAAAATCTTAAAGTATAATATGAAGATATCTCCCTCTTGTTTGGTTTGTGATATATTGGAAAAACTTTCATTATTAAATTGCAAATGCTAACAATTATATAAGTTGGCAAAGACAATAAAGAGGAGACGTGGGCGAGCAGACAATAGACACACTTGTACAAACATAACATTCACATTGATTTATTTGCTGAACGCTTGGCGGAGTATCGCGACTGATTTGCTAACTAAGAAACGACGGAGTTCTTGGTTTAGAATTTTCTGCATCTAGCAACGTATATGAATTTATGATTTATGAATTGTAGTATGAATTTATGATTTATGAACTGTATTTATGAATTGTAGTAAATACAAAAAGAGAAAATGTTTTCCCACTTCTAAATATTTTCAAATCTCCGTGATTTTTTAATATGTTATTGACACAATGAAAGAATTTTTTCAAAATTTGCAAGAAATTCAATCTTATAGGCACCTCAAATAACTTAATTTTTAAAACTTTGTCGAATTAAACCGCTTATTTTATAAAAACAATGTAATTAAAAAAAAAAAACGAAACCTATAAACCTAGAATATATCGTGCTGAAACGATCTTCAAAATCGAAGTGATTTGTTAAGATTTACAAGCGTCGACTAATAAGCGTTACGTTATCTGTCACTTTGACATTTGTGCGACAGTTGACACATGTATTTATGTTCCCTAATCTTTATATATATTATATTATAAATATATAAAATTATATGATAATTTACATCTAAAACTAAATATATGTTCCCTAATTATATTATCTTGGCTTATAAAAGCAAAAGTCGAAACCTTGTATGAAAAGTGCAGTCCGCAGCGACATCTGTCGTTGACAAAATAAACTATTTGAACTTATAAAACGTAGTGACATATGTGTATACCGAACGTAGGTAACTAACATAAATTTTGTTGGAACACGTGACATCTGAGTATGCAGAATGTAACTAAATGATATTAAAACATTTTATACGTTTAAAGGAGTAAACTCAGTTTTAATATAATATTAATTGTTATCCTTACATAGTAATTATAAATTGAAGTCGTTGCCGCGTCTGTCTGTTTGTTCTCCAACTCCTCCTAAACCACGCAAGGGATTTTGATTTTGACGCAAGGGATGGAAAGACCGTTAAACGAGGAAGGTTTTTAAAGATAATTAGCAGAAAAAAAATGTGAACGCTTATGGGCCAATTAAGGGACGCTGTTGATTTTTTAAATGAACGCCACCACAAAGCTACTGACACATTTTTCACCCATACCCATCTCAAATTTTTTATCATGTTAAGGCAGACTACATACCATCAGCCATAATACCATCGCGTATAACACAAGCAAAAGCACGTCGATTTAAGTAGGATAATGGATGAGGGATAGGAAAATGGTAGCTGACTGATTGCCTTCTCCGTATTGTAATTTGTGCATGAGACATTTCGACAGTATGTCAATATTGACAATACGCAGTGGTTGTGCAGCTTTATTTTAAGCTGATTAAGCTCGTTTTAAGCTTTAGTGACGAGCCCGTTAGTGGTTATTAGGGTGCTTACCCTAAGCACCCTAATATCGAACCGGGTTTCCGGGTTCGATTCCCAGCAGGGTCAACTTTGAAAAATTAACTTTCAAATTTGGCTCTGGTCTGGTTCTGGAAAGTAGTGGTAGGGCACACTGCGTTTCGCAGGCATTTGGGCAGCCCGTCTGGCGGCAGTAACCACCCCCTTACAAAAGACCACCGTGAAATAACAGCACATGTGCTGTTATGTTTCGGTGAGTGAGTAAGGGATGCCAGAGCCCATTTCCCTATCCACTCCTAATGCCTTATCCGTAATCCTACTGCAGTCGGCAGCGCACTTGCAGCAGTTTAGGCGTTGCTTGTGTTATACGCGACGGTAGCCACCTACCATCAAGTGCACAGTCAGCCTGTCTGCCGACCTTAGCATAAAAAAATGCAATCATGCTAAGTCTGGGCCAGGTCTGCAATCTAGCCATCTAGCAAGATACACGAACAAAAGTTGGACAGTAGAAATAACAACATGGAAAAGACCAATAGGCAAAAGAAAAAGAGGCCGTCCGAGGAACAGATGGATCGACGAAATAATAACAACAGCAGGTCAAATTTGGCTCTGGTCTGGATTTGGAAAGTAGTGGCAGGGCACACTGCGTTTCGCAGTCATTTGGGCAGCCCGTCTGGCGGCAGTAACCACCCCCTTACAGAAGACCACCGTGAAATAACAGCAAGTGTGCTGTTGTGTTTCGGTGAGTGAGTAAGGGATGCCAGAGCTCATTTCCCTATCCCCTCCTAATCCCTTATCCTTAATCCCTGTATTCGGCAGCGCACTTGCAGCAACTTTGGCGTTGTTTGTGTTATAGGCGACGGTAGTCACCTACCATCGAGTGGACCGTCAGCCTGTCTGCCGATATTAACATAAAAAAAAGTTCAGAGATGTGAAAGGTTCTCGGAGATATGAAAAACCTACGGCAGATTACGGTGTCTCCTTTCGCAGTTAGAAGAAGCTATCATTATAAAAAAATAAAAAAAAAAAATAAGGTATTCGTCGACAAATAAATTTGAACCACTTCATCTCACTTCATCTCACTTTGCTACGAAAGTAAAAAAATAATTAAATCACAATGTTTTAAAGTAATTACTCGTACGTTAACACTGTCGCATTAAACGGAGCCAACGCGTGGCTAAAATTGAGTTGAAAAATTCGGTATACGAAAGAGAAAAAAATTGAATAATAGACGCAGGAAAAGAAGAGAGAAATGGGGCGAGATCATACCGAGCGGAGTCTCCGACAAATTGTTATTCCATGTTCGAGGTGACATTACACTCGATGCGAAATAATATTTGGTTAGTGTGTGAAACGGGGTTTTCGGTGCAAATTCCCGCGTGTACGTGTAACATTTCGCCGTGAATGTGGGGGGGGGGGGGGTTGTAATGTGGGGAGGTGGGAGGGGAGGTGATCGTATTTCTCACGAATCGACTGGAAGGAAGTGTTTAGAGAGCTTCCTACAGCCGCCGCGTTGCTCCGTAGCGACTAAAGGCGCGAACACAACAGTTCGCATCGCATGGCGTCGCACTGTATTTATAAAATCGTATCGCGGATCGATAAAATAAAATTAAAAAAATGTTACACTCCCTGTTAAGATTGAAAAAAGAGTGAAAAACATTTATTTTTAACTAGCTGAGGCCGTAACTTCGTATGCATGGTATTCGGTATAGCGCGTAACTTTTTTGTTTGGTAACCGATTGGAATGAAACTAACACTAAATATTACGGACAGCTTGCTACAATACATCAGTGAAAACCACATTCAAATTGGTTAAGCCGTTTCTGAGATTAGCTTGCATAATCGCATAGACAAACAGACAAAAATTAAAAAAAAACTATTCTTTTTGACCTCGGTAAAATAAGTAAAACGTGTAAATACGAAGCGTTTTTTTTTAATATTTGATGTAGCTATAGACACGGCACGTTTAGGATTTTATTATATGTATAGATAACTAAATTTAAAAAAACTAGACTAGACAACTAGACAGCAATAAAAAATATGATGCCGTTTGTGACTATTAGAGAAATTTAATAGTCACATACGGCATCGTATTTCATTATATCTACATTTATTAGTAATATAAGGTGGTCCGCATGCCTCTGTAATAGATCTTGTCTACCTAAAAATACCCAAAAAATTGATTCTTTGCGATTTGTTTTATTTTTTTGCCTTAAATTCGAATCGTGGTATTCAAAATAACATTTTAGGCGGTATAACTTAATGTACTATGTATAATTTAATAATTATTTTAGAATGACTACATAAAATTTTGGAGAACATTTAAATTCGATCTCACAACATACACAAAAAAGATATATTTTTAGGAAACCTATCGAAGTTGTGGCGATCGCTTCATGGGTTGCAGGGGTGTCGTAGATTCATGCATGCAACATTGTTGTGTTCGCGCCCTAAGGCCTAAGGCCAACATTAATATAAAACCACACGACCTCGCGCGTTTATGCACGTTCCCGAATTGCGGACTTATTAGAACGGCTTCTTGTATCGCTTTTATCTAAAATGGAAAATGAATACATAAATAAAATAAAAAAATGAGCCGTCCCGGGACGCCTGATACATGTGAAACATCGAGTGAAATGAAATGATGACTGTTTATTTTATTGAATACAAAAATTTCAATATTTATTTCAAGTTGCAACAACCACCAACAATCACAACAACAATCACCACGGCACGCGTCGCCACACCGTACACACTACAGACTGAACATGTACATACCATCGTATAGCGTGGTGACGCGTCGCCACGGACTGCGTCGCCACGCTATCAGTCAGTTTCACCCGCGCCTATAGATGTTTCACATCATTTTGCAACAAAGTAAAAATAATACAGGTGAAATAACGAGTATTCGAATATTCTCTTAAGGAAACCTTTGTAGATCTTTGACTAGAATATCCCTAGACAGCTTTGACGAGTTTATTACAGATGAAATACTACCAAAATACGACATAAAACCTCCATACTTTAATATTATAAATGTAAAAGTGACTCTGTCTGTCTGTCTGTTACCTTTTCACGCCTAAACCGCTGAACCGATCATCATGAATTTTTTCATACACGTTATCAGGGATGCAGGAAAGGACATAGGATACCTTTCATCCAGAAAAAGAATGTCCCGAAGGATCATTTAACGCCTGGCAAAGCTATAACTGCAATAAAGTTGTTATGCGTTACATTGCTTATATTATTAGTCAGGCGTTATTTTTTATTTTTCAACGTGGGCGAAGCCGCGGGTACCAGCTAGTTAACTACATATATATATATACGTCTTCAATTGGAATTGTTTGCTGCGATTTTATTTTATTGAATTAGATATTGAATAATTTTTTGATGAAAAATGAATTAATTTCCAATCATATACGAGTGAAATTGGAAAAACCATTGCTAACTGTGGCAAAACAAATACAGCTGAAGAGTTGTTATGCATTCAGGAATATATTAAAATAAATATAGAGATGGTCGGCAACGCACATGTACCCCCCCTGGTGTTGCTTGTGTTATAGGCGACGGTAGCCACCTACCATCAAGTGGACCGTCAGCCTGTCTGCCACCTTTAATAATATAAAAAAAGAGAAAGACAATAAATTAAGATAATATTATGTTTCTTTCAGATGCAGGGACCATTGAGATGAGCGCTCCCTGCGCTCCGCCCCCTTCCCCGCGCCTCTATCTTTCTCGCTCGCACACACCTTCCCACTCTCACTCCGTCTCTCTCCTCGCGTCGCTCGCGCACTGACGTCACAAGATGGCGGCCGGCGCCCCGATGCCTGCTACTCTACAATTTTCCACACTCCTGCAGTTCATACTTCTTATTGGTAAGTTCATTAAAGTGCTGACAGATATGCTCATAAAAAAGCACGCTCCGTTACTGTTGCCACCATAAGCATGCTAGTTTTAAGCATACTCCTAAATAAGCATGCTCATTATTAGTAATGTTTCGACACACATGCTACTAAGTAGCAATAGGGGATCGGACAAATTTTCAGAAAGTGTTTTAAATTAATCTTCATGGATATTTATTCCCATAAAAAATACTATTTTATTTATTTATAGCCTTTTAGGTACTCAAAATCATGTTTTAATATTGTTTGTTTGAAAATGCCGCCAAAACGCCACGATAGTTCATCTGAGAGCGCGTAAGGAACGTCATTTGTGGTCATATCATAACAAAACAGCTGCATTGGCATAAGACAATGATTGCCCACAAATGACGTCACGCACTGTGATTGGTGTTTCAGTATAGATTAAAAATATTGTAAATAATAAAATTTTATTTCTTCATTTAAAAATATTTAAATGAATTATATTAAATTATTATTCGATAAATAATCGTAAAAAATTATATATTTTCTTTCTAAGTACATTTTAGATTTTAATCTAATTACTGTCCGATCCCCTATTGTTCAATAGCAGCATGCTTTCATGCTAGTAATGAGGAAGTCTGTCCGTAGCTTTAGAGTTAAAAAAAAATCTCTCTTACTCGACACTACTGATGATACTCGAAATTATTTGTTTTAGAAAGTGTTTTATAGGAAATTGATTTTATATTAAAAAAAGAAGCATTAAATTTCCCCATTAAAGTATATGAGTAATTTTCATGCAATTTAATCTTAATTAGTAATTGGCTGTGACGGCTGCTGCTGGCTGTTGGCTTCTCCGTCGTGAATCCAGCGATAGTGGTACAAATAGCGATACAAAACCTTGGTGATAAATAGCTCTTCCAATTTCAGAGCTATTCCAATTTTTCCTTTAATGGATTGACTATATTTTATAATATTTCAAGGATAAGGCGCACGGCTATCCTCCGACTGCGCAGCACCGTCTGGCTCGTATAGGCCAAAGGTGAAGGCGACTGCGGATAATCGGACCACAGCGGTTTTTGATGTTTAAAGTGGACTGTATATTTTGGATGTTGCGGGATAAGGGAAGGTGGAGAAATCAGGTAGGGAAAGCTTATCTCGATACGATGAAGCGAGATGTTGGCGGATCCGCGGATCGTCGCGACGATTCCCTCTTCTTGTCTTCACCTTTCTTCATAAGCACATAATACGACAACCAGCGTTCTACACTATGTACTGCGGATGTAGATTACGGCGATAAAAAGGGTTACACAGCGCACACACTCGACCGATCTCGATAGTTCAATTTTAGTGTCTTTTTATTTGTTTGCTTGCGGGGTATCTTCTCGCGTCGCGTCGTACAGTGATCGTGTCGAGAGCCGGAGGAGGGTAGGAAGCGGGGAAGGACGCGAGTCATAGACAATGCGCGAAACCAATATTTATTTCCACACCTTCACGATTCGACTTGGCTCCAACTTTCCGAGGTGCATCCGTACCTGTGGCCAATGATCTTGAGCTTCTTGGCATGAGGTTGTGCTCAAATCTCAACTTCGGTTCTTCTATCGAGTCCAAGGCCCAAACAGTGGCCAAAAAGTTGGGCATCCTAAATAAAGTGAAGCGATGCTTTACATCTGGACAGCTCCTCTCTTTATACAAGGCACAAGTCCGATCCTGCATGGAGTATTGCTGTCACCTTTGGGATGGCTCAGCAAAATACCAACTTGCTGCACTCGACTCGGTGGATCGCAGAGCTGGGAGGCTCATTGGCGATGATACACTAATAAGAACTAAGCTGCAGAGCCTGGCACATAGACGCAAAGTTGCCTGTCTGTGTGTATTCTATAAGATGTACTTCGGAGAGTGTGCTCAAGAGCTGCATGAGGTCATACCGCCTCCCCCTTTCTTCTATCGGACATGCAGACGTACGGCTGGTTACCATCCTCACCTTGTCGAAATCCCTCTAATTCGGACCAAGCGCTTTAAAACATCTTTTGTGATGCGCACTGCTAAGGATTGGAACTCCCTGTCGGCGTCTGTATTTCCGAGCTCATATAACCCAAATCTTTTCAAGGTTCGAGTGAATAGGCATCTTCTGGGTGAGCTCGCTCCATCTTCGGCCTCATCCTTCCTACATGGATAGATGCTGGTCAAGAGAAAACCCATCTATAGTAAAAAAAAAAATGGAATGTACGTTGAAACTACGTAGATATCAGGATAAATTCTTTCATTTCACCCACCGGTTGGTTTGCCCGTTATTCTTTTGGTTCCTTTGTACTATTTCCCTCTCTCTTACCGAGTCATTTGCACAGTGTCTCCATCTCAACGGGGAAAGTTCTCTAAAACGTAATGTGCCGCTACTCAAAGTAATATAAATGAAATAATTGTATTTTTCTTCTGACAATATGATCCAAAAAGCCTGACGGTGCCACATGATGGTAAACGGCCTCTGTCAGCGAGAGACACAAGCAGAACCAGGGGAGATAGAAGACTGCGCCTGCGCGTACAAGTTTCCTTTCGTCCGTCGACAACTCATTACGCTTTTATTTAATTACAGGGAAACACTTACAAAGATAAGAGGTTTTCGTTGTGGCCGAGTTTCGGCTTAAATTATTACTTACTACGGAAGTGTGGCGTCGTTCCTTTTAGAAAATTTGTACAAACTAAATATTTTATAAGGAGATCCATTTCTTATAATAAACGAGGTTAGGTATATCGTCTCAATTTTAAATATAACAAGTCTAAATCAGCAAAGTGAAATTGATACAATACAAAAATAATAGCTTAAAAATAACTTGTATAGCATAAAAACAACAAATTGTATCTTTTTAAAAGCCTTTTTATGCTAATTCCCACTAAATACGTACTTGATGTCTTAAGTAGGTATTCCTTAAAACAAAAATTAATCTAAATTTGTCTTCAATTAAAAATTCAAATAAAAATAAATTAAAATAGAATTAAAAGACAGTGTTTCATTTTTTTTAAATAAAAGTAACCTAAGTTACTTGTTATAACATTAGCTATCTGCCAGTGAAAGTCCTGTCCAAATCGGTTCAGCCGTTTCGGAGATTAGCCGACACAGACAGACAGATAAATGTTTGAAAAATATATTTAATGTACCATTTGATATATGTACATTTAGTAAAAAGCGATTATTTTGAGATTACAAACTGACACTTTAATTCTATTTATTAGTACAGATAGTCGCGAACACTATCCGCCTGCCTCCCTCTTCCAATCTGTCATCGCGACGTCCGATTCAATCTGTGCAACTTCCGCTCCGCTGTGTCCCCCTTGATTGCAAACTTCCGGTTTGTGTATTATTATTAGGTTGTGATAACATCCCCCTTCCACCCTCTCCCCTCGCCTCTGCCGTTGCTGCTATTGTAAAGTTAACTTTTGTATTTACAAATACGGAACTTTGAACCGGTGTCTGAATTTGATATAGGGTAGAAATTTGACTGGCTTACATTATACAGATCAATAACTATACACATAATTATCAATATAATAAAATTGAAAACGGGCCGTGTTTGTATAAATTAAATATTAAAAAAGAAAAAAACAATTTATACACGTTTAACGTAACGTATGTTACCGAGGTCAAAAAAATAGTTTTTTGAATTTTTGTCTGCTTGTCTGTGCGTTTGTGCACGCTAATCTCAGAAACGGTTTAACCGATTTGAATGCGGCCTTCACTGATATTTTGTAATAAGCTTCCCGTAACATTTAGTGTTTGTTTCATTTCAATCGGTTTACAAACAAAAAAGTTATACCGAATACCGAAATACCACGCGTACGAAGTCGCCGACACGGCTAGTTATATAATAAAGTATATTTCTCCCCTAATTTATTCTAAATCACCCAACAGACTTTGATGCGATTTTCACTAATGGAAAGAGCGATAAACAGGAAGGTTTGTGTATACCTACTCGTATACATACACTTAAAAGTATACTTTATTGGAAAGTGTAAAAACAAATTCATACAAATTTTAAACACTACCTTTTCACGAAATACTTAAAACTCTTAAATAAGGTTGGTTTCAGTGACTAATTTTAAACATAATTTTTTAGAATTCGGATTGTGAACATTGTTCAGCGAATAGAAAAGGCGATGCGAGTACATTATACAAAAGCTGGTTCATCGCTCCCGCGGGACTCTCCATAAAAAAAACGGCAGGACTCGCTCGTAACAACAAAACCATCATTATAAAAGATTGCACAACCGAATTAACTACCACTGAGGAGTATGTTAAAATACAAAAAATGACAAAAATAGACTCGTTCCCCATGAATACACTAGATCGAGGCAACCCGGCTTCAATTAAGTGAGTAAGGGATGCCAGAGCCTATTTCCTTATCCCCCCCTCCTAATCCCTTATCCTTAATCCTACTGTAGTCGGCAGCGCACTTGCAGCACCTGTAGCGTTGCTTGTGTTATAGGCGACGGTAGCCACCTACCATCAAGTGGACCGTCAGCCTGTCTGTCGCCATAACATAAAAAATAAAAAACTGTGTGCAATTTGGAAAATAAAATATAACATATATTTACCTGTTTCTAACAAAATTAAGATAAAATATAAAGCTGAAGAGTTTGTTTGTTTGTTTGAACGCGCTAATCTCAGGAACTACTGGTTCGAATTGAAAAATTCTTTCTGTGTTGAATAGTCCATTTATCGAGGAAGGCTGTAGGCTATAAACATCGCGCTATAGTACCTATTATAGTAAGCAGTGTCCAGTACCGCGCGCCCCACGCGCACGCCGCCGCCGCATGGGCCGTAGCGAAGTTTGGCCGAGTTCAGCTATAAATTATATAAAGGTCCTCAGACGGGTCCTCGCTGCAAATGCGCTGCCGACCTTAGAAGGAATAAGGATAAGGGATAGAGAAATGGGCTCCAGCATTACTCACTCACTATGCGGTGTTATTCGTAGTATGCTTTTGTATGAACTAATTCATACTTCATTAAAAGTATATCTAGTAAGTAATAGTAATACAAAATAGTGAGTAAGAAAAACATGTTTCCAAAGTAACCACGGAGCATAAATGTATTCAAAATTGATTTATTCGTATGAAAAAGTGCATTTAGTATTTATTTTATTTGACATAATCCCTCGGGAACAGTAAGAACTTTTTTCTGGGAGAAAGGTATCCCATATCCTTTCCTGTGTCCCGTGTATGCAAAATTTCATGATGACCAGTTGAGTAGATGATCAGATGAAATTTCATAAGGATAATTTCATAATTCATAATTCAATTTCATAATGGTAGAATTGATTCGATATCCAAGTAGTGCTGTCCCCAGTATATCTATATATCAATTATTCATCAAGAAATCGATATATATAGTACAAAAAAATGGGACATCATGTTTTCAGGCTTACACGGCTTAACTTGATATTTAAAAAAAAAATTTAGAAGTAAAATGTACCCTCGAGACAAAGTAATCGTTAACACATGTAGAATACGAATAGTCGTCTTCTCCACATTCGGAGGGTGGGGGCTACTAGTAACAAGGAATTGCAGTAGGCGTTCTAATATTTTCATACATTGCCCATACTATTCGTATCTCGTAACCCAAGTGCCACTGCTGGCATTTATTTATTAAGTCACACGATATGTTACACTGTACAACATAAATATTTAACATATAATCGATTATTTACCTAATCGAAAAAAACGTTTTGATGCAAACCCCACCGAATTTGGTCCTTCGTTCCCGATCGTCCCACTGACACAAATATAATCTATAAATAATTTTTCATTAAATTTAAAAATAAATAAAAATATATTGAAAATATGAAATGAAAATTATTTTCTCATAATAACAATGAATAAATTGGGTATTTATGCCAACAACATGCCAATGAAATTACCAATATGTTCCTAGCATAAAATATTGTTTGTACTAATTTTAAGGCCTTTGTTAAGGCGAAAATGATTTTTTTTAATATATGGAGTGTAATCTCTGGAACCAGTACACCTATTTGAAAAATACTTTCATTATATCATTATAAGCTACATTTTATGCGCTTACTAACTTACTCAATTGCACCCTGATAAAGGGGAGGCGGGTCCATCTATATTTTAGGGCTCTTAACTGTTGCTTTGTAAAAAATACCTGTGTCTAGATTATAAAATTCGTAGGCAAATATATTTTAAACCGTTTAGGCTAATTATAATATTCAATGGTTATTTCCTCATTCTATCAATATTAAATTGCAAAAAAAAGTTAACACACATTATATTTTTGATTTGATAGAGTTTCCACACTGCTATTCATGATCACTGTGTGCCCGTTAAGTGGTCCCAATAAATCAGCATAGCCGAGGGCACGCTCCTGCGTTTGCTCCCTCCAGTTTTTTCCACCCTCGATCGCCTCCACTCGTCACGATTTATACGGAACCTGCTTTATTCTGTCTGTCTATCCCAAGCAGTGTCTTCTATTCACTCGTAATGACTTCGCGTCCATTCAATAGACTTGTTTGTTGTCAGTCCGAAAGAATTTAAGGAAACACTTGACGCTGTCACCTTTTCTCATAATCATTCCGTTTTACAAATAGAATTATTTTATCAATAGCTTTTGACGGAGACTTCGTTCTCGCTCCTTTTTCTCAACGCCTGACAAAAATATATGAGCAATAATTTATTCAATTGCTCATATGTTTTTGGCAAACGTTGAATTTTTATTTTTATTTTTGATGATCCTTCGCGAACGGTCCTTTTTTCTGGATGAAAGGTATCCCATATGTTCTTTCCTGCATCCCTGACAACGTGTATGTAAAATTTGACGATGATCAGTTGAACAGTTTAGGCGTCACAAGGTAACGGACAGACAGACAGAGTTACTTCGACATTTTAATATTAGTAGGTATGGATAAAAAGTTAGGGTAGAGAGGGGTAGACAAGCTGACGGATCTGACTGACCTCTTCAACTGTAAAGACAAAAAGTGATGATAGTGTAATTGACTTTGACATCCCTTACTCGACTACTGAAACTCAACAGCATGAGTGCTGCATTGCACAGCGGTGTTCTGTAAAGGGTTAGTTACTGCCGCCAAACGGGCTGCCCAAATTTTTTACAAAACTCAACAAAGGATCCATCGGATCCCTTTTTGAGCTAAAAGAATAAAAGTCCTTTGTTCCTTTAAGTCAGATCGGGTCGGGTCTATAACTAGACTATGGTGGCTGAAAATTAAACTGATTTCATGTGTTCGCAATTCGGCTGATACATCGTCGGACGGGAGCCACTTTATTATCGGAACATTTCAGCAAATGCCGTTTCGGGATATAATCCGAACGATGTCAAGCAAATTCGGCACGTATCGCTACGTAATTGGCTTTAGATTCGTCTGTCCCGTATGGGATCCCCGCAGTATCTCGCTTATCGCGGCTAATCTGCACAATCAACAGAATTTCGTTTCGATGTCGCTTCCCTCTCATCCCTCCCCCCGATGTATCGCCGTCGCGCTCGCACTGTCGCAGCGGCGTCTCGAACACATTTATTTGCACCCCATTCTCCATTCGCAGGGGCTGAGGATTTTTAAACTAACTCTAGTCCGCGGCGTCACCTACCTAATGTAGATTATTCAGAATTGAATTTTAAAAAAAATCGCATATCAGAACCACTAAATATCTCCTCATCTATACCTACATATAATAAAATCGCACAGATTTATAATTTATACGCGTTATTCCGAATGTCACACGTACGAGGTCGCGGGCTCAGCTAGTTACAACATAATTACACTTTTTTACATTTTTAATTACAATTTTTTGATTTTCTCATATCATAAAATATAACCGTAATCCAATCGCAGAGTTACTTGCTGGGTCAATTGTAGACCTAAACCAAAAAGGGATCCTCTTAAAGCACACAGATACACAATTCAATCAAAATCGGTCCAGCAGTTTAGGAGGAGATTATTGACACGCGTACAGAAGAATTATATAATATAAAGAAAAAACAATTAACTATATATGCAGTTTGCAGTTTGGTTAACTAAATATTAATTAATCAATTTAAATTTAAAAGAATAAAATAATGAATGGCTAAATGTTTTGTTGAGCGTAAAACTTGAGGATGGCGGGATGATTCGGCTATTTTTTTTTTTTTCAAATATTCGTTGAAGTCCGAGGAAGGTTCTCATCAAGAGAACAATTGGAAAAATTATGATTGTAAAAAACGTTTATGTGATTTAGGATTCAACATTGTAATTAAATAACATTAAATGTCGTTTCTTTGCTTACAAGTAAAGTTTTGTTACTGGATATTTTATTATTTATGTAAATATGTATCCCACCAAAAACATTCTGTAAAAAACTAGCCAAGTCTCGATGGAGCTGCTTGTTTATCTCTAAAAAGTAATGAAATCTAGACAAAGTCGTACCAAGTCTAAGGTTCCTTACTGCGATTTCTTTATTATTATAGTTAATGTTGTGTGACTTGGCCGTTGAAGGGTACACAAGGGTACAAAACCAGGTGCTCCATGACACCATTGCACCAATCTGTCGCCAGAACCGCTACCCATTGACGATGCAAAATTGCCACTTGGAAAACGTTGATTCAATAACCAGTCAATTGTTATAATTCAGATGTATTAAAATAATAGAAATTAACAAAATAAAATCTTTGCTTACAGAGAAACTCAATTGTGTTTAATTAATTGCGTCGTCGTCTAAAGTACTCTGTCTGTCTGTTATCTTTTCACGCCTAAACTGCTGAACCTATCATCATGAAATTTTGCATACACGTTGTCAGGGATGCAGGAAAGGATATAAAAAAAAGTACTGTTCCTGAGGGATCTCTAACGCCTGGCAAAGCTATAATTGCAATAAAGATGTTAGTCGTTACATTGCTCATATATTTAGTCAGGTATTATTATTTTTTTATAACGGGCGAAGCCGCGGCCGCCAGCTAGTTAATTATAAAAAATGACCATGAATTGTTATTTTTACGGTAATTACGAGTATGTTCCCGACAAAGGTAAGCCAGTGTGGGCGATTCCAGATTGGCTTTGGGCGCTCACTATGTTGAATAAAGCGTTTGAGTTTCAAAGGAGTATGTTGGCTGTGATACGGTTTGAACAATTTATTTTTGACTCGGAGGCTTTAATTGGATTTATCTGAGTGGTGGCTTGAATTATTAGATACATAGCTAATTTTTATTCATATGAAAATAGCCAAAATGGATCAAAATTTACGAGACTTTACAATACCGGCGTCTGTATTTCCAAGCTCATATAACCCAAATCTTTTCAAGGTTCGAGTGAATAGGCATCTTCTGGGTGAGCTCGCTCCATCTTCGGCCTCATCCTTCCTACATGGATAGATGCTGGTCAAGAGCAAACCCATCTATAATAAAAAAAAAAAAAAAAAAATAATCCCTCAACTAAAACTTGTTTACAGAATCTCTTCCTAAATTCAAAATGGCTCAAAATAATTAAGTATTTTTATCTTATCGTATTTTATTAGGTAAAGTGCGCCAACTAGGTTCACTAATAAGCATTTTTTAATGTTGCAGTACTGGTGTTTTTGGTACAAACATACACTATACCCTATTTCACGAGTCGAACTCCCAAAGAAAATCAAACGTGCAATAGGTTATAGTAAATTAAACAATTTATTGTTGGTCAATTCAAAATAAAGGCATAAAAATGGTGTATTTATAAATTTTTCATTTAAAAAATATGTTTCATTTTAAATTAATTTTCTAAGGGTATTTTTAAGGTTCAGATGCGCTTTTAATTTTTTTAATGGTACTAAAGAACTATTGAGAGCATAACAAAAATGAATTGGAGCCTCAAGGCTTTAATTTTGTATAGGAAACCGAAAATGTATTTTTATCTGATTCGAAGTATAATTGAACAGAGAAAAAAAAAACGGGACAAATGCGAGTTGAACTCGCGTGAAGAGGGTTCCGTACAATATTGAGTGATTTACCATGTTATTTTAATATCATGGACTTCTTATAGGTTTTCCTATAATCTATAAGTAGAAAACTAATTTCTGTATTTTTTTCAAAATTTTACGTTCAGTAGTTTCAGAGATAAAGGGGAGGGGGGAATGGTCTGACAGAGGGACACACGATGATCCTATAAGGGTTCCGTTTTTTTATTCGGACGTACGGAACCCTAAAAACACATTTATATATCTGTATCTATATTTATACATAAAATTATCTATATATAGTACATGTAATAAAATCGTTTTTTTGTTAAAAAAAAAACAATTTGTACACGTTGTACTTATGTCACCGGAGTAAAAAAAAATAGTTTTTGGTATTTTTGTCCGTTTGTCTTTATGTCTGTTTGTTTCTCTATGCGTTTATGAACGGCTTAACTGATTTGTCCGTGGTTCACATAGTTTTTGTCATTGTGTCCTATATTTTTTTATTTTTTTTTTTATTATCACTATTTTTATCATTGCTGGGATGTTACTTTGGACTTTTATTGTCGCATGCTGTGCTTCCTATAATTGCGGTACATTAGTCCTTTGTAGATTGTTTTTGCTTGGTGCCTGCCTCGTTGGAGGCCATGTAAAATAAATAAATAAATGCGGTTTTCACTTATATGTTGTAGCAAACTTCCCGTAACATTTCGTGTTTGTTTCATTCCAATCGGTTTACAAATTAAAAAGTTATGCCCTAGATTACCACGCGTATGAAGTTGCGGGCTCAGCTACTTATAAAATAAAGTCGCTGTTGACCTCTGTCGGTTTCTCTCCTAACTTCTAAACCACCCAACGGGTTTTGATACGGTTTTCACTAATGCAAAAAAGATATGACATCCGTGCCAAGCCGGGAGCGGGTCGCTAGTAATAGAATAATTTGTAACTGCACTACAAATCCCATTTACCTATCCCTTTCCAATCCCTTATCCTTAATTCTACTGTAGTTGGCAGCGCACTTGCAGCAGCTGTGGCGTTGCTTGTGTTATTGGCGACAGTAGCCACTTATAGTGGCCGGCACATAACTTGGCAAGATTTTAACGTAGTGGGGGAAAGTTTGCGCATCATACACTCACCTACAATAAATATGGTCACTGTTGTTTTCATAATATTTCAAATTAATGTTTAGGGTTAGGTATATAAAACAATTAGTTAAACTTAATTAAGAAATTAGGTATAAAATGAGATATTTACATTATTATTAAACATTAAATTTAATTAAATAATTTATTAAACATACTGTCATATGGCGTCTTCGTCACTGTCGCTTTGTAAAAGCGTTTAAAACGACTTCTGCGCATCTCGCCATTCTTGCCAACTTAGGTGCCGGGAATTGTACCATCAAGTGGACCGTCAGCCTGTCTGCCGATCTTAACATAAAAGAAAAACAAAAAAACAACTAAAAACTAATCTAGTTTTATTTTTATTTTTAATAGTTATTTCACATTCGCAGTAAGAAGTTTCCATTCGACCAATATACTTATGACATGAATTGATATACTCACCCCTATCCCGACCTATTTTGGCAAATTGAGCTGCTCGTGTTCCCAGGAGACATTATCCTATCCATTACCTACCATTTAATGTTACTTGACATAGTAAACATATTCAAAGCTAAGAGCTTTTGTAGATCCAAAAATAAAGTCCCAACTAGGGTGGCCATATTCGAAAAGGGTTCAGTTGGGATTAGCGACTACAAATTAGTGTTAGCGTTAATAATAAACAAATTATTTGTTGTTTCTCGTTAAACCAATGTTTACGGGATCCGGAGCTCGGCCGCGATCCTATCGTTTAGATGTTATCGGACGAGAGAGGGGTTGGAAGGGGTTGGGGATGCGGGGCGAGAATAGTCGAGGGTCGTTAACGAGGTAACTGTCATAAATTAGGTTTTTACTTGATTACGCGTTTGTTTAGTCGAGTTCTCCCATTGAGCTGAAATTGCTCATTGGGCTGTCTTCACTGCAGGGAAGATTACAAAAATAATAAATCACTCGCTGTACGCACTCGTACGCCCAAGGGAAGTAGGGAAAAGTAACTAGTCGCACATGTAGGTAGAAGGTTTTTTATTATTATATAATAATTTGTTTTAACGAATTACTAGAAACGTAACGTTAGCGCAATTTAACGTTTTCCACTAGCGCCATCTGTTGACGCAGTTGTGAAATAAACATCTAACTAAAATCGATATTTAAATTAGGAAATGATACACTCGCTGTAACGGTTAACGGTTAACAATTTAACAGATTTTATTCACTTACATTAGTTACTATTACTTACAAAATTTACTTCTTTTATTATTCACACAGATTACTTTATCATTCACATACAATCATACTTTTATTTTATTCTTCTTAAAATAATAATAATAATAATAATAATAATATTTTATTATTATTTTATGTCATTATTGTCCAGTAAATTTAGTAACATGGTTACTCCCCCCATAGGACAGGCAGAGTCTAGTGTGAGGGTGTTAATGCAAATAATTTAGTCTGAAAATAAATTTCTTTCTTTCTTTCTTCATTCAGATAAACCTGTTTGCTTGAAAGCATTTTAATGATAGTCTGTCAAGATTAAAGTTTTCTATACAGTCAAATATATATAGTAAAGTTTGCATTCTTATTTTTTTTTTCTTTAATTTTAATCATTCTTTGAAATAATCATGAGAAGCCATCCTAACTTTCATGAACGTACTATTTTTTTTATATTTTTGTTGATTAGCGTGGTTTTACGTTTTTTTTTATTAATTAAATCCCCGTCATTGTGAATAGTCTTGGACGCCTCTTTCCCACGTAGGTAAACAAAGATTAAATATTTGTAATTAACTTCAATATTAAAATAAATTTATAAGGGTCTGTTTTATAGCGTTGTACATTTTGGAAACATTACAAATACAGAGATATCGGGTGCCGGTTACATTTTAAATCGGTACATTTTAATCTCTGGGTCCGTGGGGCAAAACGCTTGGTTTACAAATTAGCCTTGCTATACAACGGGGTAACGAGGTCCGCATTCGCGTGATTGTAACTACGCCTGAGGAACCCAAGCTAGATAGGATACACAATTTGTAAATAACTTGTGGATCCTTTTTTAAGAAAATCAGACGAAATTTGGTAGACTTAAAAGTTCAACACGGAGATGGATTGGAGAAAGCTAATTTGCATTACAAATACATTAAATTAATTAATATAAACATTACACACATTACTGCGTATTTATTTATTTAGAATAGCTATACACCAGCGACAAAATCAGTATTTAGTTACAAAAATATCATACACTTTTAAAATCTAGATCCAACAGATACGCAAAAAGTAGCACTAATTAGAAATTTAAATTTGAATAGTTTAAAAACACAAAACAAAAAGAAAAGAAAAGAAAAGAAATGCAGAATACATCACTTCCTTACAATTTTATACACGCACACACGTTTGACACTACCATGTTAATATGTAGGTATACTGTTTTGTTTATGGTCGAAATAGGCAAAAAAACATTGACTATTTTATTTGAATATTTTGAAAATAGGGTATTACACCCATTTTTAAAAAGTGTCTCAATTAGATTCTGTAGTGCTAATGAACCACAAAAAAAAAACACCAAATTTTTATTCAATCAATAAGTTTAATAAAAATGCATTTAAAATTTACATTTTCAAATTTCGCGCGTAATTTGACGAAAACGCTGGAAACCATTTTGCTCTGTGGCCATGACGTCAGTTGGCTGTGTAAACAAATGCGCCGGTAATTGACATGACACTGACTGACACTTTTTTGTTTACACAACCGTATGACGTAAACATGGCGGCTACTATTTCATTGTGTTTAAGAACAGACTAAAATTTATTTTGTTATTTTACGAACTAAAACTAACATTTTCCGACTGCTTTTTGCCTAAGCTATCTCAATAATATACTTTTAGATTTTTTTTCATATAGACTAAAATACCCTATTAAATTTCCATGCGTTATTATGAAATTAGCACGCAATTTTTACATGAACATAACTTGTATTAAAGCTGTGTGGAGACGGAAGTACAAGTCTACTTATTAGCATATTGGCGGGCGGCCAGTTGAGGGTAGTTTGTAGTTTGTGAGTACTCATGCACGAACCGATCTTCTCTTCCCCAGAGCAGATTTGTGAAATATGCTCTTAACTAATGCTTTCGCTTGATAAATCATCTTTAGATCAGTCTTGGATCTAAGTTTTCAAGAGTTCTTACTGGACCTTCATTCGGTTTTGAATTTAAGTTTTAGTAGTTGTAACACGGAAAAGCTGGCATTCTATAAATTATAATTAATTAGTAATATTATTTATTAGTACAAAATTATTACAATTTTATAGTGAGACAGAGCGAATTTTGTGTTTTTTTTATTATTATTATTTTTATGTTAAGATCGGCAGACAGGCTGACGGACCACTTGATGGTAGGTGGCTACCATCGCCTATTACACAAGCAACGCCAAAGCTGCTGCAAGTGCGCTACCGACTACAGTAGGATTAAGGATAAGGGATTAGGATGGGATAGGGAAATTGGCTTTGGCATCCCTTACTCAGTCACCGAAACACAACAGCACACGTGCTGTTATTTTACGGTGGTCTTATATAAGGGGGTGGTTACTGCCGCCAGACGGGCTGCCCAAATGACTGCGAAACGCAGTGTGCCCTGCCACTACTTTCCAGAACCAGACCAGAGCCAAATTTGAAAAGTTAAATTTTCAAAGTTGACCCTGCCGGGAATCCTAAAACAGAGCGTTAAGGCAAGCACCCTAACCACTCATCCAACGGGCTCGTCAAAGTTCGTGATGTTAAGGTCATCAGACAGACTGACAGTACATTTAATTTTGATGGTAGGTGATGGCGACCGTCACCTATAAGACAAGCAACGCCACAGGTGCTGCAAGTGCGTTGACGACTACAGTAGGATTCAGGATATCAGATCTTCAGGAAATGGGATTTAGTGAGTTTGTTTATAATTATGTGCAGGCTATATTATTCCAGATACATACACAGTAATTGAACCAATTGCACCAATGGCACATCAGTTTACCATAATATATATTTTTCGTAATAAAATAAATAAGTTGTGAATGGCCCATAGCGACAAAACTTAAATGGCAAACTGCCATATCGAACTTAATCCGAGCTAATCTTATAAAATATGCTTTGTTTCGATATCTTTTATTATTTCAAGAACATAATATAGTATAGTTATCACCAAATGCGAAGATTATTTTGTAATTTTTTTTAAAAAACTATATTTAACAAAACTCATGACAGTATTTAATATGTAAATTGTTTGATTTATTATTATAACAAGCATGTACGAGTATAAGGTGGCCTTTAAACAACTCTAGTCTTTTTATACACAAATAAATGTCAAACTGTCAATTATTTTAATAGTTTTAATGGAGGAAAGTAAATTTTTTCTTACTTACTATATAATTTTTTATATTTTGTTAGATGAAATAAAAATGAACTTGGATCAAACAAAGAAAATTTCTCAAAAGTAATGAGTAATGTAAATTCTACTTTACATTTGTGAATATAAAGTCGGACTCTAAATTATAATATTTTGGTCTTTCATCGTTGTCCGCTTCCGTCTGTTCCTCCGCTAACTTACAAACCACCTAAACAATTTTGATACGATTTTAACTAATAGAAAGAGCGATAATTTGCGAAAAGAAGCACTTTCGACTTGGCTCCAACTTTCCGAGGTGCATCCGTAACTGTGGCCAACGATCTCGAGCTTCTTGGCATGAGGTTGTGCTCTAATCTCAAGTACTACTATCGAGTCCAAAGCCTAAACAGCGGCCAAAAGGCTGGAGATCCTAAATAGGGTGAACAAATACTTTACACCTGGAAAGCTTTCTCTGTAAGGAGCAAGTCCGATCTTGTAGTATTGTTGTCACATTTCGGATGACTCAGCACAATACCAACTTGCCTCACTCGAATCGGTGAATCGCAGAGCTAGGAGGCTCATTGATGGGTGTACGCTAATAAGAACTAAGCTGCAGAGCCTGGCACAAGATTTATGCGTCTTCTATAAGATGTACTTCGGAGAGTGCGCTCGGGAGCTGCATGAGGTCATACCGCCTTCCCTTTCTTCTATCGGACGTTCAGACGTACTGGTTACCACCCTCACCTTGTCGAAATCCCTCTGATTTGGTCCAAGCGATTTAAAACATCTTTTATAATGCGCGCTGCTAAGGATTGGACTTCCTGCCGGTGTCTGTATTTCCGAGCTCATACAACCCAAATCTTTTCAAGTTCGAGTGAATAGGTATCTTCTGGGTGAGCTCGCTTCATCGTTGGCCTCATCTTTCCATCAACCCATCTTTAATAAAAATAAACGGGGATGGTTTTTGTATATGATTTACAAAAAAAATTGCAACCGTGCGAAGCCTAGTATTAAACATGTTTACAAGCTATTATTTCATATTTAAAATTAGCTGAAATCGTTTTTGCTTATATTAGTATCAATGGTGCCTTATTTGAAAACTATAGGGAATTTTTTAAAATACTTTTTATAATTTTCATTGTTTATTATCTTTTATAAAGGGACACACAGACGAAGTCGCCGGCACTGTGCTACCACAATGCTACGAGGTATCGTAGACCTGCTACGTCGTAGCATAACTATGATATAAAAATTAAATGGTTTATTTTTGAAAATATTAAATTTTAAAATTATTATTTGTTAGGAGCCTTTTGGTCGAGTGGTTAAAGTGCTTACCTTTGACTCAGAGGTCTCGATTCCCGGCAGGGCTAACTTTGAAAATAATTTTCAAAGTTGATTCTGGTCTTGGTGTGCAGAGTTTCACTTCAAGTCCTCTATATGGTTATTCCATAACACAAGCCTATAAATACTTACTTTGGGGCCCACTAGTCTTGGCGATTTATTTATTTATTTTTATTTATAATTTTGTTAGTTTTTAGTAATAGTTCTCATCTTTCAAGTATACACTGAATTTCTGTATCATGAATGTCCGTTAATATTTTTGAAGGGTCTGTAAGATTTTTTGGCAAGTTATATGAAGAATTTGCTACTAGAAGTTTAGAAATATCTGTATTATCATATTTTTCATCCTGGATCCCGTGATAGATGTTATAAATTAATTGACATCAGTCATATGATTTATCTATATCTATAGATATTATAACGTCGCTGTCCGCCTCTATTTCTCCGGTAATTTCTTCTGAACCAACCAGATTTTGTAAAGGTTTATGATTATGTTATGATACAGAAATACAGAATACAGAAATACAGAAACAATACAGAATACTAGGGTATGCTACAGAAAAAAGTCCACCCAAAGAATGACTGTCCACTTAACAGAAGGAGGTTATTGTCTCCTAAAAACATTTATATTTGGGACAAAGACTGGAATCTTCCGTCCCCAATTCTCAGAAGCACATTTGTGTGGTTACTGACACCAGAACACCTGTTCCAGTTTATGCTGAAATAGATAAGAAAATAAAGACCCTTCTGCCACGACAAAGAAATTTTCAAACGAAAAAAGAAGCATGTGGATATTTACAGATAATCCCTTTGCGTCGCAATCAATAATACTAAGAGGCAATAATCCTTTCCTGTCAGACTCCCGAAGGATTCGTTCCTGCGTAAGTGGGTCACCAAATTTCAATATCATTAAACAGATCAAATATTACAATGTGTACTGCGTAGGTAATCCTATGTCTCTTTAATGCGTTATTATACATATGG
Source organism: Bembecia ichneumoniformis (assembly GCA_910589475.2). Taxonomy (NCBI): domain Eukaryota; kingdom Metazoa; phylum Arthropoda; class Insecta; order Lepidoptera; family Sesiidae; genus Bembecia; species Bembecia ichneumoniformis. The sequence goes on from OU342546.1 coordinate 300,404, forward strand.
GCGCGTACTTTTAAATGAGTGGATCGGTTGAAGGTTTTATTTGGATGAGTGGTTAGGGTGCTTGCCTTAATGCTCTGTTCTAGGGTTCCCTGATTCCATACCGGGCAGGGTATCGGTGTATATATATATATAATAAAAACGTAAACAAGTAAATCGTCTGTACATTTAATATTTTTTCAAAAAAATAATTTGTACACTTTATACTTATGTTAAAGAGGTCAAAAAAACGGTTTTTAGATTATTATTTGTCTGTGCGTTTGTGCACGCTAATCTCAGAAACGGCTAAACTAATTTGAATGCGGTTTTCACTGATGTTTTGCAGCAACCGTCCCGTAAGTTTCATTCGAATCGGTTTACAAACAAGTTATGCGTATACCGAATACTACGCGTACGAATTTGCGAGCTTAGCAGTGTAATGCATGCAGTATAAGGGTGAAATTAACTATTTATTTCCACAAATCAAGACGAACTCCAAAATCACTAAACTTGTTCGATGAAAGCGTTAAACTTGCCAAAAGTCGTCACTGATTCCCTTAATGAGTCGCCGGTTCACTGTCGCAGGTAACTTTACAAAAGCTCCGAAAAGCCGCTTCCGAATCGCTCTTCGCACACATCTGTCTTCCCGTCCGTCGGCACTCTTATTTATATTTGGCGCCAAACGTCTCGATCTATTTATTTCGAATTTACTAGAAATAATTATAAACAAAATTGTAAACAAGGATTTTTTTCTATTCCGTGATTGTAAACAAGTCCATTGAAAGTTCGGAAATGCTATTTCAGTTGAATGTGAACTCTATTTATGAAAATAAGGACCAATACTTCGAGACTTTCTGCCGGCGTGAACGCTTTTTCCAGAACGTTCCAAAGTTAGTCGTAACAATAAAATCGTGGTTTGCCTACGCCATTGTGCACGCTAATCTCGGAAACGGTTTAACCGCTGTGGTTACCACTGAAGTATTGTAGCAAGCTTCCGGTAGTATTTAGTGTGAAGGGACAGGATAATAGTCCTCCGTATCATTGGCCTCCATATTTGATCAGCGATCCATATTGAATAGTCGAGCGAGGAGAATAAAACTCAACGTTAGGTCATTACGTTGTAATTCTAAACAAAACACCATAATCGGCACAATATTGTGCGGATAGGTAACATCGTACGGAACCCTCTTCACGCGAGTTCAACTCGCACTTGTCCCGTTTTTTTTTTTTGTTTGAACTCTCTGATCTCTGAAACAAACAATTTTCAAAACAATTTTCAAATCCAGACCAGAGTTCTCTGAACAACTCTGGTCTGGATTTGAAAAGAGTGGTAGGGCACCACTGCGTTTCGCAGTCATTTGGGCAGCCCGGATGGCGGCAGTAACCACCTCCTTACAGAATACCGCCGTGAAATAACAGCATATACGTGCTGTTGTGTTTCGGTGAGTAAGGGATGCCAAAGCCCATTTCCTTATCCCCCTTCTAATCCCTTATCCAATCCTACTGTAGTAGGCGACGGTAGCCACCTACCATCAAGTGGACCGTCAGCCTGTCTGTCGACCTTAACATAAAAAAAAACAGACCGATTTGAAAAAAATCTGCTTCAGAGGCACTTGTACTGTTAATTTCTTAAATAAAATGAATAAATATACTTTCGGCTCGGCGGATAATCGTGGAACAGTCTAAAATTTTTTTCACTTCTCATGCTCTGAAAGTGCTTATTTGTGCAGGAGATAGGCTGCACAAAATCGAATTTTGTGCACAAGTGCTACTCATAAATGTATCTATATTAAGGCAAAGAAAATGAGCCATACAGCCAAACACAATAACAAGTTCATAGATAGAATTTATTTGCCTTATATGTTTTTTAAGACATAAAAGATATTAAAATTTAAATTCAAGTACGGTAAGTTATTTAATTAATTTAAGAAAATTATTATTACAAAATTAATTTAATAGTAGGCTGTATAGGTCTGCAGCCCAAGCCAATGTCATAAGATGTCAATGTTAAAGAAATGTTATGTTATACTACTGTTTTATTTCTAATCGAAGTGAAAAGCAGAGTTTATAACTCGTCCAAAAAACCATTTTTATCCTCGACATTACTACCAGCCCTCGCCTTCGCCACTATATGTACCTCGTTGTAGTTGCTCAGTTAGATTGTAATTTAATAAAAACATTAATTTCCGACACCAAAGAGTTTATTTGCGAGTAAAATTGCACTAAATTACTTTACACTAACCAGCCATGAGGTCGGTTTCGCGTTACATAATTAAATGCACCCCACTATACGAAATTGAGCACAGTATTCGGATGCAGTGCAGGATCTCTTTTTATTGTGCACTAAAGTAATTACTTATTATTAATTTAAAATATACTTATGTGGTACGTGCAATCGAAGGAAATGGGAATGATGGGTAATTCTGTCACTCACCTCTTTCCTCAGCGGCGAAGTACTGCAACGGGCCCGTCACTTGCAGAGTCCTGATTCTTCAGCACCTTCACCACTTTTCGACCGCAGTCGCGATGCGGAAGGCGTAACCAAATGGCTAACTACAGCACACACGTCTGATAGGTACACAGTAAATTGATGCGGGTGATACAATTCTGATCTCGCGACGAGATCGGTGGGATTTCGCGTGTTTTCAAACCGGAGCGTTATAAAAGAATGGCCGATTGGCTTCGTATGCGGTGCGTAAGCAAGTGACAGATATGGAATGGATCTGTGGGGGAGCGAGACAGCACATACCACTAACGAACCACTATCCGTCAAATTGACAATTGGCGTTAACAAAAACAGTGTGTGTACTTGTGTATCTATGCACGTATGTGTACTCACCTTAAATCTTGAAGGATAGTATGAACATTACACGTTAGACTACCCTAGTAGGTTTTTCTTAAAAAGGTTCAGCTAATGATGGGTAAAATACTAAACTATAAATATAAAAGCTACCTCTCGCATCTATTGCCAAGTTAAAGCTTTAGCTAGTTATGAAAATCCAGTTACGAACTTAATTAACAATGGCCAAATGCAAAAAAGTATGTGAATTTGTTTTTCCATAAACGCACCTTGCTACTACTCTGTGTCTTGGTGTATTCTATACTCTTTAGTGTGTTTGAAAATCGGATTCAAAATTATTTACTCAATGTTGTTTCTATTAAAAAATACTTGTCAATTGGCATAAACTGTAAATAAACCAACTTATTTTTGTGTTAGATAAAAGTACTTTTTTATTTTCTGTCCCGAGATTTGCATTCTATATATGTGCTACGTGCTACGACTACGACTATTTTTATAAAAATTGTACAAAAGCTATTTTTGAAAAAAAAATTAAAGTTAATTTTTCGTTTTATTTTTTTACTTTTAATGAATTTATTAGGGGAATAAAAAAACGGAATCCTTATAGGATCACTCGTGTGTCTCGGAATCTACTAGACCGATTAAGTTGAAATTTGGTACACATATCAATTTTTGTGACCCAAACACAGAGGTGTGACGTGAATAGATGACATCTGTTTATGGGAGGTCATTTTTGCGGGGAAGGTGGAAATAAATTGCATCGTGTGACATATCAAATGGAAGTCTTGTTGTGAAGATCTTAAATGTATTTTTTTTTTTGTAATTTTAAAATAGTTTCCAAGTTATTCAAGAAAATAAACGAAAATTGACTATTCGCCTCCCCTTATCTCCGAAACTACTGAACCTAAAATTTTGAAAAAAATACAGAAATTACTTTTCTACTTATAGATTATTGGAAAACCTATAAGAAGTCCATGATATTAAAATTAAATGGTAAATCACTCAATATTGTGCGGATAGGTAACATCGTACGGAACCCTCTTCAGGCGAGTTAACTCGCACTTGTCCCGTTTTTTTAAAGTTGACATTTACATAAAAAACGAATTTAGTTTTTCACACTAGTGCGAGAAGTGTTGTAGCACTAGAATAATTTTGTTTTAGTCACTAGCACAGTTGCTACATGTGGCTTCTTGTTTGACGACACAATAAAGAACTGAGTGTAAGGCCAATAAAATTTAATGAAACAGTGTAACTACTGCTTGTTTTATGTGAACCGTGGAAGAGGCAATAGCAGCATTTTATGGCTGCAATATCTCCGCGAAGAGCCGTTGCCGGCCGACAACGAGCTCTGCACCAGCTAATAAGTTTCCCGGTTAGTCGGATATCGAAAGCAATCCGACCAAACGAGCGTCGCGACCAACAAATGCCGTAACTTTATTAGACGAACACGCTATTGCTCATTTTATACTCTTGCACGCACCCAGCCTGTTTTACTCTTTAGTAGTGTCAGGTTTTCAAGATAAAAATAACTAGCCCTTACTGCGGTGGACATGACTTTTAAGACCTTAAAGATCGTGTCTCCCACAGCGTGTCTTGTCTCCAAGCAGTCGTCTCCAAAGCGGTCGGAATCGATCAATAGAAAGGGTGTGGTCTTTCACCACGACAACGCTAGACCACACACATCTTTAGCCACTCGGCAAAAATTAAGAGAGTTTGGCTGGGAGGTGTTGATGTATCCGCCATCTAGCCCTGACTTTGCACCTTCACATTTCCACCTGTTTCGGTCTCTTCAGAATTCTTTAGGCAGTGTCAGGTTAACATTAAGAGAGGACTGCTAAAACTACTTGTCGCATTTTTTTGATCACAAGATAGAAAAAAGTCATCGAACAAAATGGCATATATATATGTTATAGGAAATGTGTATAATGCAGGCATTCTATACAATGCCTAGGAAATGTATAGAATGCCGGGGTCGTTCAGGCAATGTGTATAATACGATTCATTTCATACATTGCCTAGGTATTGTATTAAATGCCCAAAGCGCATCAGGCAATGTGTATAATGAACGACCACGGGAAGGAGACGCGTGCGCGGCGTGCGGGACTATTTTATGGCGGTTTTGATTGTTTGAAATACCAACCTTAAGTTACTAAGATTTTATTTCCTTTCAAATTATAATTATGTTACCCACAATTTATTAAAAGTATAATAAAAGCTTATTTTAAATGAAATTTAAAATGAACTGTTGGTTTTTTGTATCATGATCACATTTCCATAATTAAGTGGTAAGAAATGATTCAAAGGGAACAGTTATGTGAGAATCGCTCTCTACGCAAAAAACACATAGGTACTTAGGCATACCAACCAATAGAACACATGTCTTATCAGCGCTGTCTGCTGGTGGAACTTGAAATTAGGATTAGCTCTCAAAAGATCAGTATCTATCTAACTAAATCATAGAGAAGAAAAATCGATTACGTACATTACCTATGCTTCAACCGACATTCTATACAATACCTAGCTATTCTATACATTTCCTAGGTATTGTATAGAATGCCTGCTGCCACACACATTGCCTGTAACATATATACTGTATATATGCCATTTTGTTCGATGACTTTTAAGTGACAATGAAGCCTGGAATTAAAGCCTGGATTCGGAGCTCATACTATGTTTAGTATTGTATATGTACTTTAAGTATTAAGTGTATATAATTGTTGTAATTTTTATATTTTAAAGATGACAAAAAGAATAGTATCCTGAGTTTCTTTCGGGGTTTCTTCGCAGGATCGTCATCTTGGCTTTTTTCCGAAACCCTGGTAAATTTAAATGACGATCATAAGAGTTTCTTGGAGAAACCTAATTGATAAATAAATATTTTGATTTCGATTTGATTTTGATTTTGTAATTAAATGTAAATAAATTTAAAAAAAGAAAGTTTTCACCAACCTATTATGTTAGAATACATAATTTTAAAAATATCTTATATATAAAAATGAATCCCCATTTCTCCTGGTCACGGCATCACGCGTGAACGGGTAGACCGATTTTAATTCAGTTTTCGCTAATGGAAAGAGGGATAAACGGGGAATGTTTTAGGGTATATAAAAATTGCACGCCGGGCGAAGGCGGGGGCGGGCCGCTAGTAATTTAAAAAGATACAGGGACAAAGTCTCAGGCGAAGGCTTTTAAACTTAGACATTTTCGTTCGATATAGAAACGTATTATAACTTGTATTAAAGATTTGTTTTCTATCAAAATAAGTATACTTTGCAGCGTTGAACATTCTGAGTGAAAAGTTAATCTTTACTTTTATTCGAAGAGTTTCAAATTCCATTCAAAAGTTTTCTTATTCATTATATATTTATTCAAAACTTTTAATGAATTATTCTCATCTACACTAAGTGTCTAGTGCAAAGAAATGTTTTTTGTTTTAATGTATGTAGCAATTTGATTAATTGATATTTATATTTTAATATGGATCAATAAAATAGGCATGATGACGGTATTAAAAAATCAAAGAATAAATGGTTTTGGAGAAAAATATATGTTGAAAGGAGTCTAAAAAATTACTCACTTTTTGTATTAAAATTGAGATTAATAAGATTTTCCATAAAATAGAAGTATAAATAACTGCAATCGGCCATGTTAATTGAAACACCAATCAGAGCGAATGACGTCACGCCCAGGTAAGTGCCATCGTGTTGCTTGACTTTGCTTCGACAGAATGAAAAATCTGATGAGATGTCGGTGACGTCACGGTTCATCAGACGCGACGCCATGACACCTAATAGCGTTTTCGCGCGTAATTCAAAATAGATTTAAAAACATTCAATAATTCGCGTTGAAATTTGGCTTTTTGCTGAAATATTATTTTTTTCGGATATGGTAGACGTGTATCTACATTATGGAAGGGAATTTCAAAATCTGTCATCATGCCTATTGCTGTTGGGTAAATCAGCTCTAACCAAAAAACCAAAAGTCGCACAGTTAATTAAATTATGCATACAATTATTATGTTCACTAGCGACCCGCCCTCGGCTTCGCATGGTTCTATTTTTTTTTTTTCGAATTATACACAACCTTTCCCCATTTATCGCTCCTTCCATTAATGAAAACCGTAACAAAATCAGTTGCGACTTTATTGGAGAATCGATTTTCATTAAGGCTCATTAAGTATGGAAATTTTGCGAGTAGTAAAAATAATGCAAGCGTTAACTAAAAAGCGCTACGTTATCTGTCACTCTGACATCTGTACATCTGACGCATATATACGTATTTATGTTCCCTAATTCTATTGCTTGTATAACAAGCAACATCAAAGGGTTTCTCTGGCTTTATAAAAACAAACTCGAAATCTTGTATGAAAAGTGTAGTCCGCGTTGAGGAATTAAAAACTCAGACATCTGTCATCGAAAAAATGGACTATTTGAACTTATAAAACGTAATGACATCTGTGTATACCGAACGCAACTAACATAACTTTTGTTAGAACACGTGACATCTGAGTATGCAGAATGTAACTGAATAATATAAAGTAATTAGGAAAGTTTTATACATTTAATTTTATACGTTTAAAGAAGTAATCCCCATTCGTGCGTCGGAGCTTACACACACATTTTTTTTTATAAACTCGCCGAATTCATCTTAAGATATAATTTTCTAAAGAATTAATATTATAAGTGAACAAAAAATAAAATGTTTAGGTAACTAATAACTAAGGTAACTAACGACTGCTCGCTCTATTTTATTATTTTTAGACCTTCTAAACCTAAAGTGGTCCAGGTGGACTCCCAGGATTCCACGGGAGATTCGACGAGGGTCTACGTTGCCGCGTTGGCGTGACAAAAAAAAACAATCAATTCTTACATACTTCATTTAGAAAACTCCCAATTCGTAATTGGAACTCAGCCGCAACGCAAATTTCCATAGTTAGATCTAAACTTCACATTTTTTTGTCGAGTTTTGGGAATCTGGTAAAAATGTAGGTGCAGGGGGTCCACCGGAACTAGCTAAATTTTGAAAGTGGTCTATGAGAACCTCTGCTATAGATAGACCGTTTAAATGAGTTCGAGCGGTCCCTGTATCGAGCGAGGACTCATTTAAACGGTCTATCTATAATAGTGCTACTCGATTTTGTAAGTGGTCTATGAGAAAAAAGTCTGGGAACCTCTGTTCTAAACGAAATTACCTATTCGTCAACCTTGATTATGAAACTGTTTCGTTGGATAAAGTTTCAAATCATGATAGGTATGCCCAATGATCTTTCGATTCTACCCATGTTTTGATTGACTAATTTGAACAAAAGATGGTTATTGTGACTTTGAGACTCATTTGCCTCGCGAACTTTTTTGTGGCTAATGAGAGTATTATTAAACATGTTTTATTATTTTATGTATCGTCAACAGTTTTGGCAGCGTATGTATTATTATAAGCAAATTTTTGATGCCTTGTGTCACATTATTGAAATTTTCGTAGGGATCTCTAATTTTCGACCTATATTACTCGCTGATGATGCAGCTTTCTATAGGTGAAAGAATTTTTAAAATCGGTTCAGTAGTTTTGAAGTTTATCCGTCACAAACAAACATACAAAAAATCAAATCTTTCATTTTTATATTATTGGTTTAGAAAGTGTATTATGTATTAATATAGCTGAGCCCGCAACTTAGTACGCGCGGTATTCGGTGTTGCGCGTAACTTTTTTGTTTGTGAACCGATTGGAATGGATGTTCCGGGAAGCTTGCTACAATACATCAGTGAAAACGGCATTTAAATCGGCTTAGCCGTTTTTGAGATTATTTATTTATTTATTTTATTTTATTTTATTTTATTAGGGAAAACAAACAATTACACCATGTATATTAGACTAAAAAAACAAAAAAAAAACATACGTAAACTTAAATAATAGTGCAATCAACAACATTTTCCACAAAGTAGTAAATCAATTTTATACAGAGAGGACATATTAATACATACCAATAAAAAAAACCAAGAGAGAAAAATCAATAAAAAAAAACAACAAACACTCATTAAGCTAATGCATTGATTTCATTATATCTTTTCTATATTTTTGTGGACCAATTGCAAACAGGTCAATTTGTGTAAAGAAACTATTATATGCATGCATAACACGATACAAAGGCGCACGTTCACCAGCGTTAGTTTTGCAGTGTTTCGGCATAAATAGCCAAAACACTGCGTTTTAGAGTGCACAAACGCATAGACACAAAGAGAAAAATTGTAAAAACTATTTTTTTGACCTCGGTAACACAAGTAACGTGTAAAATTTTTTTTTTTTAAATATTTCATTTAAAGACACGGCTTTTTTACGGTTTTATTATATGTATATAGTTATCTATCTTCTAGTCTATAGCAAGCGTTTGCCAGTGTACTCACTATCCCATATTATTAGTTAGAAACAAAGCACCAAGCCAGTATAAAACGGTTATATCAGTTTTAGGAAGTTGCAGACGCCAGCATGTGTTGGGTAGCGCCGAATGCGATCGATACAAAGCTCGGATAGCAATCTCCGCGAATGTGTTGCTTCTCAATTTGAATTTTAAAAGGATTTCTAAATTGAACAACTGTTATCCCAGCTCCTCGTGCGAACTGAATCCCATCTTATTTGGTTTTTCTAAGCAGATGCACTATTTTTTCCATATTGGTAACCTAACTGTGCCTCCCGATTTCACTAGCCGTTTAATTTAAGGGACAAACGCTAAATACTAAAAATATCCATTGTTTAATGAAGATGTTACAAGAAATAGACAAGACAATTGCTTTGAAAAAAATATATATTATACTTAAACATGTGAAGAACCAATTGTATTGATTAGAATTTTCGTTCAAGTAATAGAAACTCCACAAAAATAGTTAGAACACAAGAAGAATTTGACTTTTATTGAAAATTCTCTCGAAAACGGCTTATTGCACGCATATGAATCCTGTACCTATTAATAAGTTGATATCAGATTAAAAAATTGTATTGATAAAAAAATTTTTTTGTGTAATGTTCTAATGGTAAAAACAAAAAAACACCATTTCTAGGCCTGTTGAATTGGATCCGCCGCCAGCGAGTTCTATAGTAAATGTCATTTGCCTCAGTGAATCCCTTAATAATCTATATATTATAAAAAAATTGTAAACGAGCCGTGTCGCTAAATTAAATATTTTTTCAAAAAAACAATTTGTACACGTTATACTTATGTTACCGAGGTCAAAAAAATAGTTTTTAGAATTTTCATCCGTTTGTCTGTGCACGCTAATCTCAGAAACGGTTTAATCGATTTGAATGCGGTTTTCACTGATGTAAACATTTCCCGCAAACTTTTAGTGTTTGTTTCATTCCAATCGGTTTAAAAACAAAAAAGTTACGCGAATTCAGCTAGTTTGAAATAAATATGTACAGTTGGATTACTCTTGGTAAAGTTGGTTTTCTAAGGGTTATTTCGGACTTAATCTCTTTTTGCTCGCCTCCTTCTTAGCAGGCGAGGAGGAACCTGCATAACCTTACTCAAGAATTGGAAAAATCAATCCTACTATGTATGTACATTTCTTACTAAAATTATGTGCTAAAATCTTACTAAAATGTGAAAGTTTGTATGTTTGTCACTCAATCACGTCAAAACGGCTGAACAGATTTGGGTGAAATTTGGCACACATATAGTTCATTACTAGGATTAATTTATAGGATACTTCTTATCCTGAAAAAATATTAGGTTGCCGAGGGATAGTATAAAAAATTGGAGCCATCTCGACACAGCGATAAATATCACTCATATGTTTTCTCAGGTGTCATATTTTTTATTTTTCAACACGGACGAAATCAATACAATTTTTTTTTAAATCCGACTGCTAGTTCCAGAAATTAGTGCGTTCAATTTAAAAACAAGACTTAACTACTATGGTCTATAACTACTAAGGTCGTCAGACAGGCTGACGGTCCACTTGATGGTAGGTGGCTACCATCGCCTATAAAACAAGCAACGCCACGGGTGCTTCGAGTGCGCTAACAAAAACAGAAGTAGTAGGATTAAGGATAAGGGGCTAGGAAGGGACAGGGAACGATCTCTGGTATGCCTCCTGTTATTTCACGGTGGTCTTCGAACCCGGCACCCTTGAGAAAGAGAGAGAGCGTTATAACATTCGTCCAAGATGTAGACATGTTTGAAGTCGCAATATTTGTTCATCTATCCCTATTCAAATCGCAAGTTTAAGACAACATTTTAAATGTATATGGAGAGACAACTCTGCTGCGAAAAGGCAACCTTCGGTCTGTTTCGGATTTTGTGACAAAATTTACTCTTAAGAATGAAATAACTTTATCAATAGACCGAATGCATATTTATTTGTATACCAATATTATCGGAATGTTAATATAAATAAATAAATCGTATATACATTGGCGGGAGGTTCCTTTTAAGCTTAAAAGCTCCGCTCTTCATTATGCACAGTATTCATTCATGCACAGTAGTGTCTTTCATTGTCTTAAATTGAAATCTAAAAGTTAATAAATAATTAAGGACTCTCCGTATGTAGCATAAAGTATGAATTCATGTAACTGCTGGAGTTGACAGCGGGCAAAATCGTGTTCAGCGGGGTCGAATTAGTCTAAAAAGTCCCGGTCGCAAAAAGTTTCACTAAATGCCGTTAACCGTTGAAAGCAGGAGTAATTTGAGATTTTTCCGCCAGTCTAATACATTTGAAATAATTTGTTAAAGTAAAGATGTACTTGGAAAACGCAGGGCAGGACGCCCTGCGGCCAGGTGGACAGACGACTTCAAAGGCATCGCAGGAAGTGGCTGGATGCGAAGCACAGAGGACCGTGCGTGGTAGCGAGCCTTGGGGGAGGCCTACATCCAGCAGTGAGCAGTGGAGAGACACAGGCTGATGATTATTTATAATGATGATTTAATACGATGGACGCAGAGTACAGTACTACGATGGACGATCCGATCACTGGAGCACAAGAAAATAGATGCTTATGAAAAAAAGATAGATGTTACGTATTCCTTTGATGACCAGGAAAACAAACAGCTCTATCCTTAAACAGTTTAAGATCTGGGCAACACCATCCGCCATCTGCTGACAAAGAGTTCTCAATTACTTTGGGAACATATACCGCAGGGAAGAAGTTAGTGATGGAAGAGTGGGTGGCAATAGGTCTCGTGGTCGGACCCCTAGCAGTCGGGCAATAGACAGTTCAGGTTGCTACCCTCACAGTTACGAATGCTATAAGGAAAGCTGTTATAAGAAGCATGTCAAAGCGGCACGACTTTTTGCATGAAGAAAACGACTTGGATTTATTGATATGACAGTACTACAACAATTTACAACTAAAATCATTTATCAAAAGAAAATTGTATCCTAAGACTGTAACTATATTTCTGACTTTTTTAGGGTTCCGTACGTCCGAATAAAAAACGGAACCCTTATAGGATCACTCGTGTGTCCGTCACAGTCAATTATCTCCGAATCTACTAGACCGATTAAGTTGAAATTTGGTACACATATCAATTTCTGTGACCCAAACGCAGAGGTGTGACGTGAATACATGAAATCTGTATATGGGAGGTCATTTTTGAGGGGAAGGTGGAAAATTAAAAATTGTTTTTTTGAAAACTGCATGGTGTGACATATCAAATGGAAGGTCTTGTTGTGAAGATCTTAAATGTATTTTTTTGTAATTTTAAAATAAATATTTTCCAAGTTATTTAAGAAAATAGACAAAAATTGACCATATAGGTATAAGAAAATAAGATGACCCCCATCTCCGAAACTACTGAACCTAAAATTTTGAAAAAAATACAGAAATTAGTTTTCTACTTATAGATTATAAGAAAACCTATAAGAAGTCCATGATATTAAAATAACATGGTAAATCACTCAATATTGTGCGGATAGGTAACATTGTACGGAACCCACTTCACGCGAGTTCAACTGGCACTTATCCCGTTTTTTTTTATTAATTGCAGATTCATTTGAAAACCTCAACTAGGATGATTCGCTGCAGATTTTTTTTGCCGTAGAAACAGCTTTCCTAACCGGATGGAAGATTAATTTAATTGAATGTTATTTGTGCGTCTATAAATACTTAACAAATACTAAGACATTCAGTTGCTTTAAGATAAAAGAATAGCGTGTGTTAAACAAAGACACATGAAGTCCTGTAAATCCTGCTAAAGACTAGGACTAAACTGGCGTAGCCCCATACTAGCCATGGGGCTATATCAGTAGTTCATTCTAAAAACCCATAGATACATACCAATAAACTCGCTGAACATAATTAATAACTCAGAACTTTTAAAACATCCAAGACCACCCATCAAAATATAAATGACGATGTAAATTTATTTAGATTTCATGTTTCCTACTCCACAATAAATCAGGGGGTGATTATTCATAAATAGCTCGCCCGATGACGTCAGAGGCCAGCCTTAATCAATGGTAATATTGGTGGTGAAAAAGTGGCGCGAAGAAGGGAACGTCGGCACAGAAAATAGGATAAAAAATGTGGTAATCACTGTTGACGGTGGTTAACATCAGTAATATATTCATGAGCTGCTAAGAATTAATATTAAAGAGGCCACCTCGTACCTGACAACGCCACAGTACTAATGAACAGCAGAATGCAAACGTAAACCAAACATCTTCTTTAATGTATAACATGAAATTTGGAACATGGATTTTTTTTAACATATAATTCTTCTCCAGGTGTGTAAACTCCTAAACGGCTGGACCGATTTTGATTGAGTGGTTCAAATTCATTGTTGGATCCGGTATAACTAAACATTATATGAGGACCACTGACGAGGTTTACCCTGAGGAATTGCATCCTTCTATGTTTAATTGTATTAGTAAAACAATAAAATTCAACGGACTAATCAGTAGCTCGTGTACATAATATTTACTGTCTTTTGCCCTCGACTCCTTTTTATTTCTTTTTTTATAATAATAATTATAAAAAGAAGAAACTAATACCAGAGATGACTTACAATGACAAGTTATAGACTTGGACATTTTCCACTTGCCGAGAGCGTCCTTCAAACGCAGTGTCGTTAATACGCTGAAGGATAAATTATCACTCACGCGCTCACGCAACACACAAACATATACATACACACACACACACACACACACACACATCCTAACTGCTTACCAAGATCCTTTTCCCCATCTTCTAAAATCAATTTTTAGCTTTCAACATAATTTTGGGTACATAATGAAGCCCTGTAAATGTCAATGTGCTTGGTGATGCTGTCTCTTTTGTATATTATTTCTGCTGTAAGGTTTTTGTTGAGAGTAAAATGAAATGACATTTAGTTTTCTTGCTCCTTCATGACCGACCGGTATTCGGTGTACAAATTTTGACATCTTGAAACTCCAAATTTCGAATATTGAATTTTTGACCGATTAGTTTTCTTATAATACCATTCCTTATTGACACTTCGAACCCACACTATTATTTTATTATTATTTTGACTTTCATAATTTCTTAAAATTTAAGTCACGCTTTGCTTCTCGCCCTTATCTGCACTTTCATTTGTAGTTGTTGACTTATTGTTGTAATTAATCACAATATTTTTTCCAATTTACCAAATATTTTTTAAAATACTAGCAACTAAAAATGATAAAATGTAAATATACTGTTTCTAATGTAAATATGTTTGTTTTCTTTTAGCTTCTTGTCAATCTTTTCTTCTTCTTTTCAATTAGTATGTGTAGCTCTTAAGGGACAACAGCGTTATAAATAACGTTCGCATTTTTTGAAGCCAAGTCTCCTAGTTGGTATCCTGTCGTTTGTTGTTACTGTGGCCACCGCGGCGAAGGGTCGGTCTGTGTAGGCTGTCGTGTCGGTTCTAATGACCGGCCGCAAAATAACAAAACGCAGATTTGCTTCCACTTTCATCCAGATTTGCATACATTTTTTACAAGGACAAGGAATATTGTTTCTCTGGGAGACATTTTCGTTCAAAGTTCCTTTTTATGTAACTCGGTGACATTTACCTAAGCGCTTTTTTAAAGTTTAGTGTAAGAATTTACTTATTTGATAATATAGATGATAACATAATATGTAAACTAATATTATAAAGACGAAATATAACATACATGTTTTTGTATGTTTCTAATGAATAAACTCAAAGACTACTGGACCGATTTTAAAAATTCTTTCACTTATAGAAATCTGCACTATCATCGAGTAACATGGACTACTCACCGTCCCCCCAGCGCCACCTTTACACCCCCCCCCCCCCTCCCTCCATACAAAATTGCCGTTTTCCACGAATCAACTCAAAAATGTTTAAAAAATAAATGTCACCGTGCGAAGCCAGGACGGATTTATATTTCGATTAAATTGTAATCGAACTAAATAATATCTTTCTAGAGAATAAGGGAACCATAGATAGACAATTGTATTTGTTTAAGATTTATATTCTGTGTTGTGCTGTTGCACAGACTACATATATAGAATAATGTTTGTCCATTCCTGGATCACTCTTTGTATTTTTTTTTTTTCACTTAAAAAATACAATGGTAGTACGTTACAAGTTACAAGCTTCTAGTGTTATTTTGAAAATATTAATACATGCAGTGTTTTAGCCAGTATAAATTAAAAGTAAAGAACTGTAGTTGCAACAGTATTAGAAAAGCCCTAATGGTTTATTCTATTGGTGAAGCGAGGTTATCATTTATGATGTACTAATGCGAGGATCTATAACTGTGCTTATACCAACTTTTCACATACAGTGTTGAGAGGTGGATGCTACGGAGAGGGCATAGCTTAGCATTTCTCTGAAGGATAAGATCTGAAATATATAAGAGCGCAAAAGTGTTCGATATGGCACAAAGAATCCGCCATGTAAAGTAGGAATAGATGGGACAATCTGTCGTGAAATGGAAGCATAGGAGTAGACTAATGTTGCTGGAGAAATGACATCAAGAGAGCGGTTAAAAGTGGGTGGATTCAGAGTGTGCTAAAGTAAAAAGAGCTTTTCATCTCCAACGGTGATGAACGGCGATCATGATGATGATCATTTATGATATTACAGTGTATTTGATTGTGTGGAATGTTGATGAGAACATCAATTAAGGTTTAGGTGGAAGAGGTTAAGAGGTTTCGCCGCAAACACGACACGAGTGAAACGTAAAACGTTTCAAACCTTAATGACTAGCTATTATGGAGGACACACGGTATCCACACGTCGACACAGTATGGGAACTGTTATCAGTTGCATTGAATTTATTGTGAGATGGACCGCTACAGACGACGTCACTGTGGTCAAAGTCGATATTGATTTGATCGATGTGTTCTGCGTAGGCGTTTAATATTCAAATGAAATTCAATAAATAATTTATCTGAATAGCTAAGAAGTACCGATGGATATCCACATCACCCAGATGACGAGCCCGTTGGATGAGTGGTTAGGGTACTTGCCTCTGTTCTGGGGTTCCCGGCAGGTTCGACTTTGAAAATGAACTTTTCAAATTTGGCTCTGGTCTGGATCTGGAAAGTAGTGGCAGGGCACACTGCGTTTTGCTGCCATTTGGGCAGCCCGTTTGGCGGCAGTAACCACCACCTTACAGAAGATCACCGTAAAATAACAGCACGTATGCTGTTGTGTTTCGATAAGTGAGTAAGGGATGCCAGAACCCATTTTCCTATCCAATTCCTTATCCTTAATCCTACTATAGTCAACAGCGCACTTGCAGCAGCTGTGGCGTTGCTTGTGTTATATTCGACGGTAGCCACCTACCATCAAGTGTGCCATAGCCTGTCTGCCAATCTTAACATTAAAAATATATTTAAAATATATATGTGAATTCGAGGCCATATCTGGCTCAATGTTATTTCAACTGTGAAAGGTGGAAATTTCTTTACTTTCTGTCTGAAGTGTTTACTGTGGAGGGTTGACAGGGTACTAAGGATAACAGGGGACGTGACGTGTTTAGAAAACATACCGTGTCGAGGACTCATGCAGATCCGGAGCAAATTATGTCAAGAGTGACGCTTTGCATAGCGCTCATATGTTTTATGTTAGTTACTGGATATTAGAGATTATACTCGTATGAGTCGTTTCAATAGTTATTACCTACAGCGGCCCGCCCCCGGCTTCGCCCGTGGTGCAATTTTTATATACATAAACATTCCCCGTTTATCCCTCTTTCCATTAGTCAAAACCGAATTAAAATCGGTCTACCCGTTCGAAAGTTATGGGCGTACATACATTTCGAAGATCCATTTTTATTAATGTAAGATGTTCACCAAAATGCTTTTTGATAAAACGCTGCCCTAGCTTCCAACATACATAAACTGTGTCCGCGACTTCGTCCTTGTTGTAAAATGAAAAATATAATACCTGAGAAAATATCTAACATCTTTGTCGCTGTGACGACCGTGACACCATCACGGCGACAGTGGCGCTCATTTTTTTGTATTTTTAGACGATCCTTCAGGAAACTGATATTTTTCCAGCATAAAAGGTGACCTGTATGTTAATCCAGTTAATAAACTATCTGTGTGCCAAATTCCATCAAAATTCGTTGAGCCGTTTGGTTGAAAGAGTAACAAACATCCACACATACATTTCATCGATCCTCACAAACTTAAAATATTAGTAGGATATAAGAGTCAAAAACCAGGGTCTAGGACATTTCACCGCCGCCGATTAATCGCCGCCATTTCATCGCTGGTCGTTTCATCGTCGGCCGATTCGAGACGCCGGCCTTTTCATCGCCGTTTAATTAAAATATCACCATTAACATCACTTTAAAAAATCAATGTTACACACACACGTTCCCAGTATAATATGTCTTGTATCACATTTTACAATAGAAACTCTATTTGCCAAAACCATTTAATATCATAAAGATTCTAGTAACTATCCTAACTTTATTTTCAGTACAAATAACACATTTTGTAATAGACAGTCTTTTTTCCAAAATCAGTATTCCCTTTATTTCGAAATCACATTTATTAAAATTAATGTGATTTCAAATTAACAATGTATCACATTTTATGAACATTTACGTCTTTTCTGACGATAAACTTCTGGTAGTAATAATTCTTTTGCTTTCTACAATACTGCGCATGATAAATAATAGACCACCACAAACGGCGATGAATCGGACGGCGTTGATTGGCTTGGCGATGAATCGTCCCACCCCAAAAAAAAACAGTAGTTAGTACGTCTAATGACAGGATACGCAAATCTGACAAAGTTCTCTTTCAGCCTTAAAAATAATAATAAAAAATAGAATGATTGTGACACAAGCCTGCGTATGTTATTTCAGCAGCCGAATTTATTTTGTTTACTGTGTTTACGAATACAGTAATTGTGAAGCTTTTATTAAAGCAGTTTCCATTAACTTTGTAGGTAGCCACGCAAATAAAAGTAGATATTGGCAAAGAACCAAAAACACTGTTAAACTGAAACGAAAAAGTGTTGTGATGCAACATTGGAGCCGAACAAAAGTAAGTTGTGTTTACATGACCGCGTTAGGTATCGATCACACACAGCACAGAAAGACCGACAGGCAAATAGTCTCCTACACTAAAACAGTTCTAATATAAAATTGCCTATAATTATATTGTCGTTGTCAAATCAAAATGTGCTATGTGCACTTGTTTGAGATTCCGACATTTTGACCTTAGTGAAAGGTTTACTGCCTTATCTATCGTATGAAACAACTGCTAAAGTGCTTATGAGCACTAATTGTCCAACTACGACTTCTTAATAAAATATACTATGTCAGCAGTTAGATTACAATCTGTTATGCGATGCCCGGCAGGGTCAAATTAGAAAAAGAACTTTTCAAATTTGGCTCTGGTCTGATCTAGAAAGTAGTAAGTAGCACTGCGTTTCGCAGTCATTTGGGCAGCCCGACTGGAGACAGTAACCACCCCCTTATAAAAGACCACCGTGAAATAACAGCACGTGTGCTGTTGTGTTTCGGTGAGTGAGTAAGGGATGTCATACTTTCTGATTCCCTAAACCCCCCCCCCCCCCCAACCAAATTAAGATTACAGTAGCCACTTGGGTACCATAAACTCTATAAATATAATAAAATCTGTACATGAAAATTTTTTTGAAAAAAAAAAAAAATTATCCACTTCGTACTTATGTTACAGAGGTAAAAAATAGGTTTTAGAATTTTTTGTCTGTTTGTCTGTATGTCGGTTTGTCTGTGCGTGCACGCTAATCTCAGAAACGGTTTAACCTATTTGAATGCGGTTTTCACTGATGTATTGATGCAAGCTTCCCGTAACATTTAGTATTTGTTTCATTCCAATCGGTTTATAAAAAAAAGTTACGCGTTATACCGAATACTACGCGTACGAAGTTGCGGTCTCAGCTAGTTTATACGATATAAGTAATTCAAAATAATTTGACTGAAAAAACTACTTCAGAATTTCCAATTGGTAATTGGTAAACTTTTTGTGGTTGGATGCTATGAAGGTTAATAAAACCTTCCAATAGAATCCGGGATCCATAATTGAAATAATTGCCTAAGAGTTTTCTCAGTATTAAAAATAAAACGCGTTTTCGCGTAGGTAAATTATAGAACAGTAACGCATACATTAAGAGACGTCTCAAAAGAGAGCGAACAAGAGGCCATCCGAGATTACATCTCGAAACCGCTTTAGATAACGTGTCTTCTAAACCTACGGGGGTGCGCATGGGGACTTATGGGACGCGAGAGGGGTGGGGCAGTGCAGGGGGAGGGGGCATCGGACGCGCTGGGAATTTCAATATCACAGTCACACATCACATTGCAAATTAAGAACAGTATGGAGTTTTTGTTTTTTATAATTAGACTAGCGAGCCACACGGGTGCATATTTTTCTGCGAATTATATACACAAACCTTCATCATTTATCGTTTTTTCTATTAGTGAAGACCGTATCAAAATCCATCTAGTGAAGAAGTTAGCGGACAAACAGACAAGGAAGCGAACAGTAACTTTATGGAAGGGCAGTGTATGTTGGAGAACCCTTGGGGAGGCCTATATTCAAAAGTGGAGAGACACTGGTAAATATTGTGATAGATATAAATAGACTATTAATAATGTTTTATTATACAGAGAGAGGGGGAGAGAGAGAGAGAGAGAGAGAGAGAGAGGGAGAGGGAGAGGGAGAGAGAGAGATAACAGCGCGACATGGAGGCACAACTGAAATGAAAGAAAGAATTACTAATTTTATGTATTAAATTACGCCAGAGAGGCTGACGCTCCATCCGATGGTAAGTGGCTACCACCGTCTAAAACACAAGCAAAATCAAGAGAATGCAAGTACAACGTTGACCTTATGAGATGACGAACAAGGAAATAGCTTCTGATATACTTTATTCTATATCACAGAAATGTCACGAAATAAATTTAAGATCCATGTTCTTCCATGTTGTTCTGGTTTTTGTAATGTGAAAGTATTAAGTATAAATTGTAAAAAGTATAGATAAATCAATTTTATTGATTTGAATAGAGACTATAGGACCCACTTCCTATACTGTCTCGTGTGTCCGCTGTGGTCTTATAGAGATTTGAGCAGAGTATTTTTCCCGGCATCCGTTTACGTCAGATTAGCTCCGAGTGCGCCATCTAGCCTCAGCCGGCCTTATTTGTTCTAAAGATATTGCCTTCAGCGATCCCGGCGAATAGTTTTCACTAACATTCCTCCCCTCTAATCCCCTTATTATATCTTTTCAAATCATACATTTTCGAATGCCATTCTTTGTCTTGTGAAATTAATAAGTTTGTTTAATTTTTAAAAGACAAAAGGCAAGCTTGATCATCCATTTCATGGTGTTAAAGGGAATGGAAGTGACTAGAGACAATTTGGGGAGGCACACTGCGTTTCGTTGTCATTAGGGCAGCCCATCTGGCGGCAGTAACCACCTCCTTGCAAAAGACGACCGCAAAATTACAATGTAGTGCTGTTGTGTTTCGGTTAGGGATGCCAGAGCCCATTTGCCTCTTCTTCCGTTTTACATAAACGCAAAATTGTCTGTCTGTGTGTATTCTATAAGATGTACTTCGGAGAGTGTGCTCGAAAGCTGCATGAGATCACACCGCCTTCCCCTTTCTTCTATCGTACGGCTGCTTACCATCCTTACCTTGTCGAAATCCCTCAAATTTGGACCAAGCGCTTTAAAACATCTTTTATAATGCGTACTGCTAAGGATTGGAACTCCCTGCCGGCGTCTATATTTCCGAGCTCATACAACCCGAATCTTTTCAAGGTTTGAGTGAATAGGCATCTTCTCGTTGAGCTCGCTCCATCGTCGGCCTCATTCTTCCTATACACGGATACAAGTCAAGAGAAAACCCATCTTTAATAAATAAAAAATCTTCCCTAGTCTATTATCCTCAATCCTACCATAGTCGATATGTAAATAAATAAATAAACATAAAAATATAAGAGAACACTTTTTTTTTTTTCATTTAACTGTGGTCTATTGTGAGAAGACAGTCACCAGATCAGATCACCACCAGAAAGACTTTGTGTTCTGCCAAAACTAAAATGATCGCAATTCCTCGTTGAGTCTTTGAATCATCAAACGTGCGATCCTATGTCATCTCCACTTTTATTTGTATAAAATAAATGCTCAATTTTTTTTAGTATCAAGATTTGCTAATAATCTCAATAGACCTCCTGCTGTACACAAATAAACACTTAGATGTGTTTGTAGAGACACGCCCTCACATACGTTGTAATCAATTGAAACCGTCTCAATCTAAATTGCGGCTGTGGGTTGGAAAACAAAAATAAATCTCTTTGTTTACCAACAACGATAAAAATAATTAGAGCGGATGCTTCTCCCTCGTAACCCTGCCACCCCTTGCATCTCGTCCCCACGATACACATTACTGAATGTTAGCTGTTGTTTCCATTATCACAAGGTCTCCAGATCTTTATTTGTTTGGAAACTGGCAATCAGACTGACGGTACACTTGATAGTAAATACCATCATCCAAAAAAGTAAATCAACTTTGATAAATTCTTTTCTAATTTTGGCTTTGCCGGAATTCGAACTCCTGATTCAGAGCGCTAACCACGAATGGGCTCGTCAATTTTGAGAGTTCGTAAATTTGCGCTATAGACCCTAGCAGAAGGGTGAAAAGATAGGAATCGCCATAGAGAAGACTGTCGTAAAATAAAAACAACTGTTGTTTTTGTTAATGAATTTGAACTTAAATACTGGCTGTATTTAAATAGATTTGATTTCAAACATGGAAAAAGGAAAATAAAAAGTGAGTTGATTTTTAATTGTCATAAGATGAAGTAGTAAATAATGAAGTATTGAGACCGAAAAGAAAATTATGTTATATATATATATATATATATATATATATATATATATATATATATTAGTTACTGTGGTTTGGTAATGTTTAAGAATATATGTGCACATACATATATGATGGAAAATATACAGTGTTTTATTGATGACGAAAGATTTAAATTGTAATTATATTGTAAATAATGACCAATTATAAGAGTTTTTCTTTATATGAGTAATGGATGCCAGAACCTCCTTATCGCTTATTCTAAATCCTACTAAGGTCGGCAGAGCACTAGCATCACCCTTGATGTTGCTTGTTTTATTGGCGACGGTAGCCACCTACCTATTAAATGACGAACTTCACATAAAAATTACTAAAATTTCTATAGTATAGAGATTAGGATACTAGTATGTGTAAATGCGGTATTTTCTCGGCAGTTCAATTTGCTCCTAGAAACTGTTTTTTCCCAAATCTATATGTATACATTTCATAAAATCTTATATATAAAAATGAATCCCTATTTCTTCTGGTCACGGCATCACACGTGAACGGGTAGACCGATTTTAATTCGGTTTTCGCTAATGGAAAGAGGGATAAACGGGGAATGTTTTAGGGTATATAAAAATTGCACGCCGGGCGAAGCCGGGGGCGGGCCGCTAGTTGTTAATAAAAAAAAAACAATTTGTACATGTTACACTTATATTACCGAGGTCAAAAATATAGTTTTTAGAATTTTTGTCTGTTTGTCTGTGCGTTTGTGCACGCTAATCTCAGTAACGGCTCAGCCGATTTGAATGCGGTTTTCATTGATGTTTTGTAGCAAGCTTCCCGTAACATTTAGTGTTCGTTTCATTCCAATCGGTTTACAAACAAAAAAGTTACGCGCTATCCCGAATACCACGCGTACGAAGTTGCGGGCTCAGCTAGTCTCAAATATTATATTGTTCCTTGATCCTTGAGATAAGGAATGTGCTAATAGTTGAGAGTAGTAACCTTCCATCAAGTGCAGGTAAGCCTGCAAGGACAGTCGGGTTAGAAATGGAATAAAAGTATTTAGGGTACTTCGCAGTGGTAATTGAGGGTAAATGATCGCGTAATAATTAATAAACTCCTCTTTAATGTTTGTTGCCAAGAATCGAATTTTGTTTACTCCGTAATAACTTTGTCTTTATAAAGTTTACGGTTCAAAGGAGTATAGAATTTTGCCGTTGTAAAATGTGTCTTTTAAATTATACGGTAAGGTATATTTTTACGACTAGAATTGTTAATAATTTTATACAATAAATTTAACGTACTTACTATATATTCCAATTATTATTATTTTAACTTCATTTAACTTACTTTTATTAATATACAAGTTTTTGCCTTTTTGCGACTTTGTGAAATGTTGTATTTTTTATTTGTATTTTTAGAAGATCTCACGGTAACGGTACCTTTTTCTAAATAAAAGATAAATATACCCTTTTCTGTATTCCTGATAACGTGTATGCAAACTTTCATGGTTATCAGTTGAGCAGTTAAGGCGTAAAAGCATAACAAAAAATCTCACTTTTTCATTCATGATATTAAAAAAGGCACTTTATTCATGTGTATTTAAAGTAGACATTTCTTATAAGAAAGGTTTGCAAGCAACTGTCGGCAGACGAGATGGTAGGGGCTACGAGAGTGGTGGAGGCTGTGTCATTCACGTACAGGAGAGCACATTTGGTGTTTCTTCATGGTCTTTTAGAAGAGCGTCCCACTAGCGTTACTTTCGTCGTTAGGCGATGGCATTAGCAGTACCGCTTGACCGTCGACCTGCTTGAAATGAAAAATATAACACCTGAAAGAACATATGAGCAATATAACGCCTGACATCTTTATCGCTGTGACGATGGTGGCGTCGATTTTTTTATGTTTTTAGACGATCTCTATGGAAACTAACATTTTTCCAGGATAAAATTATACTATAATATGTTAATATCGGTGCTGCGTATGCGCTTATTTACTCTTTCTCACACGGGCAGCACTGTCTCGTGCGTACCACGTCAATAGACGAGAGCCATTGTCGAGAGTAGACGTGTAGGTAGTCCGCCCGTTGAGTGCGTGTTCGAGCCTATAATTCATCCCACGACAAGGGGCCTCTATACCTGGTAATAAACTATATGTGTGCCAAATTTCATCCAAATCCGTTTAGTCGTTTTGGCGAGATTGAGTAACAAACACAGAAACATCCAAACATACAGACTTTCCAATTTATGATATTATTATGATTAAATAAATAATATAATTAAAAAATTAAACTATCTCTTTTTTATACTTATATTTCTAATGGAATCTATATAAATAAATATAAATCGCTTAATGTGTTGCTAACGACTGGACCAATTTGGCATTTTTTTTTAATATACGCTGAGGTCCGAGGAATGTTCTTATGAAAAAAATAAATTCCGAGGCCGTGGGCAAATCCCTAGTTTTTTTTAATAAATAAAATATAATAATATTTAGAATTGATAGTTCGTGAAACTCGTAAACGAGTTTTTGAAAAAATTTTAAGGATCACAGTAAACCTCCCTGAAATAATAGCAGGAGTGCTGTTTTAATACGCAACCTCCCCCATTGTCTGCTTGTGTAAAGTCTGTCATAGTAATGTGTGTATATTTCTGTACAGGCTTCCCTTGCGGGCGCTGCCATGACTTTAGCAGCTCCGAACGCGCCCCATCGCCTCTTCGAGAGCTCGAAGCAGCCGAAATAGTCCGCGACGCACCCCTCTATCCCCCGCTGAACAACGACTACCCCTTCTACGAATCAGAGTCCTCCCCCTACGAAGACCCGCTAGAAACAAGCATAGAGCAAAACAACGTAGACGTCACACCCCAATTGTCTAGTGTACACAGAATTGAGACTGATATTGAAACGAAGGTACAAAGTGGGGCGGAAGTAGACGTCTCACTCGATGGAGACGAGGGAGAGGAGAGAAGTAAGAGAAGCAGTGGACAGCAGTTGGACAAAGGCACTAAGGTAACTAATATATATCTTTCTACTCGTTACACTAGTCATCAGATCACACCGTAACCCGATGCGGAGCGCACGTTTTAATACAATATAATACAATATAAAAGTATAAAATTATTTTGTTTTTCAAAAATTACTCCTAGTACCTTATGATGAGGGGTAAATCAAATCCAAGGGGGAGTTGAATCCAAGTAAGGGTTGAAATGACGCCAAAATTACTATTAGAAAATACCAATTTTCTTAACTAAAATAATCTTCAAAGTTAAAATTATTTATATACATCGTTTCTTAGTTTCTCTTAATTGTAGCTTAACTGGTCTTCACAAAACGAAATTTAAATATCACTGAATAAAGAGACTCTTATCAAAACTTCATTGATGTCATGATAATTGGCTAAAGACAGGGCGGTCTATTCACAATATGTCCCACAAGAAATGTCCAATTTGGGACATTTTGGGGAATTACAAAAATAAATATTTTTACTGTTCCCAAAAGACAGGGCATCGCGATGACACGACGCTGCGTTCCTATTGATGCCGGCGCGATGGCATAAGATTTCGGTTTCAAATGATAATTAATAATTATGTTTCTCAAATAAATTTTATTATTATGTATCAAATTAGTTTAATTTGTGTTCGCCGGAATCTTCTACATGTTTGATCTTTAAAGTAGGATACCTCTTAAAGATTATGGTCGTGGGTCCTGTATTCAATTAAACACTTGCTGTACTCCGTTGATTTATTTCACATAACCTTAACAATCACTTAACTAATTTATGAGTACGCGTGTGATCTCTTGTACCAGACAGGTCGGGCTCGATAACATGTGTTCTTACGAACGCTTACAATGCGACTGCCGTGGCCCGGTCGAGCCGCGCCTGTCTGGACAAACTTGCTGATGCGCAACATTTTACCATGTCGCTACACCTCTACAATACGTCTGATTAGCTAAGCTATATTAGCTAAGCTAATCCATTTATTGTGTGAAGACGACCTAAGAACTAGTGACCTTTTGTCCGTAGGCTCCCAGCAAACGAGTAAAGACTGGAGACACCATACTGAATATCAGAGGCGCTGTTCGCGACGCTATAGGCGACGCGGGAGCAGCTCCAGGCCCGAGACCGTCGACACGCGTGGACACGTTCGTGATAAGACCAGCTCACGACCCTCAACGGGCTGCCATGCACGATCAGCCGCGCGTGCAACCCTCCACCAGCCAGGCGCCCAAGTTCGAAAGGGAACTCCTGGTGGAACCTCACACCCGCGCGCGCATCTCCTGCGACCTCACCAACCTCACCGATCTGCGTTGGTACAAGGACAACGAGGTCAGTAGTCAGTACAGTATCAAAATATCAAAAATAAAGTAAACCGAAATACTTCAACGGAATGGAACGCAATAGATTTTAAATTTACAATTCAAATCTAAACCAAGTAAAAATTTAATTGTATTTCGGTAGTGGGAGGGTACACTGCGTGAATCATGAATACAGAGCTGATATCTTAATTGGAAGACACAAGATCGGCAGACAGGCTGACGGTCCACTTGATGCTAGGTGGCTACCGATGCCTATTTATTTATTTGACAAGGCTCACTAACTAAAGACATACTTAAACATATTATACAACCACACAGAATGAAACATTACTTTAAATTATAGGGAAAACCCAGCATTATTATAGGAAAATTATAGGAAACAGTAAACTCATAGAAAAAAATATATATGTAAATTATTACGATATACTGTTTATCGTAAACGCTAAGCACAAGAAACCGGTGTATTACTACCATACTTATTTTTAATGTCATGTGCTCGAGCAAACATTCTGGAAGTGTTCAACTTAATCATTGATGTGAGGGACGGACAATCAACGCACTGGTTAATTTAGTGATTAGTTAGTTTAGTTACCAGTTTAGTGACTTCATGCTAAAGTAATTTAGTCTATCATCATAGCTATGGACTGAAAAGAGACTTTCTTCAGAAACTTTCTTTGCATTCGCTCAATACGCTGACTATTATTTTGATAATTGGGCAACCAAACAAGAGAACAATAGTCCACATTACTACACACCAGTGCAAAATACAACGCTTTCAGTGCCGCCACTGAATTAAATTCCTTATTGTTACGAATAATAAATGCCAACATTCTGTAACATTTATTTATTGTCTTGTTTATGTGAGTGATAAATCGCATTTCAGAGTCAACAGCGATCCATGTTACAGTTTTAATATATGGTTACCCAAATGATAGCTGGTATCAAATTTCTGATGTTTACGCAAAAATTTAACCTGATAACATTTATCCACATTGAGTTCCATGCCATTATATACGCACCAGGAGATTTTAGATCTCCCTTAGAGTTCACTAGTCTATAGAACTTCAAATCGTCTGCGTAAAGCGCAAAATCACAGTTACGTATAGAGTATTTAATGTCGTCCAGAAACAATGGTTCTATAACACAAGCAACGCCAAAGCTGTTGCAAGTGCGCTGCCGACTACAATAGGATTAAGGATAAGGGATTAGGAGATAGGAAAATGGGCTCTGGCATCCCTTACTCACTCACCGAAACACAACAGCATTTCACGGTAGTCTTCTGTAATGAACTTTTATAGTTTGGTTTGGTTTGGATCTGGGCAAGGCACACTGCGTTTCGCAGTCTTTTGGGCAACCCGTTTGGCGACAGTAACCACCTCCTTACAGAAGACCACCGTGAATAAAAGCGTATTTGCTTTTGTGTTTCGGTGGGTGAGTGAGGGATGCCAGAGCCCATTTCCTTAACCCTTTCCAGTCCCTAGCAGTCGGCAGCGTACTTGCAGCACCTGTGGCGTTGTTTGTGTTATAGACGATGGTAGCCACCTACCATCAAGTGGACCGTCAAAAATGCATAAAACTTGTTTCGATTTACCTGTTAAAGCGTCATCTCGTAAAGTGATACTTGTTACCGATGGATGACAATCAACTATTACCTCAAAATTTTGTTAGATGGCGCCATATGAATACATTCGGCTTACATCCAAAAGTAACAATGCAAAGGTGGCTTTTCTTTTGACCAGCATCTATCCATGTAGGAAGGATGAGGCCGACGATGGAGCGAGCTCACCCAGAAGATGCCTATTCACTCGAACCTTGAAAAGATTTGGGTTGTATGAGCTTGGAAATACAGACGCCGGCAGGGACTTCCAATCCTTAGCAACTTCAGTGTAAGGAATTGTAATTTGTTGGCAGCAAATAAGTCTTCCGTCTTCTGAGGGCGGCGGGGAGGCTATGTGGCGCGATGGCGACGCAGTGGTCATATCTCGCGCCACTCGAGGCGATGCTGCTGCGTGGCGATGCGCAGGCGTCGATCGCGCAGGCAAACCTCACTCGGGAAAACCCACTCAACTGCTCATTTATGGTAATAGTGTCTAAATTCTGGCGGCAGTAACCACATTGAGTCAACCGTGAAATTGCACCACGTGTACTAAGTTTAAGTAACTAAAGAATGAAAGAAAACATTCTATTATTTCAAACTTGTCTTCAGTTGCCTGCTGAAAGATTTATTTCTGACAATGTCAAAAATAGATAGGTAGACACTGACAGTATTGTGATGTCATCTTAAAATAAAATCCAGACATCAGATGCCAAACCTCCTTTGGCATAAAATGCTAGTTTATAAATTTTAATATATGTTATCCTTTCTGCTATTGCTTTCAATGCCTGTCTAAAATCCATTATTACATTAAATAGTAAATATACTTAATGTAGATATTTTAAAAGGTTTGCCCTCTAATTAAGGTGCCACTAAAGATGTCGCCTTTTTAGCGGTGAAAGCACAGACTAAAATCATTCTAGAAATAACTAAAATTGTTAAAGTCGTATTATTTGTCTATTTGCATATAAAGTCTAGTTATGCTTCGCTTCTCTTGGCTAAATTTAGTGCACTAATTGAAAAAAAAAAAAAACTCTGTATTTAGACAAGTGTAAAGGCGAAAGACAGATTGTCTAAATGTTATACACTAAATTTAGCCAAATGTATAGACCGCTTAAAGCTAATTCTAAATGCCTTTCACTTATATACATACATCAGTAAAATGATTGCTACATTTAATTTAATTAAAAGTGCATATATTTTCGGTTTGAAATCTCAATACCTGATTTTTATTGGTATTTTACATTGGTTCCTAAGTGACCGCTATAAAATCATCAATTGGCGAATTAAACGAACATGGGAAATCTAATCTTAAGGTGGGAGAAGCTAAGAGGTTATAAGATCATTGGCTAATTGTGGATGTGAATGATCGCAGAGCGAGTTCGTTCGGTATACCTGGCGGTGGACGGTCGGCGTTTGGATGCTGGGAACACTTGGGTGCCGGTCAGAGATAAAACTGTCCTGGAAGTCCGCTGCGTTGCAGAAGGTTTCACCTTTTTACTATAATAATAACAATTATTTATTTATTTATGATTACAAAAATCCATACTCTCACTAAAAATCTACTTAAAACTATGTTAGTAAATAAAATTAAGTAAATAAATTGCATAATTAAAAATGCATCAATCATTAAGAACAACGATTTCCCATTTCCCTATCCACTCCTAATCCCTTATCCTTAATCCTACCGCAGTCGGCAGCACACTTGCACTTGCGTACGTTTAGGCGTTGCTTGTGTTATAGGCGACCTACCATCAAGTGGTCTGTCAGCCTGTCTACCGACCTTACATAAAAAAAGTCAAATTAAATTGACACTTTTATTTCACGGCCTCAGTAACAAACTCGACCCAAAAAATTGTAGCATCAGGCAGTCGTTCTTGCTATAAATTCTAAGAACGTTGTATTTAAGTAAATTGAATAATTATAAAAATTATAATTATTCAATTTTAAATTTATTATAAGTTTATTGCCTACTCATTCATATGAAGTTGTTAATTATTTCAAATAATAATTGCCAAATAATTTCTTCTGTAAATTAAAAAGCTTATAGTGTTCAGAGGGTAAAAGCAATTCTTTTCTATTAGGAGGTGTTCCTCCTCCGGAGCTGACGTGGCGTCTTCTGGCATTGGAGCCATCGTTGGATCACCGCCCCTATCTGCGCATTCATCAAACCAACTACTCTATAGGTAATTTTCGTATATTTCGTTTATTTTATTTTAAAATTGCAAGCACTCAATGATGTAAATAAATAAATAGAACAAATAAATTAAAAAAATCTTGGAATATGATCAAAGTTATAGTATTGGGTATAGTACTACTCTTAAAGGAGATCAATCAGTTTTGCATGGAGATCGGGCCATCAGTGTATGGTATGTTCGTTTTCACGGTTGAAATACCATTTGATAAAAAGAAATTATATATCCTACTTACCTACTGGGAAATTTACTAATTTTACTGGGAAATTATCTTGTAATTTGGTAATGGGGTTCCATAGATATTTAATTTTGAAAGTAAGTAACAAGTTTTTTAATTTTCGAATGTTATCCCTCGTTTGTTGGGAGCCTAGCGGACAAAAGTCACTAGTTCTTAGGCTGTCTACACATTTGAATAGACAAAATGTTACAAAATCTGAAATATTCACAAAAAATTACTGAAATTAAGAAAGACTTCTATTACCAAAAGTGGAAGTTGAAAAATGGCCTAGTTTTGAACGATGTCTTTTTGTAATAAATTACTCTGCTTAGTCTTAGGAGAGGACTTATCATGAACTGAACAGTCTGCATGACGTTGAGGTATATACCTGTCCACCTTAACATAAAGAAAGTATATAAAATACCAGCTGTCTCCCACCAACGTAAAACAGATGGTGTGTCGTGGAGCCACGTGGTGGTGACCGCCGCCAGAGAGCTGCACAACGCGACGCTGCAATGCGAGGCGACGCAGCGAACCCCCGACGCCTCTGTGGCACCAAGAGACGCGCCTCCTCGACCGAAGCACCAACAGAACAATATGCTCACGGCAAAACTAGAGATACACGTCACTTGTGAGTTCATTTAAAATTTTTCAAATATTTTCCTGTGACAACTATAATAGTTAGTCACTATATACAGCACTATATATAGTGACTACTATAAACATATATTACATTATTTTATGTGTCATCATTCTGTATATAATCTTTTTGATCATCAATAATTTTCCCAGCGTAAGCCAAATAATACTTTTATAAATATTATTTATACTTATTGAAGGGAAAACTTCTAATTTTCCAATTTTTAAATTATAATTTGCACACGATTCAGTGCGTCACCAATCCGAGTAGATCCGAGAAAACCTCACTCAGCGTCACCGACCCTAGCGTGACGGTTCGCTTATGTTCACTCCTCAGCGAAACGCGCCTAAAGAGTTTTTAAATTACGCGGCATGTTCTAGTTTCAAATGTTGACATATATAGATCCGCCTTCGTTCGTGATCTCGCGCTGGCCCGGGTTCGGAGTGGCGCTGCGTGCTGGCGCGGCTGCCGCGTTACGCTGCGACGTCGACGCCAACCCACCGGCGCGCGCTTTCTGGCTACGCGACGACGCGCACGCGGCCACCAGCGCTCCTCCGGACGGCGACGCGGGGGCCGGGGGCGCGGGGAGCGACGGGGGCGGCGCAGGAGCGGCCACGCTGCGCTGGCCCCGGCTCGGCGCCGCGCACGCTGGCTGGTACCGCTGTCGTGCCGTCTGGCTCGACGCGGACTACTCCTCTATAGGATATTACCTCAACGTCATATGTAAGTCGTTAATTGCATTCATACGATGACAGACCCCTGTGTTGGTACTCATTTAAGAGGTCTCGAAGAGAAGATTTTTTCCAATAGACCGAATTTAGAAATTTGACATTTATGGTCTACTCAGTATACAGGGTCCACCGTAGCAGTAGCAGTAGCAGGTGGACCCTGTGTTTGTGCCCATTAGAAAGGCCCTAACGAGGAGAACTTATTGCAACTACGCACTTGTGCTTGCAGCACGCGGCATCGAGCAACCTGCTAGTAGGTATATAGATATTTGTGACGTTAAGTTTTCACTTCGGACGTGCAGTCCTACGACTGCCATGTTTTTTTGTGTTCGTAATTGTCAAGACAAGAATTGTATGAAAGAAAATGACCACGACGTCGTATCATTATCAGTTGAAGAGAACACTAATGGAACATGCTGATCCATTATTGATAAAATTGGTAATTTTAACAAATTTAAAAAGTAAAAATTATCAAATAACATATAAAATGTTTGTAAAATATGAAAGCTCCTGAAGAGGATTCCGAGCCGGCGACGGAAAGTGCTGAGCGTCCAGAGGAGCCTGATCATCAGAAGGTGGAAGTGCCACTCGGGGGAAACGTGCAGTTACATTGTCCCAAGGGTAACTATAAATCAATTAATGTGCTTTTTTATGTACAGAATATAGAAGTTTTATCTTTTAGATTAGACTAATAAAACGCAGGATAATAAACTAATAAAAGTCCACAGTGAAATATTAGCACAAAGCACTTATGCTGTTGTGATTCAGTGCTTGAGTTAAGGATATCATTGCTTTGGAAGCACAATCGCATCACTATTTATTGCGCTTCTAGCTCTAAACAATGTTACCAAGAATTGGACAGTGAACTTGTTCGATGCTCTGTATCATAAAAAAATAAAAAATAAATGTAATTTACTCATAGAATTCGGTCTTAAAAGTCTTTACTTTCAATTACTGCTACTAAATATACTTAGGCATTTTCGTAAATTACGGAATTTATAAGGACACCCTTATCCTTATAAGGACCCTAATGCTAATGTTGTACATGTACTGCTCCTAAATGTTCTTCCATATGCTCACCATCTTCTGCGTCGTATTTGGTTTGAAATCATGTCAAGTGTAGTTTGTATTTCTACCATTGATCTATTACGATGATCGAATATCAACATTTCATGGTAAGGACCCCACCAACCAAACTGGTGATATAATCGGCTTTACTTTTAAAATAAACAATCGAGCGCCTGCTCTTTAAATTTACAATGGGCTATACATCTTGTTCGCACATGTCTAGCAAAGGTACACCTTAATCGCTTCAACTAAACATTTAAACCTATCAGCAGTCGCATTTATCCTTTCCACTATCAATTAAATTTACATGTAAATTTCATTTATAAGTTACAATACGATCTAAAAACTGTGATGTAGAATTAATCATTTTAATCTGAATATGTGTATATAGGCGGCACTGAAAGTTTTTAGAACTGGCCAGAAAGTAATGAGAGAA
This sequence comes from Bembecia ichneumoniformis, assembly GCA_910589475.2. NCBI lineage: Eukaryota > Metazoa > Arthropoda > Insecta > Lepidoptera > Sesiidae > Bembecia > Bembecia ichneumoniformis. The sequence goes on from OU342546.1 coordinate 333,649, forward strand.
ATGAAAAATAAATATAAATTTCGAATTAAGAACTCTTTAGGAAGCTGTCGATGTAATTTCACTCGGTTGACATTTAAAAAGTGTGTGTCGTGACAAAAAATGAATTTGACTAGAGAAAATTTTCGCCACTGTTTGTAACTGGTTCAGTGAGTTTAAACATGGTCGTAGCAATCTCACTGATCATTTTCGTAAAGGAGGTCCATCTACGGCGACAAGTGAAAATAACTTGAATGCTGTGCGGCTCATGATTGAAACAGATAAAAGTGTGACATTGGCATGAGTCAAGTGCATAACCTCTTACACGAACATCTAGGCGTGAGGAAGCTTTGCGCTAGATGGATACCCCATTAAAAAATAGAAAAACGCCATCGCTTAAATTTTTTCCGTCAAATGATTGAATATAAAGGAAGTGAGTCAAATGCTGTATTTGACACAGTCACAGGAGACGAAACCTATATATATATACGTATATTACATACCTATAGTATTCATACGTATACTATACGTATATTGTTACGAACCCGAAACCAAACGGCAGTCTGCACAATGGGTGTTTCCTTTCGAGATTTACCAACAAAAGTGAAGAAGGGAAGAAATGAAGAGAAAAAGATGATTGTTTCATTCTTTGGACGGACGGGACATTTTGCAACCATTGCATTAGAGGATCAAAGAACCATTACTGCAGACTGGATATTAGGAATTGTTTGTCAGTTGTCTTGGAAAATGTTCGACAGAAGGGTCAAGGAAGTAGGATCCTCCTTCACCACGACAGTGCTTCAGCCCACTCTTCCAGACGAACAATCGAATATTAGACTATGAAAGGTTTGGAATTAGTGATTCATCCTCCTTATAATCCCGACTTGCCACTATGTGATTTTTCTTTATTCCCAAAAATTCGCTTTATGAGCCCCGAAGATGCAATGAAAGCGTTCGAAAACGCCGTAAAAAGAGACCCCTAAAAAAGCGAGGGCCCACTGCCTCAGTCAGTAGTTTCAGCGTATGCGACGGTGGTTACGAAGCAATGGAGACTCTTCGAAAAATAATAAGAATACAAACAGCTTCCTACATTATTTAGTTTTCGAGATTCTAAAAACTTTCTATGGTATCCTCGTATATTCCGCGTGTTGTTACTAGATTTCCATGAAACAGAACTTGTCCAAGAGAGGCAAATCCTGACCTGTGTGTTGTGATGGTCCAGGTAGCGTTGGATGCTGGTGGCGCCGAGTCGTCGGCAATGATTCGGACAGCTGGGCTCCTGCTGGTTCGCACCACGCACATGGAGTACTCGGTGAGTGACATTATTAGGAGATATTATCACAACATATTCACCAATCCACTAGTTTAGTTGTCAGTACATCTTGTGTTCTGTCCGTTGCCACTACAACTTACGTCTACGGATTTCCTCATGTCTGATTCAATCTCGCAGCGTAACTTCGATCAAAGCCTCGCCGTAGCTCACTGAAAGTTTTAATTAGGTATTATTAAAAATTTATTATGTTATTTGGGTTATGTTCAGGTATAAAAGAAGCGATGTATCAAGAAGGTGGAGAGTATCGGTGCGTAGGTGCGCGGGCGCCGGATCTCGCGCGACTCCGAGAATTGAAACGAGTCACGCTTAAAGTGACAGGTATTTTTTTCTTTTCTATATCTTTTACAAGACTACACATTAAGAGGCAAGTTCGAACCACTTAGCAGTACGGAAGAACCGCTGATATAAATAATTCAATGTACTTCAGAAGCGAGATTTTCGTGCATCTCCAAAATAGATGAAAACAGCATGTGAAAAAATAACTACATAAAATGAGATGGTCTTGAACACCAAGTTTGTGATGTGTACCAAATTTAGGAGACACTATGAAGCGACATCCACAGACTTTCTGTCCGACTTACGAGAATTATTTCTGTCTGACTGCTGACAGTGTTATTACCATCCTTATTCCCATCTGGCATTTCTTTATTCCCACATCGCATATTCTTTATTCCTACCTGACGTTTCTTTATTCCCACATTGCATATTATTTATTCCGAACTGCCATTTCTTTATTCTCATATCGCATATTCTTTATTACCATCTGGCATCAGGTGGTGCAACGGCGACCGCGCTAAGCGCGCAGCCGTCCGGAGGGGGCTGGCGGCTAGAGTGTGGCGCATGCGGCCGCGGCGTTCGTGTGGTATGGCTGCGGGGTGGTGGGGGCGGCGGTGACGTCACTCCGGCCTCTCTGGTCCCGGACTTGGCGCAGCATTGCTGGCGCGCAGTACTCCACGTCACCGAGCCCGACGAGGTGTGGTGCGCGGCGGCGGCGGCGGGAGGTGGCGCCCTCGCGGTCTTCCCTCCCCGCACACCGGCCCCCTCGGCCCGCACCCCCGCTCCCGCCCGTCACGCCGTCCGAGCGCCTCCCTCCGCCGCGCCAACCCTCGCCTCCGCCAACCTTCTAGTGTTTCTGCTGCTCGCGGTACCGTGACTCCTTCAGTACTGTTCCTAAGGGACACCGCTCACTGGAGAAGAATCGAAGCGGTGTCGCGCCGAGAGACGCCCCTCTATGTTTTTTATGTATAATCGTATTATCCGCTCACTGCAAAAGTCGAAGCTGAGTCGAAGCAGTTCCTACTCGCTCCCTATTCTTCGCCAGGACAACTTGCAGCCATTTTGTCATTCATGACATAGTAGTGCTTCGTTTGCACGTGTTGTGAAAATGCAGGAAGATCACGACATTTATTATTGACCTTAAAACGAAAGACGCCTCGACTTAAGCAGTGAGCCTGGTCCCTTAGTATTCTCGAGGGTTCTCCGTGTTATATTTGTATTCCAGCTGGTTCCATCATGGCCGAAATGTCCACGTTTGCTGAAATCACAAACGCGGCGATTAATTTATCTTGAGCTTGACAGTTATTTGTCAAACACATGAATACAAATGATTCATGTTACTAGCGAAATACAAATGTAACCCGACTTGTCATCGGAGTTCCGCCTCCACTAGCGCTTCTGATACAACCGTTCGTTTTAAGCTCTCGTACTCTGTAGATAAGCCCTAAGCTCACACTCTGTCCCTAATTAAGTTCCCAACCTATTGTTACTTTCGAATTGATAAGTGAAATGAATCGTGCCAAATTGTTGATATTTTAAAATAGATTTTCCTACGAGGACTATACGTTTGAATTTTGAATGAATACGGAATGTGAGGACGTAGTGCAATGTAAACACCAAATTGAAATCTAGTATTTTAATGTTTAAGCGAAAAGAGAGGCGTGTAAGCGACGCGTCCTTCAATATTAGTCAAATTAATTCAATATAAGTCAAATAAGAAGGAATAGGGTGGCATTCTGAAAACAATTATGGATAAGGACGATTGTCCCATACAAATGTTATGGATAAAAATAACGATATAATTAAAATATATGTTTAATTTAGTTTAATTAAATTTAGTTGTATATATTGCAGTTTTTTGTAGCTTCTAATATGGATTTTAATATCAGAATTGAATGATTATTATTATCTATTATTAATTGCTTTAAAATCATCAAAATAAGTATCCAAGACAAAAATTTTGAAGTTTATTTAAGGTCAGCGCACACTGGAAGGGCAAGGCAAAGTATTTCATAGAATTTTGAGCTTATAACATTAGGTCGGGGGAAAAGTCTTTTCGTATAGGTTACATTTCAAAAAAAGAAACAAATTAGTAAAATGTTGTTTCCAGCTATTTTTTTTTATTTGTTTTTCTTTCTGTCAAAATAAGTGAATCCAATGAAGAAATTGGATACATTTTAAAATTTTATTACAAAAAAGGAAAAAATGCATCGTAAACTGCAAAAAAATTCGTGACGTTTATGGAATGCAGTGTCAGTAAGAGTAGCACAAATTAGGTTTAAGTATTTTCAATCCGGGAATTTTGATGTCAAAGATGCAACTCTCTCTGGTCGCCCTGTTACGGATAAAATGGATGCCATTTTTGAAAAAGTGGAGCAAAATCGGCATATCACTAGTTACGACATAGCTGAGGAACTGGGAATGGACCACAAAACAGTTTTGACCCATTTAAAAAATCTGGGTACACAAAAAGCTCGATATTTGGGGGTGCCACACGAGCTCACTGAAAGAAACCTTATGAATCGTGTACTCATTTGCTTATTGAGACGAAATGAAACCGAACCGTTTTTGAAGAAATTGATAACTGATGATGAAAAGTGGATCACATACGACAAGAAGGTGCGGAAATGGTCGCGGTTAAAGGTCGGTCAGGCTTCACAGACTGTGCCGAATCCCTGATTAACTTGCAATAAGGTGATGCTGTGTGTATGGTGGGATTGGAAGGACATTGTTCATTATTAGCTTTTACCGCTGGGCAGAACCATCGATTCGGATCTCTACTGTCCACAACTGATGAGATTAAAGCAAGAAGTTGAGAGAAAGCGACCGAATTTTTTTTTTTATTAAATAAAGGTAGCGCTTGATCACTATCTCACCTGATGTGAGATGCAGATGCGGCCGAAGGTGGACCACGCTTACCCAGTAATTGCCCATTTACCCTGGCTTTGAAGACCCCGAGGTTGTAATTCTGTGGGAACACAGATGCAGGCAATGAGGAATTGATGAATGGAAAGGGTGTGTTCTTTCATCACGACAACGCTAGACTACACACATCTTTAGCCACTCTGCAAAAATTAAGAGAGTTTTTGCTCGGAGGTGTTGATGCATCCGCCATGTAGCCCTAACCTTACACCTTCAGATTTCCACCTGTTTCGGTCTCTTCAGAATTCTCTAGGCAGTGTCAGGTTAACATCAAGAGAAGACTGCCAAAACTACTTGTCCCGTTTTTTTGATCAGAAGTCCCAAAATTTCTACAACAACGGGATTATGTCACTACTAACAAGATGGCAAAAAGTCATCGAACAAAATGGCACATATATACTGTAATTAAATGTAAATAAACTTTGAAAAAAAAAAGTCTTGAGTTTTCATATAAAATGCAAAGAAACTTTTCCCCCCAACCTATTATAATTCAAATTTAATTGTGTTATGTTACGGCGTAATTGTTTCCCTAGCATAATACAGTGAAATTTGAACTATATTCAAAAACCCTTAAGGTGCAAAATTTTATGAAAAATATAATCAATAATTCTTATTTAATGATTTTACTAATTGCATAGTAATTATTTTTATTTATCCAAAAGTCACTCCATTTCCCCACAAACCTAAGGGAGTACAGTGGGCCACAAAATGCGCTGGCCATGTGCAAAATATAAATTAACACAAAACAATATTTTGTAATCAGCCGAAGACTGAAACACATTTAACATGTAATAATTATTAAATTAAATTTAATTACGTATGCTGTAGGCAGTCATTGTCCATCATTGCTGAAGGCAGTCATTGGGCAGAAAGTGAATGCCTTTTACGTAGCAGATTCTTTGATAACACGTGTGGAGAAGAAATTGTGATAAGAAGCGGATAAAAAATATTTAACAATTTTCAAAAACCATGATAAAGTCGGACCTTTCGGCAGTGGATCAATTATATTTCAAAATCTAATACAACATATTATAATTTTGTTCTCCTGATATAAAATTACTATGAACGTTTCAAAACATTGTTTTAAATCTGTATTAATGAGCAGACAATTTTGTGGCCCAATGTACTGGCGGACGCGTCGCTATATATTTTATATAGATGTCAAACTAAAGGTATAAACACATCGTGTATCATAGCTTAAATTGAACCATGTAAATTTTGATGTCAATTTTAGGGCCCGTTTAGATTGGGCGTGTTTTCTATGGGAAAAATGTTTGCTACCACTATTTATAATAAATAAGTGTCATTACGTTTTAATGTTGATATATTTTTTGGTTATGACTTTTTTACGTGGATTCGATTTTGTTGTTTAAATATGGCAGTAAGACTAGGGTTTTTGTAAATTTTCTCAGAAACGGTCCTGTCAATTATGTTAGCACAATTTCGTTCCTATTACTAGCCTATCCTATGTATTTTACAATGATTTGAAGAGAAAAAGTTATGTCTGTTTAATTATACGTGTACAAAAGAGCCTGTTACAAGCAATCTACAGTTTGTTTGTTTATGAAAACTTACTGCAAACGGCAAAAATTCTGTCCGCGCAGCTCTTAATGCTGAGCTGAGTTCCTAAGAATTATTAGCCTGTCTGAAGGCAGTAATCACTCCTTCACAGAGGACCATCGTGAAATAAAAGCGTGTGTGCTGCTGTGCTTCGGAGAGTGCCAGAACCCATCCTCCGGGATGGGACGATTCATCGCCGGCCATTTCGTCGCCGTTTGTTATGGTCTATTTTTTATAATGCACAGTATTGTAGAAAGCAAAAGAATTATTACTAACAGAAGTTTAACGTCAGAAAAGACGTAAATTTTAGCAAATTACATTTGAAATCACATTAATTTTCATAAATGTGATTTCGGTACTAATTTGGTACTGAATAATACTGATTTTGGCATCTATGATTTTTTTTAAAAGTCAGTTATGTGCCATACCTTTTAAGTTTTTTTTTTTTTTAAATCGGTAGATTTGTTATTCGGTTATTCGTGTGTAGTATTATTCGTAATAATTTTTATGAGTTATGTCCTTTCATTGAGTAATTTTCCAGCAACGGTAGTGTTAAGCAAAAGAAATTTATATCGTTTTTTATTTACTTAGATGGTCATTATTGTAAAACTGATATTATGAAACCATGCAGAATTAAAATATGTGTCTAATGACATAATATCATCTCGTATATTAAACGTTTGCCTACTCCAAAAAAAAATTATTATAAAATTTGTTACAAGACTTATTTGTACTGAAAACAAAGTTAGGTTCTGGAATCTTTTTTATATTAAATGTGAGCGGAGCGAGTAGTGATTTTGGCTAAAAAACTGTCTATTGCAAAATGGGATACAAGACTTTATTATGAACGCGTATGACATTGTTTTTTTAAAGTGATGTTGATATTTTAATTAAATGGCGATGAAGTGGCCGACGATGAAACGGCCAGTGGTGAAAGGGCGGCGATGAATCGGCGGCGATCAATTGTCCTAGACCCCATTTCCCCAACCCTTACTAATTAATCTACTAAGGTTGGCAGCGCATTTGCACTGTTGCTTATAAATAGGCGACGGTAACTTCCATAGCGTCAGCCTGCCTGCCTGACCTTTACACAACAAAAGAAATATAAATATTGATGCATATAAACATAAAACCTTATAGAAAATAGCAATAACGTCCATATCTGAGAAACACGTGCAGAGATAAAAATAAAAACATTAAAAAAGCATACATTTTATAAATTCGTTCGTTTTTTTTTTTCGTTTTTCCAGACTTTTTATCCGGTTACATATAATGTTATCTGAGTAAATTATCCCTGTTTTCTAGATGGCACCTATCGAACGAGGTTTTAGGTGCCACAAATTGAATCAATTCGACAGCGGTCACACGGCGGTGGCGATTTATAGCTGCTGCTAATCGCAAGCGGAAAATAGCAGCTACAAATCGCAACGTGTGACTGAGGCTTAACGAAAAAGTAAAACTTATTTGTAACAGGCTTGTAACAGTTTCTTGTGTAAAGCGTATATTAAAATAACAATTATATGTATATGCGTGTCTGAAATAATATGTTGTTAAGAATTGTGATATAGTTGCGAGGTGCGGGCTTTGCATTGACTCCATTAAACATTTTTCAGTATTGAAATAAAAATTTATATTTAATATTAAAAAAATAGATATTGTTGTCAATGAGAATTATTAGCTGGTAGTTTAGTTAGACATGTAGTTTAAATGTATTTTTGTACCGTTGTAATGTTTGAGCGTTATTTTGTTCTCTTTTTAAAACGCCAACCGTTGAAATACGAACGTATTGACTGGAAGGGACATCACATTATTGGTATATAATGTGTTAAATTATCACAATATGTTCATAATGTGACAAAGATTCGTTACAGTATCGTTATTTGACACTGAAGTGCAAGGTAGTTTTGTTTACGTACCTGAATATGTGTAATGTGGAGATCGAAACCGTCCGTCCATTGCGGAATTCGTAGTTGTTAGATAAGGAGCTATTTAGTAACGCCTTCTCCCTCTAATCGTTGCTCGATTTAAACAGATATATATAACTATATGGAAAAGTCGATAATTGCTGTATCTTATATGGAAAAAAAGTGGTAAATAATTTAACAGAATGTCTAGTCATTCTTTTAATCGTCCGATTATCGGATTAATAAATAACCTTAATAGTCCGCTAAACGGATGAATCTTTTAATCGTCGGATTATCGGATGAATAAACAACCTTAATAGTCCGCTAAACGGATGAATCTTTTAATCGTCCGATTATCGGATGAATAAACAACCTTCATCGTCGGCTAAACGGTTGAATAAATAACCTTTTATTCATAAAAGTTCATCAGTTTCATCAGTTTAGCGGATGATTAAGGTTATTTATTCATCCGATAAAATCGGAAGACTGGCAACAGCCATAATTTAATACCAGTATTCAAGACTTCTTAAATGTACAAATAATTATCAGAATAAATTAGTTGTATCTATGGATACGTTTACAGTATAATATCCCTTGAAATAGAAAAATCGTATGTTTCGTAACTAGGCAAAATTGTCGGAAAAAAAATTCGATTTTCATGAACAGTGAGAGTGATAATATGATCCCCAATTTTTCAACGTGTATTCTATAAGGTTAAGCGTAATTTTTTAAATAATTGTCAAATTCATTAAAAAAAAAGTTTCCATAAAATATTAATCGTAAAATCGCTATTGAAACGATATATATATCAAAGGCATTGCTAAAATATGTTTGTAGATAAAAGCCAGTTCCAGATCAAAAACACACTAAACACACTAGATTTTTAGTAGTAGATAATTAAATATTGCAATTGTTACATAAATCTAAATTAGTTAAAGTTTAAATAAACGGCTCGACTGCTCCATCTAGTTCTATAACTCTGTGACAACCACGATCCACCAACTCTCGTCACTTTCTAACCTTTAAAAATCCAATTTCATTGCTAAGGTCCTCAAGATACGTTTGAAATTTTATGTCCATTTCAAGGAAGAATTCTTGAAATGTCCAAACAATTTAGAAAGTGTAGTTACCTATTGAAAACTTACTTCTCTCATCGGGATGTATAAAAAAGGGCGCAGTTGTGTCCACACTTCATGGTACCTACTCTAGGATCACCAGTGATGGCCATTACCTAGGTCAACTAGTTACACTTGATATGCAACGAATGCAGCTAGCATGCTTGAACCCTCCCTAGGAACCCAAGTTAGTATTTTTGTAAAAAAATCCTGTCACCAAGCTAGATTGACATCATGTAATCTCTTACGTAGTATTTTATTTCCTCATAGAAACTACCACACATTAATGTTAGTTAAAATTATAGAGATTACTTATTGATTAATTATTTAATTAATTAATCAAACATAAATTGTTGAGCAGCGGCAAACTGATTTCATAATAAAAATTTGGGCAGCCAGTCTGACGTCGATAACCATCTCCTTACAGAGGACCACCGTGAAATAACGGCATGTGTGCTGTTGCGTTTCTTACCTTTAATCTTACAAAGGTAGCAGCACACTTGCAGCACCTGTGCTTGTGTTTGAATAGGCGACTATAGCCAAGTACCACCGTTGGTGGTTCGAAACACTGGAGATAGAAGCGTCACCAAGTGAGGGGATTGCTTGGAGATGCGATCGCGTCGAGGAGGAACAACCAGGTATATAATTAGGTATTTATACCTGGTACCTAGTTAGGTTGTTCTTCTTCAAGTTGTGTGCACTAACAGAGAATAGAAAGGTCATAAACGCCTTCAGTCTCGCTAAACACTGTCCGCCCTTTTTTATGCGTCAGCTTTTTGTAGCATCTTTGTATTCATTCCTTTCTAACCTTCTCTGGTCTTTGCTACAGCCTGTGTCCAAGTCCTACCCGCGCAGTTACAAATGCGACTCTGCTGTCCCGCACCTCGATAAGTTCGAAGGAATGGCACACACCAAGTCATTACAGGCTCAAACGAATCTAACCTTACTACATTTTGTAAGCGACACCACAGACAGTCACGATAATTTCTGACCAACGAATACTAGGCCGCGTCATGATCTACAATATGCGATTTTGTTTCTAATTAGCTTGACCTGTATATAAAAGAATATATATTCGATATTAGCTGAACCCACTGCTTATATATATATTTTTTTCATTTTTCTAAAATAAAACTAGCCTAAGTTAGTGTCGATAACATCAGCTATCTACCAGTGAAAGTCCCACCAAAATCGGTCCAGCCATATCGGAGATAAGCCGCACAAACAGACAGACAAAGATTTTTTTTAAATGGCTTTCGATTATAAGTACCCTGAACACTTTGATATACATTGAGTAAAATGTAGTTATTTTGACATAATAAACAAACGCTTCAATTTTATTTATTTATATAGATTATATAGCAGAAACAGTAGAGCTAGGATATCTGCCATTTACCGTTTATATTGATAGATAATCAATTTCAATTATAAAAACAAAATTGATCAAAATAAGTCTTGATTGATATATAAAATCGCTTGATAAAGCCGACAACGACACTCGCATTTGCTTGACCTTTTGTAGAGATAATGTCGCGAATATACACATATCGCTGCAATATACATTTATCGTTTATTATAGAATATTATTGCTGTTGTGTATTCACGTATGTATATGTACCAAGAACAAAACCGATAACCAATTAAACCGAACGATATATCGTGACTGTGTGCGTCAGCCTTTATATATATCGAAATCTTATAAAATTTATTTAAGGGGGAGACAAACGCTAAATACTAAAAATATCCATCGTTTAATGAAAATGTTACAAGAAATAGACAAGACAATTGCTTTGAAAAAATATATATTATACTTAAACATGTGAAGAACCAATTGTATTAATTAGAATTTTCGTTAAAGTAATAGTAACTCCACAAAAAAAGTTAGAACACAAGAACAATTTGACCTTTATTGAAAATTCTCTCGAAAACGGCTTATTGCACGCATATGAATCCTGTACCTATTAATAAGTTGATATCAGATTAAAAAATTGTATGGATAAAAAAAATTTTTTTGTGTAATGATCTAATGGTAAAAACAAAAAAACACCATTTCTAGGCCCGTTGAATTGTCTCCGCCGCCAGCGAGTTCTATAGTAAATGTCATTTGCCTCAGTGAATCCCTTAAGTATTACTTGATGAACTTATCATTATTTACTTGATGGTTAAGCCTTTCATTCTTACCATCATTGAAATCAAGGAGGTTTGTTGTCGGTTGTGTGTGTCGTTCTTTCGCCCAGTGTCATAGAATTATCAGTCGTAAATTTTCGTAATTAGCGTCCATTTTCGATACTCAAGTGTCGCGTTTCGGTGCCAAGTACATAATATAATAGTTCATAATAATTATAATATATATGTATATTTATAGTTTATTAATATACATTTGAATGTGTTTACTTTGATATTGAATGTACAGAAACCACATATATTCATTGGCATGTGTAACGAACTCGTATACCTACAGGTGAAATTAAAAACATACTAAAATTATTTTCGACTGTTCATTTCATTTTGTTTTCAGGAATCGAACCAATTATTTGAATTTGACTTTGAGCTTAAAGCCGATCGTATTAGGATCTGTTTTGCAACGGGGCTGGGGATTTTAATAACAGTAATCCCGGCAAGTGCGTGAAATCAGCGACGCGGAGCGGCGTTGATGCGAACTCGACGAGTTTTGCGAAATTGGAACGTTATGCGTAATTGCGCAGTGTATATCTAGCTTTATATATTTTCAAGAAGATTTAATCAAAGTAGTAGTGAACTGAAAAATTTGAAAAATAATTCTACTGTTACGTGCGTGGTGAGTAAAAATGCCGTGTAAGGGTGAGAGGAGTCGATTTATGCCTGTGGATCAAGATTTATTCCAAATATCATAAGACTTCTCAATTAAACCGTTAAACTCGCCAATGTCGTCGCTAACTCACTGTCGCAGATGTCTTCGCAAGAACTCTCAACTGTCGCTTCCGTATCACGTACCGTATCACACCGCTCCTCAAGCACCCATGCCCGTTTTTATATTCGCGCAAAGACAGTCTGGATAGTCGTAGAAAGTACTTGAACTTTTAAACAAGTAAACATCGAGCGTCGATTATTCTATCGCTTTTGCACTTGTTTAAAGGTGCGTGATAAACATTACCATTTCTTTCTGAATGTTCTATGCCCCTAACGCCAACTGGCGTTGCTTTATGAAGGTTCTATGGCCAACCGTAACAATACCTACAATAATTGCTGGAACACTTCCTTGTCGAGTAAGTGATTTTTTTTTGACAAATTTTTAATATTTTTTTTGTGTTTTGAAAAACTGCATAGAAGGACAAAAACACAACAATAATTGTTCTGCTTCGTCAAAAACCAGAGCGAGAAGAGAGAGGGAGAATCAAATTTCTTTTAAATTAAACAGCGAGTTTAACCATGGGGTAAAATAACTGGCGATTTCCATGAATTTGTTCCATATGTTTCAAAAGGTATGATAAGTCTTACCTCTCGAGGACCAATGTTGCTTTATCTGAGGTTATCATGATATTGCTATCGCTATCAAGATATTATCTAGACTTATAAGAAAATACTAAAAGGTACGTAAGTATGTGTGTTAATTCTATCATATAATATACGTATACTAAATGTTGGCGCCGTTTCTGCAATAAACCCGCACACATCCCAAACACTATTTTTCTTACCTTTCCTACCCTCTAAGTCAAGAAGACCATTCCAAGTCGTCGTAATGCTCGTAACACGCGGTTTTAAGACTAAATACCTAAACGCTGCGTATCAAAAAACGGGCCATCCGGATAAACGCTTTTAACTCCGGATAAACTCTTCGAGTATTGTGGTGGACAAGGAACCAGCGCGAGTTTAGCAGGTGAAGTAGCACTTACATATACCGGTGAGTCCGTCTTGACTCCTCTCCTTTATACATCACTAGCTGAACTCGACCACGCTTTGCTGCGGACTATACGGCGGCGGCGTGCGCACGGGGCGCGCGGTACTGGACACTGCTTATATATAATACTATTTTTCAATTCGAACCAGTAGTTCTTGAAATTAGACCCTTGTCCAGCTGAGATGAAGAAGATGATGATACATAAATACATGACGTTATTATTGTCAATTTTTTTTCTAATAAATGCTTGTTTTTTTTTTTAAATAAAAGTTCTTATAATTTTATATTTAAAAAGTAAATATCTGCAACATAGTAACGTGTGCCTCAAGCTATTAACATAAGTTATCGAAGTAAGAAGTAACATAAAAATGTGTCCATTTCGAAGACTGTAGGTGTAGGTACTGTAAAATATGGCCGGGTGATACCATGCCGGATACAGCACTAGTTTTATAGTCGGGGAGGGGTTGCCGAGCCAGGGTGATTCTGGGTGATTCATGCTCACTTCCTAGTAGGTTTGTTATTTTGCAGTTTGCTCGTACATCACTAGCTGGCCTCCGCTGTAAATTTTGTTGGTATAAATTCCAACAAAATTTACAGGTTTGAGGCAAATTACAATAAATGAAGTCTAACATACAATAAAACGAAATCGCTCTCCACCAAGTGGATTTTAAAAGGCTTTAAAGGAGCGATAGAGGAAGAAGGTATGTGTATAATATATAATTTGCAGAAAAATTGCAAATCGGACGAAGCCGGTGGCGGGTCGCTAGTTTTATTAGCGTTTATTAGTCTGGCGACAGTAACCACCCCCTTACAGAAGACCACCGTGAAATAAAGTACGTGTGCTGTTGTGTTTCGGTGAGTGAGTAAGGGATTCCAGAGCCTATTTCCCTATTCAATCCCTTATCCTTAATCCTACTATAGTCGGCAGCACGCTTGCAGCAGCTTTGGCGTTGCTTGTGTTATAATAATAACATTTATTATTTATTTAGACCAACAAGGATCACATTATGTCAGTAACAACTTAAATCTATGTTAGTACTTATTTATATGTGTTTTTTAGTCAGTACATGAACCATACAACATGCTAGACAAGCCTAGCAGCAACACCGCTTCTAGGCTGTCGTATAGATACATTCGGCGAACATTCCCGATGTATACGTATATAGCATCTATAAGTTATAGGCGACGGTAGCCACCTACCATCATTGATATCAGAAACGAATAAATAACAAGCAATTCTTTATAAGATCTTTAAAAAGTGATTTTTTTTTTGAACTCGCCAAAATTAGAAAAACTAATGTTTGAGCACCCGCTTGGTTAACTGTTTCGTAGATATCTTGCCTTTTTCTTTTTCTTTTTAGAGTTTTAGCATATTGTCATTTTTGTATTAATTTTTAGAATTTTTTGCCCCTTTTTTATATATTTTTAGTATTTTTTTGTATAATTTTTTGTATTTTTTTTTAAATTTATTTGCTCGGGCTCTTTTATGTAATATTTATCTGTGGATACGTTTTTGGAAAATGTATTAACTTTGTTCTTCTTCCTGTAATGTAATTTAATTTCTATTTGTGTCTCTAATATAAATAAATAAATTTCAAAGCCAAATCCTTAATGAAGGTTTTAGACAGACAGACAGACAGACAAACTCTTTATTACTCACACAACATAAATAAAAATAACAAATAAATACTACAAATAAGTGAGTACAGGCGGCCTTATCGCTAAGAGCGATCTCTTCCAGACAACCTTGTGGCAAAGGAGAAAACAAGAAAGAGAGAAAGAGGTAAAGTGCTAAAGAAACAAAATATCTATATACTAAATTAGGTTATTATTATTATTATTAATAATAGATATTACAGACTAGTTGTGAATTTAAGAGGTCAATGTAGGGTTACAAGTATCCTAGTTCATTTAGCCCAGGACACTGCAACATTTAAGCTTGGTTCAAGCCATATATTAATTTACTAGATTTTAGCCAAATATAAGTCTATATTTAAAAACCAGATGGAGGTTGTATAAGCTCCTCTTCGTGTAAGTGTCCACGGCAGGCTTAAAACAATTGAGAAAAACTCTATCCCCCTCCTTAAAAGCAAAAACAGGTTTGGAAACAATAAGGCGGGGGAGGGATATCTAAAGCAATTGTTCCCATTGTGTTCTAAGGGCAGTTTGCAAAGCTCATTTGAAATAAAGTTATGTGGCCAGCAAATAAAGTGTTCTTCAGAAAAAAATTAAGTCTCTCTGAAGATTTCGTCTTATTAACTTGATTACATAAGTACATATATGTCAACATGGCACCTGATTCATAAGAATAAATAAGAACTTATTTATTCTTATGCCTGATTAACACACCAATTGGGGTGTCTCAGATTTTTGCGAAATTATCTATTTTTAATATCAATTAAATAAACTACTAGACCTATTATTTTTTTTACATCTGTACATATAATAAAATCGTAAAAAGCCGTGTCTGTACATTAAATATAAAAAAAAAAAAAAAACAATTTGTAACACGTTGTACCTAATAAAAAAAAAAAAAAAAACAAATTGTGCACGTTGTACTTATGGTTACTGAAGTAAAAAAAATAGTTTTTAGAATGTTTGTCGGTTTGTCTGTTCGTCTGTGCGTTTGTGCACTCTAATTTCTGAAACGGCTTAACCGATTTAAATGCCGTTTTCGCTGATGTATTTTAGCAAGCTTCCCGTGATATTTAGTGTTTGTTTCATTCCAATCGGTTTACAAACAAAAAAGTTACGCGCCATACCGAATTACCATTCGTACGAAGTTGCGGGCTCAGCTAGTAATTAAATAAAATTTATTTTAATATTAATATTAGCTCGTGTTTATAAGCGTTTTATACACCTGGGATCTGTGAGTAAGCTGAAATTTAGTGGATACAGCAAGACAGCGTAAATACTTAGTCATCTCAGACGTTTACTAAGCTTAAAATTCACAGCGCTTTACATTTTACGATGAATAAAATGCCCCGCGCACCCCGCACCGTGCAAATATTCGCTCCCTTACCGTTACGGCTTGCTCCGAATCAACCGCTCTTCATTGATACTAAATCATGAAAATTTAAAAAAAATCTTCTTGTAAAATAGTAGAATAGTTATTATTTATTCTATTACAATTATTTACATATCATTTAACACAAAAACTAAAATTATCTAATCTAAAAATAAATTAATATTAAATTGATTAAAAACTAATAATATAAAAATGGACCCTGCGGCATTGTACCAAGTACGCTGGCAGCATTTCCTCGTTGAATGGCCAAACTAATACGTTGGCCGAGGAAAGTGCCAGCTCTTCGGTCTCCCGTCGCATCAATAAGCCTCTTCGAGATGTCTTTGAAGAGGCTCATTACTGCAGGGCCCCACGGACCGAGTGTCTCGACTCCGAATGGTACAAAACCATATTCGGCGCCGAGGCCACTATATTTCGAGATTTTATTTTTTTCCGCCGCCTCTGCTGCGGCTGCTGCCTTAGTGGATGTTCCATGGAGAGTTATTTATATAAAATGCAATATATCTTTATACATTCCCAACAACCCATAATCACTAATATTATAAACGTGACGTTAACTCTGTCTGTCTGTTACCTTTTCACGCCTTAACTACTCAATCGAACATCATAAAAATTCACATACACATTGTCAATGGTACAGGAAAGGACATAGAGTACCTTTCAGCCAGAAAAAGGTACTGTTCCCCAGGGATCATTTAAAATAAAAATTTAACCCCTGGCAAAAGTATAACAGCTATTAAAATGTCAGGCGTTATATTTTTTAACCGCAGCCACCATCCAAGTAAAATAGTGTTCACAATTTGGTAATTCTTGTTATTTATAAAGAGTTCATTGCTATTTTTTTATTTCTCTCACAAGCCCGTTGGAGGAGTGGTTAGAGGTTACCTTAACGCTCTGTTCTAGGGTTCCCGGGTTCGATTCCCGGGTCAACTTTGAAAAATGAACTTTTTAAATTTGGCTCTGGTCTGGACGTGGAAAGTAGTGGCAGGGCACACTGCGTTTCGCAGTCATTTGGGCAGCCCGTCTGGCGGCAGTATCCACCCCCTTACAGTAGTCCACCGTGAAATAACAGCACGTGTGCTGTTCTGTTTCGGTGAGTGAGTAAGGGATACCAGAGCCCATTTCCCTATCCCCTCCTAATCCCTTATCCTTAATCCTACTTTAGTCAGCAGCGCACTTGCAGCATGCTTGTGTTATAGGCGACGGTAGCCACCTACTATCAAGTGGACCGTTAGTCTATCTGACGAACTTAACATTAAAAAAAAATTTTTTTTTTTGGTAAATCACTCTCATCCAATATTAACCGAATATACTGTTTTTTTTTTAAAATGAAGTTTATTTAATAAAAAACAAATTAATTAAAGGGAACTGTAAAAAAACATTACCTTTTTTATTTTATTTTGTTATTATATTTTTTTTAAATATAACATTTACATATGTGACATGTAACGGCATAATGTAGCAAAAGCTCAATATGCGCAACTTTTGGAAACATCTGAAACTGGTTAGAAAGTTCAGCTAAAAAAAAGAAACTGTTTCTTTAAAATATAAATTATTTTATAAAAATTCTAACCATTCTTTGGTGTTAGACATAATATTATTATGTTCTCGAATTCTGTAGCAGATAATGAGAAATTGAGAGAGCAACATTTTGTCACATGTAGATCGTTCCTGTGACATATCTAAATAAGTCTATTTCACTTTTTAATAAATCCTGTCACACTTTTAATTATTTTTAATAAATTAAGCATTTTTAGCGTCCCGTACGCCCGAATAAAAAAACGGAACCCTTATAGTATCACTCGTGTGTCCTTCTGCCCGTCGCTCACAGTCAATTATCTCAGAATCTACTAGACCGATTAAGTTGAAATTTGGTACACCCAAACGCAGATGTGTGACGTGAATAGATGAAATCTGTATATGGGAGGTCATTTTTGGGGGGAAGGAAGAAAATTAAAAAAAAAATAATTAGAAAACTGCATCATGTGACATATCAAATGGAAGGTCTTGTTATGAGTATCTTAAATGTATTTTTTTGTAATTTTAAAATAAATAGTTTCCAAGTTATTCAAGAAAATAAACGAAAATTGACCATTCCCCCTTATCTCCGAAACTACTGAATCTAAAATTTTGAAAAAAAATATATGCAGAAATTAGTTTTCTACTTATAGATTATAGGAAAACCTATAAGAAGTCCATGATATTAAAATAACATGATAAATCACTCAATATTGTGCGGATAGGTAACATCGTACGGAACCCCCTTCACGCGAGTTCAACTCGCACTTGTTTTTTTTTTTACAATATTAATAAACAAGCAATCATTTTTGACATAGAGTCACAATAAAAAATCTAACGTGTTAATGAAAAGAAGTACCAAACGGAATCAACCTTCCAGTTAGCTGAACCATTAATCCACGTCTTCCCCCACCATTCATACTCGCCACGTCTTTATATTTACCGTATCTTTATTACACACCGCGTCATAGTAGGGAAGATACAATACAATACACGGCTCAATTACACATTGTCCGGCTTGTTTGTGACAGGTGACAGCTAACAACTTTAGACTGTTGTCATTTTTATCTATTCAAACATTGTATTCAAGGTGATTTACGGAGATGAGACGAAGTATTTTTCGATTTCATAGGGAACAAAAACTAGGTAACTCCATAAATGTCACACTGGGTGCCTTGTTGTTCTTTAGCTGTTTCAGAGCCATCACTATCTCGTACAGACTGATGTTCGGTTAATTGTGTCTTTGGCTTTTGTAATTAAACTATTTATTTATTAATTTTCAAACAACATCATCCATTGTCAATTATTATTTAATTTACATGTGTACAATGCCGAAAAACTTATTATATTAGAACACACGTAAAATATTTAAAAATTTAAGAGTTACATCTCTCAGCAACAATTTTTAAGATGCTGTTGCCGCTGACTCGTGTCCTCTTTAACAACGATGTCTTTTTCTTTCTGATAATTGCATAAATACCGTCTTCTGTTCTTGCTTCGGTAAACATTTGCGAGGCACTACAAAAACGAGGCAACCCCATCCGCATCCTGAAGCCGTTGTTGTATTGGATTCGCAAGACGTTGATGGATTTCTTGGTGTAGTTGGTCCACAGATCGCTCGTGTAAAGATTTTGACTAAAAAGTAATTTTAACTTGATCTTTACAACAAGAAATTCTGCGAGCCAACATATTACTTCGAATGGCCAGCGCTCTGCGTTCTCTTTCAATGTCAACATGATCTTTAAGACCTCTGGTAATAAAGTGTCCAAGATACAACTGTCCATAAAACTTCTCTACCTCCTTCACCACATCCGCTCTAGATGAAGTTACACTACCTTCTTCTCTTTTCAGCTTTGTCCAACAGCCCTGACTATTGCCAACACTTTAGAGCCTTTAAATTCTGCTCGATCTCAATACTGTTAATATTAAAAACACGAATGTCCTGTCGCATCATATCAGCTTCATTGGAAGATTGCAGTCTCAGCGAACGTCGTTCAGCCATGAGTTTTAGGGTTGGTCGGAGAGTTTTTGTGGTCTATTCTGACGGATAGGTTTGAAAAACTCGTCCACCGAAGTAAGTTTCCAACTCAAGTTGGAATCTCTCGAAATTGTGAAAAGTGTGGGTCGGAGCGTAGACTTCAACAAGCGGCGCCTCTCCAGCTTGACAGTAATATTCTTACCATTCTGTGATCGCTGCCTGTTTTTATCCTGTTGATCACCGATGGATCATTGTATATTCGTCTCTTGGTGGTTAGAATCCATCCTTATCCAAGTAATGTGGATGAAATCCTCATCTAAAGTGCGCAGTATAGAACAATTCGTCGGATTGTTCTCTTCGCTATTGTAAGGCCGGCAGAACCACACAGAGAGACCACATATCTTCTTAAGGGTTCTAACTGTTGTTGTGTGAGCATTGGATCGTCAACGATTCGGATGATTCTAAACCAGCCCTGAGGTGGGATCAGTACTCCACGTGGGATCATTGTTTTACCATCTGTCTGTCCAAAAACGTCAATCGATCAAATGTAACTAAAAAAATATTTCCAATCACTCATTACCAATGCCAAAAGTTTAATCATTTGTATTTTATTGAAATTTGTACAGGACGACATCCTGGGGACAACTAATTACTATTTAATATGTAAATAGATATTAATAATAAAATTTAGATTATAAAATAAAATGTATAGTCTTTTTTTTTTCTTAGCTAATTTCTTCCAAACCAGCTAATGGATTTTGATACAGTTTTTACCAATGGAAAGAAGATTAAACCATGAACATTTGGGTATATAATTACACTTTTAAAATGAATATCAAAACAAATGAATATTTTTGGGATATTCCAAAATATCTTATATTTTGTTGTATCGCACAGACTCTCTGTAGCCTTAAATGGTATCATTTAAGGCGAGATAGAGATTCATCTTGATGCAGAGGCGGCTTGTTTCGAAACTTTTTGCGCTAAATGCAGACACGTACATAAATCATCCGCAAGATCGTATCGGGGGCCGTTGAAAAACTCGAGATAAAGTGGCTCCGAGTTCGCCTGCACTACATTTTGGGTGAAATAGCCCTGAAAGAAAACTTCTTACTTCGTTTGCGAACTTATCAGTGTCAACTAATTTTTATTTGTTTTTTTTTTATAATTTATTACGCCGTTTTAAAAAATGGCCATGCAATTCTCTTTTGGAATCTATACTAATATTATAAAGCTGAAGAGTTTGTTTGTTTGTTTGAACGCGCTAATCTCAGGAACTACTAGTTCAAATTGAAAAATTCTTTTTGTGTTGAATAGTCCATTTATCGAGGAAGGCTATAGGCTATATAACGTCACGCTACGATTAATAATATTAATATATAAGCAGCATCCAGTGCCGCGTGCCCCACGCGCCCGCCGTATGGCCCGCAGCGAAGCGTTTTTTTTATTTTTTTTTATTAAAGATGGGTTTGCTCTTGACCAGCATCTATCCATGTAGGAAGGATGAGGCCGACGATGGAGCTAGCTCACCCAGAAGATGCCTATTCACTCGAACTTTGAAAAGATTTGGGTTATATGAACTCGGAAATACAGACGCCGGCAGGGAGTTCCAATCCTTAGCAGTGCGCATCACAAAAGATGTTTTAAAGCGCTTGGTCCGAATTAGAGGGATTTCGACAAGGTGAGGATCCACGAGCAAGCTAAGCAAGTAAGACAAGATCCACGAGGTGACCGCCATGTGGGATGTCAATTCGACAATTTTAATATGCAGTTTAATTTTTCCAACTAGCTTATGCGCGAGACTTCGTCTACATCTAGGTGTTAAAATATTTATTCAATATTCATTGCTTATATAATCTTGTCAGGCGTTGAATTTTTTATTTTCTTGGTGATTTTCTGGATAAATGTTACTCTATTTTCTTTTCTGTATCCATGACAAGGTTTGACGAGCCCGTTGGATGAGTGCTTAGGATGCCTGCCTTAACGCTCTATTCTAGGGTTCCCGGGTACGATTCCCGGCAGGGTTTACTTTGAAAATGAACTTTTCAAATTTAGCTCTGGTCTGGATGTGGAAAGCAGTCGCATGGCACACTGCGTTTCGCAGTCATTTGGGCAGCACGTCTGGCGGCAGTAACCACCCGTGACCATCATGACTAACATTGCATGTATTCTGTTGCGTTTTGATAAGTGAGTAACGGAAGCCAGAATCACTTATCCTTAACGCTACGAAGGTGTGTAGCGCAATTACAGCACTTGTGGCGTTGCAACGACGTGCCATCGAGTGGACCGCTAGCCTGTCTGACGGACTATATAAAAAGAGGCATTTAGTGCCTCCCGAAATTACCATAATTGTAATGGAAACGAAACGTCTCACAAATAGTTCATAAGTAATGATTAGATAGTTGAGTCGGCACGAGTTTGACGTCTCTGGCAAATGTGTGTCAGAGAGCAAGACGCCGAAAGCGGTGCCTAATGAGGAAACTTTTGCAGTTAACGTCACAATAGAAACATTCTCAGCTTTGAGCGATGCTTACGCAGCGCAAATACTTAATCTTTATTTACTGCCACATTGAGGGATAGACGGTGCAATGGTTCAAGCGATGGAATAACTACAAGTAGTGCCAAGAGGCATAGTGCGTTTAGCAGTCTTTTGTGCAGCCCGTTTAACGGCAGTAACCAATCCCTTCAGACCACCGTGAAAAAATAGCATTTGTGTTTCGGTGAGTAAGTAAGGATTGCCAGAGCCTATCCCTATCCCTTCTTAATCCCTTTTCCTTAAAGGATGATTCATATTACACCGCGCCGCTGCCGGGCCGTGCCTGTGCCTTGTCATTTCCAATTACTATTATATTATTTTGTATTACTATTACTATATATACATATATAGTATTATATTACTATTATACCTCGGTCGGCAACCTCGGGTAAATTCTAATACGCCGATGCGGGCCTCGCGAGGTAGCCTCGCGGTTTTGGTTCGCGATCCATGACTCGCGCAGTCAGCCTCGGGTAAAGGATGAAACAAATTACACCGTGCCGCCACCGGGCTGTGCGCTCACCATGTTTTTCTCAACGTGCCTTGTCATCTAATACCCTGAGGCAGACTCGCGGTTTTGGTGCACGAGCCATGGCTCGCGCGGCAGCCTAGGGTAAATTGTAATACCTCGAAGCAGCCTCTCGGTTTTGGCTTGCGAGCCATGGCTCGCGCGGTAGCCTCGGATAAATTCTAAAACCCGGAACCTCGCGGTTTTAGCTCACGAGCCATGACTCGCGCGGCAGCCTCGGGTTGATACCGATACCTCAAGGGGGCCTCGCGAAGCTGTCTCAGAGCGCACAATGAAAACAAACATGTTACGACATGTCGCGATTCCGGACACGGCCCGGTGAAGTATGAATTGGTTCAAACAAAAGCATACTAGGAATATCTTCACCGGGGCACGGACGGGGCACGGCCCAGTGTAATGTAAATCTTGCTGCAGAAATATGAAAGTGAAAATCGTAAAACTAAACTAAAATTACAATAATTTTATTTTGTGTTATTTCAAAAATATTTGAGGAAAATTTCCTGTTTGATGATAGATCATCAGAAGTAACGAATCGAATCAATCAAATTCGATTCACTCGGCTTCAATAAGTGAACCTTTGCGAGGTTTAATGTCCGTAAAATATACCGACGTGCATACTGGGGAAGGGTCGTTTAAAAATATACCTTCCTCTTGAGTTTCCTGGCTTCCCCCCCCCCCCGCCCCCCTCGCGCCTCCTCTTCCCTGTTCACTATAAAAACGTCTCTCCCACTAATTGGAGCCCCGCATTGATCCTGCCTGGCCCGGATTTATGGTAATTTCATTTGATTGGGGACCAACTTTACTGTCCTGCGACAAAGACGTAAAAATTGATAGAATAGACAGTAAAAGACCATTGAAGACTTTAGACATTTTGTGTAGCAGTGCAGTGGTACATTATCATTTCTCTCTGACTGACGAGGGATGTCCGAGCATATTTCTCCAATCACTTTTTATGCTCTACTTTTTATAGGAGTTAAATTAGTCTCTACTACACTCGGCGTCAAAAATATCGCCCCTCGTCGAAATAAACTTTATAAATCTGATTCTAGTTAGTATAAACTTTGTAAAAATAACTTTACATTATTAATACTGATATCAAATGAAAGCACGTTTAATAACCTTTCAATTAATGTTGGTTAATTTAAATAAAAAGCCACGAGGTTTCCAGGTCTGAGCGTTAAAAAAAAGGTGTCAAAACTTGCGGTTGAAGGGTCACGAGTTGTGCCTGTTCACTTAGGTATTAAAGATCTGGATAAGGTCAAATGTCAATCATACACTGGCCAAACGTCGAAGAGAACACATCTAAGGAGCTCCAGCAAGAAATCAACCCTCGAAGATGGAAACACTGAATTAACTGATAACGAACAGGTTCAATATCTAATGACCGTCACATTAGAATTGGGTGACTAACGAGATTTAAAAAAAACCGCAATGACATCTTTCGTTAGGTAGACTTTAAATCTGTGTAAACAGTACGAGGCTACAACGAGACTCAATTCAAATCATATTAAAATATACCTACACATTTTATTCTTAGCATATAATACAGTATACAGTACAATTGTATGTATTTTATTTCACTTACCTCTCTATTAAATAATATGTAGCTTTGATTTTATTTTCATGGTAAAAGTCAGCGGACAGGTTGACGGTCCATTTAGTGATATGGAATACACCGTCAATGAATGTAAGTATACCTGTAGGGATAAATGCCCGCTTTGCGTTAAGAGAAAGGTTTCTAGCATCCCTTAAAGATGTATAAAAACACAACCTTCCTTAAATACCAGACCTTTAGTGCTGTCAGACAGACGGTGTACTTCATGTTATGCAGACAGTCATGTATCAGACAATATACATATTACATTATTCAGTAGACGTAAGCTCTAATGCCACCAGGACAGACGTAGCTTAGAAATATAGGATAGCATGATAGGCCACAAAGATAGTTTGTGATATTAAAAAAATACAGAAATATACAGGGATAATTCCTGTTTCTCAGCTTGTCTCTTATTTTATTGGAACTTAGTGGCAGGGCACACTGCGTTTTCGCAGTCATTTGGGCAGCCCGTCATTGGCGGCAGTAACCACCCCTTACAGAATCACCTGTGAAATAACAGCACGTGTAGTTTAGTGTTTCGGTGAGTGAGTAAGGGATGTCAGAGCCCATTTCCTTTCGCTTCCTAGTCCCTTATCCTTAATCCTACTGTAGTCGGCAGCGCACTTGCAGCAGCTGCGGCGTTTTTTGTGTTATAGGCGATGGTAGCCACCTACCATCAAGTGGACCGTCAGCCTGTCTGCCGCTCTTAACATAAAAAAAATAGAAGTTAGCGGAGAAAAGGCAGAGCCCGCAACTTCGTACGCGTGGTGTTCGGTATAGCGCGTAACTTTTTTGTTTGTAAACAGATTGGAATGAAACAAACACTAAATGTTACGGAAAGATTACCACAATAAACAATACTGAAATTAGGGTGCACGAAAACACAGACAAATAACGATTTTATTATATTCACGTATGATGATATGAAATTAGGTAGGCGACATCTTATTTCGCGCCTTGAACATTATTGCTATTAAGAAACCATTAACATTGGTAATTCAATGTATGAAGTCTTTGACACATTTGAGCTCCTACAAAGAACTTGAACTCCTATTTTAAAATTTGTTAAGTGGGGCCACCTGGAGTTTGGAGTCAGTGAATACTCCATTACCAATAGTTCAGTGAAAGAAGAGCATGATTGATGTTATGTCGGGAAGTTTATATTGATTTTGGAAAGTTTGAGATCAGTATAGTCCCAAAGAATTTGTTAATTATAATATTCTAGCGACCTGTTCTCGGCTTTGCGTGGATGCTATTTTTACAAAAATTTTTTTTTTTTTAAACCGAAACAAACAGAAGCGGACAGTGCTGGTGTGGGATGCTACCTGTGTAGACACACTAGCCCTTTCGCATCTCCATGGAACATCCACTAAGGCAGCAGCCGCAGCAGAGGCGGCGGAAAAAAATAAAATTTCTAAATATAGTGGCCTCGGCGCCGAATATGGTTTTGTACCATTCGGAGTCGAGACACTCGGTCCGTGGGGGCCTGCAGCAATGAGCCTCTTCAAAGACATCTCGAAGAGGCTTATTGATGCAACGGGAGACCGAAGAGCTGGCACTTTCCTCGGCCAACGTATTAGTTTGGCCATTCAACGAGGAAATGCTGCCAGCGTACTTGGTACAATGCCGCAGGCTCCATTTTTATATTATTAGTTTTTAATCAATTTAATATTAATTTATTTTTAGATTAGATAATTTTAGTTTTTATGTTAAATGATATGTAAATAATTGTAATAGAATATATATGTACAATATATGTACAATATATATACAATAGATTTATAGATATAAAATGATAGTAATACTGCCTATACCTAATTAGTCTACAATACCTAGAATACAATAATAAATACTGTCACGTGTGGGGTGAGTCAATCTGCCGTGTAAGGGCGAAAATCACCTATTTATTGCCACAAACCAAGATGACTTCCAATAGGGCTAAACTTGTTCGATAAAACCGTTAAACTTGTCAAAAGTCGCCGATGAATCCCTTAATGAGTCGCTGGTTTACTGTCGCAGATAAGTTCCGAAGTATCGCTTTCGAATCGCAGAGCTCAACTGTCTCGCCACCTCGCCACTCTCCTATTTATATTCGCCGTCAAACGTCTAGATCTATCTCGAATTTACTACAAACAAACAATAAACAAATACAAGTAAACAAGTATTGTAAACAAGGTCACTGAAAGTTCGGGAACGCTATTTCTGTTGAATGTGAACTCTATGTTGTGTACATAAGGACCAATTTTCTTTGACAAAAACCGGAGAGTGCCGTGACTTCTATTTAGGGTGGAACTTTAGAGATTTGTTGACAGACGAGAACGCTTTTCTAGAACGTTCCATGGTGAGTCATAACAATATTAGTAACAATTTAGTATAATAAGGGAACAAATATAAACAATATTAGTAGACTGCACCAAAGTATAAATCAAATGGAAAAGGATAGACCGTTGCAAATTACACAGCTACGCCGGCACAACCTCAAAGCATACACAAACTTACTCTAACAAAGCGAGCGGAGGATGCCTTCAGTGTCGGCATATGACAAATTCAGGAGCCAGACTTTAACAATAAAAGAGACCTTTTTGCAATTCAGATCCCAACGTCGCAGAGATTAACAACCCTATTGTAGAAGTCGCCTTCCGAAACCAGAGGCTACCCGCGGGACAGGAATCTTGAAATCTATGGTCTTGATCTTGGAAATTCTACTATGGTTTGAAACGCACTTGTAGCACCTCTGGTGTTACTTGTGTTATAGACGATGGTAACCATCTGCCATATGATTCATATTATTTTCATCATACATACCAAGTCTGATTTAGAAGGATTATCTAACCTTAGCTTAAGTTAATTTTAAAAAATCTGAGCCACTGAAAGAGCTTAGATTTGAATAAAAAATTGCAGGAATTTTTCATGCCAGATGCATTATGTATGTATTTGAAAGAGTATAAACAGAAAAGCGAACAGTGTTTAAGTTAAAAAATCTTTTGTGCTGCTAACTAACGCTGAATAATAAACGAGCCTTATCTGGGTTAATGAAAATTTTCCTTCCTTTTTATATTATTTCCTCTCGTTTCGTTAAAAACGGACTGTTCACTTATTCGTTTATGAAAGCCTTACTTGGGTATAAAATGTTTTTTAAATGACGTCGTTTTTTAAGTAACAATTTATGTTTAGATTCCAAATAGGTAATTGAGAGAGATTTTTAGATTAGAGAAGCTGCGAGAGAAGCTAAACATTCGGAGAAAAATTTAAATTTATTTAATTTATAGATGGCGCCACACCTTCGCCTGGTGTAATGTGGATTCACCACGCGGGTGAATCGGCGGTAATTTAATTTAAATGGTGTATTTTAATTCGCTATGCATATATTTCCAATTATCTGCTTGTTTCTTATAAGGATAAAGCTTTCACTATCAATTTTAGAATATAAATGAAAAAAATTTTATGTTCGTTATTTTATTAATTTAATGACACTTAGGGCTTGTTTCACAATGTGCTAATAAAGTCCCGAATAGTAATTCGACGAATAAAATACTTGTCAGATAAATCCTTCCATTAACTTGCATTGCGTTTCACAATCATCCAACTCATAACTAAATCTGCTGATTTGGTAGTCGACAGGTGCGAGTTGGCAACGTCTTATTCTTTCGTTCCGTTTCGAGCGTTGATTAATGTTATACGAATTATTATGCCATAATTTTATTACAAATTAAATAACTGTATTTTTTCTGAAAGAAATAATAATTAATGTTACCGGTTTCATCGTTTCAATCTATATAAAGAATATTTTTGCTACATAAACACTAAAAGAATACTTTGGTGCGAAGCATATTTTGCAGGTAACGAAACGTTTCTTCTATATTCTGTGTTATTGAACGTCCTTTATGTTTTGGTATTGTTATGTAACTTTATTCCGACATTGTGAAACAAGCCCTTAGTCTTAGTATCAGTGATTGAATATTTACTTATGTAAATATATATATTACATTAATAATAATAATGGTATCAATGCTTTAATATTTTGTCAAATAGCTTGTAGGAGTGAAATAAAATATATCTAAGAGCAAATTATTAAAATCAACTGTGCGAAAATAAATCCCAAAAATATTGAATCCTATAGACAATCAGCGATGCGTATTAAAATTCCCACGGATGCAATTTTTATTAGTGAAAACCTTATCAAAATAAGTTGGGCCGTAAATACCACATAAAGAGGAAAAGTAACTGAGGAACTATTTTAAGAAATGTCAAATTTGACTGATTGTCCGACTATACTTCAAATTAGTTTAGTTTTGATTTATTTAATACTAGCTGTTGCACGCTACTTCGTCCGCGTCTCTTTATAAAATATTACTCGCTGATAATGTAGCTTTGTACAGGTGAAAGAATTTTAAAAATCGGTCCAGTAGATTTTGAGTTTATTCATTACAAACATACAATTATACATTACATACAAATCTTATTATCTCTTTATAATATTAGTATAGACAAAAAAATAATAGCTCTCTATAGGTGAAAGAATTTTTAAAATCGGTCCAGTAGTCTTTGAGTTTATTCTTTACAAACATAAATTTATATGGAGGGGGGAGAGGGTAAAGGGGGTAGGATGAGGAGAGGGTGAGTAGCCTATGTTACTCGCTGATAATTTAGCTTTTTATAGGTAAAAGAATTTATTTTGAGTTTATTCATTAAAATACATACATACAAATCTTTTCTCTTTATGATATTATTAGTATAGATAAAAGAATAAAGAATATTCTTGCCCGTTTAATTTTGCTAAAGTAATTGATTAAGAATTTCATATTTTTTTTGACATTTGATAATACGACGCTTATCGCTTAGAAGTTATATAAGGCTAGCATTAATTAATACTTGTGTTATTATGAAACTGCTATTTATATTAAATGTGTAATCTAGATATAGTGTGCACTGAGCTTTATTTTTTACATACTCATAATATTTGTTAAATTAGTTTACAATTTTACACATTGTTGTTAGTTTCACCGACTAAAAGAGTAATCCATCAATGTCAATTGTCACCCTGTCATCCAATCTCACAGTAAAGGGTCGCCTTAAGTGTTATTTATGAATTATAATAAATTAGGAACGTGAGGGAAATGCCTCACTTCACACTGCATTCCTCACTTGGCCAAGTATTGTATGCGAATACAAATGTAATCACGAGTGACGGCACAACCACCCTTGCTTTGTTGACTTACTTTTTACGGACACTCGTTGGCAAGTGCTACGAGCGCCACTCGTAGCTGCTACGCGGTCTACTTCTACGAAAGCTTCGTAGTACGTTCGTAGAACTAAAACTAAAAAATATAACTGAACTAAACCGTGGAAATAATGTTTTTTAGGGTTCCGTACGTACGAATAAAAAAACGGAACCCTTATAGGATCACTCGTGTTATGTCTGTCCGACCATTCCCCCTCCCCCTATCTCCGAAACTACTGAACCTAAAATTTTGAAAAAAATACAGAAATTAGTTTTCTACTTATAGATTATATAGGAAAACCTATAAGAAGTCCACGATATTAAAATAACATGGTAAATCACTTAATATTGTGCGGATAGGTAACGTACGGAACCCTCTTCACGCGAGTTCAACTCGCACTTGTCCCTTTTTTTTGTAGTTTACGCCTTAAGAATCGATTTTCGTATAAGGTGCCCGGTATAGGAATTCTTTGAATAGTAAAATTAATACAAGCGTTAACTAAAACGCGTTACATTATCTGTCACTTTGACATCTGTGCGACATCTGACTTCCCTAATTCTATTGTAGTATAACAAGCAACACCAGAGGGTTTCTATGGGCTTAAAACATCAAAATATTGCATGAAAAGTGTAGTCCGCGTTGAGGAACGAAGCGACAGCACGTTGTAACCTGCCGGCGCAGCGACATCTGTCGTCAAAAATGAACCATTTGAACTAATAAAACGTAGTGACATCTGTGTATACCGAACGTAACTATCATAACTTTTGTTGAAACACGTGATATTTGAGTATGCAGAATTTAACTAAATAATATAAAGTAATTAAATATCTAGTTATCTATTGAGACGAGGAAAATTTTATACGTTTAAAGAAGTAAACTCGAGTTGTCGTTGGAACTGACACACACACACACACACACACACACACACACACACTTTTTTCTCCCACTTTTTTTTTCTTTATTTGGTTTGCAAAACAACACACAATCTAACATAAAAAATAATATCAGTAATTTAGAAGAAAACTCTACAATGATTGTGCCTTTCACGATGCAAACACATCTTAACAAAATAAAAGTGACAGTAATAAACAATATAAAACACTAAAATAATAATAACATAAAGATCCAATACAAAAATAAAAGAAAAAGCAATAATACAAAATAAGTACCTAAATAAATAAAAATAATAATAAAAAAAAACAACTTAAAAATTAAATATTTGTACATAATATTAAGCAGTGTCCTTTACTAGTTCAACCTTCAAAGAGGCCACTTACTTGGAAATGGTGGAATAAAAGTTTGGTCTGGTCTGGATTTGGAAAGTAGTGGCAGGGCACAGTCTGTTGAGCAGTCATTTCTGTAGCCCGTTTGGCGGCAGTAACCACCCCCTTACAGAAGGCCACCGTGAAATAACAGCACATCTGCTGTTGTGTTTTGGTGAGTGAGTAAGGGATGCCAGTGCCCATTTCCCTAACCCTTCCCAATCCCTTATCCTTGATCCTTCAGTAGTCACTTGCAGCACTATGGCGTTGTTTGTGTTATAGGCGACGAAGGTAGCCACCTAACATCAAGTGGACCGTCAGCCTGTGTGCCGATCGTAACATAAAAAATAAAAATTATTTATACTCCGTTGTTAAGCAAAGAAGTTGTGAACTGAACAACCCGTCTGGTTGCAGTAACCACTCCCTTATAGAAGACTACCGTAAAATAATAGCACGTGTGCTGTATTGAATCTATTCTTCTATCTGTACCATCCTTCAAGCACATTTGCCAACTACCTTGCGTTTGTTGTGTTAGTAGGCCATTTCAACAAATAAATCGTCAGCCTCTTTGCTGAAAAGAAAGTTAAAGAAAGAGTCAAGTTAAGAGGCGTTTAACCAGCGTGTGTGGACGTTTGGCGAGTTCGTCAGACAATAAAGTCGTCAACAAAGATGAATGGGCAAAAGTGGGTAACAAACAAAAAAAACGCTCGAAACGGTATCGCGAAGTGAGTCGCTCATTGAGCGAGATGACGAACAATGGGCCTTTTGTTCGCCACTCGACCCGTTTCGGCTGCTTTTATCGCCCAAATTCACAACTCAAAATCAATAGACGGTCCCTCTCAGCCAATACTGTGTCTACTATTGGTCGAATTTAAAAATTACGGCTAACGTTTTAATCATTTCCAAGATATCAAAATAATATTAAACTGCGAGCTAATTTAATTTGTCGAATTGTAAAATTGATTAAATTTTATTTCAAAACAAAAAAGGACATTTTACGTCTTTGATAATCCACGATTTGCACTGTATATGTGCAAATCGTTGGCTTTTTCTTCAAGTCAAGTTTTTTTTTCAAGTATTTTTAGGGTTCCGTACGTCCGAATAAAAAAACGGAACCCTTATAGGATCACTCGTGTGTCCGTCTGTCCGACCATCCCCCCCCCCCCCCGTCCGAAACTACTGAACCTAAAATTTTGAAAAAAATACTGAAATTAGTTTTCTACTTATAGATTATAGAAAAACCTATAAGAAGTCCATGATATTGAAATAACATGGTAAATCACTCAATATTGTGCGGATAGGTAACATCTTACGGAACCCTCTTCACGCCAGTTCAACTCGCACTTGTCCCGTTTTCTTTTCTCTTCATAAGAACCTTCATAATTTATTTATTTAGCTGCCATAATTTTACGGTGAGGATAAAAAGAGGGATAAAGGAAGATAAGGGGATAAGGTTTTTATACATAATTTACAAAAAAAAACCATCCGTTGCTATTATATTAATTATACTACAATCTGTAGCATAGTTTAATACAAAAGTCCGTCCTTTGAGTTTGTGTCGTCAACAGGTCTCCGGATTACGCCTACTCGCTCTCACACAATCCCTTATTTTATACGAGATGATGGAACCAGATTCCTTCCTCCTTATCCCGTCGTAATTTATGCCATTCGACGTACGGGTTACGAAGGCTTACTCCCTAGTTTCACGGAAACATTTCGTTCCTAGATAAAAATACGACAGGCTCGATGGTTTTGAGAAATATAGCCTTTCACTTTTTAACTTGTGGAAATGATTAACTGTAGTTAATCATTTGCTTTTTAAATTGTACTAGCTGTGTCTGCAGAGCTAGTTCTTTTGCTCTGAAATTTGGCAGCATAATAACTACTCTATGAAAAAACATATGACATATGAAAAACATTTCCAGGAGTAGCTTCTTTTTATTTTTTTGTTAGAATAAATGCTGCTCGTATACCACTGTTGTGTGTTTTTTACTGAGTGTGTATGTGTGTGTGTGTGTGTTTCATTACATAAATATATACTGTTTTAGCAGACTTAAAAGTATGCGTATAAACCTGTTTTATACGTATAAATTAGGTCAACATATTATTAAGTCTACTTGTAGAGTCTAGTACTGTGTACTAGTAGAAGCTAATCAACATAATGTAACTTGCTAACATAGATTTAAGTTGTTACTAACTCAATAGTAAGTAAGTTAACTTAATAAATAAATAAATTATACAGACATCATTAAAGCCTACATTTATGATATATACAGTTTCAAGTTATATGAACGGTTTAGGTCGCTCATGTGAAGGTCATTTCAATCGATATTCTTTACAGAATTCTTTGACGAAAACCGTCATCAATGGACAACCATTTAAATGAAATCAAATCACCCTTAAAAATTCCTCTTCTCATCGATACGAACAAGGTCAAAACAAATTTCCGAGATTAGCTCAAACATACCAACAGACAGACAAAAATGGGTGTTTTCTATAATTTAAAATTTTCGCCTTCTTCCTATTAAAATTAACATAAAATAGTGTTAGTAGCAGAGACCTCTGTGGTTTTACTGCGATATTTATTCTTCAATAAAAGTGTGTCTACCTAACCTATATCATTTCAGTTTTTAATTAAAATATTTTAAAATACAATTTATACAAATGATATCTACTCCTACTGATTTCTGGCATTGAATGGAATATAGAGTGGTGGACTTCATCATCCTTCTTTTTTTATGTTAAGATCGGCAGACAGGTTGAGGGTCCACTTGATGGTAGGTGGCTACCGTCGCCTATAATACACACAACGCCAAAGTTGCCGCAAGTGCGCTGCCGACTATAATAGGATTGAGGATAGGGAAATGGGCTATGGCAACCCTTACTCACTCACCGAAATACAACAGCACACGTGCTGTTATTTCACGATGGTCTTCTGTAAGACGATGGTTACTGCAGCCAAACGGGCTGCCCAAATGACTGCTTATGCCTGCCTGCCATTATTTTCCAGATAATGGCATCTGGAAAATAATGGCGGGGCAGTATGCCCTGCCACTATTTTCCAGATCCAAACCAGAGTTAAATTTGACTCTACCGGGAATCGCACCCGGGAACCCTAGAACGGAGCGTTAAGGTAAGCACCCTAGCCACTCATCCGAAGGGCTCGTCAAAGCTGGCTGAGAAGTGAGACAGAGTTCTCCTTAGTTTCAACCACAAGGTCAGAAAACCACACCTAACAGAAACTGCCGTGAAATAACGCATTTGTGGTGTCAGATGCCAGAGCCCATTTCTCCTATTCCTTCCTAATCCATTATCCTTACTCCTATTATGGTCGACAACGCATTTGCAGCACCTGTGACGTTGCTTGTGTTTTAGGCGACGGTAGCCACTTACCATCAAGTGGACCGTCAGCATGTCTGATGTCCTAAACCTTAAAAAAATGGTTTTTTTTTTAATGTTAAGATCGACAGAAGGCTGACGGTCCATTTGATGGTGGGTGGCTATCGTCGCCTATAACACAAGCAACGCCAAAGCTGTTGCAAGTGCGCTGCCGATTAAAGTAGGATTAAGGGAAAGGAGATAAGGAAAATAAAACCAATAAAACTATCATCCAGTTTATTGTCGGAAAGGCAAACATCGCGAAACCATTCAATGTAAAGCATTCCTCAGCTATTTTGCGAAGGGGAATAGACGGACATAAGAAAGGGAAAATAATTTCGCCGAGGGCACTATGTGCGCGACTGTACCTACATAGAACGGACGGATAGATATATGGAAGGGTCATTTATTGAGTTACGTGTTCGCGAGGCGTTCGTTCTGACTTAAACTGAGTTTGTGCGCTCAACTTCACAGGAAACGGGTCTAGTCTTGCGACCGCAAAATTTACTATTTGACCGAAACTGTTGTAGGTTTGTCTTTTTAGGGTTCCGTACGTCCGAATAAAAAAACGGAACCCTTATAGCCCTTATAGGATCACTCGTTTGTCCGTCTGTCTTGGTCTTGTTGTGTGGAGATCTTAAATGTATTTTTTTGTAATTTAAAAAAAATAGTTTCCAAGTTATTCAAGAAAATAGACGAAAATTGACCATTCCCCACCTCCCTTATCTTCGAAACTGCTGAACCTAAAATTTTGAAAAAAAAAAATACAGAAATTAGTTTTCTACTCATAGATATATAGGAAAACCTATAAGATTCATGATCATGAATCCATGATATTAAAATAACATGGTAAATCACTCAATATTGTGCGGGTAGGTAACATCGTACGGAACCCTCTTCACGCGAGTTCAACTCGCACTTGTCCCGTTTTATTTTACTAGCATTTTACATTGTTATTAAATATTAGTTGAGCCCGCAACTTGGTACGCGTGGTATTGGGTACAGCGCGTAACATTTTTGTTTGAAACAAACACTAAATGTTACGGGAAGCTTGCTACAATACATAAGTGAAAACCGTAGATTACATTTCAGAGATTAGCGTCCACAAACGCACAAACATACAGATAAACAAACAAAAATTCTAAAAACTGTTTTTTTGACTTCAGTAACATAATTACACGTGTATGAATTGTTTTTTTTTTTTGAAAAAATATTTAATGTACGTGGCTCGTTTACGATTTTATTATAGACGACGTCCGCGCCCTCTTTCCTTGGGTGTTAAAACATTTATTCTTATCTATTAACTATGAAAACATTAAATATATTTCTTTTACATTTTATTACATTTTGTTGCTTTTTTTTTAATTAAAGATGGGTTTGCTCTTGACCAGCATCTATCCATGTAGGAAGGATGAGGCCGACGATGGAGCGAGCTCACCCAGAAGATGCCTATTCACTAGAACCTTGAAAAGATTTGGATTATATGAGTTCGAAAATACAGACGCCGGCAGGGAGTTCCAATCCTTAGCAGTGCGCATTACAAAAGATGTTTTAAAGCGCTTTTTCATATTTTAGATGATTCCTTGGGAACAGTACTTTTTTCTGGATGAAAAGTACCCTATGTGCTTTTCTGTATCCCTGACAACGTGTATGCAAAATTTAATGATCATCGGTTGAGTAGTTAGAGCGTGAAAGCATAAGAAACAAAAATACAAACAAACTCGCTATCGCGTTTGTAATTAGAATTATATATTTATTTATTTTTAGAAAAATTGTTTGCGTCTACTATGCTCCGAATAAAAGCAAATGTCTACGATTCGCAGAGCCAAAAATAAACAAACACACAACTCTGCTTAGAGTTGTTAGGCCAAATCAACCATTAATAATCGCTACTAGAACAAAAGTCTAGTCGTCTTCCGCTACATTTCTAACCTTGAAAGCCTCGTTGGTATCTGAAAGAGATAGCTGCAAGAGAAGAAATATTATGCGCCGCTGTTCGTTCGCTTCTCAGACGATTCAAAATGTCTTTAGTGCCAATATTGTTTCACAAACTCAAACGGCCGCCATTTGACACCGTCGTCGGGCCGATTCACATAAATCCAAACTAAAATCACCATTTCTTTTGTTTCAGAAATTCTGTCGTGATCCCTTCAGCATCGGTGGCTTTACCGTTCTTAAGCTGTCTGAGTGCTATTTCGATCTCGCCTGGTCTGACATCGGGAATGTCATCCTCTGTATATTGCCGATGCCGTGCTCAGTATATAATTGTCTTAAAGGAAACGATTCTATTGTCGCCAGTTTTGAGCTTCATCAATTGACTTTGATCAAGCCGAGAAACGAACCTTTCGAGCTTTTGTTTCGCTTGATTTCTTCTTCAATACTCTTTGTATTAAAGAGACGGAGAGCGCGTCGTATCAGCTTCTGAAACGTTTTATTATGAGGAGGTCACGTCATTCCGCGACTGTTTTCACCTTTTCCTCATGAGATCCAGAGAAAGAGAGTTTGGATTCCGTACCTTTGCGTCGCCATTTAATAAATTTACAGTCCACTTGTCGGACAGTGTTCACCAGCTCGAAAGTTCAACAACATTCGCTGCGGTTTCCTGCGCATCGAATCTTTTTTGTAACTCCAGTTGAAAGGCTTCACCGCTTACTTCGGAAGGTGCTTGTCGGAACCTGGTTTTCATCAGATGGGATCTTTCCATCAATTGATAGCCAGAATGCCTAGAACCAAAGCGATGATCACTACCGATATTAAACTAAGTCTAGTTATTGTCGCCAGACAAATTGCCCAGTTACTCGGCCGTCGTCGCCAGTCAATATTTGTAAACTCATATGGTTTTTTTTATAATAAAAGTTACCATTCGGGCTGACGCACCACTTGATAGCAACACATACAATGCCAGGCCGTAATGCAGAAAGTACAATACGCTTTTACAATCCTGTCAAAAAAAAACACCGACACCTTGACAGGATAAAGAAAAGAGACAGGATAGGAAAATATCCTTATGGTGATCTTCTGTATAGACAAAAGTATTCTGTAAGTAGTGTGGTTACATCAAAATACAGGGATTTTGTAAAGGTTATTTTTGCTGAATCAGAAATAGTATTTTATCCATTTCATTTGCATATATTTCCGTGTTTGCGCACTGAATGATTTCTCCCAACCTTCCGTCAGCAGTTCCCAGGTAGAAGGGCCATGTCAATAAGTCGTTCGCGAATGAAATTGATATCTTACGACCGCCATAACAAGACCTGCCCCACCCGCCTGAGCGGTTGTCGAGAGAGGAGTCCCGGGGGAAACACATTTGATAACTGTAGGTCAAGCGGAAAGTGGCCACGATAGCTAGATCCTCGGCCACCGCATGTCCAATATTTTCCTGGAATATTTTATTATTTTACCCGAAAGGGAATATTGCAAACGCACTGTTTTAAAGAAACGCAGCTTTTATTAACTAACTACTACAGATAAATTTTATTAAATATATTTTATTTGTTTATACATCTGTGTGTGATGAACAGAGTTTTTGGTCGTTAAACAGGCTGACTGCCCACTTAATGGTATGCGGCTACCGTCGCCTATATCAC
This sequence comes from Bembecia ichneumoniformis, assembly GCA_910589475.2. Classification (NCBI taxonomy): domain Eukaryota; kingdom Metazoa; phylum Arthropoda; class Insecta; order Lepidoptera; family Sesiidae; genus Bembecia; species Bembecia ichneumoniformis. Next base: position 371,247 of record OU342546.1, read on the forward strand.
AACTTACCAGATCCAGACCAGAGCCAAAATTATGAAAAGTTCATTTCTAAAGTTGGTTCTTCCGGGAACCAACCCGGGACCCCTGAAACTTAACCAATAGAGTCCAGAGACTAGACTACTAGACGTTAAATAAATAATAAATGAAATATTATCAGTTCCTTATTCTTTTCCTATATTAATACTTGTTTTACTGATCATCTGCACCACAGTGCCTCCTATTTAATGAAAATAGAAGACTATTAATTTTTTTTTCAAGAGTTTGTTTACTACTTGTTCCATCTTATTAGCAAAGATTAAAATAGTTTCTAAATTCCTAAATATCTTCTTGACAATAAATAAACTATGCTCACCTGCTGCGGCTTTCCGATTTTGGGAGCCAAGTCGATGGAGTTTAAACTTTACAATAATTTGAAAATTACCAATATGTTTGAGATTTGAATTGTAATTTGCTGTGGTAAAACGAAAATTGAGAATTAAAATGCGGACTTTTTTTAAGATCGGCAGACTGGCTGACGGTCCACTTGATGGTAGGTGGATAATGTCGCCTATAACACAAGCAACGCTAAAGCTGCTGCAAGTGCGCTGCCGACTACAGTAGGATTAAGGTTAAGGGATTAGGAGGAGATAGTGAAATGGGGATAGGAACTTAATTATTTGTACTGATACAAAGACTAAAAGGCTGATATATGGACCGTAGACTATTTTTTTAACATAAGCAGCATCCACTAAGAAAGGATTTTTGAAAATTCGCTAGTAAATACATAAACGTCCTACAAGACGTAGCGTTACTGCCGCCCAGTGCGTATTGCATCGTGTAAATCACCGGCGACATTGTTTGTCGCGCCATTTCGCGTCTCGCGGCTGATTTATGCGGACGCTTTATTGAAACGCGATACGGCGATCGACGCGACACCAGACACTTCATATTTTATCCGAGCTTTATTACTACTAGAGATTTATTACCTAAACATTTCCTAGACGAAGGTTTTTTTGGAAGATTTTTCATCAAGACAAGTCATTTTTGTTATCTCCTCTTTATATGAGAAAAATAGGGTAAGTATGCTTTATATGACATCATAAATAAAGCTATGACATACCAGTTATGATGCGTTTAATTTGATTTTCTTTTACAAAATGAATTCTCTCTCTCATTCGTGGCGAAAATATTTTTTTGTCCAGCAATAAAAAGCACATTTAGCAGTAATATTATTTTGAATCACCTTTTGATACACACCTTCGAAGCAGGTGTGTACCACAACCTAATACTGCAAACAGTTACGCCCTCCCAACGAGAATTCGATATTTTTATGTACACATTACATTTTATCATGTGAGAAAATGTGACCTCCTTATGTTATTATAGGCATTGTTGTGTATTGTCTGCAGACATAGGCAATTGTTTTTTTTTTATTATTTTAGAAAATATATTAATATAAGAAAAAAATATTTTTAAGTTTGTTAATATATTCTAAATATGCTTGCTCGCAACTTAATAATCAAGATAAGTTTACACTTTTCAAGGCCAACTGTAATATTTTCAGAATCATATTCTGAACAATGCTAATTTGATAACAATGCTAACTCACTATCTCAGATGTTTTCGCAAAAACTCTCAACTGTCGATTCCGTATCGCGTACCGTAGCACACTGCTCCTCAAGCGCCCATGCCTGTTTTTGTATTCGTGCAAAGACAGGCTGGATAGTCGTAAAAAATACTCGAACTTTTAAACAAGAAAACATGAGGCGTCGATTATTCTGTGCTTCGGTTCCTGGAATATGAACCCTATGTTATAACCTTAAAGACAAATTTCCTTTTGCACTTGTTTAAAGGAGCGTGGTCATCATCTATTGGTTTACCTGAATGCTCCATGCCCCCGACGCCAACTCGCGTTCCTTCGGGATGGTTCTATGGCCAACCGTAACAATATGTTAAGGTGGTCAGACGGGCTGATGCCCAGTTGATGGTAGAAGGCTCCCTTCGCCGATAACACTAGCACTATAGTACCGAGACACACAACAGCACATCCCTTGCTCTTCTGTAAGGGGATCGTTGCTGCCGCCAGACGGACCGATGCAATGAATGCGAAATTCAGTATTCCATTCCACTACTTGCCTATGCTCTATGAAAAGGTCATTTCCAAATTAGGCCCTGCTGGGAATCAAAACCGGAACCGCTGAGACAGAACATCAATCGGGAACTTTAACCACTTTAACACTGCGTGTTATAAATTATCATCTATCTGTTGAGTTATTGTTATTATTATTATTAAATCCACTTGTACGTCATTCGGCAAGACACCCTGTCTATAATAATAATAAGTCGTCACGTCAGCCTACATATTTGCGTCAAGAGGAGTGTCACCCACGGCGGCGGCACGACTTTGTGGACGAGATTATCTAACACGTGACGAGATATAATACGTGCCCGATATATATACGTGACTTACAGGTGACGTTTTGCGTGACCGAGTTCAGCGATGGAACCGATACGACTTTTGAAATTTGTGTTTTTTAATTTAAACCCTGTCATATGAACCAAAGCATAGATTAAAGGTTTGATAATTCATACTAATACCATAGTTTCATCATCAGCACCATCATCTAAGGATATAGATCCAGTAGGACCAGTCCGAAGCAGCTTGAATATAAGAGCTTAATTCAAGCTTAATTCAAGCAGCTTAATTATTTCATACTTTATCAAAAAATAAATAAATATTCAATTAATTTATTACGTATATTATTTTTTAAATGAGTGAGTGAGTAAGCGATCCCAGAGCCCATTCTACTGTAGTCGGCAGCGCACTTGCAGCAGGTGTGGCGTTGCCGTTGCTTGTGTTATAGGCGATGGTAACCACTTAAATGGACCGTCAGCCTGTTATAAAAAAAAACAGTAGTATGCTTAATTGAAGAGGTAGCTTGTGCAGCTTTATGCACGTTTTTATGACAAAAAGCGGCAGACAGGCTGACGGTGGATTGTCATGGCTTAATTGTACTCGCCTAGAAAGCTTAAAAGCAATGCATGTAGTTAAGTTTGGTATGAAACTGTTTAAAAGTTTAATTTTCTAAAATATGTATGTAACATAATTATGCTTACATTGGGAAATCGCAATATTTGAAAATTTTGAGGTTTACATTGAGATTGTAAATAAATTGTAGTTTTTCAATATGAGAAACGCAGTTATAAACCATAACGTAAAAAATAATTAGATTAGAAAAAGGAATTATTTGAGCTTATAAAACGTAGTGACATCTGTGTATACCGAACGTAACTAACATAACTTTCGTTGGACCACGTGACATCTGAGTATGCAGAATGTAACTAAAAATCAAAATCAAAATATTTATTTATCAATTAGGTTTCTCCAAGAAACTCTTATGATCGTCATTTAGATTTACCAGCCAGGGTTTCGGAAAAAAGCCAAGATGACGATCCTGAGAAGAAACCCCGAAAGAAACTCAGGATACTATTCTTTTTGTCACTTTATGAGCTCCGAAATCAGGCTTTAAATCCAGACTTCATTGTCGTTTAAATAATCAGTGACCTTATAATAATATATAAAGTTCTATTGACACAAGGAAAACTTTGTACATTAAATTTTTTACGTTCAAAGGAATGTTCCAGTCCCTACGTCGGAGCTGACACACACACACTTTTTTTATTTATCTTGTGGGGCTTAAGAAGTTCTATTGTGAATTAAATATTTTTTGGATCAAATTCAATTTTATTTTCAAAACGATAGTACTTGTGTCATTTTAGACGAATTTAGTGTTGACCAACTGCGATTTAAGACCATATGCGACGAAATAGTGAGGAACAATAAACCTTTCAAAATAATCAGTATAATGACAGGATTTAGTTTAAGGCAGGAAATTAAAGTTAAATACAGATCAAGCCGAACAGCAATATTAGTTATTCATTACGTGTTCAGAACCCAGTATGATGAATAGGAGTAAAAATATCACACTGAAATTGTTAAGAGCTGTCAAATAGGTTGAAATCAAATTTAGAATTCAATCTGCATCAGCTATCTATAGTTATAAATAATACCTATATCCACATCCAATTACGCTCACTGTCGGTCTGTCTGTTACACAAAGAGTTTCACCGCGAGGGGGTTGCAGCGGGGTGGGGATAGAAAGGGAGGGACGAGGGGAGAGGGCTATTGACGAAAAATCGGACGTAAAATTGAAACGAGTCCTTAACACAATATAAGGGTCCAACAGTATGGAAAGTTGAGTTCTCAGAAATTGTACTTCAAATACCATGCGTACCAAGTCGCGGGCACAACTAGTTAACTATATGTAGGTAAAATGCATAAGTGAATCAAAATCTATTCTCACTTATGCACTGTTTTTTTTTTTATGTTAAGATCGGCAGACAGACTGACGGTCCACTTGATGGTAGGTGGCTACCGTCGCCTATAACACAAGCAACGCCAAAGCTGCTGCAAGTACGCTGCCGACTACAGTAGGATTAAGGATGAGTGATTAGAAGTGGATAGGGAAATGGGCTCTGGCATCCCTTACTCACTCACTGAAACACCACAGCACGAGTGCTGTTATTTCACGGTGGTCTTCTGTAAGGGGGTGGTTACTGCCGCCAGACGGGCTGCCCAAATGACTGCGAAAACGCAGTGTGCCCTGCCACTACTTTCCAAATCCAGACCAGAGCCAAATTTGAAAAGTTGATTTTTCAAAGTTGATCCTGTCTGGAATCGAATCCGGGAACCCTAAAACAGAGTGTTAAGGTAAGCACCCTAACCACTCATCCAACGGGCTCGTCAACACTGTATTAAAAGAGCTCCCAAAAGAAAAAAATAAAATAAAATAAATACTTACTGGCTTCTAAATTTTTCTACACATTAGATGAATAGAAAATGACATTTTATGTTATTATTTGTAATTGTATTATAAAAACGGGACAAATGCGAGTTGAACTCGCGTGAAGAGGGTTCCGTACGGTGTTACCTATCCGCACAATATTGAGTGATTTACCATGTTATTTTAATATCATCATGGACTTCTTCAGGTTTTCCTATAATCTATAAGTAGAAAACTAATTTCTGTATATATTTTTTTCAAAAATTCAGTAGTTTCGGAGATTAGGGGGATAACTTGGAAACTATTAATTTTAAAATTACAAAAGATTTAAGATTTACTTAAATACATTTAAGATCTTCACAACAAGACCTTCCATTTGATATGTCACACGATGCAGTTTTCAAATTTTTTTTATTTTTTTATTTTCCATCTTCCCCTCAAAAATGACCTCCTATATACAGATTTCATCTATTCACGTCACACCTCTGCGTTTGGGTCACAGAAATTGATATGTGTACCAAATTTCAACTTAATCGGTCTAGTAGATTCCGAGATAATTGACTGTGACGGACCGACAGACGGACACACGAGTGATCCTATAAGGGTTCCATTTTTTTATTCAGACGTACGGAACCCTAAAAACCATTATTTGCACGTCCTTACAAATAGCAGAATATGTATACGCTCATACACCGTTTCAATGTTGTTATACTGTGACCGAAGTGAAAACGGAACAAATTGATGGCCCTCACACTTGTATATCCTCACTTCCAACACTGTCAAATTTATTAATTGAGGTTTACACTGAGGATCAGAGAGGAATCACTCATGAAATGACCTTTTGTTTATGTGTAGCATCATAATAAGAAACACCACAGATGCTGCAATTGCGCCGCCAACTAAATCAGTAGGATTAAGGATAAGGGATTGGGAAGGGTTAGGGAAATTATCTGCCGACTTGTTTATTTTTAGGGTTCCGTACGTCCGATTAAAAAACCGGAACCCTTATAGGATCACTCGTGTGTCTCGGAATCTACTAGACCGATTAAGTTGAAATTTGGTACACATATCAATTTCTGTGACCCAAACGCAGAGGTGTGACGTGAAGAAAACTGTATATGGGAGGTCATTTTTTGGGGGGAAGGAAGAAAATTTAAAAAATAATAATTAGAAAACTGCATCGTGGGACATATCAAATGGAAGGTCATGTTATGAGTATCTTAAATATATTTTTTTTTTGTAATTTTAAAATGAATAGTTTCCAAGTTATTCAAGAAAATAGACGAAAATTGACAATTCCCCCCCCCCCTTATCTCCGAAACTACTGGGCCTAAAATTTTGAAAAAAATACAGAAATTAGTTTTCTACTTATAGATTATAGGAAAACCTATAAGAAGTCCATGATATTAAAATAACATGGTAAATCACTCAATATTGTGCGGATAGGTAACATCGTACGGAACCCTCTTCACGCGAGTTCAGCTCGCACTTGTCCCGTTTTTAGAACTAACAATGTATATTACATAAATAATAATATTTGTAATAATCGATAGGTACACGTAATAAAACAATCGTAATATTATTATGAGAGGGCGATAAAACTTATTTTATGGCTCCCCTAAAATCTATATATCTATCTATATCCTATATACTATATCTATTCTTGTTCTATCTATATCTACATATATAGTCCAAGAAATTAAATACGAATGTGAGAGAAGTACCTGAATTTTTGATATAAGTTACTTTGAAGGATCTAAAAACGAACTGTAAAAGTTTTTTTCAAAACAACCCCCGAGAAGTTAAAAAAATATGCGTTTTTTTAAATTTTGGAAAAACTGTAAGAACTAGAAAAAAGATAATAAAAGTATAATAAATATAAATCTTCAAATAAAAGTATAATAAATATTATATTATATGCCTATAATAAAATCGTAAACGAGCCGTGTCAGTACATAAAACATTTTTTTCTTAAAAAGAAAAATGTACACATTGTACTTATGTTAGCGAAGTCAAAAAAAGTTTTACAAATTTTTGTCTTCTTGTCTGTGCATTTGTGCGCGCTAATCTCAAAAATGGCTTAACCGATTTGAATGCGGTTTTCACTGCTGTATTATAGCAAGCTTCCTGCAACATTTAGTGTTTGTTTCATTCCAATCGGTTTACAAAATCGCTATACCAAATACCACGCGTACGAAGTTGCAGGCTCAGCTAGTAATTAAATAAAATTTATTTTAATATTGTTGATTGTTTGTTGTAATACACAGTTTAGTAACTGTAACAATAGATGGCGCTGTTTATTTATTGGAAAGCGCTATGAAAGAATTATGTAGAAAATTTTAAAAAGATATACTTAACCAGGAAAAGAAGGATTTAGATTTGTATTTCTAATTATTAACCTAGCTTTAGCCTGCGACTTTGTGTGCTTGGAAATTGTTTCTATTTATACTTCTTCGGGAATTCTTCAAAATTTCGACATAAAGAGTACTCTAGAAAAAGTGAAGCCTTTATAACTAATTCTTGTGTAAGTAAATAGCTTAATTCTCACGTAGAATTACATTTTCATACCTTGAGATGAATTCTAGGCGCCCAAGTCAATGGCATCAGCTAGAAAATAATAAACACGGCCACAACTCTGTTTACTCTGTGTCCCGTCTGTGTATTAACCGAAGTGGTCTGTAACTGCTGGGCTACTTTCCACTCCTGGGTCACTGCCTCTTTTCTCTGTGAAGGAAGGTGGACTAGCAAGGTTAAAACTGGGTCCAGCAGTGAGACCACCAGCCGATTTATTAAAATTTACAAAGGCAGTCGGTTCTAAGGGAACGCATTCTCTTCCCTTAGCGTTATTTTTGACTTCCCCTTTTTTGTCTATAGGTAATGGCGTGATGAGCTGTTTCTCTGCTGACTTTTTCTAAACCATCCAACGAATTTTGATGCGGTTTTCACTAATGAAAAGAGCGTAAACGAGAAAGTTTGCAGAAAAAAATATGGACGTGCACTAGAGTCAGAAGTGAATCAGTACTTCTTTGGCGAACAAATAATGTCAGAGAGATAGAATCGTTACAAGAAGCATAAAGTGATTGTTACATTGAAGCGTTACACAAAATTCGAAATTGAAATTTCACTGTCATTGGGGGCCTAAAATTTTTTTTTTTTTGTTAAGATCGGCAGACAGGCTGACGGTCCACTTGATGGTGGACCGTTAGCCACCATCAAGTGGTGGCTACCATCGCCTATACACAAGCAACGTCACAGCCGGTGCCGGGTAATAGATTTTATAATTGCTTAATTTATTTGGATTATATATAAGTTGCTTAGTAAGCTATGGAGAAGGCAATACTTGGCCATTTTTTAAGGGACATGAAGACCAACGTAGTCGGCATCAACTGAAGCGGAAGAACGACTTTGTGATGGCCAACCATAGTAGGATTAAGGACCCTTATTGGGAAAGCATAGGAAATAGGCTCTGACATCCCTTACTCGCTCACCGAAACACAACAGCACAAGTGCTGTTATTTCACGGCCGTCTTCTATAATACATCATTGTAATTTGTTAAATTGCTTTTTTTATTTTATTTCGCCATAAACTGACAAAAAATTATGGCGATGAGATGCCAGTAGTAATTTATGTAATATTTTATCGAAGGCGCGTCTACTGATCCAATGATCGGGCGAATATTAATTCGTGATAGCGATTGCTCGGTTTGCCCTATAAACTTAAAATTTAACTCCTAACATTATACAGACCACCAAAATTACGTTACAGGCGTTCTGTTATAGCAAGTCGTGGTAGCCGGGAGGGGTGGCTACATTTTTGTTTAAATTATACTGGATGTGACAAATAATTACCTAAAAAATCTTGAAAGAATGCAAAAATTGGCTTACTCTGCATGCGTCAGTAATCATTTGGGCAACCAGTCTGATATCACCACATATAATTAACTCCATACAGAACACCGGCGTTTGCTATTGTAGGTTAAGCCACTTCTGAGAACACAGCGCTCAAACGCACAGATAAACAGACAGATATTCTAAAAAAATATTTATTTGACCTTGGTAACGTACTCGTATATATCGCACCTTTAGGACGAAAACGACCTAATCCAAAAAAGTCACTTTTGAGAAAATCGCAAAAGAAGAATGTAAAATAAGACCCTTTCGTATTCTTTTGATAAATGTTCAATAATTATTTATGTGATTGCTATAGTTAAAGTTGCAAATTGGAGTGAACATATTAAGCTATTATTTGTTTAAAAAAAAGATCAAAATCAGTGAGTATTTTTGAAAATAACGAAATATATATTTAATGTGTCGTTATGTGACCGAAAAATAAAAAAAACTTTCATACAGTTAAGACTTATGCCTTTTTTTTACCTAATAAATTTCTGGATCTTTGACCGTTGAAGTTTTGTGTCTTTTTCTTATTTATATTATGGAGTACGTTTTTAACATTTTCATTAATAAGTCTATTCTCCAGGTACATTGTTTACCTACTTTTAACAGTTGGGTCACATAAGTAAAAAAAAAAACAAACAAAATCGTTTATAAAAACCGCATAATAGCGGTTTTTACATCATAAGAATATCTCCTTATAACATTAAGAAAAATGAAACATCTTAAACATTATTATTCATCAGTAACGATTGAAATATGAATAATTAATAATATAATTATTGTAAATCATAAATAAAAATAACCCTATTATTATGATTATTAAAGGCATTATATTTATTATATATTTATTATAGCATTATATTTTCTTAAAATTAAACTTGCAATATTATCTTATCTTATAGACACCCAAAAATAGCAACAATAATATAAATTGTCTTCATTATTTGTAACTATACCGTAATTTATAATATTTTTTAAAATTTAAACTTAATATTTATTTTTTATTTATTTATTTAGACCAATTATTTATTTATTTAAATCGACTTAATTTTATATTGGGAAGATTTCTTTGGGTAAAGTTATTCTAACAAAGAAATCCCAAGGACACCCCAGCAGTACCCAAAAGAAGCAACAAATCAACAATTCTTGAATAAAGTATTTCTGTAAGTACAAACTATACTCAACTTGCAATTGCAATTGAATAAAGCGAAAAACTGTACTCAACTCGCAATTGAGCATCATTTCTTAATAAATGATACAGTCTTAATCATTTAAAAGAGATTTATAATAAACTGTATAGAAACTAGGTACTTTTTAAATTTTATTTTTGAATGCTTTAGGAATTGAAAACTCTTCTAAGCTTGGCATTTTTTTCTTTACTTCTCATTTATGATCCAATCTTATTCGCTCCTCCTTTCCCCTATGTCTCATCCCAAAAATAATTGAACACGTCATCATAAGCGCTTACTTCCATTATCCCTTATTACTTTTGTTATCCCTCTTTTCTGATATCTGAGCCAGCTTAGTCATAGTTTTGAAATGTAATAAAAAGAACTTGATTCTCCAACTGGACATTGTATGACTGCTTGTAAATTGTACACTATGTAAATATTACCTCATCAATATTCTGGCGGTTATTCTTTTTTTCTAGACTAGATACGTTTTTCTCCTTCAAATGATTATCGTATTATTCTGTTACTTTTTGTGATCCGTTAATACAGATCACATAGATCTTTTTTTGGTTGAAAAAACCCTAATTAAAGTTATTATTAAATACGTATAATTGGTTGTACAGCCAGTACTGAACTTGGACTTTGTTTGGATCTCTTGTTTCTGTAAAGTCTCTCCAAAGATCTTTTACAGTTTTGCCTCCATCAATGAACTCTGTAGAACTGGATGCTCTAACATAATGTGATTCAATCCTTGGAATTGAATTTAAATAGTTGTCGATGTCTTTTATAATAGCATCATCTATTTTTTTTCCGGAATTATTGGTTTTTTCTTTTACAGTTCTAATTTGCCTATCTATTATATCTAAAGTCCTAATGAAATACGTTTTGAAAACGCGGATCCTCAGATTTTCAACAGTAAAAAAATGTATTATTTGTTACTCTAGGTTTAATAGCATTGGTATATTTGTATTTTGATGAAACTTCCATCATACATTTTTTATTGATCTGCCTCCATGTAGCTGGGTTACGCTATCGTTTTCTAGAGATTCTATTAGCTTTATTAAATTCTTTAGCGTTGCTTTTCTCTGGATGAAGTATCGATTGCGGTATGGAAGCTTTTCAGAATTTGGTTTTAATCTTGAAATGAGGGGTCGTCATCACTTCTGTCTGGGTCGCTTTCAGGTGCATTGACAGATGATATGCAATAATTAGGCCGCCCGTTCATATTACCTCTACCACTTCTCGTACTTAATTGGTGGGCAACGGCATCGTTAGCAATAGTTTGACTGAACTTAGAAACCGAATTATCTTCGACAGTATCAGTATCAGACTGGAACATGAACTTGATGAAGATGAACTACTAGAAGATGATCTTTTTTTTTGCTACTTAGTCTACTGGTGTATCTATATTTCGTAAGTTGAGTTGACGCATTTCAAACTCCTTGTGGAGATTCTGCCTCGTAGTTGTCCTGGTTGTCAATTAGTTGTTGCCAAAAAAAGTATAGGATGTTCACTGAAATATTAGTGAGATATAAGCTGAACTACCTGCGAAATTATTCAGATTTGACATATTGTTCCTCACCATTGAACCATTGAAGTTGCTATTATTGGTATCAATATTTGATGGGTGGATTTAATAAATTTAATAAATGATGGAGGAATTTAATAAATTATTCTCTTACTCTTTTATTTTACTTTTGTTTCTACTTGGCAATTTCGTATAGACCTTTTCGTTTTGATTTTTCATTTTCCTGAGAAAATACGAAATATATTTATTTATTTATCAGCACACCTAAAGCTTAACAATACTTTAATTATGTACATTGAAATAACAGATATGGATTGGTTATATAAAATTTGGATACAGAAAAAAATTACAAATGCTAAGTTATCACTTACTATTGAAACCTCTTTGCTGCTGTTGAGCTCTCTGCATAGTAAACATTTATTTTCTAAAGAATTAGGAGACAAATTCTCTTTCATTTTACTGCCCAGTTATTCCTATAAAAAAGTAAGGCTTCCAAGTGAAAATTTAAATTTATGCAATTCAAATATATTTAGAAAATAAAAAATCTGAGTTAGGTATAAAGACTATTAATATGCGCTTTATTACCTCCTTGGTTGTCTGTTTAAAAGCATGAAATAATATAATTGTCCCTCCTTTTTGTCATTTTTTAATTTTCAAATTACTTTTTCTTCAAATATTCTGGTAGTAGGAAAGTACTCATAAAATGACACATTTACTATTAAATCAGCTTCTTTGCCAAGCAACAAACTAAAAAAACAGACCCAATAATTAATAAGACAGAAACAACAAAGATTCGATTAATATGGTAAAGGCAAAACTCTCAATCAGTTAGATCATATAACCAAATTTGTTTTTTTATTCATTAATGAAATGACATAAACATAAATCGGTTTCTAAATTATCGGAAATTTCAATAATAAAATAACATAATTTTGAATATGTCGTTAAAGATATTGGTATTGTCGAAATAAAAGAATCACAAAACTAAATTGGTCGGATTAGTTCTAAAGTAACTAAAGGAAACGTACCGTTGATATCAGAATGAAAACGACCGAATCAGAAATCGGTCACTACTTTTTTGTCTGTTCAAAGTACTCTCCAAAGCAATGCCAACACAATACTGATTGCGTCGCTTTCGCACTAACACATGTCTAAATTTCTTCAAGAGTAAAAGAGACCAATATAACCATTACGTCCCGTTCCCGCCCGAATCTGACGTTCTTTTAACTACAGAAAGATAGATAAAGTTATTTTAAGTCGTTTCTCAACCATAACTCATTTCTTGAATTTTTTGAGATGAGTCGTTTTCGTCCTAAAGGTGCGATATAACGTGTGTTGATGCCAATTAATTTAAATTAATTAATAGTAGTTTGCGGTGGTATGTGCTCTCTCACTCGCACCATATACCAATCCATGTATCTCTCATCACAGCAAGCCGCGCAAGCGGCCACTTTAAAACCGCAGTCTAAGAAAAACATCACAACAATAACACCGGTAGGCTCATCCGCCGATCTCAACCAGCGAGATTAGAATTTATTTCATCCCCTAATGTTATCAGGCAATTGTGCTTGTAGTTTATCTATTTGGTCACGCTTCCCGCTCTATGAGTGTAATCATTGAAGTGGTGAAGTGCTGGAGTTTCCGGACTCTGTGTTTAACGGGCCCGTTGCAATCTTCGCCGCCGGAGGACCAGGAACTTGATGATTCAAGAGGTATGTGACAGATTTTCCTTCATTTCTTCGTCCTTTGATTACATGTACCACCAACGAAAAATACACTCCACTTTTATAATTGCTTGGCGTGATTAACGTTGGACACTTTTTATATGTAGAAAAAGCACTGAATTCGCGTCACGCGACACACTCAGAGGCTCTAGTATGAGTTTACGATACTACACCAATACTACACTCGCTAGCGAGAACGTAAAACTTTTGTATGGGAAATCGTGAACTGTCAATGTCAAATTATCAATTTTCCATATAAATGTTTTACGCTCTCGCTAGCGAGTGTAGTATCGTAAACTCATGCTAGAGCCACGGATAAACAGATGTGAGTCGATATGCAAGCTCGTAGGTACCGCTAGCGTCTATGCTAAATGTTAGGTCTCGTGTCGATGACAAAATATTAGACTAGATGGCGCATTTAATAACACATTTATTATTATGAACTTTAATTCAAACGTAATATGGCGGTAGGCATATCAATTGAGTTCATAAACTGAGTTCACTTCAGGACTTTACACTTCTGACGTGCAGTCCTGCGGTTGATAAGTTTTTTTTATGTTCGCTTCGGACGGTTGTTCGGAGGGTTCGCTAGATGGCAGGTGCCTACGATTGCCTATAACACAAGCAACCCTACAGGTACTGCAGGTGTGTTGCCGACTGCATTAGGATTAAGGATAAGGGATTAGGAAGCACAAGCGCTGTTATTTCATGGATGTCTTCTGTAAGGGCTTGGTTACTGCTAATAGATGGGCTACCTAAAAGACTGCAAAACGCAATGTGCCCTACCAATGCTTGCTAAATCTAGCTAAACCAAAGCCAACTTTAAAAAAAATTCATTTCCAATATTGACCCAGCCGGTATTCGAACCCGGGGACCCTAGAACAGAGCGTTAAAGCAAGCATTCTAACCACTCATCCAACGGGCTCAAAGAGAGAGATGTATGTTACATATCTCCAGAATACCGTTATACCATACTCCAAGACACAAAGTATAGTAAAGTGCGTTCATGAAGACAGTCAAAGTAGTTGATGATTGTAGTTGATGATTGTAGGTGTGATTTATTGAAGAATCATGAATTAAAATCCAATGTTTATTTGTAGGCCATATCTAGTACGTTCTAATGTCTGTGTAAATATTTAATGCCGACCACTCGCTCCTCTTATTTCATGTCTAATACAATTAGAAGGATCCTCACTTTGAAGTCATTCTATCTCAACTCCGGGGCTTTTTGGACGCGAGCAAGAAGAGAAAAGGCGTTCACCGTAATGTAATATGTACAAAATTCAATAATTCCCATCTGATATTTTTTACCTATGTATTTATTTATTCGATGTATCTACATGTATGTATATATACATATATGTGAGGAGGATTTGTCAGGTTCCCCCGGGCCGATATCTTATATATAAAAATGAATCCCTATTTCTCCTGGTCACGGCATCACGCGTGAACGGGTAGACCGATTTTAATTCGGTTTTCGCTAATGGAAAGAGGGATAAACGGGGAATGTTTTAGGGTATATAAAAATTGCACGCCGGGCGAAGCCGGGGGCGGGTCGCTAGTTTAAAATAAAAATGCGTGTATTGAATCACTAGAGTGTTCATTATATATCTCCGCACTGCACCGCATACACAGGGTTTTACAAAATAAATCCACACTTAAAAATAACATTATCAAAACCTCGAGATTGATCATCTCTAAACAAATCTTAACAAAACACTTAAATAAGTACTCCACAGTCCTACTAATTTTTCTGTTTTACACAACAATGCCACAGACAATTAGTGGCTGTCGCCACATATGTATATTATTTATGTGTGTATATATATATATGTCTAGCACCTCAGCACAATGCTGAGCCACTATCCGATTCCGTACAATTTTAGGGTTCCGTACGTCCGAATAAAAAAACGGAAGGATCACTCGTGTTTCCGTCTGTCCGTCGCTCACAGTCAATTATTTCCTAATCTACTAGACCGATTAAGTTGAAATTTAGTACACATATCAATTTCTGTGACCCAAACGCCGAGATGTGACGTGAATAGATTAAATCTGGATATGGGAGGTAATTTTGGGGGGGAAGGTGGAAAAATTTTTGAAAACTGCATCGTGTGACATATCAAATGGAAGGTCTTGTTGTGAAGATCTTAAATGTATTTCCAAGTTATTCAAGAAAATAGACGAAAATTTTCCTTCTCCGAAACTACTGAACCTAAAATTTTGAAAAAAAATACAGAAATTAGTTTTCTACTTATAGATTATAGGAAAACCTATAAGAAGTCCATGATATTAAAATAACATGGTAAATCACTCAATATTGTGCGGATAGGTAACATCGTACGGAACCCTCTTCACGCGAGGACAACTCGCACTTGAAGTTTTTTTTTTATTAATTTCTGTCCTGTTCTTGTATATAACGCGTCTTTCGTGCAATGAATAAAAGTCTTCCTTTCTTCTTTCTTTTTTTACAATATACTTAAGACTTATCTTTTACTAGCTTTAGCTAGCAACTTCGTACGCACCCCACTTCCTTAAGCATCCCTGTATCCCTGGAAATGTGTATGTCAAATGTCATGCTGTTATTTCAGGGTCGTTTTCTGTAAGAGGGTGGTTACACCCGCCATACGAGCTGCCCAAGTGACTACAAAACGCAATGTGCCCTGCCCTACTTGAAACATCACATAACTTATTTGAAAAGGAAATTTTTATTAATGAGAAGGTGTGACAAGCAGATTCACTTTATGGAGATGGTGACCGTCGCCTGTATCACAAGTAGGACATATGTAGAGGATGAGGTAGGAATAAATGGGAACAAGCCTTGGAATGCCAAGCCTCAAAGGGGGAGATTCGGAACAAATGGAGCACTGCCAACACCTTGATTTTAAAAAAGTAGCTTTTATATTAAACGCGACTTAATTATGAAACATGGGATTTTCTCTCATCATCATATCGCCTAGAATTTATCTAAAGGTTTGAAAATTTCATTCACAAGGAATAGTTATAAAAGCTGCGCTTTTTCTAGAGTACTCTTCATGCAAAATTTTGAAGAACTAAGTATAAGTTCCCGAAGAAACTAAGTATACCTAAGCAGAAACGAATTCCAAGCACAAAAAGTCGCAGCTAAAACTAGTCTAATAATCTCTATATATAAAAATGAATGCCCATTTCCCTTAGTAAACGCCATCACGTGTGAACGGGTAGACCGATTATAATTCGGTTTTCACTAATGGAAAGAGGGATAAACGGGAAATGTTCTTATATATAAAAATTGCACCCCGGGCGAAGCCGGGGGCGGGTCGTTAGTTGAAAATACAAATCTGTAAATCGTTATTTTCCTGTTCAAGTATATATATATTTTTTTATTTTCTAAATATTCTTTCGTAGCGCTTTCCAATAAATAAACAGCGCTATCTATTCTCATAGTTAATAAACTGTGTATTATGTACGTATTTATTATATACAAACAATCAGCTTTCGAACATATAACAAAAGCCTAAAGCTTGACAGTTTTCTAACAATCTGTATAGCGACAAATTTGAAATATTTTCTTGCGACAACCGGTTACGATGAAGCAACGCTTAGGCGTTGCTCCAGAATAAGTTCAATCTATTTGTGAAAACCGCATGATAATATGTATAGTAGTTTCGGAGATTAGAGTGAATAAACAAACTGGTAAACTACACTTAAATTTATTTAAGACACTTAAATTTATTTAAGACGCAACTTCGTACGCGTGGTATTCGGTATAGCGCGTAACTTTATTGTGTGTAAGCCGATTGGAATGAAACAAACATCAAATGTTACGGGAAGCATGCTACAATGTAGCAGTGAAAACCGCATTCAAATCGGTTAAGCCCTTTCTGAGGTTAGCGTGAATATACGCACAGACAAACAGACAAAAATTCCAAAAACTTTTTGACTTTGGTAACATTCGTTTTTTAACTATAAATTGTTTTTAGGAAAAAATATTTAAATGTGCAGACACGGATTCTGTTATACGATATGTATAGACTATCTGAACCCGCGGCCACGCTTCTCTGCGGCGTGCGCGATGTAGGTACTGGACAGTGTTCATATATAACATTTTTTTTCTTAAATAAAAGTAGTCTATGTTACTCTTTATGACAGCGGTTATCTATCAGTGAAAGTCCTGTCAAAATCGGTCGAGATATTTCGGAGTATAACCGGAACAAACAGACAATTTTTTTTATAAGTTGTAAAAATAAAAAGCAGTTGTTTTGACATTACAAACAAACACTTCAATTTTATTTTTATGGGTGTAGTGGATTTATTCGCCTAATAAGAGAATTGTAATAACCTAATTGCTTCCACTAGGACGAGGTTCAATGGCGAGTTTAAATTTGTGATCCCTTTGTTTGCGGCCGACCAGTATTTACATGTAAAAAATAAGGTAGCGAAAGTTCCAAACTAATTTCCATAAAATTGACAACTATATTTACTGGATTTCATGCCATTTTGAACCGTAATCGCTTTAGCATAAGACATGTTTTCGGTTCGATATAATTTCGCAAGTTGCGGAAGACAAACGATGTTTGTCAATGAAAGGGTCGGGCCGCGGGTGGCCCGGGGTCAATCGGGCCCTAATAAAATCAATATTTGCATGTCAAAGTGAATGTTTTCATAGTTATGAACGGAGTCAAATTGCCTTAATAACCGCTTATTGACATCGCAATATGCAGATTTTTTTAATGTTAAGGTCGACAGACAGGCTGACAGGCTGGGAAAGGAAAGGGAAATGGGCTCTGGCATCCCTTACTCACTCACCGACACACAGCAGCACACATGCTGTTACTGCCGCCAGACGGGCTGTCCAAACTTTGAAAATATTATACAATTTTTTTTTTCGTTTTCAGCAATTATATATTCAGCAAATATATTAGTAGATATATTGATGAACCTATTGCAGGCAGGGTCTACTTTGGAAATAGTATATTTCATTACAAGTGCGGAAAGGCTGTCATTGCAAAGAGTTCCGACAAATGTCTACCCGAGCCGAGGCGCAGCCGAAGGCGAGGGTTGACAGTCGGAACAAGTTGCAATGACGGTTCCGCACGTGTACTGAACGACTATTTTTAATACAGTTGCGAAAAAATGAAGCAAGTTAATAAAACAAACAACTAAACTCGCAAAGAAAATTTCTGGAAAATGGCGCCAACCATAGAATATAAGCAGAGATTTTTTTTCTTCAACCATTCTGGTAGGCAAAGGAAACTATGCCCATACAGCCAAGTCTTCAGTAGAATTTTTTTATTGATTTGAAATGAAAATGAAATTTAATGAGATGAAATGAAATGAAACCCAACCTAACTCATTAAATCAAATCATTAAATCTGATATTGAAACAAATTCGTAGCTTCTTTTTAGAAATATACGTATTTGCATGAATCATAAAAACTTTTTAGTAAAAACTTCATGGTTGGTTTTTCTTTTTAATAGACATTATTTTGACAGTTGGGAAAGAGAACGCACGAGTGCGGGAAAGGTAAAAAAAAAGCACGAGTGTGTAATAGCCCACATCCCGAACGCTATACGTCCCTGCAATACGCCACTTTTTGAGCAACTGTATTAAAAAGAACTTTTCAAAATTGGCTCAAGGACTGCGTTTTGCAGTCATTAATTGAACAGCCATCTGAAGACAACCAAGTGAAATAACAGCACATGTGCTGTTCTATTTTCGTAAGTGAGTAAGGGATTCCAGAGCCCAATTTCCTATGCCTATTAGCTGCTGAGTTTATTAGGATTGACGTGACCAAATCGTAAGTTGTAAAAGGCGAAAGTAATATATGCATGAGATAATATGTTATCTGTTTTGAAGTTAATTTTGTGATAAAAAACGGGACAAGTGCGAGTTGAACTCGTGCGAAGAGGGTTCCGTACGATGTTACCTATCCGCACAATATTGAGTGATGTACCATGTTTTTTTAATATCATGGACTTCTTACAGGTTTTCCTATAATCTATAAGTAGAAAACTAATTTCTGTATTTTTTTTTTCAAAATTTTAGGTTCAGTAGTATCGGAGATAAGGGAGGGAATGGTCAATTTTCGTCAATTTTTTTGATTAACTTGGAAACTATTTTTATTTTAAAATTACAAAAAATATTTATTTAAGATTTTCACAACAAGAACTTCCATTTTATGTGTCACACAATGCAGTTCTCAATTTTTTTTTATTTTCCACCTTCCCCCCAAAAATGACCTCCCATATACAGATTTCATCTATTCAAGTCACACCTGTGCGTTTAGGTCACAGAATTTGATATGTGTACCAAATTTCAACTTAATCGGTCTAGTAGATTGACTGTGAGCGAGGGACAGACAGACACACGAGTGATCCCATAAGGGTTCCGTTTTTTTATTCGGACGTACAGAACCCTAAACATAAGGAATTCCTTATTAACACAACACGAGTAGTTGTATAACGACAATTTAAAGTACCAAAATATCCTTATTCCGCATAATTTGAATCGGAAGCAGTCAATGATAGTTGAAGCCACAAAACGCGAGACCGCCCTCGGCAGTCGGCGCTGTTAAGTTAATTACGTGAAATTACAAGGCACTTTCACACTGCACCACTGATTTAACATTGCTATTCCCGCCGTGTCCTCGTCTGCCCGACTCCCGACTCCCGAATCCTCCCTCCCTCGGGAGCGCTAAAGCAACCCTAAACAAGTGGACACACTCGACTATAACTGGAAATGTCAACATTTTATTTGGTACCTACCTTATTGCTTTATTTTTTTACACATATTAAATTTTATTTTCTTAATGGGTTCAGCAGCAGCACTTGTGCTGTTCCCTATAAATCTTTGGGTTTATCGTAAAGAATTGATGTCTAATGTCTGTTTGTTAAAAGTGTCAACCACTCAAACCAATATCGCTTTTATCCTAGGGGATCGAATTTTTTATTCTTATTTTTAGATAAAAAGTAGGAATACTATCTCCTTGGTATTTCATTTTAATTTTCTTGTATTGGTTTGAATTTTTTTATACTTTTGATTGAACCTCAGCTTATCTGTTACTTTATATCTTAAAAAATGCCTTCTGATAAACCTTATAGTAATCTCTAAATATAAAGTGCGTTCGTACATTTCATATTGAAGATGGGACCAATACATCCCCCAACCCCTTTCTATCCCACCCCCCTCATTGTACGAACCAGGCTATATCCAGTGGGTTTTAATTAAATGGTCTCGTGTGCAAGCATCAATAATCGTAAATCATGAATAGCGGAAACAATTTTCAAATGAGTTCAACGAATGGAAAATTAATGGTGTCTTTTTTTTAAATTAATTTATTAAGTTTAATCCATAGTGAATGTAGAAAATTACTGTTTTGTTTTATTTAAAACGAAAAATAGCTTTTTCGTTTTATCTTGAAAAAAGTGCTATTTAATTACTACTATTATAATTACTATTGGGTTTTTTTTTCTGTAAAGGTTGGCATGCAAGGTGATGGTCCACTTATGGTGGTGCCTATAACACATCCATAGATCCTGAAAGTGCAGTGTAGGATAAAGGGCAACGGAAGTTAGCATAGAAATAGACAGACAGCGATTTGTAACATACCTATACTCACATAATATATACATATTACTATATTCTATAATATGTATATGTAATTCGTTTGTGTAATAAAATCGTATATTAGACTTTTAATTC
Source organism: Bembecia ichneumoniformis (assembly GCA_910589475.2). Classification (NCBI taxonomy): domain Eukaryota; kingdom Metazoa; phylum Arthropoda; class Insecta; order Lepidoptera; family Sesiidae; genus Bembecia; species Bembecia ichneumoniformis. Next base: position 392,067 of record OU342546.1, read on the forward strand.
TTTTTTACAAATGAAACAACTTCCAATGAAAAATCTTCCAAAATTCGAATTCAAAATATGATAAAAAAAAATGACAGTCCGGACATCTGAAAATTGGACGGGACTGAAAATAAAAAACAATAGTTATCACTTCAATGAGGACACTATTTAAAGAAGAAGCAAGCAACTGCTTGTCGACATTACGAAGGCTGTTGTCATAGAAAAAAAACTTAACTAGTGCAAGTTGAACTCGCGTGAAGGGGGTTCCGTACGATGTTACCTATCCCCACAATATTGAGTGATTTACCATGTTATTTTAATACCATGGACTTCTTATAGGTCTTCCTATAATCTATAAGTAGAAAACTAATTTCTGTATTATTTTTTTCAAAATTTTAGTTTCAATAGTTTCGGAGATAAGGGTGTAGTGTAACAACTCTAGATCACTGTAGGGGTGGCGGTTGAAAAGAAAGATAGAGACGTCGAGAAAACACCACACTTTAATATCACTTAGTGTCCCTATATGTACACTAGAAATCGCCGCGGTCCTTATAAAATTTCACACATATAAAAATAATTGCCCTTCGTTCAGTGAGAACAGCTTAAATAGATGAGGCTGTGCACAGCGTTGGAACTTCCGTGTCCGACAGGATCTTCGGTAAAAATAAGTTATTTTATTAACTCGTCGACTTAATAAAACAGGATTTAGCTTCGTTTAGCCTTTTGAAAAGAATCTGAGTCTCAGTCGTTGTACATATATTTCTAGCAACTTTTCTTTTCCATTCCGTCTCCAGAATGCCTTTTTCCTCCTCGAGAAAACCTGTCAATCTCCCTTTCAATCTTTTTCGCTGCTTCTTTTTTTCGCTATTCTGTTCTGTTCAAAATCCCCCGGCCAGTGTACATGTAATTATAAGTAAATAAAAAAAGGTTACATTATAACAAAGAAACAAAAAGGTTTTTAATGAATGAGAAGCGAATGATGATGAACCCTACAGGGGGGGGGGGGGGGGAATGGTCGGACAGACGGACACAGGAGTGATCCTATAAGGGTTTCGTTTTTTTATTCGGACGTACGGAACCCTAAAAAAAGCATTGAAATTGAACAGTAAAGATCAAAAGGCTTGATGTACGTTTTCCCGAAATGCTTCATCGGAGCCAAGATAATGGTGACGAGAGATCGTAGACAAGCTAAAATTAGTACAACAATGCAACCTCGGGAAACCTAGCGATTCATAGAAGAACTATGTCCAGTTGATCTATCAGCAAATGGATTCTGACCTTCTAGAAAAAGATAAAACCTTCAAAATTATCTATGAATGTTTAAATTTTATAAAAAAATATAACGTTGGACAAATCCCATTTCTTATTTTCTGCTAGGACCCTTATAACACGCCCTGGAGAGCCAAAGTCTCTTTGTCTTATGTATGTATGGACATAGATAAACCAGATAAGAAATATATTTTTAAAATTAAAATTAGTTTAATATTAGTCTAAGCATTAAAAAATAAATAAAAATTACGTTTTTTTGTAAAAATGAAAATGTTTTGAAACGTACGATAGGTATAATTTTTTTTTTTCTTTCTAAATAACGCCTCAATCTTTCAAAAAATTCCCTCGGAAAAAATAGGAACACCTGTACTCCTTCTCCTATCCGTTTCCCTAATATACTTTTTTTATGTTAAGGTCGGCAGACAGGCTGACGGTCCACTTGATGGTAGCTGGCTACCGTCGCCTATAACACAAGCAACGCCAAAGCTGCTGCAAGTGCGCTTGCCGACTGCAGTAGGATTAAGGATAAGGGATTAGGAGTGGATATGGAAATGGGCTCTGGCATCCCATACTCACTCACCGAAACACAACAGCACACGTGCTGTTATTTCACGGTGGTCTTCTGTAAGGGGGTGGTTACTGCCGCCAGACGGGCAGCCCAAATGACTGTGAAACGCTTTATAATAAGAACGAACTTTATTTACCGTAAAGTCAGCGAAACTGACTGAGCTATACAGTAAGTATAGCTCGGATTTATTTTGGTGTGAATGGCTCCGTACAATTTATGTTTGGATGAAATCAAAATGTATTTCACCAAAATGTGCGACAACAAAAATTGAATGGACGTTCCGAACACTGAGTGACGTCACTTTGAAAAAACCTCTCGCGAGTATATTTCCCGCGACTTTGCATACGCTAAAATCAAAATTAATTTGAAGGTATAATAAATTGGTTCACAATTGACTCTATTTTTAGACCTCTATCTATTAAATAATAGATAGAGGTTGAAGCGCGCAACTTCGTACGCGTGGTATTCGGTATAGCGCGTAACTTTTTTGTTTGTAAACCGATTGGAATGAAACAAACACTAAATGTTACGGGAAGCTTGCTACAATACATCAGTTAAAACCGCATTCAAATAGGATAAGCCGCTGCTGAGATAAGCATGCATAAACGCACAGACAAGTAGACAAAAATTCTAAAAACTTTTTTATTTCGGTACAATAAACAATTTTTTTTTTTAATCTTTACTATTCTGTTTATTTCTCCGGAAGCTTCCCAACGTATTTTAATACGGTTTTCATAAATGGAAGAACCTATAAACAGGGGAACCTATAACAGAACCTATATATTGTGTATATGTCGCAGTAAGATAGATAAAGCCGTAATATAGTTAAATCCCTAGGGATATAATTATGTACCGTAACATAGTTATACGAGGGGTTCGTTTCATTACTATCTCACTAGGAATATAGTTATAAAACCGTCGAAATAAATATATATTTATAAAAAAATAAATATTTATAAAACATTAAAGCGCACGGCAGTGCGCATCAGGCCAAGTTGCAGCAACAGGCCGTGCGCATGCCGTGCACTATTTACACGAACCGTTTCGACCCACTTTTGACCCTCCTGTAGCTCAGTGCCTATTGAACGTACAGAGATAAAATTACATTCACGTAATCATATGCTAGTACTTACGCAGCATGCCAAATTTCATAAGTATAGCTTCAGTAGTTCCTGAAATCAGTGAAACGCTTTCGTATAACTATGTTACGGTACATAATTATATCCCTAGGGATTTAACTATATTACAGCTTTATCTATCTTACTGCGACATATACATAATTTTAGAAAAACATGCAATCATGCGCCAGGTATACAGATAATTATTACATTATATTATATACAGATATATACTGATTATATATACATTATAATCTGTATACATCTGTATTATATACAGATAATAGATAATTGTATCAAATTTGTGTCACCTAGGAATAAATGCATCAAACTCATGATTGCCAGATGTTCGGTAGGTATTTTACCGAACCATTCGGTATTTGAGCATTGTATTCAGTGTGACAAAAATGTTATGTGTGGTTCGATATTTTTTGTGATTCATTTTTTCCCTGCTAAACTAATTAAATTGTCCGATTTGACACAATATCTTGATGCAATGTTGCCAATTCGGGCACGCGCGGCTCGCGTATCGTGCATGACGTTTTCCGTCCCTTTCTTTCGCACAACAAGAATTACCTATTGATTATCTATCATTAATTAATTAATGATGTAATATATAAATAAATTGAATTATTTGCTATTTTTTTTTAAACAGACCTTCTATAAAAACATTTCTATAAAAAGTAATGAAGGTTTTGTCATGTCCTGCATTTCCCTTTCGACGCTCATAATATTGTCTGATTTATATACGAGTTAATGTTTTATTCATGCCGCCGGTAAAACTTGTTAGGAACACGTTACAGGACGTCAACATTCAGAAGTACCATCGTAAATCGAACCTTATCGAAAGCAATGTATGTAACTACAATTTGGCTTTTTAGCAGAAAGTAAAATTCAATCCTAGTTAGAATTACAAGTCAGCTAGTAGAATTGCTGTCAGCACTAAGCTATATCTTTTATATTAACACTAAGCTAATATCTTTTATATTGTTACGACTAACCACTGAACATTCTGGTAAAAGCACTCGCGCCGGTCGAAAATCCGAAGGCTCCCCACTATCGATAGTAGTCATGCCACTTCCCGGTTAGTGTCAAAGGAAATTGGTCCTTATGTTCACAACATAGAGCTCACATTCAACAGAAAGTGCATTCCCGAACTTTCAATGGACTTGTTCACAATCACGGAATAGAAAAAACAATTCCGTGTTTGCAAGATTTGTTTATTTCTAGTAAATTCGAAATAGATCTTGGTTTGTGGAAATAAATAGTTCACACGGCAGTTTGACTCACCCCGCTCGTAGCAATATATATTTTCGATTCAACCTGGAAACTGGCATTTCCTGTTTGTCGAAAATGATACATTTTACATAATTTTCACTTAAAACGTTCAGTCATCAATTACAAAACTTGCTTTTTATTTAAAGATTATCAAAAGACGTCACGATCCCGAGATCAAAGTGGTTTAATGAAGAGCGCTGTGTGGTCCATGTTACAAGAGACAATATAAACCAATACCTCAATAAATCTTGAATAAATCTCAATAAACCTCAATAAACCTCAATTTTAATAAAAATATAAATAATAGTTGTGAGTAAATTTTGTCTGTAAGCTAGAGAATGTATACCTAGTTAATTTAGGACTCATATAAAACTAGTGACTCTCTCCCGGTTTCGCACGAATTGAAATTGTATACACGAACATTCCTCGTTTACGGCCTTTTCTATTAGTGAAAGCCGTATCAAAATCGGTTGGGTCCTTTAGAAGAAATAGACAGAGCGGTTTTATTTTTACCAATATCATTTTAAAATATGCATAGATATCAATGGCATTTTTTGAAACTAATCTAGTCTCTTATTTTGAGAAAATTATCATAATATTTTTTTCTTGAGAAAAAAATTATAAACATTAAGGTTTATAAGCGATAGTAGCTATCCACCAAGTATATCGTCAGCCTGCCTGCCGGACTATATAATAAAAAGAACTAGAAATTTCACAGTATTTGTCTGGTGTGATAATATACTATTTTTGACGTATAAAAACCATAAAACGATTAAAATAATGCACAGTTTACGAGATTTCTAATGTTTGTCATTATAAAATGGGTCATGGGTGTTTTCAAGTAGCTACAATACGGGTTTCATCAAGAAAACAATGCTTATAAACAAATTTTTACAGGGTAATAAGTGGTCTATTCTGTAGACTGTGTCCTTAGTAACGGCAGCCACCTACTATCGAGTGGACAGTCAGGCTGCCTGCTCTTTTTATCACATAAAAAAGTTGCTTAGATCCATATTATCCATAATAATATTATAAAAGTAAAAGTAACTCTATCTGTCTGTCTGTTACCTTTTGACGCCTAAACTGTTGAACCGATCATCATGAAATTTTGCATACACGTTGTCAGGGATGCAGGAAAGGACACAGAGTCATTCAGAAAAAAGTACTGTTCCCGAGGGATTATCTAACGCCTCGCAAAGCTATAACTGCAATAAAGATGTTAGGCGTTACATTGCTCATATATTTAGTCAAGCGTTATTTTTTATTATTCAACGCCGGCGAAGCCGCTGGTCTAAAATAAACAATTTGACACCAATAAACATAATTACGAAAATCGTCGACATGTCATGACTTGCACCATATAGAATTGTATGAAGCTCCGGCCGTGAATTTACAATTTTCACTTTACTCAAACACTCCGCTCCTGAGGGAATAAAGTTTTTTGGCTGTTTGATGAATTGCTACTTTGATATATTATAAATACTTACAGAAAAATTACGAAAAAACACTTAATGCAAATCTTATTCCTAGTACTTGTCAATATTAAAAAATAACTTTATTCTTATACGAGCAACAGTTATTTTACCGATTTTTTTTCTTACAATTAAGTTAGCGTGTGAAACTTGGGCAACCACATATAAAGACAATCAAAAATTAGTATCTTGCCAAAGAAGTATGGAGAAAAGTGTCTTAGGTCATGCAAAAAGAGACAAAAAAATTACAAAATGGAACGATGTGGAAACAAGGATCAGAACATTGAAGTGAAGGTGGACAGGGCATACATTCAGAGACAAAAGAGCGAAGTGGGCTAGAACTAGAAAGAAAGAACGACAGTATAGAAGGTGTTCAGATGACCTAATGAAAATAGCCGGCCCTCAGGGGCCCACAATATCAAGTAATAGACCGACTTGGAAAAAACTTGAGGAGACCTTTGTGTCAAAAGCACAAACTAATTATAGGATTGCTGTGCACGAACGAATTTAGTACTCTTTTTAGTAAATAAAGGTTTTGAAATTGAAGTATTCTTGAATTATATTGAAAATAATAAATAAGTAAAGAGAAAAATGGTCCTTGTCAATGAATTGAATTCTATTAAGATTGATCGCTTTAACAAAGAAAATCAAAGTTTATTGTGAAGTCAGACTGGTGGCATAATAGATGAGTGGTCAAGTACCCTGCAGACTCTGATAGAATTAATAGAAAGGCAGAAAATCTAATTAAAACGACACAAATGTTTATTTCACGCGTTGATGCATTTTTTAATTCATTTTTAGGGTTCCGTACTTCGGAATAAAAAACGGAACCCTTATAGAATCACTCGTGTGCCCGTCTGTCCGTCCGTCACAGTCAATTATCTCGGAATCTACTAGACCGATTAAGTTGAAATTTGGTCAGTTTCTGTGACCAAAACGCAGAGGTGTGACGTGAATAGATGAAATCTGTATATGGGAGGTCATTTTTGTGGGGAAGGTGGAAAATTAAAAAAAAAAAAATTTTGAAAACTGCATCGTGTGACATATCAAATGGAAGTTGATGTGGCACACGTTGTGAAGATCTTAAATGTATTTTTTTGTACTTGATGAAAGATCTTAAATCAATAGTTTCCAAGTTATTAAAGAAAATTGACAATTCCCCCCCCCCCCCTTATCTCAGAAACTACTGAACTTAAAATTTTGAAAAAAATATATACAGAAATTAGTTTTCTACTTATAGATTATAGGAAAACCTATAAGAAGTCCATGATATTAAAATAACATGGTAAATCACTCAATATTGTGCGGATAGGTAACATCGTACGGAACCCTCTTCACGAGAGTTCAACTCGCACTTGTCCCGTTTTTAAATATCGACTTCATTGTAAATTTTACAATTGCTCGACAAAAAGTCGGATTGTCGTTAAAATCTTTCGATTCTAAACCCAAAGTTGACAATTACTTCAAATTCATTGTCGCTCCAGCCTAAAACACATTAACACCGTCTTTATTTTCGTTATAATAATAAGACAATAATAATAAAAACATAAAGAAAAACGCGTCCAAGCGATCGCAATAGAAGCTGTGATTGATGACGTGTCACAGACATGCGGTGCGTAGATTAAGCAACTGCGGAAGCGAAACTCGATTCTTATAGAATCACCTGTGTTAAAGAAGCACCTGTGCTGATGTGGTGGTTCTCTGGTGTTACTGTTACTACATATCATAAAGACCATCAGACTGTCTGCTGCTTTTCATTGTAAAAAATATCAGCTCATAAATAATGATAAAGCATTTTTTTTGTTACACAAATTTTTAAGAACTTTTCATTAAATCTGAGAAAGTCAACAAACTTTTTTCTTTTTATACTTGTACTGAAATTCTACTGAAATTCTAATGTAATTCTGCTGAAATTCAACTGTGTTTCTACTGAAATTGCGCCTGACCATTTAATAACTTTAGTTACTCGAGTCTATTTACATGATTCGCAGTTCTTAAATTCTTTTCTTGTCATCTTACTAATCGATGCTTTAAAAAAAGTGGAACACAATTTCCACTAAGTGAGGACTCGATAAAATATGTGTACATTATACATCTAAACTTAACGTAATCTATGTACAGTGAGGTCAACGTATTAGGTTCCCCTTCCCCTGGGACTTCAGCAAGCAACGGAAGGAAGGCATCCCTCCGTGATGTACGTATCTGTAAATCTGGTAAGTTGGAATTCGCCTTGTCTCTATAGTTTGAACTGAGGACATGGGAGGGTGACAATTTTTCGTATCAAAATCAATTAAAATAGCTTCTCAAACTCTGACCAATTTTACCTTTGAGCTTTTTCTAAAAGTTTTATATTCTTTCTTGTGTTTCTTTTTATATTTTTCTTTCTTCTTTTAACATTTCTTTTATATTTAGTTGTTCTATTTAAAATTCAATACCTACACTACATTGTATTCTCGCTTATTAGATATCCCTAAAAAATATATGAAAGATTTCGATAGTTACCTACTTTAACGACATTACAACGTTTAAGAAACATTGGATGAGTGGTTAGGGTGCTTGCCTTAACTCTCTGTTCTAGGGTTCCCGGGCTCGATTCCCGGCAGGGTCAACTTTGAAAAATGAACTTTTCAAATTTGGCTCTGGTCTGGATTTGGAAAGTAGTGGCAGGGCACACTGCCTTTTGCAGTCATTTGGGCAACCCGTCTGGCGACAGTAACCACCCCCTTACAGGAGACCACCGTGAAATAACAACACGTGTGCTTCTCGAAGGAACGCAAGTTGGTGCTATGGGCATAGAACATTCAGGAAGAAGAGGTAATGTCTACCAATACACGATGACCACGCCCCTTTAAACAAGTGCAAGAGGAAATTGGTCATTACAGTTTCGACGTGGGATTCATATTCCAAGAACCGAAGCACCGATAGAATAATCGACGCTCGATGTTTACTGGTTTAAAAGTTCGAATACTTTCTACGACTATTCAGACTGTCTTTGCGCGAATATAAAAACGGGCATGGGCGCTTGAGGAGCAGTGTGCTACGGTACGCGATAAGGAAGCGACAGTTCAGAGTTTTTGGGAAGACATCTGCGACAGTGAGTCAGCGACACATTGAACGAATTAGCGACGAGTTTAACGGTTTAATCGAGAACCCTTGTGATACTTGGAATAAATCTTGGTCTGCAGGAATAAATCGACTCCTTTCATTTTTACTCACCCCGGACGTAACACAATGATTATACTCTCGGAAACCATTTTATGACTACACAATGCAGTTTGTCTCGCCACTATAAAATTTCCCATCAGATAATAATAACAATAATAATAATAACCTGAACCCCGACCGACTGTGCTTCTGTCGGGGGTTACACCGTCTCCCCCTCATTTTGGCTTTTGGAGGGGGAGACGAGTTAAAATGAGAAATAATAATAATATCCGTCAACGGTTTGATCCCAACCAGCCTCAATAGTAACCTGAAGCGGTTGGGGTTCCGTGGCGGTTCCCTCCCGGCCCAAATGCAGAAGGCGGTGCTGCTCGATACGGCCAGGATCGTGCGTCGGTTTCTGTCTTTGTCGTCCTGAACCCCGACTGACTGTGCTTCTGTCGGGGGTAACACCGTCTCCCCCTCATTTTGGCTTTTGGAGGGGGAGACGAGACCAGTTAAAAATAATAATAATAAAGCTTTATTCATCCCATACATATGTAATCACAAAAATTACAAATTAAATAATTAAAGTCAACACTCATTGAAATATAGTCAAAAAGTCAGATAGTCAAATATAATAAATAATAATAAAATTTAGTTTTTAATGCATTTTGAATATTGGTGAATTATAAATGGAATGGATATTAATATTCATAATTTCTCATTCACTTATAGTCTAAAACTTATTCAATTTACTATTATTTCTGTATGGGCCCCTCTCGGGTAAAAGCCTCCTCCATAGCATGCCAAACAACTTTGTCTTGTGTTCTCTCAATCCAGCCCCTGCCTGCTACTGCCCCTATTTCGTCTTGCCACCTGGAACATGGTCGACCTCTGCGTCTTTTCCCCTGTGGTCCTTTCCATTTTCCAGGTGCACGTATCCGTCTCTCATCTGTGTACCTTGCCACATGGCCAGCCCATTTCCACTTCCTGTTCTTGCATCACTTATCTCAGTCTCATTGCGAATATCAGTAGCTTTAAAGTGATTCCTAGACAGCTTCTCTCCATTGCTCTCTGCGTGTTTTGAATTTCCGTCTTTGCTTTTTATCGAACAACCATGTTTGGCAACCATAGGTCAGACATGGCACCATGAGATAATAGTTCACATTTAATAATTATTGCAAAGCACGAGTGCTGTCGGAAGTAACATAATATAGTATTGCTATATTTGAAGAAACCAACATTTGTCCCACATTTTCGCAGAGTACTCCGCATAATGCAAAAACCCGTCTCGCTCAGAATGCACGTTATCTGGGTAAAATGTTTCGAATATTCCGCAAATGATATTTTTAATTGTTCTTTTTGTCTCGCTCTAACCTTTAAAATTAAGTTTCAAACTTCAAGTCTAATTGTTAATTACGTATATACGTGTAATCCCTGGGCAACCGAAACTGGCATACAGCCAGTGGGGGTTTGAATGGGGCAACTCCTGACTCCTGGAACAGTTAACCTTAGAATAACTCTGATTTATATCCTAAAAAGTCGCTTTTCATACTCTTCATTCGTGAAATAATAGGGGATCGGACAGTAATCAGATTAAAATCTAAAATGTACTTAGAAAGAAAATATATAATTTTTTACGATTATTTATCGAATAATAATTTAATATATAATTCATTTAAATATTTTTAAATGAAGAAATAAAATTTTATTATTTACAATATTTTTAATCTATACTGAAACACCGATCACAGTGCGTGACGTCATTTGTGGGCAATCATTGTCTTTATGCCAATGCAGCTGTTTTGTTATGATATGACCACAAATGACGTTACGCGCTCTCAGATGAACTATCGTGGCGTTTTGGCGGCATTTTCGAACAAACAATATTAAAACATGATTTTGAGTACCTAAAAGGCTATAAATAAATAAAATAGTATTTTTATGGGAATAAATATCCATGAAGATTAATTTAAAACACTTTCTGAAAATTTGTCCGACCCCTATTGGCAATGATATTCAATTTGAACTAATTCCACAAATATATATATATGTGTGTGTGTGTGTGTATTTGTCATTTTTTTTATGCTGTTAGGTTTGCTATTCAATAAATAAATAAATAAATAAATAAATGGAGAAATATGAATTGAATTTTATTCGAGCTCTTTTCAAAAGGTTTTCCATTTGTGCACATTTTCAAATAGAAACGTAGCTATTTAAGAAAAAAAATTTCAAATTTGTAATTGGCCAGTTACTTCCATCAGAAATATTAGCTTTTGCTGCCATAGTTTGTTAGCGAATCATTATGAATTTTGTCCTAACTTTGAAGCTCGCTTGGCAGTTTTCTAAAATTAGCGTGAACGAATATTAACACGGATTTTTTATATTTATTACAGTATGATGGTAAATGGTAATGTGATGGTAGCAGGATTTCCCAATAAATAGAATTTATGTCAAAATTGACAATGTGTGTCAACTATGTAGAATGTATGTCAGAGGTTGAGATGAGATGTTTCTCCAAATTCAGTATTATCATTCATAAATGACAGCCGGTAGACGCCCATTCATGGACATTGGTACCACCAAAGACCATCAAATCTACATTCCTCGTCCACATTTGGAATAGTATGGTTATTTAGTTTTTATAAATGTATTACGTGTGGGGTGAGTCAAATTGCCGTGTAAGGGCGAAAATTAACTATTTATTTCCACAAACCAAGATGACTTCCAAAAGGGCTAAACGATAGGTCCGAAAAAAACCCGTTAAACTTGCCAAGAGTCGTCAATGATTCCCTTATGAGTCGCTGGTCTAAAACACGTATTGTAAACAAGGTCATTGAAAGTTCGGGAACGCTATTTCTGTTGAATGTGAGCTCTATGTTGTGTGCATAAGGACCTATTTCCCTTGACAATAACCGGAGAGTGGCGTGATTTCTAGGGTGGAACTTTCGAGATTTGTTGACAGAGAAGAACGCTTTTCTAGAACGTTCCATGGTGAGTCATAACAGTATTTTTACCTGTTACTTTTTTACTAATATAATTTATATAATATTCTATATCGTACTTTCTATTTAATATCTACTAATATTAACAGAAAGTAACAGAATCTTTTACACCATTCATTATACTTAATTTGATATGGCTTTTTGCTTTTAGACCACCGTGAAATAACTGCACGTGTGCTGTTGTGTTTCGGTGAGTGAGTAAGGGATGCCAGAGCCCATTTCTCTAACCTCTTCAACAATCCCTTGTCCTTAATCCTACTGTAGTCGGCAGCGCGCTTGCAGCAGCTTTGGCGTTGCTTGAATAGGCGACGGTAGCCACCTACCATCAAGTGGACCGTCAGCCTGTCTGCCGATCTTAACATAAAAAATATATATAAATACAACAACAGTTCTAAAACTAATCTTGGCAAGAATAACTTATTAAACGGGAACAAAAAAGTTTGCGAATGGGTTCCGCTATGGTGGTACAATGTTGGGCCATGAGATTGATAATAAATACTTTATTTTATATGAAAATCCCTCTAACTCGGACCAAGCGCTTTTTATATAATGCACACTGCTAAGGATTGGAACTCCTTAGCAGAGCTCATACAACCCAAATCTTTTCAAGGTTCTAGTGAATAGGCATCTTCTGGATGAGCTCGCTTCGTACATGGATAGATGCTGGTCAAGAGCAAAGCCGTCTTTAATAATAAAAAAAAAATGAGCAGTGCTAATTTGTTGAAATTGTTTGCAAATGGTATATCAGAAATAGGAAAACTTCACATACTCAGAAATGAATAAAAATGTCTCTGTATATGTAAATTCTGCAATAAAACTGCGGTTCCCATGATTTTTTTAGTAAATGAAATTACGATGGCGTTTCTTTTAATTAATATAAAGTACTATCTATGTTTCTGTCATACATCGATGAATAACTCCAAGATAGGATGAGCATTTCATCTTCTACTAAATTATTTAGTATTTATGGTTTTTTAAGTTATCAATATACATTTAAAAAGAAATTGATTTTTAAGATTTTAGTACAAAATGATTAGTGTTCGATTTCTATCATTCTTGGCCACCGATATATTCACTGACTTGATTTGACTTGCGGTAGTCTGTGGCCAGTGGTAAAAAACACGATGGCGAAATTGATTTGAAGGCGAAGCACGTGTTTTTGTGTCGGGAAGAATTTTAATTGTTGATAGTGAATAATGTACGGATTTTGTGCGACTTGTTTAACGGTTTACTGAATGGAGTCTTGTATCCCTATCACGAGACAAAAGAAACAGTGATTTAGTTTAGATTTTGTGAACCGGCGTCGAATTCTTCTCTTGCAGCTACCTCTTTCAGATACCAACGAGGGCCCTCGTTGGTATCTGAAAGAGGTCTTAGAAATGTAGCAGAAGACGGTACTCGAAGAAATTTTGGTGAGTCTTTTGTTTTAGGAGCAAATTCTAGTACATATTCATATTTAATAGTTGATTTGGCCTAATAGATCTGGTAACAGAGTTGTGTGTTTGTTTATTTTAGGCTCAACGAAACGTAGAATTTTTCATTTATTCCGAGCAGAGTAGACGCAAACATATTAGTGTCACGGAAGTTGCGCGTAAAACACCATCGTAAAACACCAAGTTCCACCAAAGAAGTGTAACTTCTTATGTGCGAACAAAAGGACCTACACTGTTTTTTTTATGCTCAATAATCGTGTAATTTTCTAAACCTTTGCCATAAATTTATTCAATTATAAGTATTGCTGTATGCCTTTCAATGGCAAAAATAAATAAAAATTTGCGATTATAAAACGCGCTTTTAGTGACTCCTCACTATATTTTTTCCTCGGCGGATATTTTATCAGGGAACGGGATAAAACTAAACCTATTGACAACTAGTAATGGATACATCCCCTGACAATACACGATATATTCGATCGCACTTTTGTACTTACTAATAAATATAAATATTACATGAATTGCGTGAACTCACTACACGACCCCGTTAATTACGACAAAACATATTAGAAACGTTTTGACGAGCCCGTTGGATGAGTGGTTAGGGTGCCGGCAGGATTCGACTCCCGGCAGGGTCAACTTTGAAAAATCAACTTTTAAAAATTTGGCTCTGGTCTGGATCTGGAAAGCAGTGGCAGGCCACTCTGCGTTTCGCAGTCATTTGGGCAGTCCGTCTGGTGGCAGTATCAGCCCCTTACAGAAGACAACCGTGAAATAACAGTGTGCTTTTCTGTTTCGGTGAGTGAGTAAGGCGGCCTTTCCACCTCCAAGAAAACTTACGCTACAAATGTCCGACAGTCTGTCCGACAGCAGCTTGCAAGTGTAAACTCCGTAGCAAGAGCTCCGGTCGCAACAGTTCTTGCACTTCGGCCGCCTTTCCACCTGCAAAGAAAACTTCCGCGAGAAATGTCCGACAGTCTGTCCGACAGCAGCTTGCAAGTGTAAACTCCGTAGCAAGAGCGGTCGCAACAGTTCTTGCACTTAGGCCGCCTTTCCACCTGCAAAGAAAACTTCCGCGAGAAATGTCCGACAGTCTGTCCGACAGCAGCTTGCAAGTGCAAGTGTAAGAGTTGTCGCGACAGCTCTTGCTACGGAGTTTACACTTGCAAGCTGCTGTCGGACAGACTGTCGGACGTTTCTCGCGGAAGTTTTCTTTGCAGGTGGAAAGGCGGCCTAAGTGCAAGAACTGTTGCGACCGCTCTTTCTTGCAGGTGGAAAGGCGACCTAAGGGATGCCAACTCCAACTACGTGCGAAGCTGAGGTCGCATCGCTAGTATTATAAAATCCCGGTACAGCGAATAGAGTGTTCAGAATGAGAATATTGTCGAACCGCAACTAGCGTTCTGTAAACTTAGTTTCGCGTTGAAGCAATTAATTAAACGCGATATTTACTTGCGAACGGGTGCCACGAATTGAATTAATTTCAAAATTAAGTTAAACAGACCAACAACCGCAACGCATACACAAACTGGGAAACTTTGGATTTCCTAAAACCGAAGTTATACTAACTGCTGTCTGCGGCTCTGCTCGCGATATCTGCTTTTATAATTAAAAGAGATCTGCTTTTATAATTAATTAAAAGATTAATTAGAAGTAGATAATTGCTTAATTGTCATAAAATCATGAAACTACTCTAGTTCATTATACATTTGCACGGATGTTACCTTTCTCGTTCTCTTCCCATTAGTGAAAACCGTATCAAAATCCATTGAGTGTTTTAGAAAAAATTAGAGCAGAAACAGACAGAGGAGCAAAGCAATTTTATTTTATAATATGTCCATTTAATATATAAACTCTTTCACGCCTTCACTACTCAGCTGATTATCTTGAAATCTATACTAATATTATAAAGCTGAAGAGTTTGTTTGTTTGTTTGAACGCGCTAATCTCAAGAACTACTGGTTGGAATTGAAAAATTCTTTTTGTTTTGAATAGTCCATTTATCGAGGAAGGCTATAAGCTATATAAAATCACGCTACGATAAATATATACGTATAAGCAGTGTCCAGTACCGCGCGCCCCATGCTCACGCCGCCGCCGCGCTGTATGGGGCGCAGCGAAGCGTGGCCGAGTACCTACATCAAATATTTTTTCAAATAAACAACATAAAATTTATAATGTCTATAATCTATAAAAAAAAATTATGTTACCGAGGTAAAAAAAATAGTTTTAAGAATTTTTGTCTGTTTGTTTGTGCGATTAACCGATTTGAACGCAGTTTTCACTGATGTATTGTAGCGAGCTTCCCGTAACATATTTTGGTGTTTGTTTAATGATCAATCGGTTTACAACAAAAAAATTTACGTGCTTTATAAGTATAGAAGATATCCACGGAAACTAAAATGTGTCACAAGTACCTTACATGTGCTGCTAGGTAAATTTAATATTCAAAATAACAAACCAATGTATTTAGAATGTTGTTACACAAAAGAGCTTCTAGTAATTATTTCGCTCGATCAACGATGAAACACAATTACTAGAGTTTGATTTTAATCAAACGAACGAATTGAATACGAAATAATTGATTGCGCTCGCATTTCAATAATTATTGATCGATTATTTCTATAGTTTGTTTATATTGAACTGTTGGAATATGGTTGTTTATTTAAATAAAGGTCGAATTAATCTAACCAAATACTTGTTTGTGTCAATTTTTTAAGGCAGAGAGATAGTTAGCGAACTGAAGAGTCAAAAAACTTACTAAAAGCTTCTCTGATTTATTTGGTGGATATTATTTTCTAATCGGCAATTAAAACTCCCCATAATGTATCCAGATATATTTGATCTGAGTGATCTAAAGCTTTGACAAGAAAAAACCTAAAAACCAACAAGCCTATTTACTGTGAATTTTTGCAATAGCGCCATCTATTTATCGTTTGCTTCATGCCAGAAATTTCTTAGCAACTTACAATAAGTAAATAGGCAATTTTATCTCCATTTAACACTTGTGACGAATAAGTAATGTATTTTGTTAAAGATTTCGTATTTTATTGCTAACAATAGCCCCTGCCTTCACACGGATACAATTTTTTTTTACAAATTTACCCTCAAATTTTGCTCGTTTATCGCTTTTTTCATTAGTGAAAACCGTATCAAAATCTGTTGGGTGGTTTGGAAGAAGTTAGCAAAGAAACAGAGAGAAGCAGACAGCACTTTATTTTGTAATATGGAAAATCAGGGTAAGAAAAGGTTCGTCACCTGAAAGTCGACATTTGCTTGCACCAGAACAATTATATCTGTCATGTTAAAATCTCATTTCAAACGTCTGTCAGTTGTCTGCTTAGTGCTTTAGTTTCAAAAGGTACTAAGGGTACGACTTGATAGAGGAATTAATTTGAAAATTGTTTTCTGCAAATTATATTCGCGTCTTCGTTTATCGCTTTTTTTATATTAAATCAAGGTAGCGCTAGACCACTATCTCACCGTGAGGTGCAGATGCGGCCGAAGGTGGACCACGCTTACCCAGTAAATGCCCATTTACCCTGGTTTTGAAGACCCTGAGGTTGTAGTCCTGTGGGAACACAGACGCAGGCAATGAGTTCTACTCCTTAGCAGTCCGAACAAGGAAGGTGGATTGTGCGTGATCGAGGTACATCGACCACGAAGGGATGAAACCCTTGCCTACGCCTAGTGGTCCGCAAATGCACACTCTCCATAGTGTAGACGGACGATAGAAAATCGATAGGCAAGCTACTTTTCAGCGATGCTGCAGGCTTTGAAGTTGGGAATCTACAAGGGTGTCGTTGCCAATAAGCTTCTTTGCTCGCCTTTCAATCGAGTCCAATGCGGCCAGTTTGTAACGGGCAGACCCATCCCAGAGTTGGCAGCAGTACTCCATGAAAGACCGGACCTGTGCTTGGTATAAGTCCAGGAGCTGCCTCGCAGTGAAATACCGTTTCACCTTGGAAAGGATGCCCAGCTTTTTGGCAGCTGTTTTGGCAATGGACACGATGTGCCTACCGAAGTTCAGATCGGCTGTAAGGTCCACACCAAGGAGTTGGAGATGATCTGAGATTGGAACAGTCACTCCCCCCAGCATCAATCAGTATCAAATCAGTAAAGTGTAATTTAAAAGAAATTTGCGGAGGCACAGATAGTGATTTTATTTTGTAATAAATATACGTAGATAAGAATAGTTAGACATAGAAGTCTAACTATTTTTTTGAAATAAAAGAGCTATAGTAACTGCTTTTATAATAGTGTTACGTCTAACTATGGAACGTGCTGAAAAAAGCGTTCGCGCCGGCCGAAATTCTCGAACATCCCACCCTAACGATGGTAGCCACGAGCCTTTCCGATTATTGTCAAAGGATATTAGTCCTTATGTTTACAACATAGAATTTACATTTACAGAATAGAGTTTACAGAAATAGCACTTCCGTACTTTCAATGGTTTGTTTACAATCATGTTTATATTTTTAGTAAATACGAAATAGATCTAGGCGTTTGGCGCCAAGTATAACTAAGAGGCGGCGCGGCGGGTCAAGTGGAAGGGAGTTGTGTGATAAGAAGCAATTTAAAAGCGAATCTTTTACCTGCGACAGTGAATCGGCGACACATTAAGGGAATCATTGACGACTTTTGGCAAGTTTAACGGTTTCATCGGACAAGTTTAGTGATTTTGGAATTTATCTTGGTTTGTGAATATAAATCGTTCGTTTCGCCCTTACACGGCATTTTGATTCACCCCGTATATAACAATGGTAAATATTACTATGAAGTAGCTATGAAGTATGGAGATAATATGGTGTCGAAATCATTGTTTTAAAAAAGTTTGCACTCAACGTTTTTGACAAAACTAGCTAATTTTATATGCTTTTAAAAAAATGTAAATAGTAAAATTATAATACAATTTGTATTCTTAAATATTTATTTCAATACTTGAACTGTATAATAGTTGTAATATCCCAGCTGCCGAAAGCTCCACGAGTTCTATCTGTTGAAGCATTTCTATATCATTTTCAAGACGAAAAATCCTGTTTTCCACGCAAACGGTTGCCGATACTCGAAGAGTGTTTTGGTGGAGTGACGCGATTCCTGTTGTTGATATGTAGGCTAAGCTGACAGTCGCGAAGTGCACCCTTTCACAACGCTGTGTGAGGTGGGTTCCCATTGATAGCGTGGCAGGCTTTAAGTATCAAGAAAGCAACTCTATCCTGTAATTTCGCTTTTCTTAAATTTAGGACTCACACAGGAGAAGCAGGTGTCCAATACTGACCTATTAGAAAAAAAATTGCCTTTTTGAACCCCCAAATTCCGTCAATCAAAGAACCGCACGAACTAGAGAAGAGATTCAATAACGTAATATTTTTGTTAATATTTTCTTGGTTTTAGTTCATTTATTCGGAGTTCACTAGAGAGTCACTACTTATTCGTCACAAGTGTTAAATGGAGATAAAATTGCCTATTTACTCATTGTAAGTTGCTAAGAAATTTCTGCAATGAAGAACGATAAATAGATGTCATTGTATTTTTTTTTTTTTTGCTTGTTTTGTTTTTTTTTTTTTTGCTCTATGATTAGAAAAATTATTAAAATCTCTACCTTAACTTATAGAACCACAAACATACTAATTTTTAATACTATTATATAATATTTTGGTTGTATTCTTTTTTTTATTGTAAACTAATAGCTAGGCCGACAGTCGTCACTTGGTCAAAATTTTGAATGGGAAAAAGAAAACTAGAGTTTCAGGTTTTCCATGGAATTACGTATATTTCCAATATTTCACAAGATCTTTGCTCGGATTTGACAAAAAAATCCCGAATTAGTCCAACCGTTCCCGAGTTTTGCTCTTAGCAACTTATACAGTCATAATGATCAATCCAAATGGATCAGTTAGGTCAAATATCAAACCATGAGAGATACGAAAATTTGTTCTTAAGGCTGCAGTCCGTTAAAAATTGACTCTCGTCGAATTTTGGCGCTGCTGATAATATTGTTTTCAAACTAATTTAGGTAAAAACTAGAAATATTTTCATAACCAAGAAAAATTTATAATATGGTTAACAGTTAAGTATTTTTTAAGCGTTTCTTTATACGGTATTTATTAGGTAAAAATAGGGTTAAATATAGCTCTACCAAGCCCTGCAGCATGTTGAGCTATGTTCACGGACTTAATATATAACAATTAACAATAAATTATAAAATCTGTACAGTAGAAAAGTTTTCTTATGTGGTCGTCCTTAAATTGTCCTGATTATTTTTTTCCCAAACTAATCCATTTTCTTAATTTAGAACGTTAAATATTGTCTTTTATCTCATTTTTTCACTAATATTTTTTTCCTTTTATAACATAATTACGTAACAAATATTAGTAATTAACATTTATTTTCATAAAAGATAAGTGTTAGGACCAAAAAAACCAATGTTTTCTATATAAAAATTAAGAAAAGTAATCTTTTATTTATAAGAAAATACCGGCAACAAAACTCCTCAGTGGTGACCGATGAGTGGTCGTTCCGTTCGGACGTGTGCTTCTTGTCAAATTTTTACGTTTTTTTTTACGCTCGAACAATATCTTTGTCTCGCTCACTCTCAGAGATTTTGCGCCTCTGTTCGCATATCGAAAGTTGCTTTACTTTATTTATTTTTAACATTATTTTTGAACTTTTTGTTAAATAATTTGTAAGATTGTTATTAAATATATAGTTTGTAAACATAGGTCATAAGAGAAAAGATATGCTTGTGTAAGAAAAAGGAAATGGATGTCAAAAGTACTACTAATGAAATAATAATAATAATAATAATTTATTCATTCATCATCAATTCACTTCTAACCCGCAGACACAAAATAAAATCACAAAAAACTTTTGGAGACAACTATACAGATTAGATTAGATACAATTTAATTGGATTCCTGACTTTGAAACTATTTTTAATGTATTATCAAAGTCAGGGAATTTAGCATTAAAGACTAATTATATTAATTAATTATATTCAATGATAGGAAATAATGAAAATAAATACTACTAATAACTAGCTTGGGTTAAGTTTTAAATTAAATTATTTATTTTTAGATAAATTTTAAAATAATTTCTATTTTGTATATATATATGCTTATTCACAAACTTTAAACTTCGTCAAAGGGTAGATAGATATGGCTCTATGTAGATGGTTGTATAATTTGGAAGAAATAATTTCAAATTGGCTAGCGGCAAAGGAGCATCGATTTAGGATAGTTGCATCAAGAGACAGATTAGCATGCTTCCGAAGAATGCACCGAAGTATATACAGTTGTCTCACCGTTAAGACCTGACACTCTGAGTACAGTTTATTGGTAGAGTATCGAAAATGTTTTTGGGTCATTACTTTTAAAATTGCTCTTTGTGCTCTTTCTAGATTCAGCATTTTCGTTTTTCCCGCTCCGCCCCATATAGGTAAGGAGTAGGCCAGAACCGATTGACGAAGTAAGTGCCAGGTAGGTATTTTCATTGTTTTGGAATCAGCAATGAGGCTCATTATTTTAAACAGATACGTCATTTTTCGGACTCGTATAGTTAAGACTTCTATATGAGAATGCCATTTCAAGTTGGAATCCAAATTAATACCCAAATATCTTACGGTCCGGGTGTACTTAAAAGGCTCACAATCACATGTAGATGATGATCCATCACAATTGTGAGTAGTAATGTTGGAATTATCATGTAAAAGAGCAGATGCTTTAGTTAAGAAAAATGGAATTATATGAGTTTTTTTAATATTTAGGGTAAGTAAATTTGTTGCAAGCCAATTCATAACCGTCTCAAGTGCAACTTGAGCATTTTGGTTAGTGTCTTCCCAATCATCGCCGTATACTAGAAGGGCTGTGTCGTCAGCATAAGTAAAAATATCGCATTTTAGAATGGGTAGTTTGCACAGGTCATTAATATATAACTGGAAGAGCGATGGGCTCAGAATGCTTCCCTGAGGTACACCGTAGTCCATATTCCTCAGGCTACTAGTGTAAGAGGCAATCTTTACACATTGCATGCGATCCTGCAAATAGCTGTGAAAAATATTTAATGCTTTACCCCTCACGCCACAGGACTCTAGTTTTTTAAGTAAAATGGGAATTTTTATTTTTATTTTTTTTTTTATTTTTTTTTATTTTATTTATTTCCAAAAACTTACGACTATTTTTACAGGTTTTGTACCCAATACAATAGCGTAGCTTATTTGTATAAACAATAATATCTGCATTATATCCTTACTTAACTACACTTTTATAACATAAAATAAACAGAGCTATCCTTGAGAATTCACTCAGAGTACAGACGAATATATCAGTTTCATTGGCGATAAGATTGAGAGTGCGGAGCGCGCGCGTCAGTGGCGCCTTGGCCAGTAGGTTAGTGCGCGCGCGCGGCACAGCCAGTAGCTGCGGCTGCCGCCTGCGCCCCACGTACCCGTCCGGAACACACAACCCAACCAGTTCCAGTATACTAGCATTGTGTATCTTCCCTCTCATTATCTTAAATACATACGAGGCAAGTGCGAGATCCCTCCTGACCCTTAGCTCGTTGTATCCCACCATACCCAAGATAAATAACGTTGGATACATCAATGGATAAAATGGATATACCCCGTACTTTTGCATATATAAATAACGTACAAATTTATTCTGAACCCTCTCCAACATGAGACTATATTTAGTTTCATGTGGAGCCCAAATGACTGCGTTACATTCTAATCATGTACGCAGTAAATTGTGTCGAAGGCCTTTGAAAGATCAAGGAAAATACCAATACATTTCTTGTTGTTGTCTAACTTACTAACTATTAACGTAGTAAGTCCTGCGACTGCATCTTCTGACGAGATGTTAGATCTAAAACCAAATTGATTATTAGCAATTATTTTGTGTTTTTCTAAGAAATGAACAAGAGTATTGTTAAGTATTCTTTCTAAGATCTTCGACAATACAGATAATACTGAAATTGGCCTGTAGTTAGTTACATCTTTTCTATCGCCTTGTTTGTATATGGGGTGAACAAGAGCAATTTTCAGAGCTTTAGGGAAGGTACCAGATGCAATATATAAATTACACACGTGAGTGATTGACGGAATTAGAGCTTTTTTGGAGGCTATGATAATGAAAGGTGAAATTTTGTCCCAACCAGGTGCGCAATCAATACGTAGATTATTAATTATATATTCAACATGTGCCATGTTAGTTTCTAGAACCACCATTGAGTTTACCTGTCTATTATCTGTTTTTATTAAAGGATCAACAGGTGGGATAATTTTGGCAGCTAGGTTGCTTCCTACATTTACAAAGAAATCATTAACACGGTTTACAGCCTCCTAGGGATTTCGATAAACTTTTATGAGATCAAGAGGAGGGGTGTTTGGACTCTTAGAATTAGTAGCCTCTTTTATTTCTTTTGGGTTTTTGGCGTTTTTAAATTTGTTATTATAATATTCGCGTTTTAATTTTCGTAATAAACTATTGATAAAATTGCGGTATCTTTTGTATGTAATAATTAGTATTTCATTTAGAGGGTCTTTCGGTAATTTTATGTGCATTCTATCCCTGTTACGAATACAGCGTATTATACCGGGGGTAATCCAAGGTTTGAGTATGATTTTTTTACGAGGTGTGATAATTTTGGTAAATGTGATTCTATACTCTTGTTAATTATGGTTATGAGTTGATTAGTCGCCAGGCCCAAGTCCACAGCTTTCGTTATAGGAGAATAGTCTATGTTGTCTAAAAGAAATAGAATACAAAGGTAAGTGTATTACCTTGTATATAAGCATAAGCATTATATATTATATTCATATATAATATTTTATCTTTTATTATATTATATTTTATCCTTCATTATTGACAAAAACCATGATTATTATTACCAAATTCAAGGACAATTAAATATAACAGAAATGGATACCTGCTTGTTTGCCGTATGGACTGGAGTTGACCAATATATAAAAGTAGAATATATAAAAAGAGACACTACGTTCTGGCAGAACAAAATGGTAAGATCATTAACTACTTTTTTTTAACTGTCTGCTATATACCTGAGTTGATCGATTCCCGTCTTGAACGTTCAATGCCAATCAATGATCCTCCATATATCATTAAAGCCATGGAAAATAAGGCAAAAAAATTGAAGAAAATAAGTTTAATTGAAGAAGGGGGCAGTAAGTAATAAACGGTGTGAATATTGTAATAATTTAAATTCAGTACAAAAACTAATCCTATTAATGTTATGTAATAATTTGTGTTTTATTTGGTGCCCATAACTCAATTTCTAATAATGAACACAACCTTATTCACAATAATAATAATAGCGATAACCTGCTAGCAACTTTTCTAAATTCTAAATTAACTAAAACTAATTCTAAAAAACAAGCCTCCACGTCAACATTTTAGACTGTTAGAAATGTTAAAAATTGGGTATTTTCAATAATATGAAATTATAAAATACTAATAAAATATTAAAAGCCATAAGTAGAGCAACATTCTATTGATGAATTCGAGGCAGGATGGCAGCGGAGGAGCTCTCCGCGCGAACGGTTTTTTGTCCTCTATTTCGTAGTTTTGCACCGATAGACTCGGCCCTTAAGAATTAAAACTTTGATTTTTGAAAAAATAAAAACTGCATTCAGAATTTTCAAATTACTCTCATACGCGCGACCAGGTCAAATTTGTGTAAAAAAAAGTCACAATTATTTTTATTACCATAGTTGATAGTGTAGGTCTTAAGGAATTAGTTTTGCTATGGAATCTTATATAAATAACTAGCTGAACTCGGCCCCTACGGCGGCTGCGTGGTACTATTTATCGTAGCGTGATGTTATATAGCCTACATATAGCCTTCCTCGATAAATGGACTATTCAAAACAAAATTTTTTTTCAATTCGAACCAGTAGTTCCTGAGATTAGCGCTTTCAAACAAGCAACTTAGCTTGACTTATACTTAATTAGCTCTAACGAGCCCGTTGGATGAGTGGTTAGGGTGCTTGCCTTAACGCTCTGTTCTAGGGTTCCCGGATTCGATTCCCGGCAGGGTCAACTTTGAAAAAACAAATTTTAAAATTTGGCTCTGGTCTGGATTTGGTAAGTAGTGGCATGGCACACTGCATTTTCGCAGTCATTTGGGCAGCCCGTCTGGCGGCAGTAACCACCCCCTTACAGAAGACCACCGTGAAATAACAACACGCGTGCTGTTGTGTTCCGGTGAGTGAGTAAGGGATGCCAGAGCCCATTTTCCTATCCCCCTCCTAATCCTTTATCCTTAATCCTACTGCAGTCGGCAGCGCACTTGCAGCAGCTATGGCGTTGCTTGTGTTATAGGCGACGGTAGCCACCTACCATCAAGTGGACCGTCAGCCTGTCTGCCGACCTTAACATTAAAAAAAAACTTTTCAGTTTTATAATATTAGGTAGTTTATAATAATAATAGATTATTATTATAACTTTGGCGTTGCTTGTGTAATAGTTTTATAATAATAGATAAACAGAAATGGCAAAATGTAGATATACATATATAGATATGTATATTAATATTTTGAAATATTCCTTTAATTGTTCTATGTATTGTAAAATAGATTATTATGTTAGGTTAGTTTTAAATAAATAATTAAAGAAAGACTGATAATGGTACAGAGAGATGGACAATTTGATCGCTGCTAATGGAACGCCGCCCAGTAGCTGTCACTAGCAGACCCCTTAGCGGACCTTCATAAAATATTGTGTGAACTTATGAATTTAGGGAAAAAATCTGCGTTTTATGACCGTCTTATAGCAATGCCGTTTTTACACTATATTTTACGTAGTTACTCTCTGTGCCGCACGGTTTCATCCACTGTTTAATTTAAAACGACAAGGGCATGCCAATGTCTGCTCTTTTGAGTAATTCTAGGTAATTGACAGTAATTCAGGGCACACTGCGTTTCGCAGTCATTTGGGCAGCCCGTCTGGTGGCAGTAACCACCTCCGTACAGAAGACCACAGTGAAATAACAGCACGTGTGCTGTTGTGTTTCGGTGAGTGAGTAAGGGATGCCAGAGCCCATTTCCCTACCCCCTCCTAATCCCTTGTCCTTAATCCTACGGTCCTGCAGCGCACTTGCAGTTAGCTTGCTTGTGTTATAGGCGACGGTCAAAAAGACAGTAACATTCTTCAAAAATTGGGCTATCAAATGCTAAAACATTTTTAAAATTCGACTAGGAGTCTCAGACCGACAAAAACAGGAGTTCCAAAATTTGTTAGCCTTCAACCAAACAAACAAACAAGCTTTTAAACTTTATTATTTTAGAAAAGACTTGTGAACTAAGTAAAACTACATTTTTACTGTATTATGTCTTGGCAAACTACTTCTTGACAAATGTTGCTTAAATTGGGTCTAGGACAATTCACCGCCGTCATTTCATCGCTGGCCGTTTCATCGCCAGTCATTTCGTCACCGTTTAGTTAAAATAATAAAATCAGCATCACTTAAAAAATTCAATGTCACACAGGTTTCCAGTACATTAAGTCTTGTAACACATTTTGTAATAGACAGTCTATTTGCCAGAACCAGTATTCCGTTTATTCCAAAATCACATTTATTAAAATTAATGTGACTTTTATGAAAATTTACGTCTTTTCTGGTGATAAACATCTGGTAGTAATAATTATTTTGCTTTCTGCAATACTGCGCATTATAAACAAAAGACCACAACGAATGGCGATGAAATAGCGGGCGATGAATCGGCCGGAGCTGATACGGCTTGGCGATGAATCGACCGGAGTTCAAATGGCTTGGCGAAAAATCGGCGGCGAATAATCGTCCCATCCCGGCTTAAGTTATCTATCTATATCTTCCATATACATATCTGTATCTATACAAATAAATAAAATTGAAGTGTCTGTTTGTAATGTAAAAATAACTGTTTTTTACTAAATGTACCTATATATCTAATGTACCTATATATTCTGTTTGTTCCGGTTCATCTCCGAAACGACCAGACCAATTTTAACGGGACTTTCACTGGCAGATAGCTGATGTTAGAAGGAATAACTTAGGCTACTTATATTTCGGAAAAATTTAAAAATATGCATTATATTGTATGTATATATGTTTTTTCGCTAACTTCTTTTAAACCACCTAAGGAATTTTAATACGATTTTCACTAATGGCAAGTGACTTATCAAGCGATAAGCGAGGAAGGTTTGTGTTTCTTATAATTTGCGGAAAAAATTGCATCCATTTTTTAATATTTCATTTTTCAAATCTAGTTTTTATTTTCTTATCTATACATAATATAATAAAATTGTAAACAAGCCGTGTCTGGTACATTAAAAAATTTTTCAACAAAAAAAAATTATACACTTTGTATTTATGTTACCGAGTTTGTCTGTACGTTTGTGCACGCTAATCTTTGAAACGACTTAATCGATTTGAATGCGGTTTTCACTGATGTATTGCAGCAAGCTACCCATAACGTTTCATTCCAATCAGTTTACAAACAAAAAAGTTACTCGTTATATCGAATGCCACGCGTACGAAGAAGTAGGCGTAGTTGCGGGCTCAGTTTTTTTATTTTTTATATTTATGTTAAGGTCGGCAGACAGGCAGACGGTCCACTTGATGGTAGCTACCTTCGCCTATAACACAAGCAACGCCAAAGCTGCTGCAAGTGCGCTGCCAACTACAGTAGGATTAAGGATAAGGGATTTGGAGGGGATAGGTAAATGGGCTCTGGCATCCCTTACTCACTCACCGAAACACAACAGCACACGTGCTGTTATTTCACGGTGGTCTTCTGTCTTCTTTAAGCTAGTTAAAATATGGTCTACTGGCTCAGTTACGATAAATTAGAAATATTTTTATTATACTCGTATATTTTTTTGGATCCAATTGATACTAAAGAACATTAATTTATTGAATATTTCCATATAATAAAGTAAATCACATCAAAATATGTTAAATAAACAAACGGTCGGTTGAGGGTCGTGTTATGCAAAGCCAGGCAATATTAAAGAGTTATCTTTGACATTCCTATGAGAGATAACGGAATTAGAATAAAAGAACACACGTGCTGTTACTTCACGACGGTCTTATTTATAGGCAGGTAAACTGCCAAGCGAACTAATCTACTTATGTTAAGTGTGTCAGACAGGCTGATGGTCCACTTGATGGTAGAGGGCTACCGAAGCCTATGACAAAATCAACGCCACAGGTTCTGCATGTGGTTGGTCAGGAAATCGAACCCGGAACCCCTGAGAGAGAGCGACCAAGCAACCATTTGAACCACTCCATCAAGAGGCTCTAGTGAAAATAAAAGAGGTGTTTTATTAAGAAATAATCTGTCGAGAAGTAAGTATTGTACAAGATATATACGCACCTAAATTATATTTGAGTTAGAGTGTTTTCGAAGAAAAACTGATAAAGCAATTAGCCTTAATCAAAAAATACTTGGCGGCTGTCCCGCTTGAATGACAAGGAGAGAGGTTGCTGAGAGAGAGCGAGACGTACTATCCAGGCGAGCCTTTGTGTGGCTGAACTAGGGTGCACATATATTATTTTAGACAATTTTAACTGGCAATTACTAATCTCATTTTGATTAATAATAAAAAAAATATTTACGAGGTCCCTGCTTGATTTTTTTTTCTCATAAAACCTAAATCAAAATTCAAAAATGTATGATAATAGTTTAACTAGATTTCAAAGCATGCAAAACCCCCGGATTAACGTCGATGTCAAATTAAAATCTGCTATGTGCACTTTTTTGAGATTCCAACATTTTGACCTTAGTGAAAGGTTCACTGCCTTATCTATCGTATAACACAATGCTAAGTGCTTATGAGCACTATATGTCGAATTACGGCCTCTATTTTAAGCAGTTAGAATCTGATATGTTCAAAATTTAAAAAAAATTATAAATAAACTACAAGGACGCAATCAAAGGACGAGGAAACAAAGGAAATTTGCCACTTACCTCCTTCCCTGATCCTCCAGCTGCGAAGACTGCAACGGGCTCGTCACACTCAGATTCCAGAAGCTCCAGCATTTCATCACTTTAACGATTGCACTCGCGGAGCGGGAAGCGTGACCAAGCAGATAATATTACAAGCTCAATTGCCTGATAACGTAAACGGATGAAAATAAGCACTCGAATCCAGACTGGCACGGTGTTATATATGTAGATGGCCGGTCACGCGGCCTAGGATGTAGTAGTGACAGATAGTGAATAGGTATATGGTGGGAGCGAGACAGCACGTACCACAGCAAACTATTATTTATCAATTTAAATTACAATTGGCGTCAACACATGCAAGTTACTAATAAAATACTATTAACTTTTTTTTTTCAGGAAAACTTTTTTTTTCAGAAAAGGTTCGACAACGACGATAATAATACCATTTATATTGATATTAGCTTCTGCTCACGACTTCTTACGCATTTCTCGGGAACAATATTTGTTTCTGGTTAAAAGCTACCCTATGACCTTTTCTATATGACCTTAACTTTTAAAGAAATGGTTCTATTATGTTTTGTGCTAGAATAAATTATGTTACCCTTTGAGATTACTTTTAATTAAAACACAAAATGTAAATAATTTTCCAATTTAATTTAGATCGGAAAATACTTTTTAATTTGTAATATTTTTTACTTATCCAATCCCTTATCCTTAATCCTACTATAGTCGGCAGTTCTGCAAATTATACCTATACACCAACGTTCTTCATTTATCGCTCATTCCATTAGTGTAAACCGTATCAAAATCCGATGAGTGGTTTGGAAGAAGTGGAAACGGGCACAGCTTTTTTTATAATATGTATAAAAGCTTCTAGGCTCAGATTGATATAAGCATGTTTATCAAAAATTATGGCCACTCTATCGCGTCGCAATGTCGAATCGGTTCGCTTTTTTTTTTTAAAGAATTTTCCGTTAAATTTAACTCTGTGAAAACAGAGTCTAATGGTTAATTGCCTTTAAAAAAATTCGAAAATTACCCCAATTACGTGGAGAAAATGTTCTGAAAATATGAGTAATTTGTCTTCATGAATAATTATTGAATTAATTTTTAATTCTCATTTTTTTTTTGGGAATATATCCTGGGTTCATCCGCACCTGTGACGATGACGCCATCAGATGATACTGCATACAATTTTCCATATCATTTGGCTGCTGAAAAGGGAATAAGTAGTCCATCGATTGATACATTTCCAACTAAGACGAAAAAGGTTTTTTTTTTTTACTATTTTAAGGAAATAGTAAAAAGGTTAGTCGAGATCACAGGAGACCGAAGAGCTGGCAGTTACCTCGGACAAAGAATTAGTCTAGCTATTCAAAGGGGGAACGCTGCCAGTATCTTCGGAACCTTGCCTAAAGGGACTCCTTTTAATAATATATTTAAGTTTTTATTTTAAAATTAGGACTTTCGATTATAGTTTATATTAGTTTAGTATAATTATAGTTTTATCCTTTATTCTTATACATTATAATATTAATAAATAAATAGACGAAAACATAACTTCAATTGCTTATTATCAAACATCACTTATAATTTCATCAAAAAAAAAAAGATTTAGTTTGAGATGTTTGAGACCTAGTCTATACATAATAAATACTTATAACAAAGTTGTCTTCACAAAAATAAATTGACGAATTCGTAACTACGCCTGATGGGTCTCGCCGAGCGAGCTTTAGCCACTTATCTGTCACTATTTTCTTGTTTGGAACATGAACAAACAATTTGTTAGGTGTTGCTATTGATGTATTTTTGCACAAAGGAACCGCACACCACTTGTAAACTTTGGAATTCATTTTTTAAATAGAAATAAGTAATATTTCGTTGACTTGGCTTTGACAGAATGAAAACACATTTTGCCATTAATAGTGGCAGTGGCGTACAAAATTATTTATTTGTTATAAATAACAATGTTATTATGTTGTTATATGTTATGTTATTATGTCTATCTTAAACTAAAATATTCATGTAATTTCTATTTTTTTTTTGTATAAAAGCCATTTGTAAGTACAATTTATTTTTGAATTTTTCTAATAGGAGCTGCTTTAACAGAATGGGTAAATGATTATATATTTGTATGGCCATATAGTAAGCATTTTTTTCTACACATGGTTAATTTAATTTATATATAGATCAGAGACATGTGCAAAGTTGCTTAAATTATAATAAACAAAGCAACATACTGTTTCTAAATACAAGCATGGATGTGGTAAAAAATTTAATCTACTAAATATGGGTCTGCAGCTATCTGTGCAATTCGCCCCATATACTTTTGAGCTTTCGAACACAATTCTTTTGAGCTTTAAAACTCTATATACTTCTACAGAGTTTCCCCACAACAGTAAACCATAGGATAAAATCGAATGAACATGACCATTGATGAGACTATAAGTCGTAACGTAAATGTATAAATAAATAAATATAAAGATTATAAAGAAAGAAGTTATAGTGAAGAAAAAGTGAATTATAGTAGACGTACATCATACACTAAGTTTGCTAATAAAGTTTCTTTGTCAAACTCGGCGTACGTGGCGAACGTGCTGGTGCTGCTCTGCGAACAGTCTACTGTTCGTGACTCACGGTCGCATCACTAATACAACAATTTTTGTTCGCCAAACATTGAAGCGCAGAGATCTATATGTACCTGGTGGCCAGAGCTGATGATGATGAAACATTGTAGTGCTGCGGACGATTTCTTTTGTGAAAAATTTTGGCTGGAATCAGGTTTTTTTTTAAAGTTAAGATCAGCAGACAGGCTGACGGTCCACTTGATGGTAGGTGGCTACCGTCGCCTATAATACAAGCAACGGCAAAGCGCTGGAAGTGTGCTGCCGACTACAGTAGGATTGGATAGGAAAATGGACTCTGGCATCCCTTACTCACTCACCGAAACACAACAGCACGCGTGCTGTTATTTCGCGGTGATCTTCTGTAAGGGGGTGGTTATTGCCGCCAGGTGGGTTGCCCAAATGGCTGCAAAACACAGTGTGCTCTGCCACTATTTTAATTCTATTTAATTCGGTTTTCACTAATGGAAAGAGGGATAAACTGGGAATGTTCATATATATAAAAATTGCACCCCGGGCGAAGCCTGGGGCGGCACGCTAGTATTTTTATAAAATTCATTAACGATATCTCGAAAAATCAAATAAAAATTTAATAGCTGGGAAATGTACTACTAAATTAAAAATGAATCCGCTATAGTCTTGCAAAATGTCAGATGTCGTATTCACTTAAGAATACGTTGGGTTTTGAAGGCCTATTAGTAAATTAGTAATTTACTTTTAGTAAATTTTTACTAAAAGTCAAAATTTGAGTCCCTCATGGGCATTTTTCATAGAAGTTTTTAGAAGATTTGAAATATCGATGGGTAGAAGAAATTTTTGATACCATAATAATAGGTGTTTTTTTTTCCAAATTATACAAAAGTTACAGTCTGTTATATTATACAAAAATTATACAAAAATTACAGTTTTTGTAATTTAATTTTACATAAAAATGTTCATTTAACTTTTTCTGCTAAAATTAAAATTAACAGAGTTAGGAGGGAGGTTAGAAGATACAAGGGCTGATAAGTATTTTTTAATTTTCCCTGTAGGTCCTTTACAAGGACGAGACACTTGGAACATTTTATTTATGGTACGCAAAATTTTTAAAAAATAATCTACCCAATGCATATAAGAACTCTAAGGACGAGCCCATTGGATGAGTGATTAGGGTGCTTGCCTTAACGCTCTGTTCTAGGGTTCCCGGGTTCGAATCCCGGCAGGGTCAACTTTGAAAAATGAACTTTTCAAATTTGTATCTGGTCTGGATCTGGAAAGTAATGGCAGGGCACACTGCGCTTCGCAGTCATTTGGGCAGCCCATCTGGCGGAAGTAAACACCCCCTTACAGAAGACCACCGTGAATTAACAGCACGTGTCCTAAGCAGCAATTAGCAGTAAGGAATGCCAGAGCCCATTTTTTCCTATCCCTTTCCAATTGGCTTGTGTTATAGGTGACGGTAGCCACCTACCATCAAGTGGACCGACAGCCTGTCTACCGATCTTAACATAAAAAAAACTATGATAAAGAAAAGTCATTTTGTATCAAATATATATTAATTATTGTGAAGTTTATAAAAAATCTGTTGAGTAGATTTTGCAGTAACAAACATTAAAAGTAGGATTTATCTGTTTCAACGTGAACACTCTTTAGCTACACGATACGAGTATACGGGTATCTGAAGTTCCTACGAAGTAGTTGACTCAGAAATTCCATCAAAACTTACTCTGATCAAAGCTCTGCTCTGGCAAACTGCATTTTTTTCACCACAACGGTTACCATGTCTTTTAGCTACGCCAACTTCATTCTTACTACAGTGCAACTTCAAAAAGCGGTTCAAAACAAAATACACCCAATCTCCAACGCATTACGATTCTTAACAATGTTGTTGCTGATTTCATTTTATGACGTTTTAACTCTGCACAGCGGCAAGATTAGACTTGTTATCTAACAAAATAAAATCTTTGCTTGTAAATTTAAGGTTCGTTTTTGTGTGGTGTTCGTTTTGCGGAGTTTAAAAAGATATAGTGGCATTGCGGAATTAAATTGACGCGAATGGCTGTTATTTTATGTTCCTTTGTATTGTTCGGTAAGCTTATTGGAGTTATTTATGCACTGAATCGTACTGGCCTCCTCAAAGGAGAGATCTGTGATATGATGCAAAGAATTCGGATAAAAGTACAGAAGTACAAGAATTTCTATGTATGATTTTTTTTTTTGATAAATTTTTGATAAATTTTTTGATAAATTTTCATAATTTTTTGATCATTTTTTTTTGTTTTTTTTTTTTATAACTTTATTGCCGGGATGCTACTTCGACTTTTATTGGCGTAGGCTGTGCCTCCTTTAATTGCGGCGGCATCTGCCATGTTATTTTTTCCTGTTCCTTGTTGTGTGTTTTTTTCGGTGCCTGCCTCGTTGGAGGCCATGTAATAATAAATAAATAAATAAATAAATAATCTGGTAAAAAGAAAATGCTTCTTCGTGGTAATCGAATTTGCAAAGTAAGTCAACGATAAGGTCGAACGAAAACGTTTCTTTCGAACGCTGCTTTAACGGTGAGAGATATATTGATTTCTACAAAAAAGTTATAAAGCTTGATAATGCCTACAAAAAGCTCAACGACAGCATGTGTCTAAACAAAACCACTTTTTGTATTAAAAAAAATTTATAATCGTTAGGTGATGTTTTTTGGTCACGTTATCAACAAAATTATGAATCTTTATCAAAATCAGCAAGTTTATCGTCACAAGTATTTAATATATGTGATTTTTATTGTTTACTGCATATGTTTTGGATGTATGGTTAAAGAGATAATACGATATATATAAAGCGCGACCGCGCCGTGAAGCCGCAGAGGCAGCAGTTCAAAATCAAGACGCTTACGCTACGACTGCGAGGTAGTTAAAGCGACGCCAGCCTCTAATGATAAAAAAATCCACTTATTTGTAACCGTTTTCCTTTTAAATTATCATAATAATTATAATTTAAAAAATACTCAAATATGAAAGGGGATCATCATGATTATTTTTTAAATTATATATAATTATATATGTAAAAAATACAAATTTGCGGTCTAATATCGATTGCTTAATAATCAATATTTTAAATAGCTAATTCTTAAAATAAATTTTAAGATCCACTATCTGAAATCTTCATCAAAAGAAAAAATTGAATTATATTTTATTTAATTTTTAAATCGATATTTTCCGAGATTTGCAAGTAGCGACTCCCCCTCAGCAGTCCCTCAATTCGGTACAGAACGAGTTTTGCGGCTGGAGTCGCCTTAATTGATTTTTACTGATACCGAGAAACAATCTGAATTCCACGCGGGCGAAGCCGCGGGCACAGCTAGTGTCTTATAAGATTGATATATTTGGACTCTGTGACTAAAACATAATCTGTCCTCGCTAATGCAAACAAGCCAGACGCACTGCTGAAACGTGGTGTAGCTTTAATTTCAACACTTAAGCTATTTCTAACTTGGAAACAGTGATATTGTAATTTATTCATTAAATAGCTTTCAGAGAAACACTTTTATTCGTATTACTCTTTTATTTAGGTTTCAGCTAGCTGTTGCTCGCGACTTCGTCCGCTTATCTTTAGAAATTATTACCCGCTAATAATGTAGCTTTCTATAGGTGAAAGAATTTTTAAAATCGGTCCCTTATCCTTAATCCTACTGTAGTCGGCAGCGCACTTGCAGCACCTGTAGCGTTGCTTGTGTTTTAGGCGACGGTAGCCACCTACCATCAAGTGGACCGTCAGCCTGTCTGTCGACATAACATAAAAAAAAAGTATAGTCTCTGAGTTTATTCATTACAAACATACATTTGTATGGAGGGGGTAAGGGGGTGGGGGGGAGCAAGTGAGTAACCTATGTTACTCGCTGATAAAGTAACTTTCTATAGGTGAAAGAATTTTTAAAATCTGTCCAGTAGTCTTTGAGATTATTCATTACAAACATACATACATACAAATCTTTTCTCTTTATAATGTTAGTATAGATTAAATTCCTTGTAATTTCCTTGTTGGATGAGTGGTTAGGGTGCTTGCCTTAACGCCCTGTTCTAGGGTTCCCGGGTTCGATTCCCGGCAGGGTCAATCAACTTTTCAAATTTGTCTCTGGTCTGGATTTGGAAAGTAGTGACAGGGCACACTGCGTTTTCGCAGTCATTTGGGCACCCCGTCTGGCGACAGTAACCACCCCCTTACAGAAGACCACCGTGAAATAACAGCACGTGTGCTGTTGTGTTTCGGTGAGTGAGTATCCACTCCTAATCCCTTATCCTTAATCCTACTGCAGTCGACAGCGCATTTGCAACAGCTTTGGCGTTGCTTGTGTTATAGACGACTGTAGCCTACCATCAAGTGGACCGTTTGTCTGTCTGCCGACCTTAACATTTAAAAAAAAACTCCATGCGAAGCCGAGAGTCGTTCACTAGTTGTGTTATAGGCGACGGTAGCCAACCACCATCAAGTGGACCGCCAGCCTTATCATAAAAAAATATTAAACAGTATGAGCTCAGAATAATTTCAATTCAGGCTTGATTATCACATTTCTTTAATAACATTTCAAAGAGAATTTGGTTTTGATAACAGTTTTTTTATTTTTATATTTAAATCTTTAATTATACATTGTAATATATATATACTTAGTTTAAATTGAGCCTTCTAGTAGATGTCGTTATGGTGTTTGTTTCCGGCAGTTGTCGCAAAGGAACACAAGAGGGGCTTTCCTAATTGTATAATGCTTGAAGCACAGTGCTCTAAGGAAAGCGGTTTCAAAGACAACACTCAAATCGTATTTCACTTGCTTTCGAGATAGCCGAGACTGGCGACCATCCTAACTAATCTAATATATATAAAATTCTCGTGTCACAGTGTTTGTTACAAAACTCCTCCGAAACGGCTGGACCAATTTTTATGAAATAGGTCGTAGGTAAAGTATTTTTCACACTCCTATTTTTTATGAATTGTATGAACAATAGCCAAATAATTTAACCGTCGTTTTTTGACGTGAAGTGTCGCGTCACTTTGACATTTGATTTGAAAATAAAATTGGACCCGATAGGTGGCGCCACAATCTTACAGAATTATTTTTCGGGTTCATGCAGGACAACGTCTGCTGGGTCAGCTAATATAATTACTCAACCGATTCATACACGTTGTCAGGGAGGGATGCAGAAAAGATCACCAAAAACACAAATATAAATTCAACGCCTGACAAAATATATGAGCAATAAGATTGAATAATTATTGCTAATACATTATCGTCAGGCGTTGATATTTTTTAAATATTTTTAATTGCTTAAAAAAGCAGCGAAGACAAACCCGGAAGCAAAAGCTGGTCGTGTATAAACAATAATCTATTTAGGCTTGTGGATTTTTAATATCGACGATTGCGACTTCTCATTTCCTCGTTCAGTCTTCTGTGAAATCGCCGACAGACGTAACGGAAAACGGGATATTTCGTTAGTCCCATAATCAATAAAACCCTCACCCTCCCTTTTTTGCAATTACATTAACGCATTTATTTATTTAATAGTAATTTTCTTTAAAAAAAATTCAAGTGTTTTTTGTGTCCTCATTCCTTGTCCTATGATTTCCTTTTATCCTATAAGGTAAACAGACTTACTAAGGGTTAGGTAGGCGTGTTCTCAAGCGACGGTATGCACATGCACATACCATCAAGTAAACCGTCGGTTAGTCAGTTTCATTAATTATCATACGAAAGACATAACAAACGGAATTCTGCTTAAATTTGAAGCAGGTCTTCAGATTAATCTTGATCAAACAGAATTTTCACTAAGCATTACACTAAACAAGAATTGCTTCCATACCAAAAGCCCCAGCCATATACATAAGCCTAGGCTTATATAGGCCTTAAAAACAGTTGTGAAACACCTAAAACACTTACAACACTACAAACATTTAAAACATATTATATAAATGACATGACTTATACTGGAACAGTGAATCTTGCGAGAGCGCGCGAGTTAATTGCCCGCGAGCTCAGATAAAATAAGAACTAAAGATAGAGGCTGTGGGCGGCAGAATGAAGCCGGAAAATCTACGCCTCCTCGTGTACAAACACGGTTATGCGCGCAAACATAATTGTAAACAAACTACGCCTCAAAAAATAAAAAGCACAATAGAATCACATTTCACACGTAAGTAAACTTTGAAACCCATATTTTGTAGGGTTCATCATCATTCGCTTCTCATTCATTAAAAACCTTTTTGTTTCTTTGTTATAATGTAACCTTTTTTTTATTTACTTATTATTACATGTACACTGGTCGGGGGATTTTGAACAGAACAGAATAGCAAAAAAAAGGAGCAGCGAAAAAGATTGAGAGATGGGGATTGACAGGTTTTCTCGAGGAGGAGGAAAAGGATTCTTGAGACGGAATCGAAAAGAAAAGGTGCTAGAAATATATGTACAAACATATGACTCAGATTCTTTTCAAAAGGCTAATTCGAAGCTAAATCCTATTTTATTAAGTCGACGAGTTAATAAAATAACTTATTTTTACCGAAGATCCTGTCGGACACGGAAGTTCCAACGCTGTGCACAGCCTCATCTATTTAAGCTGTTCTCACTGAACGAAGGGCAATTATTTTTATATGTGTGAAATTTTATAAGGACCGCGGCGATTTCTAGTGTACATATAGGGAGACTAAGTGATATTAAAGTGTGGTGTTTTCTCGACGTCTCTATCTTTCTTTTCAACCGCCACACCTACTGTGATCTAGAGTTGTTACACTACAATTTTCAATAAAAATTGAGGTTACAGCTTGGTGCACAAAACCTTAAAATTACGCACATTTGTATTTAAAACCGGTTCCACTATGTTGCTCGCATAGTTCTATCTAATACCATAGATAAAATACTACTTAACCAGTATAGATGGTCAACTTCCATATAACGATCTGAAGCCAATTTCATATTGGGATTTCCACTCCCTAGATGTCACTAAGAGTCTCGAATTTAACATTAATGTGTATTTTGTTAAAAATTATAACCAACAAATTCAATCACGCAGTTATAGTTCCTTATTATCGTGGTAATAACTAGAGGGCGACGTTGCTGAGAGGTACTTTTATCATTAATCTGTGACTTTTATGTATGATATTATTGCCCTATTTTTTAGAACAGAACCTATACCGTTCATACGGCCCTTTTATCGTTGTTCGTGCCCACTTTTTTTATATTTTAAATAAATTTTAGTAGTGCCATCTCTTGTACATGAGAATTGACTGAATGGTCGACTGCAGCGACTCTAGCGGATTTTTAATGACAACAAATAAGCGACAAACTACACAGGCGGCATCTAGATATAAGCGAAATTGGATAGGGTACGGATTCAATGTACGTGAGTGACCATCTATACTGGTTAAGTAGTATTTTATCTATGCTAATACTTATTTGATCTGAGCCTGCAAGTTGACTAATAGCAGACTATGCTGGACAAATTTAAAAAGTTCATGTCACGTACATACAATACATGTTCACAATTTCATGAATAGATTTAAACAAAATACTGAACAATATTTGTAATAACTAAATCCCGGAGTTGTCTGATTCGCCCTCAATCCAATTTGGCAACCGCAAAACGATCGGGCATTATGTTTACATGAATAATAAAGAGACCGGTTCCGATGCGATTCGATTTGTCGGCTCTGTGTCAAATCAGAGTTCACAACTTTCAGGGTTGTGAACCTCCTATTTACCGTTCTTGTAACGTTTCTGAGTGACATCTTCCGCTTACTATATCGCCAAAAAAGGTGAATTTCTAACAGGCGTACATACTCTGTGCATGTTTTTTTTATCTCTATTTTCTTTTTCTCCTTGTGCATGGAGAACAAATGTGAATGAATCGACTGTACAATCGTTAAGGCAAAGCCTTCGTTTCCAAATAGATTTCCAAATCGTAGCCAGTTCACCGAAACCTGCAATTCCACATCAGATCCCGTCAGGTTAACTTCTATGCGTTCTTCCATGTGGTCTTTGCATGTGTTCTTGTGGTCTTTCGTGCTTAACTGGTTTCCTCTAGTTTTTTATTTTTATTTTTAAAGTCGACAGATTTTAAGGTCGGTGATGGTAGGTGGCTATCGTCGCTATAATATAAGCAACGATGCAAGTGTGCTGCCGACCATAGTAGGATTGACGATAAGGGAGTGGGATAGGAAATGGTCTCTGGCATACCTTATTCAGTCACCGAAACACAACACTGTAAGAGTAAGAGAGTGATTTCTGCCAGCAGCTAACCTTGGAATAGAGCGTTAAGCACCCTAACCACTCATCCAACGAGCTCGTCAAAAGGTCGAAAGGCAGTCTATTAACATAAGTAACTTTAAGATTTTCATGGGTTTAAAAATGCTATTAAAAGGACGCTTTCAGAGTGCATGCGTGTGTATGTATGCGTGTGTGTGTGAATGTGAATGGCAGTATACTTGATAGAACTGTATTTTGTTTATGAAAATTTAATAATCGTTCGTAAGCATATTAATTAATTAATTTATTTATTTATTTATTAAAGGGTACCAACAGCACAAACAAAAAATGTTTAAAATAGGTATAGGTAACACAAGGCAATTTTAAGGCATACACAGATAAACTAGAAACTAGAAATTGAGACGATCGATAATACACTCATAGCAAAACGCAAATTATTTACAAAAAAAGAGAAGGATATGAAAATAAAAATTAACAATAAATTACTGAAATCAAGAATCAAGAAGTTATAAACTAATTTATCCATATATTAAATAACAAAAATAAGATTAAATATTAATACAAGGAAATAGCCGTCAATTTACGTTTAGCTTCAGCCGATTTACAGTTAAATATATCAATATCAGTATTACTATCAATACCTGCTAGCAATTGAATTTTAGCAATAGTTGTTGCATATTGACAAATTTAAGAGAAATTGTGACCTCCACATATTAAAGTTTTAAGAAATAAAGATAAACTTGTAGTTCCTATTTCCGGGCTTCAAAAAAATGTGTAAAGTCAATGCATATTGTACTACAATAAATAATTTACCAAAGGGTGCAATTACAAAAAAAAAAAAAGAAAAAAGAAAACAATAAAAATAAGAAGAATAATAGAAGAACAAAGATTATTAGACGAAGAACTTAAATAATCTTTCTTAATGAAAAAATCTTACCCTTAAAAACACCTCCCCATAAATTCGCTGTAGAATCATTTCATTTTGATATAGAAATACTTGCAGAATTTTTTACAGATAAAGAAATAAATATCTTTTATCAAAATTTGGAGGCACTATGATGAAAACAGCCCCTGAAGGAAGCAGAGCGAAATTTCTCTCTCTGAACTTGCAAAACCGCACATCTAATCCACACTATAATCCTTCCTGATTGCGTTACTGAAAGTTTAAATTATTTTCGGCAACTCCAACAGGTACTTAGGTTTCCCTGCGAGCAGGTACAGAGGAGAAATAACTTTAGAAAATTTTAGATCTTCAAAAAAAAATTAGAATCCTCAAGCAGAGTTCTGAAGGAAAGTAACACTGGGCAGAAAAACCATTTGGCTCAAACCTAGACCTAAATCTTCTTATAAAAATGAATCCCCATTTCTCCTGGTCACGGCATCACGCGTGAACGGGTAGACCGATTTTAATTCGGTTTTCGCTAATGGAAAGAGGGATAAATGGGGAATGTTTTAGGGTATATAAAAATTGCACGCCGGGCGAAGCCGGGGGCGGGCCGCTAGTTGAAAATAGAATTAATTTGTGAAATGTATATTTCTTACGTGATGCCAACTGATATATTATTATTACTGTTGGTGAACCTCCCACACAGTATAATGCGGAGTCCATGCCGCGTTTCCTGTACCATTAAGCTAGGTGCACACAGTGTGGCAAGTTAGACAAAGAGTCACTTTTTAAATCAACGACTTCTATTAGTATTAAATATTAAAAAAAAAAATTGTACACGTTGTATTTATGTTACCATGATATAAAAATACTTTTTAAAATTTTTGTCTGTATGTCTGTGTGTTTGTGCACGCTAATCTCTGAAAGGGCTTAGCCGATTTGAATGCGGTTTTCACTGAGTTATTACGGCAAGCCTCCCGTAACGTTTAGTGTTTGTTTCATTCCAATAGGTTTACAAACAAAAATTCGCTATACCGAATACACGCGTACGAAGTTGCGGGTTCAGTTAATAAGTTTATTCTTTTTTTACGTAAGATAAGATACAGTAAATTTTAAGCTCAAGTTACACAAAGAGGATGAAAATGTCCTGTCAACCTTAATAGGGTTTAGGGTATAAACATAGATAGGATAAATGAGGGATCTAATATCCCATAATTCAAGCTTCTGTACTGTATTCTGCAGTCATAAACTTAGCAGCCATTAAGTTGTGACCGAAGACTTCAATTTATAGAAGACCTGAATTAAATAATAGTTTATGTGCTTTTTGTTTCGGTACATGAAGATGTCAGATCCTCTCGTATTCCAACTTTGTCTTAAGCTATATCCTGTCAAACGATGGGGTTGCTTGTGTTTATAGGTGACGGTAACCATCAAGTACACCGTTATTGAGTAGACCATCAGTTTTTTTAAGTTTATTTATAAATATACAAAAAGAGGGTCTACTCAGTGTCGAACTGCGAAATGCACACTCCATTCCATATTTGCATTTGATGCAACGTTTTTTTTATGTAAGTAGATCTTGATGTCCTGAAAGTACGCTGGTAATCTCAGTAGGATAGAGGTCCCTTATCCTTTATCCTACTGATGTCGCCAGTATTTCAGTACATCAAGAGGGGATAGGGAACGAGTTCTATCATCCCGTAATCATCGAAACACGACAACACACGTCCAGTTATTTCATATGGGTGTCTACCAAATTGACATAAATACAGTGTCCTTTTTTATGTTAAGATCAGCAGACAGGCTGAAAGTCCACTTGGTGGTAGGTGGCTACCGTCGCCTATAACACAAGCATCGTCACAGGTGCTGCAAGTGCGCTGTCGACTATAGTAGGATTAAGGATATGGGATTGAGAAGGGATAAGGAAATGGGCTCTGGCATCCCTTACTCACTCACCGAAACACAACATCACAAATGCTCTTATTTCACAGTAGTCTTCTGTAAGGGGATGGTTACTGCCGTCAGATGGGCTGCCCAAATGACTGCAAAACGCAGTGTGCCGCGCCATTACTTTCCAAATCCAGATCAGAGCCAAATTTGAAAAGTTAATTTTTCAAAGTTGACCCTGCCGGGAATCCTACTAGCCACTCATCCAACGGGCTCGTCATTGCCATTGCTCAAACACTAAGCAGTGTGAATCATCCTTAACGGGAATTCCACACTGTTTCCTGTACGGGGTTGGGGAGTATTGTGCTATGCGACTCTATGTGTAGTTGTGCTGCGTATCTACGCAACTGTAGCAACTTATCCCTCAGTCAGGGTTCAGGATTCACACAAAAAGTTTCCACAACTTCTGCTAACTTTCGCGGTATAAACGTATTTTTGACATCCCACAGAACAAAAGCTCTTTGTCGTTGCTTTTGTGAAAAATAACTCGCCACAAACTCGCACAGAATATAGTTTTCTTATATTGAATCTTTTTTCGGCATGAACTTTTAATTGAAAGGCTAGAAAATTGATAAGAGGCAGATTATTAGAATGGTTACCTTAGGGAGCGTTGTGTAGTATTAACAGTTCTGAAGAACTGTTGGGGTGGCTGACCACAAGGAAAGATAGTGGTTTCGATGAAACACAACGTTGTAATAAAAACATCACATAAAGTAAACGTTACGGGAAGCTTGCTACAATATAAAACCGCATTCAAATGGGTTAAGCCGTTTCTGAGATTAGCGTGCACGAACGCAAAGACAAACATGCAAAAAATTCTAACAAATATTTTTTGTAATATCGTTGGATTGTTTGTATAGTAAAAATGTAATATTTTGTATTAGCAAAAAAATTATAACGTAGATAACCAGATTACCTACAACGTATATAACTTGTACTTCTTTTTTTAGCATTTAATGTACCAGAACAGACCAGAACGGCTCGTTTACGATTTTCTTATATATATAGATAT
This sequence comes from Bembecia ichneumoniformis, assembly GCA_910589475.2. Taxonomy (NCBI): domain Eukaryota; kingdom Metazoa; phylum Arthropoda; class Insecta; order Lepidoptera; family Sesiidae; genus Bembecia; species Bembecia ichneumoniformis. Next base: position 434,967 of record OU342546.1, read on the forward strand.
GATATAATAAATATTTATATAATAATATAGATAGGAAAATCATTTCACTCATTTTCTTTACTTTAAATTTAAATTTACCGTTGGTTTAATTTAGGTTTGAATTATATGCCTACGAGATGTCACGACTGACAGTAAGGAGATAACGAGAGTGGGTAATTAGAATTAATAAATTTGCTTCGCTATAAACTTCCCTGAAAGATATAAAAGACGTAAATAAAGGCTTCGAATGTTGTTTCTTCCTTATTTCAGGTGAGTGAGTTTTGTAAAACTGAAAATTTACTTCGTTAAATAATAATTGTAAAATCAGTGTAAAATATTGTAAACAAATCTTCCTTATTTCAGAAAACGCCTTCATTTTCCTAAACTGTTCAAACTTAAAAACACCATTAAGGCTCGAGTCTCCTAAAAATTAGTGTTCTTGCATAATTTACAGAAAATAAATGTTTTTTTACAGTTACTAACAAAAGAATAAATGAAATATATTTTACATTTATTGAAAGTGATGGATTTGAAATTTCAAAAACACTTTTTTAATTTTATTTTGATGCACATTTTAATAGCTCTATTGGGCGTTAAAAATGCCTCTATTTAGGTTGAACGCGTTGAAGGTCTCATTCAAGCACTTGCTACGTAAAAATTATAACAAAAATACGAAATATATTCAGTTTACATTTATTCTCATATCGTTAGCAATAATCTAAACTGGTTACTTTTTTGATAAACGCTTTAGTTTTCTTATTTAAAGAGGTTTAAAAAGTTGTAGTTTCATGAATTTTACCACTGCAAATATATATATTTTTCTGTTGAAATTTTTTTTAATGCAGTCGCTCTTAAAACCACTTAGTAATGACCTATTTTTTAATAAATTAATGAAAAAAAAATACAAAAAATATTTTTTTTATGTACTTTTTAATAATTGCAATTCATAACAAAAAAGACGCGTGAAAGTGCGCTTAGTTCTGTTTGCTAAGGTAGAGTCGCAAAGCGAGACCGGAGCCTTAAGATATAGATAAGATTGTAAAAAAAAATTTAGAGCACTCAAATTTTTCTTGAAAACCGTTGCAATGTTATTTTTGTTTCATAGTAATGAAAAGATTTTTCATATTTTGCTCGCTTTGATTGCTTGTGCGTTTACCTCACTTGTTTAGCTTTACTTAATTAGACTTAATTGTTTTTTAAATAAAAATAATTGAAATTACGTCAAGTGAGAGGAACGGATTAGGCACAAATGCAATAATTGAACGCTTGACTTCAGCAAAAACGAGGGACACAGAAAAGGCACACAGCAAAACGTTATAAAGTAATCTCTCGCCACAATCCCACAAATCCCCGACGACACGTGATATGGGATTTAGTCTCAGCCGCCATACAGCCCACAGTGCGACCGGTAAATTCAAAATAATTGTCCCACTGAGACATCTCTTCTTTGTATTCAAAAATTGTATTCATTCCGGATACCTACATCGTTACTCTACAGTGGCAATATCAAATATTATAATATTCAAACAAGTAAGCCTTACAGATTAATTTTAATGTCTCCATAAAGAATGGTTACAGTTTTCTTTAAATTAAACTACCCTAGCGACCTGTCCTCGGTTTCTAACGAATGGAATTACACAAACCTTTCCATCAATGAAAACAAAATTATAATAAACTAGCGATCCGCCCCCGGCTTCGCCCGGCGTACAATTTATATACTTATATGAACATTCCCCGTTTATCCCTCTTTCCATTGGTGAAAACCGAATTAAAATCGGTCTACCCGTTCACGCGTGATGCCGTGACCAGGAGAAATGGGGATTCATTTTTATATATAAGACTAGCGACCCGGCCCCGGCTTCGCCCGGCGTACAATTTATATACTTATATGAACATTCCCCGTTTATCCCTCTTTCCATTAGTGAAAACCGAATTAAAATCGGTCCACCCGTTCACGCGTGATGCCGTGACCGAGGGAAGTGGGGATTCATTATAGAAGATGAATAATTAAATCAAAGTGCAGTTATTGAGCAAGACGTAGCTCCCTATATATTTAACGTAGGTTCGAAGCACAGTCCTAGACTGCCGGGTATCAATGAGGGTTTCCCAATGATAAAAAAGGGTTACTATGCGTGATGCAGTCATAAATTTCGCAGCCCGTCTGATATAACAGCAAGTGTGCTTTTGTGTTTCGGTGAATGAGTAAGGGATGTCAGCACTCATTTCCCCATCCCTTCCCAATCCCTTATCTTTATCTTCCGATATCTCAATCTTTCGGAGCGGAATACTGAATCGAAAAATAATTGCCAGCAATTTAAAAGGTAAAAACATAAATAAAAGTATTTTCTTTTATTCATATTTTCTTCATTCTGAAGTTAAACCCGATAAGGACTAGAAAGAAATCAGGTCATAAAAGAAAGCTTTTTTTTTTCTTTTAATGCAATTCCAAAGTTTTTCCATTCAGCTCAGAGTTCTCTTCGCGTTCGTTAAACGGAGTTTCAAAATACAAAAGCTGAAACTATCGCGGTCGCTCTGAATTGTAAACGAGCTGTTCCAACTAATCCTAGATCGCGGGAAGTAGGTACCAACTAAATTTTTCTTGTTCTGATCTTCAACGTTGGCTTTGTTCTGGACTGGATGTATGAGCCTGGCCTTTATGATTTCTATAAAATGTAGTGGAATTCAACAGAGTTTTGTGTGCTGAATTCGTAAGCTTGGCTACTCGTCTGGTAGCAGTAATCATCAGAAATTAAAATTAAAAAATGTACATAAAAATAATATTTGTAATAAAATCGTAAACGAGCCGTGTCCTGTACATTAAATCCCACCAAAAACATTCTGTAAAAAACTAGCCAAGTCTCGATGGAGCTGCTTGTTTATCTCTAAAAAGTAATGAAATCTAGACAAAGTCGTGCCAACTCTAAGGTTCCTTACTGCGATTTCTTTATTATTATAGTTAAGGTTGTGTGACTTGGCCGTTGTGTGAGTCTCCTTCTGACGGTATCTGAGCTTATGAAAATTTGGCGTTCGTCACGCAGACTTTGTTGGGCTTGAACTGCGTTGAGGCGGCGATTTCGCAGAACAGTAAGTTGGATATAACGATCATCTGCTGCTGATGTAACCCTAGGTCTGCCCGTACCTGGAACGCGATCGAATGCTCCAGTCTCTAGGTATCGTCTGTAAACTCTTTGCACCGAAGATCTGCTGATTTGAAGTCTTCGAGCAACATCACGTTGCGAAACGCCTGATTGAAGTAGTGCTACAGCTTGAGCTGCTTCCTGAGGTGTCGTATCCATTATTGACCGAAAAAAGTACCGAAAATACACGCGCCTGAGCAAACGATGGACAAAAACTAAAGACATTGTAAGAAATATTTGACTACCCTCATTGTAGAAAAAAAAGAACGCTAATCGCGAACTCTAGTCAAAACAGAGCAAATCGTTAGAATTGTGTTTGTTACTTGATTACAATGTGAGTTGACGGTACTTTAGAATTAATTTATAGTCATTTTAATCAGCATGAGACTCACTCTCTGTAGGTATAATTTTGATAATTGTAAGTTTTATACTTTTTGAGAAAATCGAATCAGAGTTCTAAGGTAGCGGGTGGCCCGATTTATTTGCTGTCCAGTTTAGTATCCCCTAGATCAGCCGAGTTCTAGTCCAGTACAAATTGAACTATCAAACAGTATTTTTAAATTTCTTCCAATAAAACAAAACAATAAAAACTTTTTGGTATTTCAATGAGTGAGTAAGGGATCTCCTTAGCTTGTCCCCTAACCTTGTAACCTTACCCTTTTTTCTATAAGTTTCGTTAGCGTAGGTACTTGTTGCATATCTATTCATTTTGCTTCTTGTTCTTAGACAATGATAGCCATTTATCATCAAGTAAAGATATTTGCATAAATTTTTTAAAAGTAATTTATATATAAATAGAGTTTTAGACCTTCTTTAGTAGCTACCTATGTTCGCCTGATTTTTTAAGTATTCTCGTTGCTAACAAAAGTCTCGTTGACACTTAAATAAATATCAAATAAATACTGGCATGTTGTATAATGGTTTAAATGTAGAATTAAATACGCTTAATAAGTTTGTATATAGGTTGTATATTATAAAATATTTATTTCTTCTTAATTATAAAATATTTATCTTTTCTTTTATTAGAAAGATTCTTTTGCTTTCCAAAAGTACTTCTTATTTTATACCTAATATCTCGATTAGTCGCTGAATATAACCACTTGTTATATGTGGGCCCTCACCACGCCTTTACAAAAATTCAAATCAACAATATGCTATCTTACACATATTTGCTATAATAATTTCAAAAGGCGTTATCATTCGCAGCAAAGTAAAAATGTCTTTTTTTTCTGGAAAAGTTTATATGATGAGAAACAGCGATAAACTTGGTTGGTCTTCTGGGAAATTTCAAACATCACCTGACGGTTCTCGGCAAAAAAAGCGTATATTTTTAATTCTGCTTTAGGTAAGTAAATACTAGGTAATTAGCTAAGTAAGTAACTTGCAAATCATTGTCATTAAATTTTGAAATAGTTGCTAATCCAATATTTCATTATCTTCTTTATATATAAAAATGAATCCCCATTTCTCCTGGTCACGGCATCACGCGTGAACGGGTAGACTGATTTTAATTCGGTTTTCACTAATGGAAAGAGTGATAAACGGGGAATGTTCTTATATTTAAAAAATTGAATCCCGGGCGAAGCCGGGGGCGGGTCGCTAGTATTTTATAATTCTTATCTTTATATATAAAAATGAATCCCCATTTCTCCTGGTCACGGCATCACGCGTAAACGGGTAGACCGATTTCAATTCGGTTTTCACTATTGGAAAGAGGGATAAACGGGGAATGTTTTAGGGTATATAAAAATTGCACGCCGGGCGAAGCCGGGGGCGGGCCGCTAGTACACAATAAAATATAATATACTTAATCTTATATATAAAAATGAATCCCTATTTCTCCTGGTCACGGCATCACGCGTGAACGGGTAGACCGATTTTAATTCGGTTTTCGCTAATGGAAAGAGGGATAAACGGGGAATGTTTTAGGGTATATAAAAATTGCACGCCGGGCGAAGCCGGGGGCGGGCCGCTAGTCTTCTATAAATATAACAGAATCGTAAACGAGCCGTGTCTGTACATTAAATATTAAAAAAAAATTATACACGTTGTACTTATGTTACAAAGGTCAAAAAAATAGGTTTTAGAACTTTTGTCTGTTTGTGCACGCTAAGCTCAAAGATGGCTTAACCGATTTAAATGCGCTTTTCACTGATGTGTTGTAGAAAACTTCCCGTAATGTTTAATGATTGTTTCATTACAATCGGTCCGATTTTTTTTTTAAATTTAAATGTGCAGACACTGCTCGTTTACGATTTTATTATATGTATAGATAGATATAGATCACACATACGTGTAATATGTGACATACAAGAAAATGCTGACTAGATTAATTTATTTGCGCACACATGTCACTGTTATACGACAGATGGCGCTAGCGACACATTTGTGAGTTGTGATTGAGTGAAGATGACATAGTTATTATGATTTAATAATAGCAAACATAAATTGATTTATGAATTTTACCCTTTTTTATGAATACATACGTTAAAAAATTCACTAACTCATATAAATAAAAACCAACACACACTCAGAAAACAAGTTAGGTAACTTCCAGAAACAAATGGAGTTATTGTTGATTGCTTTTCTCAGAACACTCTTTTAAATGTATTTTTCGTTAACTATGACTAACTGCTACTTTTTTATGTTAAGTTCGGCAGACAGGCTGATCGTCTACTTGATGGTAGGTGGCTACCGTCGCCTATAACACAAGCAACGCCACACCTGTGTCCTGCCAACTACATTAGTAGGATTAAGGATGAATAGACAGACCATTTTTTTGACCTCGATAACATAAGTACTATGAGTACAATTTTTTTTTTATTTTTTTTATAAAATAAAATGTAAAGCCACGGCTCGTTACGATTTTATTTTATGTAAGTATAGATTTTATTAATATTAGTGTTTTTTATATATTGATCCCAACTATAGAAGCATTTAGCCTTCCCTTAAATAGAGTGCCCTCTAGTCAGGGGCGGATCCAGGATTTCATTTTGGGGGGGGGGGCATTCTGACAAAGTTCGGAGTTAGGGTTAATATCACAAGTAATTTTTTTGTGTGTTTTTTTACTAGTTCAGATGCATTATGGTTGTATTGCAAATACTTTTAACCCGCGTAATCGCGTATTTATTGACCTGTCTCAAATGTCTGACATGAATTATGAAACTTTCGATAACTTTGATTGATATGGATTATATTATTCTATATTCAGTTCATATATGAATTGAATTGTACTTGAATTGAATTGAAAAGTTAAGTCAAAAATATGGACTTCCTGGGTCTTTTTTGCATGGCCCCCATGGCCCCCCCACCCCTGTATCCGCCAATGCCTCTAGTGACAATAAGATAGGTTTATTCTGGTACATGTTTGAAAATTTTGATTCCCGATTATACATATGTGTCATATTTGTATTTATTTAATCTAAAAGACCATTCATAGGTGAAAAATTGAGTCACACACGGCCTATGTTAATTGTTTCTCAAACGACATTACTGTGTGAGTCACTCGATATATGTATTATAACTATGTATAATTTCTAGTTTACAATAACATGAATCATGCATTCTTTAACTCGTATAAGGATCTGTCAATTGTTGAGATTTTATGGCGAATGACGTCACCCCCGTGGTGTCATTGATTAACGTTGCTTTAACGGAAAATCAATTTAATTTAGTATCGCCGGAAACCAATTTCGGTCCTCATCTGCGGAATGCGACGGTTTAGTAGTAGTCATCTCGCACGCTTTTATTTCGCACGAAATGTGCTAAACGCCAACTTTAAAAATAAATATATTTTTAGTAGTCGTTTCGCACACAAATTATTTCCTTGCATGCGACACGACCTTCAGAAAATTGTAGTAGGCGATCGGCATACATTATATTTTACTTAAGAAACTTCAAATAAAAGTACAGTACCATACAAAAGTGGTATCACTTTTACATGTCGTGTTCTATAATTAAAAATCAATAAGAAAAATTCTAAATTAAACTTAATTATCGCTTGAAAGAGATTTCCATGGTTTTATATATGGGCAATATACAAAATAAAAAAATGTACCTATGCCTCTTGATAGCTTTCCGTTCAATTTTTTTCATAAATTCCTCAAGTGGGAAAAAACTGGAAAGAACTAAGATAATTTTATTTGCTTTGAATGTTAATTTATTAACTTGTATTATTATTAATTTGTATTTATAAATTTATAATTACAAAAAAGTTGAAATTATGATATGCAATTTTAATTTTATGTAAAATTAATCATGTTAATAATTTTAAATCATAAATTCAATGTAAACCTATTAATATACCAATTTTAACCACAAAAATGTAAATAACCTGGTCAGCCCATCTGGCAGCAGCAACCACACCTTTTTTTTGAACCTCAATATAATATTGGCGATATTGAAGATATTGGCGATAAGGAATAACATGTATCAGAAAGAAGTGCTCTGTAGGCAATATTATTTTACCCTCATTTGACCCATCTCAATGAGGGTAATGACGTTAACGATAATCAAGTGGTGTCAGCACGATGTTGTAATTACTCTGATTCCGACTGTCTGCGCTTTGCGGGACACCGAGCTGGGACCAAATGAGGAAATCCCAAGGGACACTTTGTCACGATGATTGCAAACTACTATTAGTTTGCCGCTAATGAATATTACTTTCATGAACACATTTTTATTAAAAAAAATAACTAAACATTTTAAATAAAAAGGATTCGGATAACAAGGATTTCGAAGCTTAAGCTAAGTCCCAGAGCTTAACCCCCTACCTATCGATTTTATATAAATCATAATTCTAACCGTTAATAGGAGTTAGTTATGGAGTTTAACCGAAATAATCTTAACAGACGGACAGGAGCAAGTTAAAATTTTAATAATAAATTTACCTATTTGTTTTCTTATTCATTTGCAGGTTTTTTGACAAAGTATTATGTTCTATTATTTGTAATTGGTTAGACAAAAAGTATGTGCGAGATTTTTACTAAGACTAAGACTGTAGTTTTTGGCCAAATCCTAGGACCACACGTAATGAATGCCTAATATAAGGGTGTCTACGAACGTTATGACACTACCGAATTTATATTCTGGTAATTTGTATCCTATATTTCTGAACTATAAGTGTGTACCTAAATAGTTGTTTGCTAATAAAACTGATAACCTAAAAGAATTGTACAAGCTTAGCCAGTGGCAGAGCATACTTCATTCTACTATTAAAATATGTATGTGCTGTTGTGTTTTGTTGAATATAATGTATCCCCCATTATTTATCCCTTATTATTCTCTATCCCGCAAGTCAGCACCGTACTTGCAGCACCTATTACATAACTGTGTTTGGGGGATGGTATTAGCCACCTACCATCAATTAAAAGTAAACCGTCACCTTGCCTGCCGCGACCTATATATAAAAAAATTAAAAAGCTGAAATAACTATTATAATATATGTAATATAAACGACATACCAACATTTTTACATTAGCTTAACGCAATAACATACCAGCTTAAGATACTTTACAATGAATCAAGTATATCAAAGTTAATTGCATTCCGTCTAACAGGAAAATCACAAGATTATTGTTGACTCGTCAGCGAATGTTGGCAATAACTATTTATTATTTATTTATTTATTAGTTGCACCAAGACTAACGCCAATGGGTTAGATTTTTTAGATGACCGTAATAATATCTACACGTACATCTCTATACATATAACAAAATCGTAAATGGTCCGTGTCATTAAAGATTTTTCAAAAAAAAAATTTGTACACGTTGAACAAATAGCTTTTAGAATTTTTGGCTGTCTGTCTGTGCGTTTGTGCACGCTAATCTCAGAAACGGCTTAACCAATTTGAATGCAGTTTTCACTGATGTATTGTAGCAAGCTTTCCATAACGTTTAGTATTTGTTTCGTTCCAATCGGTTTACAAGCAAAAAATTTACGCGGTAATTATAAGTTGCGGGCTCGGTAAGTATAAAAATAAAATTGCTACTGTCTGTTTTTGTCTAAGTCGCTGCTAACATCTTTTAAACCATTGAACCGATTTTAATGCGGTTTTCACTCATAGAAAGAGCGATGAACGAGAAAATTTGCATCCGTACGAAAATAAAATTTTGGCTTGACACTTGTTTTTGTAAGCAATGCTACTGATAGTAATTAAGCTCACTTTTGGGATTGAATTTTATAAGCAAATGTACTGTAATGTACAACAAGTAGTTCATATTCAACTATTTATGAATAGGTTGTACACCGCAGTACCCATTTTTGGGCAGATATTTTGATGACATTTTTTATATTCAATAAAATTATTATATATTTTTTTATATTCATTTATTTTTTTATATAGACGCAAAGTTGCCTGTCTGTGTGTATTCTATAAGATGTACTTCGGAGAGTGTGCTCGAGAGCTGCATGAGATCATACCGCCTCCCCCTTTCTTCTATCGGACATGCAGACGTACGGCTAGTTACCATCCTCACCTTGTCGATATCCCTCTAATTCGGACCAAGCGCTTTAAAACATCTTTTGTGATGCGCACTGCTAAGGATTGGAACTCCCTGCCGGCGTCATACAACACAAATCTTTCGAGTGAATAGGCATCTTCTGGGTGAGCTCGCTCCATCGTCGACCTCATCCTTCCTACATGGATAGATGCTGGTCAAGAGCAAAAAAAATAATCTGAGTTTTATATGATCTAATAATATTTAGTTTTAGAACTGTTGTATATATTTCTAATTATGCAGACTGCCAAGTAGGTGGAAAATCATGCATTTTAGGATGGGTAGGGACATCGTTTGATATTTACCTAATTAATGAATATACTAGATGAGCCCGCAACTTCGTACGTGTGGTATTCGGTATAGCGCTAAACTTTTTTGTTTGTAGACCGATTGGAACGAAACAAAGATTACATGTTACGGGAAGCTTGCTACAATACATAAGTGAAAACCGCATTCAAATCGGTTGAGCCGTTTCTGAGATTAGCGCGAACAAACGCACAGACAAACAGACAACAGAAACTTCTAAAAACTATCTTTTAGACCTTGGTAACATAAATACAACGTGTACAAATTGTGTTTTTTTTTTAAACTTTAATTAAAGCATGCAAAAAAGGTACAGTAGGCCAAGAACAATTTTATTACATACTAGCGACCCGTCCCCGGCTTCGCCCGAGGTGCAATTTTTATATATATGAACATAAGGGATAGGGATATATCCTTTATCCCTCTTTCCATTAGTGAAAACCAAATTAAAATCGGTCTACCCGTTCACGCGTGATGCCGTAACCAAGGGAAATGGGTTTCATTTTTATATATTAAAAAGATGAGGGTTAACCAACCTAAGCTGAACCCTACTTAATATGACTGATCACATAGATCTGAGGTCAACTTAAATTAGAACTGTGAAAATCACCTAAAATTACTATTTTTAACTTTATATAAACTTTCAATCATGATCGTTTTACAGATGATAATATATAGTTAACTAAAGTTTTAGCAAATTCAACCGAAGAATTATTTTATTGCGTTTTTATCGAAAAAATGTTGGACGTGATTCTTTAAATTTACATTAACTTTTTTGTTTGTAAACCAATTGGAATGAAACGAACACTAATTGTTACGGGAAGCTTGCTGTCATACATCAGTGAAAACCGCATTCAAACCGGTTTAGCCGTTTCTGAGATTAGCGCGAACAAACGCACAGACAAACAAACATTCTAAAAACTACTTTTTTGGCTTCGGTAACATTGTACAAAGTATAACATAAGTACAAAGTACAACGTGTATAAATTATGTGCTCTGTATAATTGCTTTGTACGCAATACTTTGAAGTATTGTAGTCCTGTGTGGCGACCGCACTATGCTGCTCATTCTTTGAGACTAGAGAGAATACAAAAGAGGCTTACTAGATATTTGGTGTATTCTTTGAATGGGACTATTAAAAAATTAACTTACAATAATCGCCTTAAACATCTGAAAATTTTATCTCTTAGCAACCGTAGAGACTGTTTAGATTTAATTACGCTCTTTAAAATTATAAGCTCAAAATTAGATTGTCCACAATTGCTAGCTAAATTCAAGTTTAAGGTCCCTCTTAGGGTTCCGCGGCAGCCTTGTGCTCCGCTGTCACCCCCCTCACGAAAAACATTATTTGGTTCCAACTCTCCTGTGTCACGAATGAGCAAGCTTCTCAATCTCCACAATTCCTGCTCAATTGGTCGTTTTCGTTCGTCTGTAAACGATTTGTTCCAATGATTTTACCGGCGTCTTTTTTCCCATCTTTTTGCTGCCTAACTTTTTTTTTCCAATTCTTTTCCGTGCCTCGTACAATGCAATGTAGTATATATTTATATGTATATTGTGTATATGTATATAATGTATATGTAAGTATTTAAATTTTTAGTTTAATTTCGCAAGTGGTGTTCACTTATAAATGTTGTACACATTTATTATAAACTATTTTAGATTATTAAGTACTTACTTTAATTATAATAATGTAGTCAACGTAAGTGAGCCAAATAAATAAATAAAATTAAATTAAATTAAATAAAGTAAAATAAAATAAAATTATTGTTTTTTTTTTTAATATTTAATGCACAGACACGGCTCGTTTACGATTTTATTATATATAGATTAACAAAAATGAATTTTATCTGTTCAGAAGCGAGCCTTAATGACGGGACGGAATAGCAAAGTTTTAATATATTACACTTCACTTGGGCCATTTCACAATTGAAGCGGAAACGCAGAAGGGAATTATTTTTAAAAGGGGCCCTCTCCTTTTGTTTTTTCAACCGACATTTCGGCGGCGACTTGTTTTCGTTTCCGACACCGAATTGCGTTTCGGTGGAATTAATTTAATTTATATTAAAAAAAAATTTATTAATGACATTACAAATAATTAAAATCATAAGGCGTTCTGTGTGTTTAAAAAAAATTAAAGTCTGGCTAACGAAAGAAAAAAAATTTTTTTTTTAAATCTGAAGTCACTTGTCATCGCTTGTCGAAAACTGTAATTTCCGTTAAGATTTTGTTTACTCATTATGTAGTTAATTAACACTGAATAGCGATATTTCGTTAGTTGATACGAATTAGTAATTTTGTTATTATACCAACTTTTTTAAACAAAATATTATAGCGAAATATTATAACAAAATATTATTATATTATAACAAAATATTAAATATTAATATTACAAACTTTTTTAAATAAAAAAATTTATTAATGACATTACAAATAATTAAAATCATAAGGCGTTCTGTGTGTTTAAAAAAAATTAAAGTCTGGCTAACGAAAGAAAAAAAATTTTTTTTTTAAATCTGAAGTCACTTGTCATCGCTTGTCGAAAACTGTAATTTCCGTTAAGATTTTGTTTACTCATTATGTAGTTAATTAACACTGAATAGCGATATTTCGTTAGTTGATACGAATTAGTAATTTTGTTATTATACCAACTTTTTTAAACAAAATATTATAGCGAAATATTATAACAAAATATTATTATATTATAACAAAATATTAAATATTAATATTACAAACTTTTTTAAATAAAAAAATTTATTAATGACATTACAAATAATTAAAATCATAAGGCGTTCTGTGTGTTTAAAAAAAATTAAAGTCTGGCTAACGAAAGAAAAAAAATTTTTTTTTTAAATCTGAAGTCACTTGTCATCGCTTGTCGAAAACTGTAATTTCCGTTAAGATTTTGTTTACTCATTATGTAGTTAATTAACACTGAATAGCGATATTTCGTTAGTTGATACGAATTAGTAATTTTGTTATTATACCAACTTTTTTAAACAAAATATTATAGCGATTTACTTAAATACTGATGTGTTTATTTTATATGAAACGAGAGAAAAAAAAAATTATTTTTTTGTTTTGCTCCTAGAAATTATATTCATAGTGATGTTCGCGACTTGATATCGCTATTGCAAACAATGTGCATGGTATGGAAGTTGGTATGCGTTTCTTTGTATAGGCGGTAATGAAGATATAAAGTAAATTAATTTTTGTCTTTGTTAAAATCAAAAGGTGTCTTTGTCTAGGGCTTTGTCGTGTCAAGTTCATTGTCTAGTTCAGGTCTTGTTATGTCAAGGCTTTTAGATCAAATACATAGATCAGGATACGTTATAAGTAATTCATTTGGCTATAATAGTATCCCCTTAGATCAACCGAGATCAATATAAAGTGAGCTATCGAACGGTTGATATTCACACAATAAGTTTAAAGATGATAGTAAAAAGCTCTAATTTGAACATTATTATTATTATTATTTATGTTAAGATCGGCAGACAGGCTGATGGTCCTCTTTATGGTAGGTGGCTACCGTCACCTATAACCCAGGCATCGCCACGGCTACTGCAAGTGCGCTGCTGTCTACAGTAGGATTAAGGATAATGGATTGCCACCCCATAGGGAAATGGGCTCTGGCCTTCCTTATTTACTCACCGAAACACGTGCAGTTATTCCACGGTAGTCTTCTGTGAGGGGGCCACTACTTTTCAGATCCAGACCAGAGAAAGTTCATTTCCAAAGTTGACCCTGCCGGGAATGGTACCCGGGAACCCTAGAACAGAGCGTCAAGGCTAGCACCCTGACCACTCATCCAACGAGCTCGTCATTATAGAAATAATAAAAATATTGATCACGTATAAAACAACTTTTTTATCTGACTACAATCAGATTCAACATATAAACTTTTTTTTTATTTGGCGCGAATTTTCAATCCCATCTTTCATTAGCCAAACTATAATAATTTGACCTTGTTATATTTCGTGCGGTTGTTTGAGAAAAATAGATGGTGGTGTTCCTAAAACAGAGCGTTTACACCTACCCTCACCGAACAGAGGGAACTCATTCAAATCAAAGCGAGCAAACGCGACACTTTTGCACAATGCATTAAACGAAATGGCCGACACAGCGCTCGTTCTGCGTATTACACTTTCAGCCAGTAAAACACCCGTCTTGCTTCTTTATTTCTTCAATTATCAGCTGGTTATGCACACTCCATTTGAAGAGTTCCAGGACATGTCGTACACAGATATTTGGATCTGTTAGCTCCAATCTCTTGAAATCAAAAACAAAAAGTGCAGACCTATCCGATATTTGAATCTGCTTCTGCAGTTCTACATATGTTAAGTACTAAATCTAGTAATAAATATAGTGGCAGGGCACACTGCGTTTCGCAGTCTTTGGGCAGCCCGTCTGGCGGCAGTAACCACCCCCTTACAGAAGACCACCGTGAAATAACAGCACGTGTGCTGTCGTGTTTCGGTGAGCGAGTAAGGGATGCCAGAGCCCAACATTTTCCAATCTCAAATCCTTAATCCTATTGAAGTCGACAGCGCACTTGCAGCATCTTTGGCGTTGCTTGTGTTATAGGCGACGGTAGCCTCCTACCATCAAATGGACCGTCAGCCTGTCTGCCGATCATATTAGACATTCAATGTAGGTCTTAAAAATTAATTGTCTCACCAAAAATTAAAGCCACACTGATACTTACCTATTTTAAGTATCTATCACGAACATCATGAAAAAGAATCAACGCTTGTTTTTAATGTCCAGATTTTTACATGAATGATCTACTTTACTGTTGAGTTCCTCTATCGTACTGCTAACCCTTCATCGTCAGTTTAAGTTTTGGGAACAGAAATAGTCTGGTGGAACAAGTCTGGTGAGTACGCAGAGTGGTTAATTTCTTCAAATGATGGACTCGTGAGCCAATGCATTTCCTACACACCCACATGACAATAAGTACACGATGCATTGTCACGACTCTCTGCTGTCTTCAATTTTGGCCTCACACACCGCATTCCCTTCAAAAGACTTCTAACAAAGGATTCACTAGTCCAACAATTTCGTAATTTTGTCTCGATTGCTGCTCGTATCTTTTTGTAAGGCCTTGAATTTTTTTATTTCCCTCGGAAACGGTACTTTTTTAGGGTTCCGTACGTCCGAATAAAAAAACAGAAACCTTATAGGATCACTCGTGTCTCCGTTTGTCCGTCGGTCACAGTCAATTATCTCCGAATCTACTAGACCAATTAAATATAAATTTGGTACACATATCATCTTCTGTGACCCAAACGCAGATGTGTGACGTGAATAGATGAAATCTGTATATGGGAGGTCATTTTTGGGGGGAAGGAGGGAAATTAAAAAATTTGAAAACTTTGAAAATTTGAAAACTGCATCGTGTGACATATCAAATGGAAGGTCTTGTTGTGAAGATCTTAATTTTTTTTGTAATTTTAAAATAAATAGTTTCCAAATTATTCAAGAAAATAGACGAAAATTGACCATTCCCCCCCCCCTTATCTCTGAAACTATGGAACCTAAAATTTTGAAATAAATAAAGAAATTATTATAGGAAAACCTATAAGAAGTCCATGACATTAAAATAACATGGTAAATCACTCAATATTGTGCGGATAGGTAACATCGTACGGAACCCTCTTCACGCGAGTTCAACTCGCATTTATCCCGTTTTTTCTGTATGACAAGGTACCTTATGTCGTTTTATGTAAGTATCTCTAAGAAGGTGTATCAAAATCTCACGACAATCGGTTGAGTAGTTAAGGCGTATAAACTCCCTTCAGATGCACAATCGTTCAGAACAACAAGGAAAGGAGAAGACATAGCAGCACCTCCTTCTGCATCAGGGCCGGAAGGGAACCGCCACGAAACGCCAACTGTCTCAGGTTACCACTGAGACTTGTTGACATCAAACCGTTTATTTTTATTATTACAAGTGGAAACTAATGTTGTCCCCACAGTGTAACAAGCGAAAGGTCCTGCGAGAAAATGAACCAAGATTTGGATTCAGATAGGAGATATACAGTGATTTACCACCGGGGAGGTTCTTACATGACGTCACAACAAACGTTTTCCAACTAAATTACACAGTGTATCTGTGTATTATAAATATCTGTATTTTTCAAGAAAAGGCATTACAAAAGCCTACTAATATTGTAAACGCGAAAGTTTGTATGTTTGTTACTCAAT
The DNA here is from genome assembly GCA_910589475.2 of Bembecia ichneumoniformis. Classification (NCBI taxonomy): domain Eukaryota; kingdom Metazoa; phylum Arthropoda; class Insecta; order Lepidoptera; family Sesiidae; genus Bembecia; species Bembecia ichneumoniformis. The sequence goes on from OU342546.1 coordinate 451,090, forward strand.
CACGCCAAAACGGCTAAATTGATTTGGATGAAATTTGGTAAACATACAGTTTATTACCAGGAATAACATATAGGATACTTTTTATCCTGGAAAAATGTTAGGTTCCCGAGGGATTGTAAAAACTCGGCGCCACCATCGTCACTGTCATAAAGATGTCAGACATTATACATATCTGTATCTATACATATACAGTGTCTGTACATTAAATATTTAAAAAAAACTTTAGGTACACGATTTTTGTCTGTTTTTCTGTGTGTTTGTGCACGCTAATCTCAGAAACGGCTTAACCGATTTAAATAAGGTTTTCAGTGATGTATTGTAGCAAGCTTCCCGTAACATTCAGTGTTTGTTTCATTCTAATCGGTTTACAAACAAAAAAGTTACGCGCTCTAATTGATGTATCGACTAATTGACTTTGACGATTTATCTAATTCATAATAATAACAATAATAACGTAATTGTGAGGTGTTATTTTTTGATGTGATTGACATTGTTTTGACTTTTTGGATTCTTAGTTTGATTTTATAGTTGTTTGGTGTAATTTATATTGTTTGACATTGCTTGACTTTTGTAATTGATTAGATTTTGAGTGCACACCCTTCTCTTCCAAATTGTTTTTAATATTAATATGTATTTTTAATTGGTATTTGTATGAAATGGTTGACAATTGTAAAATTTTTAACTTTTTAACATAGATAATATGCAACATATACAGCTGTAGATACCTGTAATTGGCAAGTAAATGTAAATGTGTCTATATATATTTTTCTGTGAGACTTGATGAATTTTTGCTGTGCTGTTGGTATTTCTATCGAATAAAATAAAATAAAATAAATAAAATAAATACCACGCGTACAAAGTTGCGGGCACAGCTAGTCAAAAATATAGTTTTTTATGAATTCAAAAGCTTATTCAGCGCCATCTATTGTGCTCTGTCAGTAAAGCAGTTGCTAAAGTAAAGAACATAACAACTATGAATTGTGCCAAATTGTGATTGGCTGTCTGGATGTCTGGATCGTATATTTAAATATATAATTTACAGACACTTCTCGTATTATGTATTTATGTATCTATGTACATTCTAAAGTGTTTCCTAGCTACAATATGGGCTTCTTCAAGCGAACAGTAAACAAATTCCTGCAAAGTCGGCAGCACACATGTACCCCCCCTGGTGTTTTTTGTGTTCTTAGGCGACGGTAGCCACCTACCATCAAGTGGACCGTCAGCCTGTGTGCGCCACCCTTAATAATATTAAAAAAAAAAAAAACCATCCCGTGGCGTAATCTAATGAGTAACCATTTGACTTGCGACGTGACCGATAGTATAGGTCGTCAAACAGCTCCTTTTGATGTTTGGTGGCTACCGTCGCTTATAACACAAGCAACGCCACAGGTGATGCAGCAGGATAGAATAAGGATAAAGGATTCAGCAGAGATAGGGAAATGGGCTCTGGCATCCGTTTACTCACTCACCGAAACACAACAGCACACGTGCTGTTATTTCACGATGATCTCCTGTAAAGGGATGATTACCTACTGTCACTAGACCGCTTGCACACCTAGACTAAAATTTGAAAATTTCATTTCGAAGTTTCGAAGGACTTATAGAAGGCGGTATTGTCAGCAGGTTCTTCATTCTGCAACCAACTTGAAACTTGTTCTGCTATTAAACTTAATGTTACTACCTACTTACATCCAACCTCTCTCCAAATGCACTATAATAAGCGCATAACTTTAAACTTTTAAAACTAGCTTTGACAAAATGTACCCAGTATTCAAATAAAATACCAACCTTCAACTTAACTGCTTCATAAATTAAACAGATGGCGCTAAATAAAACACATAAAATTTACAAAAATATACAAATAGATTAGTAATTATATCATATAACTTGTTAAAATATTAAAAATGTCACAACTGTCACAATTTATGGATTAGTATTTGTCAGTAGGTATTTAAATTAATAATAATACATCAGTAACTTAAATTTATACCTAAAGTTACATAAATAATTTACCAGGTAAATGTCTTTTAGAACAGTAACAAACAACAGCGAGTTGAGACACACATTTTCGTGGATCGTGTTTCCTTTGCTATTGTTCTCTTATCTTCAAAATGAATTATTATGTAATTAAGTGTGCGAGTGAGATGGCACGATAACCTAAATTTTTATTCTTCATATAATTAAACTACTATAATTTTTATAGTAAAACCAAAGATGTTGTAAAAGAGATAAAAGAATTATAAAAACTTAGACTTGTTGATAGTTTTACTTTGTTCAATATTGATAATGGTTTTTTTTTATCTTAGGATGACGGTCTACTTGAAGGTAGGTGGCTACCGTCGTCTATAACACAAGCAACGCCAAAAGTGCCTGCAAATTTGGCTGCGAATACAGTAGGATGTAGGATTAAGGATAAGGGATTGGATAGAAAAATGGGCTCTGACACCCTTACTCACTCAGTAAAACACAACAGCACACGTGCTGTTATTTCACGATCGTCTTCTGTGAGGGGGTGGTTACTGCAGCCAGACGGGCTGCCAAAATTACTGCGAAACGCACACTACTTTCCAAATCCAGACCAGAGTCAAATTTGAAAGTTCATTTGAAAGTTGACTGCCGGGAATCGAACCCGGGAACTCTAGAACAGAGCGTTAAGGCAAGCACCCTAACTTCTCATCCAACGGTATGTACATTTACTCGCTTATTATAATGAGCTCTTTCTCTCTTTTTTTTATTATTATTACTATTAAGATGTTACTCTAGACTTTTTGTTAGTGCAAGCTGCGCCTCCTATATTTGCGGCGGCATCTGCCATGTGTTGCATTTCTTTGTTCTTTGTTGCTCTTCGTCGGAAGACATGTAATAATAACTAAATAAGTAAATAAGGGAAATTTTATTGAACTCTCAAGTCTCTGAATATTCATTTATATTGTAAAAAAATAAGCGTTATGACTGTCTCTTTCCTGGGAAAAGAGAAATACTGTTACGTGTGGGGTGAGTCTGCCTTACATCTGCCGTGTAAGGGCGAAAATCAACTATTTATTTCCACAAACCAAGATGACTTCCAAAAGTGCTAAACGAAAAGTCCGATACAACCGTTAAACTTGCCAAGAGTCGTCAATGATTCCCTTATGAGTCGCTGGTTTACTGTCGCAGGTAAGTTCCGAAGTTTCGCTTTCGAATCGCACAGTCGAACTGTCTCGCCAGCTCGCCACTTCGCCTATTTATATCCGCTGCCAATCGTCTAGATCTATATCGAATTTACTACAAACAAACAATAAACAAATACAAGTAAACAAGTATTGTAAACAAGGTAATTGAAAGTTCGGGAACGCTATTTCTGTTGAATGTGAACTCTATGTTGTGTGCATAAGGACTAATTTCCCTTGACAATAACCGGAGAGTGGCGTGACGGTGGAACTTTCCAGATTTTGTAGTCAGGCGAAGACGCTTTTCTAGAACGTTCCATGGTGAGTCATAACAATACATTTAATTTTTTATTACATAAAACGTGACTCCACAAAATAAGTAATTCTTTTATAGGTCAATGCATACGGTTTTTTAATAAATTTCCAGAGATAATCAGAGCCTTACATGGCCTTATATTACCATAAGGTATCTTTTAAAGATTTCTCTCGTAAAAAAAATTGCCTTACCTATAAATAAATTTAAATGTGTAATCAAACCCAATGTGCATCAATCAATATAAAAATATTAGTATAATATAAGTATAATATAAAAAAAATATTAACCTATACAAAAGAGCAACACTGGGTACATCTTTGTGATAACAGTGACGTCCAACTGCTAAATACTAAAAATATCCATTGTTTAATGAAGATGTTACAAGAAATAGAAAGACAATTGCTTTGAAAAAAATATATATTATACTTAAACATGTGGAGAACCAATTGTATTAATTAGAATTTTCGTTAAAATAATAGAAACTCCACAAAAAAAGTTAGAACACAAGAGGAATTTGACTTTTATTGAAAATTCTCTCGAAAACGGCTTATTGCGCGCATATGAATTCTGTACCTATTATAAGTTAATGTCAGTTTAAAAAATTGTATAAACAATTTTTTTTTTATATTCTAATGGTAAAAACAACAAAAAAACACAATTTCTAAGCCTGTTGAATTGTCTCCGCCTCCAGCGAGTTCTATAATGTAAATGTCATTTGCCCAAGTGAAGCCCTTGTTGTCAAAAATTCCTCGGATCTTGATTTAGTCAAGCGTTCATTATAATTTAGGTTTTAGGTTAACTGCGTGTAGGTTAACGTGCGACTTTTAAAACGCTTCATTTAAAACACAGAAATAGTTTCGTAAAAATAAAATTTGCTTCTCTTTAGGAGAACAATTTATAAAGATTGGTTGTACAGTAAAATAAATATTGAAATAAATTTTATTGTTTGAAAAATTCTAGCGCGCATTTGATGGAGTGTGAGAAAAAAATTACATGGCTTTGTCACAGTTGAACGGTAACACATTAGGTGATTTTTTTTATAAACGTTAAGATGCCGTTATGTAAACGCAGATTCAGATTGGGGCGCTGTTTCTAATCTAGAATCTAGACCACGGGGTAGATGCTGTGATGGGAAAAATTATATGGATCTCAGTGAGCTATTGTACTGTTACGACTAACTATAGAACCTTCTGGAAAAAGCCGCGCCGGCCGAAAGTCTCAAACGTCCCACTCTATCGATGGTAGGCACGTCACTTTCCGATTAGTGTCAAAGGAAATTGGTCCTTATGTTTACAATATAGAGTTAATTAACATTCAACAGAAAAAGCATTGCAGAACTTTCAATGGCTTGTTTACAATCTTGTTTATATTTCTAGTAAATTCAAAATACATCGAGGCGTTTGGCCAAATATAAATAAGAGAGCAAGCGGGCGGGATAAATTTAGTTGTGGGATAACAAGCGATTCGAAAACGACTCTTCGGAGCTTTTGCGAAGTTACCTGCCACAGAGTGAACCGGGGATACATTAAGGGAAACATTGATGACTTTTGGCAAGATTAACGGTTTCATCGGACAAGTTTAGTGATTTTGGAAGTCATCTTGGTTTGTGAAAATAAATAGTTCGTTTCACCCTTACATGGCATTTTAACTCACACCGCACGTAACAGTACGTTGCTACATAATAGCTCACCGATGGATCTACGGTTTTTAGAGGTATGGACCACGAACCAGGTACAAGCGTCAATCATTTCCTCTCTGGCGATAACCGTAAAATGCTTGTGAGAGTTGTATAATGAAGCCTTCTGAACGTCAGCTGCGGCTCCGTGGGTGAATTGAGCAGTGGTACCATCCCATACACGTAAGATAAATTTTTTTAGTCATTTCCACCCGATTGAAATATTTTTCAAATATTTCTATGTTTCAATATTCAATACCAAAGTAGTGGCAGGGCACATTGCGTTTTCGCAGTCATTCGCAGTCATTTGGGCAGCCCGTCTGGCGGCAGTAACCACCCCCTTACAGAAGACCACAATAACAGCAAGTGTGCTGTTGTGTTTCAGTGAGTGAGTAAGGGATGCCAGAGCCCATTTCCCTATCCACTCCAAATTCCTTATCCTTAATCCTGCAGTCGGCAGCGCACTTGCAGCAGCTTTGGCGTTGCTTATGTTATAGGCGACGGTAGCCACCTACCATCAATTGGACCGTCAACCTGTCTGCCGACCTTTTTACAAAAATTAAAAAAAAACAAATTATTGTTAACCTAATATCTTAGAGAGAAAAAGTCAGCTGACTATAAAGTGGTGGATTTATAATGACATGAACTTGAAAAAAAAGAATTCAGTGATTTGTTATAACTTTTTATATTATTTCTTGCCTATGTATTTTTCGCTGTATTTACATGTCTACATGTATGTATGCATATGTTTGTATGTTTTTATGTATGTGTGTATGTGTATGTATGTGTATATATGTTTATGTATATGTATAATTATGTATATAGTAATTTATAAAGTATGTTTGTATGGTGCTCAATGAGTCACATACGGTGCTGGCTGAAAATGAGCGCTGTAGGTGTTTGTCTAGCACCTCAGCACAATGCTGAGTCAGTATCCGATTCGCTGCCGCGAGAACACACACACGTTTTTTTATTTTATTATTCTCTGTCCTGTTTTGTATATAATGTCAGTGTCTTTCGTGCAGTGAATAAAAGTCTTTCGTTCTTTCTTTCTTTCTTTCTTTCTTTGATTTCCTCTTAGTTGAAAATTTATCAGATGACAGTTTATATGCTATTATGAAAAAATAAAAATGACAGCTGGCTGTATCGCGGTGGAAACATTGTCAGCTGATGTTCTGAAGGGTGCAACGCAGGAGCCAAGCGGGAACATCTTTTGACTTTTTTAATGCAATCTAAATCGCTTTTTAACATTAAATAATTCGCCTCCAATTCGCCTAGTGTGTAAAATCAACACATTTTTAAACCATGTAAAAGCGCTTCAAAGCGATGTCGTTTTGCAAAATGTATACTCATCTCTGTTACACTGGGGCTAAGGTTGAAATTCGTCTAAATCTAAAATGTATTTTATACCAAAAAATGCTTGTTTGTACATTGCTGGGTTGCCAACCAATCACTTGTATTGGCACCGTCGCATTTTGTTCCCTGCTTCTGTTTTTGGGGTTTTTTTCCACTGTCTCTTGTTCAGCAGAGATTAATGGTTTTGCTTGTGTTAGATGAGATTTTCAGTGAAAAAATGTGGCAGGCAAGCTGATGGTCGGCTTACTCACGAGATAACACATAGGTACTATTAATTTTAGGTGGTCTTCTTTTTTTTTAATGTTAAGGTCGACAGACAGGCTGACGGTCCACTTGATGGTAGGTGGCTACCGTCGCCTATAACACAAGCAACGCCACAGCTGCTGCAAGTGTGCTGCCGACTACAGTAGGATTAGGAATAAGGGATTAGGAGATGGGCTCTGGCATCCCTTACTCACTCACCGAAACACAAAAAATATATATGCTGTTATTTCACGGTGGTATTCTATAAGGTGGTGGTTACTGCCGCCAGGCGGGCTGCCCAAATGACTGCGAAACGCAATGTGCCCTACCACTACTTTTCAAATCCAGACCAGTCAATTTTGAAAATTACATAAAAATTTCCAAGGTTGACCCCTTGGAAATTTTTATCGAACCCGGGGCCCCTGAGACGTTAAGCAAGCACCCTTGCCACTCATCCAACGGGCCTTCTGTACGACCAGAAGATTAGTAACAACAGCAGTTCAGAAATCTAAAGTTATGGGAATTCTTTCGTCACCTCATAATTTTAGTATTTTTAATATCAAAGCATACTCTTCAACAATAATGTCTCATGAAGTCTATTAAGGTAATACCGTTATATAATTAAAAGAGTACCTAAAAACATGAAATTATGTACAAATCGCTATTTAAATGATGGCTGATTATTTGCTTATTGTATACACATATATGTACATAGTTTTTTATTTTATTAAAGATGGGTTTTCTCTTGGCCAGCATCTATCCATGTAGGAAGAATGAGGCCGACGATGGAGCGAGCTCACCCAGAAGATGCCTATTCACTCGAACCTTGAAAAGATTTGGGTTGTATGAGCTCGGAAATACAGACGCCGGCAGGGAGTTCCAATCCTTAGCAGTGCGCATCACAAAAGATGTTTTAAAGCGCTTGGTCCGAATTAGAGGGATTTCGACAAGGTGAGGATGGTAACCAGCCGTACGTCTGCATGTCCGATAGAAGAAAGGCAGTATGATCTCATGCAGCTCCCGAACACACTCTCGAACAGGCAGTGAAAAGAAAATGTTTTATGGTATGTTACAAGAGCAACTATGAGGTTTCTAGCAAGCTCTTCCTCACAATCTATACTTACATATAATAAATTCGTAAACGAGCCTGTTAACGTTGTACTTGTGTTATCGACGTCAAAAAATAGTTTTTAGAATTTTTGTCTGTCTGTGTGTTTGTGCACGCTAATCTCAAAAACGGCTTAACCGATTTGCATGCGGTTTTCACTGATGTATTTTAGCAAGTTTCCCGTAAGGTTTAGAGTTTGTTTCATTCAAATCGGTTTACAAATAAAAAAAGTTATGCGCCTTAATTTTCATAGCTATACCGAATACCACGCGTACGAAGTTGCGGGCTCAGCTAGTAATTAATAGTTATCAAAATGCCTTGAACGCTAATCCTTGAATTCCACGCTAAAAAAAAATTGGCCCAGTTTGTCAAATGGTTAAAGAGACCGTTACGCTCATGGCATCAACAAAAACTCAATGACTATTAAAAAAAAACCTCAGTAATTTAATATAACTGTTCTAATATGACTAAGAACTTGTTCATGAATGAATGTATATTAGAATGAGTCAAAGCGGATAACTGTGTTTATTTCGAATGAATAACAAATAAATGTCTTCCTTCATAATGAAGGGATTTTATTTTGTACTAGCTGAGCCCGCAACTTTGTGCGCGTGATATTCGGTATAGTGCGTAACCTTTTTTTGTAAACCGATTGGAAAGAAATAAACATTGAATCTTACTGGAGGCTTGCTACAATAAATCAGTGAAAACCGCATTCAAATCGGCTAGGCCGTTTCTGAGATTAGCGCGCACAAACGCACAGACTAATAGACAAAAATTCTAAAAACTATATTTTTTTTACCCTTGTAACATAAGTACAACGTGTATACAAATTGTTTTTTTTTTTTTTTTTTTTTTTGAAAAATATTTAATGTACTTACAGACACTACTCGTTTACGATTTTATTATATGTAGAGATTATCAATAAAAATCAATTATATTACCTACATTGCAGTCGTAAAGTATGCGTCTTGATTTTACACTGCTTCTGTGGCTTCACGGCGCGGTCGCGCTGTACATGTATCGTATTATCTCTTTAACCATACGTCCCAAACATATGTAGTAAAAAGCAAAAATCACGTGTATTAAATACTTGTGACGATAAACTTGCTGATTTTAATAAGGAATCATAATTTCGTTGATAATATGACCAATTTTAATAAATTTATTTTTAATACAGATTGTATCAGATAAAATAGTTGTTTTATACATGATTAATATTTTTATTATTTCTATAATGATGATCCCATTGAATGGTTAGAGTGCTTGCCTTAACGTTCTGTTCTAGGGTTCTCGAGTTCGATTCCTGGCAGGGTCAACTTTCAAAAATGAACTTTCAAAGTTGTCTCTGGTCTGGAGCTGGAAAGCAGTAACAGGACACACTGCGTTTCGCAGTTATTTTGGGCAGCCCGTCTGGCGGCAGTAACCACCCCCTCACAGAAGACCACCGTGAAATAACAGCACGTGTTTTACTGAGTGAGTAAGGATGCCAGAGCCCATTTTCCTATCCAATCCCTTATCCTTAATCCTACTGTAGTCGGCAGCGCACTTTACAGCAGCTATGGCGTTGCTTGTATTACAGGCGACGGTAGCTCCTACCTTCAAATAGACCGTCAGCCTGTCTGCCGATCTTAACATAATAAAATATATATATCTTTGATTTTACTATAAAAATTATAGTAGTAAACTATAAAAATTATAGTACTGTAAGGTGGTGGTTAATGGCGGCAGTAACCACCACCTTACAGAAGACCATCGTGAAATAACACCACATGTGCTGTTGTGTTTCGGTGGGTGAGTAACGGAGGCCAGAGCCCATTTCCCTATCTACTTTCCTTTCCTACTGTAGTCGGCAGCGCACTTGCAGCAGCTTAGGCGTTGCTTGTGTTATAGGCGACGGTAGCCACCTACCATCAAGTGGACCTTCAGCCTGTCTGCCGATCTTAACATTAAAAAAAACCTAACGATTTTAATTTTTTTTTTTAATACTTAAATATAAAAGTTAGACGTCGCTGAATTTTTTTATAGGCATCATCAAGCCTACAACTTTTCTATAGAAACCAACCATATGATTATCTCTCGCCGTTAAATCAGCCTTCGAAAGAAACGTTTTCGTTCGACCGTTTTTTCGTCGACTTACTTTGCAAATTCGATTACCACGAAAAAGCCTTTTCATTTTACGGGATAATATATAGACTGTGTCCATCCTGAAATTCTATTCTAACTTCGAAGATTACCCCCTACATACAGACACACAAATTTTACCTCTCGATAGTATTAGTATATGTATTGAGTTACTATTATTGTTCGTTTCGTGACACAAGTTATTGATTTGCAAGAGATATTATTTTTAAAAACAGGCTAAAGTTTTTTTTTTTTTATGTTAAGGTCGACAGACAGGCTGACGGTCCACTTGATGGTAGGTGGCTACCGTCGCCTATAACACAAGCAACGCCTAAACTTCTCAAGTGCGCTGCCGACTACAGTAGGATTGGATAAGGGATTAGAAGGGTGATAAGGAAATGGGCTTTGGCATCCTTTACTCACTCACCGAAACACAACAGCACGTATATGCTGTTGTTAGGTGGTTACTGCCGCCATCCGGGCTGCCCAAATGACTGCGAAACGCAGTGGTGCCCTACCACTCTTTTCAAATCCAGACCAGAGTCAATTTTGAAAATGACATTAAAATTTCCAAAGCTGACCCCGCCGGGAATCGAACCCGGGGCCCCTGAGACGTTAGGCAAGCACTCTTGCCACTCATCCAACGGGCCGTCGACTCAAAGTCTGACTCAAAGTCAAATAAAATAAAATCCCTCTCTATTTCTGTTTGTTTCCCCGCTAACTCCAATCACTAACCGGATGTTGATGCGATTTTAACTAATGGAAATACCGATAAACGAGGAAGGTTTGTGTATAAGGAAGACCGCTTATTGAATTCATAATAAATTAATACCATAAAGTCACGAAGTTTTTTTAACCTCCGACGCCCGACACAGTTGTCTAGTTAACGGAGGACTCTTACATACTTCCACAGCTTCGATTGATTTGAAATTGATGTACTACATTGTGGTATTACCATGAGACTGTTGGATACTCAACTCCTCAACAACTCACAGCAGATATAGCGTGTTTGGGCTCAATAATATGTCGGAGGTTAGTTTTTTATTTTTTTATGTTAAGATCGGCGGACAGGCTGACGGCCCACTTGATGGTAGGTGGCTACCGTCGCCTATAACACAAACAACGCCAAAGCTGCTGCAAGTGCGCTACCGACTACAGTAGGATTAGGAGGGGATAGGGAAATGGGCTCTGGCATCCCTTACTCACTCACCAAAACACAACTGCACAAGTGCTTTTATTTCACGGTGGTCTTCTGTAAGGGGGTGGTTACTGCCGCCAGACGGGCTGCCCAAATGACTGCGAAAGGCAGTGTGCCCTGCCACTATACTTAGTTATAATTATAATTAGTTATATATACTTAGTTACTACTTCGTTTATAATTTTTAATTATAGCTAGTTATTCAAAACTGTAAAGTTTCATCAAAATCGGTTCAGTTTTGTATTTATAAAAATTAAATCAGTATAAAAATATCAATACATTTTTTTATTATTTTTTACATTTTTTTAAATATTTATTGAAGACTAGCTGGCCCCCAACTTCGTACGTGTGGTAATCGATACCACGCGTACAAGCCGCCGGGCACGCTGTCTTTTAAATAAAATTTTGTCTAATACGAAATTCGTATAATTTTTACGTATCTTTACCTACAATTATTTCGTTCCCATTTCCACTCGTACGAGGGGTAACAATCCTTTTCGTCTCTCAGTCCAATTTATCGACGCATCGTTAGCAGCCGCCATGACACTCGCTTTGACAGATGTCACGTGCACGCCCGCCGGCGACCCGACGCACTGACACAAGCGGTACCGCGAATATCAACTTTAACGCATCGAAATAGAGGTCATTGAATGTGTCCACATAAATTTGCCTATAACAGAACTCGAGTGGATTGTCACTAAATCGCTGAATATTCTGTAAAGTGTGTATACTTAGTGTTAATGGTGAAAAAATAAAGCTAGAATTTATTGGTAGAACTGAAGCACCATTTAGGACAAAAGGTTTGTGCTCTGGCCTGGCGCGCCTAAGTACCAGCTTTTTTTTAATTAAGATCCGACCATGGAGGGAGCTCACCCAGAAGACACCTATTCACTCGAACCTTGCAAATATTTGGGTTATATGAGCTCGGAAATACAGACGTCGGCAGGGAGTTCCAATCCTTAGCAGTGCGCATCACAAAAGATGTTTTAAAGCGCTTGGTCCGAATTAGAGCGATTTCGACAAAGTGAGGATGGTAACCAACCGTACGTACGTCTGCATGTCCGATAGAAGAAAGTGGAAGGCGGTATGATCTCATGCAGCTCTCGAGCACACTCTCCGATCCATTTGACACCTTGCAGCGTCGAATTGTTTAAATTGTTGACGATCCAATGCTCATACAGCAACGATCAGAACCACTCAGTTTAAGAAGAGATGTAGCCTCTCTTTGTGTTCTACCGGCTGTACAATGGTTCCAATTAATGCCTACCTCAAACTTGTACCACCGCACTGCGCACCATAGATGCAAAGTTCATCCGCATTACTTGGATAAGGTGTCGGATGAGTAGAAACTTTATCCCACGGACGCGCGAACTTTGGAACAATCTCCCTTCTAAGGTGTTTCCAACTGGCTACAACATGGGCTTCTTCTAGCGAGCAGTAAATAAATTATTCATTGACATTTAAAAGAATTATAAATTTTGTGCACTCTGAAACTAGAAACGACAAATTCACCCTTATCTCTCAAGATTTAATTGTTAAAATTATCAATATTTGCATGCCCTGAAATGCGTCTCTCTTAGTGCCGGAAATATTAACTTGAATCGAGCCAAGCGACAGTCAAAGTCAGTACACACTTATTGTCTTGCACAAAGACGGCTAAGTGCTGCAATTATGGTGACAAAGAACTTCTCCTGTGCGCTGCGTACGTCCAAGGGCAACAAACGCAGTGTAATCACGCTAAATAACACCACATTAGCAGTTGTTTTCAGATGTGTGGGAACCTCGGCTTCATTATTTGACAAATTACCTGCAAACATATGTATAGACTGACATAAAATTAATTTTACGTTGCTGACATTTAACCTATTCAATTTTTTTCGGGAGAATCCCTAAATATGACTATGTATATTTTTGAGGATATCTGTTTTTAGGGTTCCGTACGTCCGAATTAAAAAAACGGAACCCTTATAGGATCACTCGTGTGTCCGTCTGTCCGACCATCCCCCCCCCCCCTTTATCTCTGAAACTACTGAACCTAAAATTTTGAAAAAAATATACAGAAATTAGTTTTCTACTTATAGATTATAGGAAAACCTATAAGAAGTCCATGATATTAAAATAACATCGTAAATCACTCAATATTGTGCGGATAGGTAACATCGTACGGAACTTGTCGCACTTGTCGCGTTTTTTTTACAGAGCATTCTTATTCTCAATTTATGACAGAAACAGAAAGTAGAAGTCAGAAATTATTATATAAAAAAACGGGTTCGAATCCCGGCAGGGTCAACTTTAAAAAGGAACTTTTTCAAATTTGGCTCCGGTCTGGATCTGGAAAGTAGTGGTAGGGCACACTGCGTTTCGCAGTCATTTGGGCAGCCCGTCTGGCTGCAGTAACCACCCCCTTACAGAAGACCACCGTGAAATAACTGCACATGTGCTGTTGTGTTTCGGTGAGTGAGTAAGGAATGTCAGAGCCCATTTCCCTATCCCCTCCCAATCCCCTATCCTTAATCCTACTGTAGTCGGTAGCGCACTTGCAGGACCCGTAAGTGTTGCTTGTGTTATAGGCGACGGTAGTAACCTACCATCAAGTGGACCATCAGCCTTTCAACCGATCTTAACATAAAAAAAATATCACAATTTATTTATCACGTGTTTATGACAAAAAAAAATATATATAGGGTGTCCGGTAATTAATGGATAATCTTGCAGGTACTTGTGGGAAATTAAGAAAATTAAGGCTAAAGAAACATAGGAAGAAATAACTCAGTAATTTGACAATGAAAAAATTGAGTTTAATACCATTTAAGAAACTGCATGAATTAGGCATGTTTTTAAAATTGTGTGCCACCTAGGTCTCCATGCGTTTTTTTTATACCACAAGTGCTCAAACTTAGTCATTAAAAAATCGAAAACTTTAAATTTTATTTTTAAGTATTAAAAAAAAAAAATTACAGTTATGATCTAAAAAAAATTGTAGTGCGCTATTGCAAGGCCAATCATTCACAATTATTTTCAGAGAAAATCAATTCGTTATTATTAAATTTGTAGCCGTAGTACCCAATAATGTAAGTAAAGGTATCAACTTTTAAACATTTTAAAAAAGTAAATTTTTTTCGTGGCTGCTTTAAATATATATTTTTTTATATATTTTTCCTCTGTGGCCGTGGTGCCCCCCACAAGTACCTGCAAGGTTGTCCATTAATTACCGGACACCCTTTAGGTATTTTACACATAATTTTACAATACAATATAATATATTATAGATTTATTAAATAACATATTCGCATCCTATACTTTCAACTATATAAAAATACTTTGGACATGCGTTCAAGAAAATAAAGATTTATTTAAGTATTCATTTATATTACAGAAATATTGTAATAGCTTTTAATGCTTTTAATGTCGAATATCGCTCTTTTGCAATATGTTTTTAAAGGTAGTTACATTAAAATGAAAAATACATTTTGCCCTGCTTAACATAAAGATTAAAATTGTAGAGCAAATAATGGATGTTCCTAATTCAATAGATGTTTGGTGCATAAAGGTTACGTCAAGAATATAATAAGTCTTCATGGTCGCACAGTTCGAGTAAGGGACGAGCCTACAAAAACAACTCAGCACTGCTTTGACCTACTTTCCCATTAGGAAATTCGTACACGTTGCGACATTAAATAGTTGCGCGATTTTATTTTATGCGATAAATTTCTGTTCTTTGATTTCTTTACATTTATAAGAATATTATATTAAAACCAGCAGACGTTCTGCCCTAACATGAAAAAAATCTGTAACCCTATTTTAGAGCCACCTATCGGGTACAGTTGTGAAACTATAATAAAAAAAACAAATAATCAAAATTGGTCCAGCGGCTTAAGTTCAGAAAGAAGTACAGAACAATTATGTGTAAAGATAAGAATATTTATTTATTTATTTATTTATTTATTTATTTATTTTCTAAAGGTACACCAACAGCACAAATAAAAGAAGTTTATAATAGGAATAGGTAACACAAGGCAATTTTAAGGCATACACAAATAAACTACAAACTAGAAATTAAGACGATCGATAATACACGCACAGCAACACGCAAACTCTATACAAAAAAAAAAAAAAAAGGACATGAAAATGAAAATTAAACAATGAACAAATGAGATCAAGAACAAAGAATAATAAACTAATTTATCCATATTTAAATAACAAAAATTAAATTAAATACTAATAAAAGGAGGAACCGCTCAGCAGAACAGTATAGCTGTCAATTTACGTTTAGCTTCAGCCGATTTACAGTTAAATATATCAATATCAGTATCAGTATCAATACCCAGCCTGCTGAACAACATATTTAGGTTCCTGCTAGCCCGCCAAAGAAAGCTATTCTGTCTATAATTAGAAGAAGCAAATGGAATTGAAATTGGGTTAAATGACCTAACAGATCTAGTTGGTACATTGAAGTTTATCAACGAGAGGATATCAGAGCAGTCCACACGACCATTAATAACATTAATTAGATATGAAATATCAGATATTTCGCGGCGTAAATTAAGGGGTAATAAATGATGACGCCTACAGATATCACGATAGTCAACTGGGTTATAAGGTTGATACAATCTGTAACATAGAAATTTAACAAACCTCTTCTGAACCCTTTCAAGTCTATCAATATGTATTTGATAACAGGGATTCCAAATCTGCGATGCATATTCCAGTTTGCTTCGTACAAAAGCACAATATAAAATTTTCAAGGTTTTAGCCTTAGTAAACTCAGTAGCATTCCGCATTACAAACCCCAATGCCTTGGTTGCACTTGAAATAATCTGGTCTATATGTAAATTGAAATGCAATTTGTAATCATGAAAAACACCCAAGTCTCTCATTCCCGATTGAGATTGAAGAATTTGACCCTGTAACTTATAATACGATGGAATATTAATACTTTTACGCGAGAATGTTATAGAGAAACATTTTGAGGGATTCAAACCCAGCCTGTGGATGAGACAATAATCATCAAGGCGCTGAAGATCAGCCTGGAGGTTGTCAACATCTTCAATGGAAGTGATTCTACTAAAGATCTTCATATCGTCTGCAAAGCAAAGTAACTTAGAATGATGAAAACAGTCAGTAATATCATTAACAAACACATTAAACAGCAAAGGACCTAGCAGAGAACCTTGTGGTACTCCACTAGGGGTAACTACCCAGCTAGATATATAGTTGTTGACAACAACAGCTTGAGACCTATTAGCTATGTAAGACTCAAACCATCTCAATAGATTCCCCCTTATACCAAGGTTGTACAATTTGATAATAAGTAAATCATGGTCAATTCTATCAAAAGCCTTACTATAGTCCGTATATATGGCATCAACCTGAAAACCGTCATCCATGGCCTCGGAAATGTAATCATTAAAAAGAATTAAATTTGAAACCGTTGATCTACCCTTAATAAAGCCATGTTGATTATTATTAAACACATTTTTCAAAGATGAGTAAATCTGATTGTAAACAATTTTTTCAAGCAATTTAGATACAATACATAATTTAGATATGGGCCTATAGTTTGAGATGTCACTTCTATTGCCTTTTTTGTGAACAGGGGTAATGTAAGCTCTCTTCCAGATATCAGGTACTTTACCCGTGGAAAGAGATCTCCGGAAGAGGATACTGATAGGAGCAGCGATACTTTTTGCACAATTAATCAAGAAAATTGCAGGTAAATGATCAGGACCCGCAGTTTTCGTGGGGTCCAACGTTTCTAACAACTTAACAAGTAAACCATCATCAACCTCAATCGAACAAACATCAGCCACTGCATTATGTTTGACTGCTATAGTCGGACCTGAGCAGTCTGTTTGACCCAGAAAAGTGGTTTTAAAATAATCCGAGAATGCGTTACATATGTCAATTCCAGTACTGAGTGTCGCATCATCATATTGTAGACAGCCAGGAATAGCATTATTTTTTCTGCGAGACTTGACATATGACCAAAAGTGTTTGGGATTACGTTCAATTGAAGATTCAGTGGTTGATATATAATTAATAAAACATTCATTCTCCAATTGGGAAACCATAGCCCTAAGATATTTAAAGGAAAGGAGATCACTCTTGTTTTTGTATGTTTTATATTTTCTATAATATTTATGTTTCTCTTTAATAGCATTAATAAGTGCCTGAGAATACCACTTAGGTGATGATCTAGAACTGACCAACCTAGAAGGTATGTACTTATTCCGCAGATACACAAATTTATCATAAAAGAAGTCAATTGAGTGATCAAGTGACCGGCTGGAAAATTCTTTATCCCAATTAATATTCATCAATTCCGAGTTAATAGAATCATAGTCACCTTTATTATAAAAATACTTTAGGTGTGGATTAGATTTCAAAGGCATTATTGTCATAAAATCAACAGAGACTAATAAGGCCTTATGGTATGGGTCGATTGGAACCAGAGGATCGTGGCACTCACTGACAGAAACAACAGCGTTACACAGTACCAAATCAAGGATCTTGCCTAAGTGATTGAGAACCCCATTGTATTGGTTAAGATTATACGTGGTAATATCATCAATTAGTGTTTGCTCATCGACTCCACCGCAGCACACTGGTGAATAGGCTATAGAAGAATCTGAATAAACCCATTGAATGGAACTCATATTAAAATCACCCAGAATTAAATAATAGTCATTGGGATGATGTAAAATGAAATCATTAAGTCTATGTAGGTAATTCGTCAGTTGCTGAGAAAATGTGAATCCCATACCTTGTTTACAAAGGTACAAAACACCAAGCCGCAAGACCAATGGACGACTGTCTTGAGAGGCAATTGTCAAAGTAACCCACAGATCCTCAGCAGATGAGTGATATTCCACATTAGGTGTTACTAATAAGTCACGACGAGTAGCGATAATTACACCTCCCCCACGACTTTGGCCCGTATGAGAGTAATCGCGATCACGACGCCAAACCAAGTACCTATCCGTGAATAACTCTGAATTAGAGATTCCATCAGCAAGCCACGTCTCTGTAAGGACGATTATATCATAAGGAGACTTAATCAAATTGCGATAAAATGTTAACGTCTTGGATCGCAATCCCCTGACATTCTGATAATAGATCGATGGCAAGACAGCAGATCTAATGTTACTTTTTAAAGGAAGGCCTGTTAAAGATATGAAAATTGGATACAAAATAGCAGTTTAGTACAAACCTACAACAGTTCAAGGCCGGGAAAACCACTAAAACTTGATAACAAAAATATGAACAGTCATTAATATAAGCAAGCAAAATAAATGTGAGTGGATAAATAAACATAATGAGAGTACTGAAAGTAAAAATAAGAAAATAGACAGGTATACCATATGCTGAGCACAATAAAAGAACCATTAACATGTAAATCCGAGGAAAATCAAATAATTTTACAAAAGAGTTTCGTAAGTGTAAATGAGTAACAATAAGTCTCTTAATACAACTTAGTTTAATTTGTTTAAATCAGTCCGTGTATTAATTACATGTACTTTGGAAGAATTATCTCTTCGAACATGAATTTTGCCATACTTTACCCAGACATACTGATAACCATTAGGCACTAAAAGCAATTTGCAGTCCGACAATAGCTTCTTATATTCAGGGGTAAGATGATCATTGACAAATACACGCTGATTGCTATCAGAGAATCCGATGTCCCTTGCAAAGATCGTTTTCACAGAGCGAGCAGCAGCAATGAAGTCCTCCTTGATATAACGATTAGTGAAGCTCACAATGATAGACTTTTCCTTAGAATTATAAATAGGGACTCGAGATATATAGTTTATGTTACTCCTTTCTACGGCATAATCAATAAATCTAGCCAATTCATTAAGTACAGAAAACAAATTTTCGGTTTTTTTATAAGGTATGCCCTTGATCTCGATATTATTCAGACGCTGCCACTGATCTCTGCCAGCAATATCACTCCTAAGGGCTTGAATCTCTAAATTAAGGTCTCGTATTCTAGCTTTCAGAGGCTCAACCTCGGCAGCAACCTGCTCAACCTTTACAAGCCGTCCATCAAGCTCATCCCACTTCGCACCATTAAATTCGCAGGATAACTTAACCTCGGCCAACTCTTTCTTAATATCCAGCGTGTCTTGAACCAAACTTGGAAGAACAGACAGCTGAGTTTTTATGGAGCGAAGCTCGTCCATTACCAAGTCGAGGGTAGCAGGCATACTCGATTGACTTACTACTGGTTGGGATAAGACTCTTGCGGGCGAGGTTTCCTTTTTACAATGTATGCATTTCCAAGCAGCTCTGCGGTCAGCTCCTAATTTTCGATAGCCCTGTTCAGTGACACCTGCACAACAGAAGCCAAGATGTTTCGTACATGCGGAACATTGAACGCCATCATTAATTGTGGAATCACAGCGAGCACACTTCATCTTCAACAAATTTATTGTTAAAAAATTTTTTGCACACTAATAAATGCCCTCGTGAAAATCACTTCAAATTTAATAGTTTCGTTGTGTAGCACACGAATAAATGCCCCACGGTGGTCGAGCACAAATTACAAATTGCGTAGGGTGGATATGAAAACGCAACTGTTTACATCAACACTTATATCAATTAATAAGCAGAAATAAGGCACAGAATATCAAATAAAACGTGGTAACCAGGCAATCCAATGTATCAGCTTCACATCCAGACTATAGGACAATGGAAAACACAGTTTTGATAACAGAAATAATTTAAATTGCAAGAGTTGCGAATTGTGCGACTTAACTTGATCAGATCGTCAACTGAACTTAACATTATGTATTTTACATGACTATAACATTATGTATTTTATATTGATTCAAAACAGTTAACCAACAGTTTCTAACACCAAATGAAAATGATGAAACAGTTTATTATAACGTTGACGACAGATGGTAAACGCTGTTAAAAACTGTTGACTTTAATTATAAGGAGCGTTCATCATAATTTTTTAAAATAACCTTATGACCGCACACAAACCACGTGAAGATCTTGGCTTCCCGCTCGATAGACGTCTCACTTGGAAATATCGCATCAAGGCAAAGAGAGATGTTGTCAATCAGAAGTTTAAAAGACTGTACTGGCTGATAAGAAGAAACTCTGCGCTGTCAGTGGACAACAAAATGCTTATTTACCAGACTCTCTATCTGGACTTATGGCATCCAGATTTGGGCAGTTGCAAGTAAAAGCAACATACTCTGCCTCCAGCGTGCACAAAATTGTACCTTAAGGACGATAATGAATGCATCTTGGTACACTAAGTATGACGAAATTCACGAGTATCTCAACATGCCCACCATCGACTCAGAGATAAATTGGTTTAGATCGGTTAACATGTTACCAAAATCCTCTTACTGCAGAACTCATCAATCCTACAGGAAATGTTAGGAGACTGAAGCGAGGCACTATCGTTTAAGGGAATCAAAGCACTGGCCTTTTCCCCGTAAAGTTATAATGATTCCAGAAATACATCCAATTATGGTCTGGCAACCGATGGTGGATACTTAAAAAAACCATTATGACAGTGATTGACGTCTTATTGAAACAAGAGTCGCAAAAGTGGCTCTAAAAATCGTCAAAAAATACGATCAGTACCGTGTGTAGTCAGCCTTAAATAACAAAGTTTTATTTAAGTCGTATACTTAAAACTACATTGTTCAGCACGTACGACGTACGACGCTTGCTTTTGACGAGTGATGTCATACTCGCAAAACACATAAATTCGCATGACTTCTCTTGTATTTCCTATCTTTCAATTGAAAATAATTTTTCATTTTCAGTGTAGGCAATCCTTCTGGTGTTGCCACCCCTACCATCAAGCGAAGGGTCGGCCTGTCTGCGACCGTTTCTAGTAAAAAAATAATTTACAAATTAACTAAATCTTTTAAAATTCAGCAATTAAGCTGACGAGATCTTCGCGGACATAAGAAGAAACAATGAGTTTTCAAAAGGTTTTTTTTAACTTTTTATAACTATTTTTTTATTTATAGAAATTTTTTTATAACTAGCTATTGTCCGCGACCTCATCCAGTTTTTCCTTAGGTGTTAAAACGTTTATTCAATCTTTATTACTCAAATTACATTTTTGTCAAGCGTTAAATTTTAATTTTTAGATGATCCCTCGGGAACTGTATTTTTTTTTTCTGATTGAAAGGTACCGTAGGATTAGTAGAGCAGTTAAGGCTCGAATTATATGCGTCCGCTCAAACGAGCGACCAGGCCGCTCCGCTGTTGAAATTGTATAAAACGTTCGTGTCGAATTATATGAGCAGCGACGTGGCCGCCCGGCGCGACACGTACGTTTTCATACAAAAAGCGGCCTGGTCGCTTGGTCGCGCGGATGCATATAATTCATGCCTAAGGCGTGAAAGCGTAGTTAAGAAACAAACAAACAAACAAACTCACTTTCGCATTTATAATTCTAGTTAGAATGTTGCAAGCTTAGGAGAGAGGGAGCGAGAGGAAGAGGCCGGTCTCGTTTCCCTCAGACGCAGGAGGTTGGGCAGGAGAAAGCCGGCATATCAAGCCCGTCTTTTAATGTCCTAGGGAACCTGCGCACAGCTGGCTAGCTGTGTGTGTTAGTCTAGCCAGCAATGGCTAGGCTGCCCTGGGGTGGATCGGAGTTGTTGCCCGGGCAGAGCCCGGTCCATCCCTCTCACATCT
Organism: Bembecia ichneumoniformis; assembly: GCA_910589475.2. Classification (NCBI taxonomy): domain Eukaryota; kingdom Metazoa; phylum Arthropoda; class Insecta; order Lepidoptera; family Sesiidae; genus Bembecia; species Bembecia ichneumoniformis. The sequence goes on from OU342546.1 coordinate 472,939, forward strand.
CACAGGGCAAGGAGACACCGGGGAGTTTTAGTGGGTAGTGCCAGTGCCGCTATGACCTAGAGCGGCCGCGCCGCTGCTCATATAATTCGACACGAACATCAACAACGGAGCGGTCCGGCCGCTCGGTCGAACGGACGCATATAATTCGAGCCCTATAGCAATGCATATTACGATATCTATAGTATGTTTTGAGTGGCCACACACGCAGCTATATATATATATATATATATATTTATTGCTTCACGGCCTATATATTGAAATATATATAGAAACGTTATCCTAATAGACCATTCGTAGTGTTGTGAATGCAAAATATATATTTCGGCATATTAATATATATTTTGCATAAATGGCATCATACATCGGTCTCTTGCCACCATTAATATACCTTCGATACTCGAACCAAATGGTATCATGCGTGATGATGGCAAGAGACCAGATGGAATGTCTCTAGTTCCATGGAGGATGGGTCGTCCGCTGGTGTGGGATGCTACCTGCGTCGACACATTGGCACCGTCCCATCTTCATGGAACACTTACCACAGCTGGTGCTGCTGCGGAAGCGGCCGAGATACTCAAAATTCACAAATACAGAGATATCGGCACCGGCTACATATTCATTCCTTTTGGTGTCGAATCTCTGGGTCCGTGGGGCCCCAACGCGCTTAAATTTTTTAACAATTTGTCAAAACGTTTGGTCGACATAACCGGGGATTATAGAGCTGGCCATTACCTCGGGCAACAGATTAGCATTGCCATACAACGAGGTAATGCAGCCAGCATGCTCGGGACTCTGCCTAGGGGACCGAAACTTTATCATTTATAATATTATTATGTTAATGTTTACTTAGATTGATATTTAGATTTCATATTAATATAATTAATAATATTAATATTAAATGAAAAGAAATGAAAGTAATTTTATTTTAATCCACCGCGCTAGATCAATTTAATTAACTTATATCTGGGCACGTAGGTATTGCACGTATTGGGTTGTATTCTTGTATTGTACGCGTCGATTATTTAATTTTATTGTTGCAAGTGGCACTGGTCAACGACCGTTTGATGCCGTTTAATGAAGCGCTCGGAAATGCTTTATTAAATCAGCTGCATTACTGCACTATGTAGATTTGTTAGAAAAGAGAGAGATTACACGTAGAGAAGACTGCAATAATTTGATAATCTAGTAGATTATTTTGATTGCATTGCCGACTACAGTAGAATTAATGATAAGGGATTAGGAGGGGATAGGGAAATTGGCTCTTCTATTAAGGCTTTCTGTAGGCTTTTTAGGTTTAATAAACTATCTAAAGAGCACATTTATATTGAACATTTTATATTGCAAATGCCTACCACGATTACAAATAACTCTTATCTTCTCTTATTAATTAGTAGTGGCAGGGGACGCTGCGTTTCGCAGTCATTTAGGCAACCCGTTTAGCGGCAGTAACAGAGTCCCTTACAGAAGACCACCGTGAAATAACAGCACGTGTGCTCTGTTGTGTTTCGGTGAGTGAATAAGGGATGCCACAGCCCATTTCCCTAACGCTTCTCAATCCCTTATCCTAATCCTGCTATAGTCGACAGCGCACTTGCAGCAGCTTTGCCGTTGCTTGTGTTATAGGCGACGGCGCCACCTACCATCAAGTGGACCATCAGCCTGTCTCACGAAATATATAAAAATTCACTATAAAAGTTTTAATCATGATTTACCTTTATTTTTGTTACTACATAATAAATTTTTGAAATTTTTCATACCAAATGTGGTACATGCTGGGATGAAGAACTGGTTAACTGGTTATATGTGTAGGCAAATACATTGTTGTAAAAATGTTGTCTTTTTTTCTATATTCTTTTGAAATTTATTTAGCTGTTAGCTTTGTTCAAATAAATAAATCTTATAGAGATATACTTTATTTTCACAAGTGAAAATTTAAAAAGTCTTTTGCTGGAGTCCCTACAGTTTATCTAGATTATCTTGTCTTTCTTAAAAAAAAACCCTGTGAATTAGAAGCATGTGTGCTGTTTTGTTTGGTTGATTGACAAGCGGTGCAGGAATCCATTCCCCTGTCACCTCCATATATGTTTTCCTTTGCCCTGTCAAGTTGGGTAGATAGCCTATCATCACTATCGCCTATCATTATTTGCTTATATTAATTAGCGTCGGTAGCCATCCACTACTTAGTAAGTGTTACCACTAGTAGACCACTAGTAGTCGATTTTCACATAATACTTAAAAAAATCAAAAATACACAAAGAAGTATAAATTTTGTTTCGCTAGTTGGAAAATGAATTTTTTGTTTTATATAAGCGTCCTCAGACAGATTGACGGTCCACTTGTTAGTATGTGGTTACCGTCGCCTAGGTCGTCGTGCCATGGTTGCTGCAAGTACACTGCCAACCATAGTAGGATAAGGGATTAGGATTAGTTCCAATCCTTAGCAGTGCGCATCACAAAAGATTTTTTAAAGCGCTTGGTCCGAATTAGAGGGATTTCGACAAGGTGAGGATTATAACCAGCCGTAGAAGATAGAAGTCTGCATGTCCGATAGAAGAAAGGGGAAGGTGGTATGATCTCATGCAGCTCTCGAGCACACTCTCCGAAGTACATCTTATAGAATACACACAGATCTTATGCCAGGCTCTGCAGCTTAGTTCTTATTAGTATAGAAAATTTAAAGATCTTAATCTTAATTTTTAGTATCTTAATTTAAAGAGTATACTGTTCCAGCAATGTGACTATTTCTTTATTAACTTATTTTATGTATATTTATGTACATATTTTATGTAAAATATTTTACATAAATTATGTTTATGTACCACTGAAAATATCATAAGCGACGATTTTCTCTTTGGTTGGAGCAAGTGGTAAAATATTTTGTTATTAATTACAATAATAATAATAATATAAAAGTTAGTTCGATTGGGAAAGTTCGACACAACAGAAAGGTGAGAGGAAAAAGTGTTGCGTGACCGCAAAGCTTTTATTACTCAAAGTTACCACGAGGTCGTCCACGTTACATTGTCTTTGGGTTTTTACTGGTCTTGCTTGACACATGGTAAAGTCCCGACATAAAAACAAGGCTCTGGCTTACACGCCAAGGGAATATTAATCTTAAGGAAGAAGTTTATTTGAATTAAAAAATGGAGAGCTAGTTTTTTTTTTGTATCTATCGGCAGGCAGGCTGCCAGTCTACTTGATGGTAGATAGCCACCGTCACCTATGGACATATGTGCTACAACTGCTCTGGCGACCTTAGTTGGATTAGGGAAATGGGCTGTGGCAGCTCTTAGATACGTGCTGTCGTTTCACGGTGGTCTTCTGTTCGGGATGGTTACTGTCGCCAGACGGACTACCAAATTTATGACTACGAGACGCAGTAGACCCGGTCACTACGTAGACAAGCCGATCCATTTGATGGTAGGTGGCTACCGTCGCCTATGACACAAGCAACGCCATAAGTGCTGCAAGTACGCAGTCGACTATAGTAAGATTAAGGATAAGGGATTAGGAGGAAGATAGAGAAATGGGCTCCGGCATCCCTTTCTCCCTCACCGAAATACAACAGCACGCGGCTGTTATTTCGCGGTGGTCTTCTGTAAAAGGGTGGTTACTGCCGCCAGACGGGCTGCTCAAATGTCGCAAGTTTGTCTATTCTATATTCATGGAATAAAAACTTAATTTCCTTAGGCTTAGCAAAACATCCACCTTAATTAAGCTAAGAGTTTACTTCTCACTTGAGTAAGTTATAGTATAAAAAGCAGCAGTAACTTTGATTTAAGTCTCCCATTGAAAACTTTTACCATGTCTCTTGGAGTGCTAAAAGTTTCTGAAAGGCCGTGGCGTTTAAGCTCTTTAGATACTAGAGAATTAAAATATGAGGATACAGATTTTGCACAATAAGAAGGCGTGGACCAACAAAACGATATAATCTTTTTCCTTGTAACGAGGAAAATGATCGTTCCTTATTTCCTCAGCCTTGTCGTAAGGAATGCATCTTTTAAGGTTAGTCATATTTATTTCTCAAAAATAATTACAAAATTCACTTAAATGAGAAACTGGCTTCAGGCGGCACAAAATCGTGGTGTTTTGTGGCCTATGTCCAGCAGTGGACGTCCATCGGCTGAAACGAACGAGAAACTTATAAATTTAAGTATAAACATTAGTTCGCATCGCAAGCATACAATTCTAAAAACTATTTTTTTGAAGTACATGTGTATAAATTGTTTTTTGAAAAAATATTACTTATGTTACCGAGGTCAAAAAAATATTTTTTAGAATTTCTGCCTGTTTGTCTGTGCGTTTATGCACTCTAATCTCAGAAACGGTTAAACTGATTTGAATAAAATTTTCACTTTTTTTTTTTGTGTTATGTCGACAGACAGGCTGACGGTCCACTTGATGGTAGGTGGCTACCGTCGCCAATAACACAAGCAACGCTACAGGTGCTGCAAGTGCGCTGCCGACTGCAGTAGGATTAAGGATAAGGGATTAGGAGGGGATAAGGAGATTGGCTCTGGCATCCCTTACTCACTCACCGAAACACAACAGCACGTATATGCTGTTATTTCACGGTGGTCTTCTGTAAGGGGGTGGTCACTGCCGCCAGGCGGGCTGCCCAAATGACTGCGAAACGTTGTATTGTAGTAAGCTTCCCGTAACGTTTAGTGTTTGTTTCATTCCAATCGGTTTATACGCTATACCGAATACCACGCGTACAAAGTTGCGGGCTCAGCAAGCTATTATTGATACATGTGTACTAATTGTTGGAAATTTAATTGTATTCGAGTTCATTAATTAATTATTATTGGATTTTATTCATAATGTGCCCAAATTCATCTAAATAATAGTTTTTTTGTGTAAAGTTTGGCAGACAGGCTGACGGATTTGTCGGTCCACTTGATTTAACTAGATTACTAATGGTGACATTCAATGTAATGTCACATATAACTCTTATCTACATGGCACACAGCTAATTATGATAGGAGAGACGATCGCAGTTAAATAAAAAGAGAGAAAAAAAAACTTGATTTAACACAAGCAATACCAAAGTGATGAGTAAAGTGTAAGAATGTGTTCTGTTATTAAATTAACTAATTCAGTTAATAAATCTATTTAATAATTTAACCATTATTAAATTAATATAAATGAAATAACGAGATATACCATCAAGGGGACGGTCATGCCGAATCGGTAGGCGCTAATTGTGTGACGTCATAGCTTCGTAACAGAGAGTCCTAATTTGGCTAATGTCGTAATTACGTTTAATGTCCATCGTGGTAATTGGACAATTAAGCTAACAGGATTAGCACATTTTTTGTCGGTCAATTGAATGATTTATATTTTAGGTCCATTATATATGAGTGTAACTTAATTTCAGTAAGTTTAAGTAAAAAAAAAATCCCCAAAACCTTTAATTATTTTCTGTTTAGCAAAACGAGAGCTATAGGATACCTACACTGTAAAATGTTCCTTATCGGCGATAAGTTCATTCAGTTTTAAAAGACGACCCGTTGGGTGAGTGGTTAGGGTGCTTGCCTTAACGCTCTGTTCTAGGGTTCCCAGGTTCGAACTATATTACTATAAAATTTCATCAATATTCATTCAGCCTTCGAAGCGCGACGGACGTATTTCGCCTGCGAGGGACCTTCCTGTCCGGGGACCGCTTGTATCTCGAGGGATTGCTAGTAACTCATAGTTGAGTAGATTTAAAACCTTTTGCTTGTAAAGGTCGAGCGCATTGTTAATTGACGGAAAATCATGTAACAAGCTGTAATTAAAAATTCATAAACTAACCCCCGAAAATTCTATTGAGACCATTATAATGAGATTTTGAATAGCAAAATAAATAAATCTAAATCACGGAAGTGTACTTTAGATTGGCAGCAAGCTTCGTTTGCGAAACTTGCTTGTGCTTTAATATCAACTTTTAAATAATTGAAGTCTTGTAAAAGTGGAACCCATTGCAAATGTACTATTCACTATGAAAGTAAAAGCAAGTGGGGGGAAAAACGAGTTTGAACTACTCACAAAATGCGTCCAAGGCCTCAAATACTCGCATACTTAAAAACTCCGTCGCCGTCCGCATGTTTTGCAATCGTAGGTAGTACTTGTTACGTCACGCCTTGACCTACCTGCGGCCCACGCGTGGGATCAAATTGACTCTTATTGCTATGCGCGTTAAGGACTATAACATGTTTTCAAATAATTTAAGGGCCCCTTCGGAGAAAGCTTTGTAGAGAGAACTTCTAAGCCATTTATTATGTAAGAGAGATTTTCATTTTTGTTTGTGAGGTTTGAAATCGTCCAGAAAGACGTCACTGATGTTTTTAAAGTTTGTTTTTGTGACTTCAGTTTTTTTTTTCTAATGTGTGTTGGACAGGCAAAGAACCTATTAGATGAGATGGACTCACTACGCTATTCAGGTAATGATTCACTGACCGAAAGGTAAGGGACAATATTTGAAGAGGAAAAAATATTCTAGAATTTGATATTCTAGATTCTAGAATCTAGAAAACATGTTCCTTTACCGATTATTTTAATCCTTATCCCATATCTTTCAGGATCGGCAAACACCTTGCCGGTGTTGTTTTTGTTTAGAAACGAAAAACTGTCAGCCTGTCTGTTTTCTTTTGTCACAGAAAACCTTTGCGGCTTTAAACGGAAAGTATGTAAATTTAATGAAATATCTTAAATCTTAATAATACGATTAATTTACGATTCTATAATATACATATATATATATAACAAATTCTGTACATTAAGTATTTTTCAAAAAAAAAAAAAAAAACAATTTGTACTTACACGTTTTACTTATGTTACCCAAGTCAAAAAAATGTTTTTTAGAATTTTTGTCTGTTTATCTGTTTGTCTGTGCGTTTGTGCGCGCTAATCTCAGAAACGGCTTAACCAATTTGAATGCGGTTTTCAGTTGATGTATTTTAGCAAGCTTCCCGTAACATTTAGTGTTTGTTTCATTCCAATAGGTTCACAAACAAAAAAGTTACGCGCTATACCGAATACCACGCGTTTAAGTTGCGGGCTTAGCTAGTAATCTATATATATAAAAATGAATCCCCATTTCCCTTGGTCACGGAATCACGCGTGAACGGGTAGACCGATTTTGATTCGGTTTTCACTAATGAAAAGAGAGATAAACGGGGAATGTTCATATATATAAAAATTGCACCCCGGGCGAAGCCGGGAGCGGGTCGCTAGTCTTATATATAAAAATGAATCCCCATTTCTCCTGGTCACGGCATCATGCGTGAACGGGTAGACCGATTTTAATTCGGTTTTCGCTAATGGAAAGAGGGATAAACGGGGGATGTTTTAGGGTATATAAAAATTGCACGCCGGGCGAAGCCGGGGGCGGGCCGCTAGTATGTTATAAATTTGAAAGTATGTATGTTTGCCACTCAATCACACAAAAACGACTGAATGGATATGGATGAAATTTGACACACAGATAGTTTGTTACCTGGATTAACATATAGGATACTTTTTATCCTGGACAAAATGTTAGGTTCCCGAGGGATTATCTAAAAAAAATCAAAGAATTGGGCGCAACCGTCGTCACAGTGATAAAGACGTCAATCGTTATACTAGCAATTAAATATAGTTCAAAGAAATCGTACTTCAACTTATAAATAAATAAAATTGTCTGTGATTTCTAAATAAAGCTTTTTTTTTAATCTGATAACTTAGTTAAAAGTTTAATGAAGTGCTAAAGTTTTGTCTAAGCATAGAAAATAGTTGTGGTAGAAAGTTCCACTCTTCAATAACGAGGTTTGAATTTATAAATATATAATTTATATTCATTCTTCTAACTCTGTTATGTGAATGCGAGTCAGTAGAGTGTGCTTATGTGTGTGTGTGCATACATAGGATGTGTGTGTAGCTGAGAATGTGCGTATAGTAAACATAGGTTTATGTTTTTACTGTCACTGTTTTGTTATCAGAGCTTATTTTCCAAACCAGTTTTATTGATACTAAAAGAACTATATATAATATATATAATAAATAATACTCTATACTAGTACTAATACTAGAAATATTATAAAAGATTTGTATATATGTATGTATTTGTATGTTTGTAATGGATAAACTCAAAAACTACTGGACCGATTTTAAATTTTTTTTCACCTATAGAGAGCTACACTATCAGCGAGTAACATAGGCTACTCACCCTCTCCATATCTCCCCCTTTACCCCCTCCACACAAACGCATGTTTGTAATGAACAAACTCAAAACTACTAGAACTACCCCCCTCCCCCTGTGTATTCTAAGTGAAAAGTCCTAAAATTGATGTACCGCCATATTACACATTAATTTAAGGTTCATAATAATAAATGTGTTATTAAGTGCGTCTAATATTTTGCCATCGACATGAGGTCTAACATTTAGCATCAGTGCTTTTTTCACATACAAAAAGTGCCAAAGTGCCTAAAGATACCACATCATCAAATTAATATCAAGATGTGAGAGGAGATATGTGAAAAGATTTTTCTCGTTTTTATTTCTAAAATAACTATTAAAAAAAAACAGTTTTCACGCCCTAATCTTCTATATATATAAAAAAATGAATCCCCATTTCCCTTGGTCACGGCATCACGCGTGAACGGGTAGACCGATTTTAATTCGGTTTTCACTAATGGAAAGAGGGATAAACGGGGAATGTTCACACCGGACGAAGCCGGAGGCGGGTCGCTACTTTTATATATTTATTTTAATAACATAGATATATGTATATGTATATAACATGTTTTACTTGTTGTTGATTCATAATTGATACAAAATGAGAGAAGTCATTAAAACACACTCATTATTAATTATTTGGGTTTTTATGTTACAATCTGTTTGTAAGCAGTTGTTTATCATAAAGCCTAGTTGTCTTTGTGTGTGTACATAATATTGAATACAGGTTCGTGATTGGCAAGACCTCGACTCTCATCTGAGCTAACGATCGATAAAATATAAATTCTTTAGTTATTATTTTATAAGGTTTAATAAATGTGCAATAAGGTTTAATAAGACGGTTACAACTGACCGCGATATTTCTCAATGCAGCATTGTGTTTAAGCTGTAATCTACTAGTAATTCCCCGCTGCTTCGTCTTTATGTTAAGGTCGGCAGACAGGCTGATGGTCCACTTGATCGTAGGTGGCTACCGTCGCCTATAACACAAGCAACGCCAAAGCTGCTGCAAGTACGCTGCCGACTGCAGTAGGATTAAGGGTAACGGATTAGTAGGGGGGATAGGACGTACTGTTATTTCACGGTGGTCTTCTGTAAGGGGGTGTTACTGCCGCCAGACGGGCTGCCCAAATGACTGCGAAGCACGGTGTGCCCTGCCACTACTTTCCAAATCCAGACCAGAGGCAAATTTGAAAAGTTGATTTTTCAAAGTTGACCCTGCCGGGAATCGAACCCGGGAACCCTAGAACAGAGCGTTAAGGCAAGCACCCTAATCACTCATCCACGGGAAAATTATAAGACACAAAGGAATTTCTGACGAGAAAATCTCTCGGAACTTCTCGAACGCTGCCCTTCCTGGATGGAGCTGGATTCGACGATTAACTTCCTTTTCGAAGCTGGCTCTACCTAATTTAACCTAAATAACTTATCAGATATTCATTTCCATTTTATTCTAATGTAAACAAAACAACCAGCAATGCACCGAATGCCAGATACAGGTTTATTTTATATACAATATAATTTACATAGCGAAATAACTTTAGAACAACATCGTACAATGTGTGTTGGTGTGTGTCTGCTTGTAAAATGATTCGTTAGCCTGCCTTCCTATATATTACTAAATATCGACTATAAATATACATAAATCAATTAATTAGCCTTAAAAGTTTTCTATGTGGAAGTTGTGATCTGACGTCCAACGGTGGGCGTGTCCACTCGCTAATAATGGGTCGCTAAAAGCAACATTTCTGCTTCATTATGTTATTTATAACCAGTATTTTTAAAAATATGACAACGACGATGAAAAATTCCGATGTCGTTCAGTGGATTGGTATGGTGGATTCCTGCTTACTTTTTTACCTATGGTAAATAATTGTATAAGGACTCATGGTATCATTTTTGCCCCCAAAGGTGCATGGGGGATTGGGGAGCTATTACAAATAGGGAGATGAGTTATAAAATCAAATATGTATATAGAATTTTAAGTGCATAAAAGCAAATCATACTTGACCAATAAATTAAGTTTGATAAACCAAATAACATAATATAAGTTGCATAATTCCACTTAATCTGGATATTTAGATTTAAGTCGAATTATGCAACCACTTCCTTATTATTAAGCAACAGAAATATATTTCACTGACACGTAGCAAGTTAGTGGCAGGAAATCATCACTTCGCATCCTGTCTGGCGGCAGTAACCACCCCCTCAGAGAAGACCACCGTGAAAACTGTTTTTGGTTGGAGGTAATAGGGATGGCAAAATGAGTAATCCTTTGTTAACTGTAATTTGAAAAAATCTTCCTGTTTTTGTCATCGTGCTTTTATAGACCACATCTATACTAATATTATAAAGCTGAAGAGGTTGTTTGGACGCGCTAATCTCAGGAACTACTGGTTCGAATTGAAAAATTCTTTTTGTGTTGGATAGTCCATTCATCGAGGATGGCTATAGGCTATATAACATCACTCTAAAACCAATAGCAGCGGAGCTTCAATGACAAATGTTGCAAAATCGGGAAAAATCTATCCCTTTTGAGAACTTCCGTTGCGCGCGCTGCGTAAATGATTAGAGTTACTTAAAAATTATGTATGACGGAATTGTTCCCCTTTAAAAGTTTGTTCAACCGAACAAACAAACAAACCCTTCAGCTTTATAATATTAAGTAAAAACAACTTGGTGATTAAGTTGTATATTATATAGCCTTATACAGTTACCTTTTTTAAGTGTTAAGGTCGGCAGACAGGCAGACGGTCCACTTGATGGTAGGTGGCTACCGTCGCCTATAACACAAGCATCGCCAAAGCTGCTGCAAGTGCGCTGCCGACTGCAGTAGGATTAAGGATAAGGGATTAGGAGTGGATAGGGAAATGGGCTCTGGCATCCCTTACTCACTCACCGAAACACAACATATAACATATGTTTTCTCAATAACATATAAAAATAACAATGCCTGAATAATTCTAGTTAATCAATGTATTACGATATCGGATAAATAAACTTTGTTCAGGTGTTTCGATACTATGGCGAAATACGGGCGCGTCTCCATTCCATTGTGATGCTCAGAATTGAGTTCACTAGTAATGGGCGTGGTCATTACTATACTTCTAATATTACACTTGGCTGCATTATCAGCTAATAATACACCTAATGTCTCTTGTATTACGGGACACTATTACTTAACCTGCTCGCAGCCTTAATTATACTTAATTATAGGAAAAATATTCTGTCACCTAATGATTCTTTCAAATTTTGCGTCTATTTATGAGACGGTGAATTTTAATTTCATTATGGTGATTATTTATTTATTATTTTTTTTATTTAATTCATTATATAAAACTAAATTATTTATTATAATAAAGTACAAATAAGCCTAAAGAACCATATTTTCATTAAAGAGATAACTAAACTAAGATAAGAAAAAAAAATTAGAATGTTATGTAGTGATAAATATAAAAAAAAAAAGTTTTTTTAAAAAGTAATTCGCCAACTTTCTTTTCGAGTGATGTTAAATTAATTGAGAATATGTCGATATCGTTTAGAACCTCATTACAGTGATATTTGGCAGAAATAGCATCACCAGTAAACATTTCCATAGTGCAGTAAGAAAGAAGAGTTATTTTTTCATTAGAAGCAACCATCTCATAGTTATTTATTGCCAATTCTTCCTCAAAGTGACTAACTGCTGGTAACATTCCAAAATGTGGGTGGCAAAAAAATAAGAGATTGAAAAATTAGTCATAGGAAATAAACAATATTTTTATTTTATTTTTGAAACACAAAGCAACCTCAATTAAGGATAATTTGATTATTATTATATTCTAGCTGAGCCCGCAATTTCGTACGCGTGGTATTCGGTATCTATAGGGTGTAACTTTTTTGTTTGTAAACCGATTGAAATGAAACAAACACTAAATGTTACGGGAAGCTTGCTACAATACATCAGTGAAATCCGCATTCAAATCGGTTAAGCTATTTCAGAGATTAGCGTGCATAAACGCACAGACAAACAGACAAAAATTCTAAAACCTATTTTTTGACCTCTTTAACATAAGTACAAGTATAAATTGAGTATAAAAAAATATTTAATTACACGGCTCGTTTACGATTTTATTATATGTATGGATTTATTGTAATTTCGAACTATTTATAAATTCTGATAAACAAAATCCTGGCGAGTCAATATTGTTGACTATTTGGTCAAAACACGAATGACCTCAACATCTATAATCAAATTCAACTTTCGTGTTTTTTATAGACAACCGTCGAAAGTTAGTATAATTTTATGCGTTTAGTACCTATATCTTTTAATCAATAAATAAATGTCAGTTGCTTGTAGCTGTCTTGAAAGTACGTTGGAAGTCAATAATGAAACTCGTTATAGGATTAGTATTACGTCATTTTATTTTAATATTCATGAGGTAACATTAAAAGACATATAAATTATATATTTTTCAAAATTTATTACAAAACGAAACGACTTAAAGACTAGCTCTCATCATCAATTCTACAATCATAATAAATTTTATATAAAAAATAACTTAAGACAAAAAAACTAAATTGATAAATCAGGGTGGTACATCTTATACAATAAACATTGAATACATCTTTTTTTGCATGCAAAAAAGAAATTACATCTCTTTATTATATCATTTTTCCATTATTAATATTTGTACCTACATACTTCTTTGGCATGTGTAAGAAATCTGAATATTTTTCACCATCGTGTTATGCTGCTTCAATTTGTAAAGGACGGATCGTTAAACCACAAAAATAATTTCACATATACTTAATTAAAAATAATTACTAAAAATCTAGTAATACGTATTACAGATATTATTTTATTTTATAAATAAAAAAAAAATTAAGGTCCGTACACATCTGTATAAACTTTCTATAAATTAAAACAATTGCATAATATTATTGGCACTGTGACATTTGAAGACATGGTGTTTTCAACAAACGTTTATGTCGCAATAGATGTCGTAACTTATTAATAAAATCTACGCGTACGAGTTATGGGTCGACCCACGACAACACGTTGCGTAAAAATTAACATAACCTATCGAGATGGACGCACTAAACTCTAGTAACTTAAACTTATACGAGGCAGTTGCACAATCGCTCCGGACGAGATGAGAACATGAGCGAAAACTCAAGAGATTCTAATGAAACATCAAAACACGCCCGATTAGAGGTCGCATTTTTCTCATGGACCTTCTATTATGAGAGCTAACGATAAAAAAACTAAGACTCGTCGTCCATGGCTGCCTTTCTAAACGGTGGAAACATTGCGAAACGACCGTAGCGCGCGATGTACTCGCACAGTTACGTCAATCGTATGTCACGTCTTATTGAGGGGGGCGCGAGGTCGCGCGACGGCTAAAAGACTTATATACCAGCAATTGAATCTTGTGAGTCAGAATCAGGTACTCAAATGATTCATTGAGTTAAAGAGGAAACTGCAGATTAAACCCACACACGCCCGAGAATAAAATCCTAGCTACACTTTGACCCAGGCGTGGCGGCCGGCGATGAATAGAATTAATTAATTGCGCCAAGCGCTATGGAATGTCTGCATTGAATTGAAATAAAAAAAAAATACACACTTAAAAACAAATTACTAAGAAATAAAGATTCTTGAATTTCCTTGAGCAAGGAAATGCGGAACTTTATTTCCGCATTGAACGCCTGAAAGGTTCGGCGAACTTTCGCTGGCGCATTGAAAAGTTACTTCGGGCGAGACGATCGCAAATTTTTCGAATATTCGAAAATTATTTGTGAAAAATATCGGCGGTACATTAATACTGACTAACACATCCTAACATTCGGTCTCACCTTCCTTTCTTTCGTGTATATAGTGTTCAACTTCCCGCAACGACCGGAACAGCTTATACGCGAGCACCACGCCCACGGCTTCCACAATGACCATCAACAATGAAGCCCCGGCAATAGATGAACTTATAATTTTAGTGTAAACCGCCGCAACCTTAGCACATCCCAATCTCTCGTTGGCTTCCTTGTCGGTGAAGTCGCAAGTCGCACGGTAATAGCTGTCCAAGCAGCAGGTCAAAGGCAGATCGTTCCTCCAGCTCCTATAATCTCTCGCGTCGTTAGCGCCGCAACATTTCAGCTTTCTTTCGATGTAACCGAAAGCCTTGTACACGTCCGGATTGGACTGCGAGTTGTAGTAGCCATCGTAAACGGTGTCCTTCACGAACCGATCCGTATATTCACCGTCGACAAATACAAACACAAGAGTCGAAGCGATAGCTTGGCCGATAATAATCAGAAGCATGAAGACGATGTAGATTCCGAGCAAGCCCCGGCTCTCTTTGTTGGCACCGCACCATCCACAGAAAGCCACCATCATGATGAACAATCCGAGGAGTATGAAGAGCCATGGCGCCACTTGAGGCCAGTAGATTCTGTAGTCCAGTAAGTAATGGTTGCTATTCCTCAAAGCCACGAATTCGGCTAGTTGCACAAAGAACCATATGCCGACCGCTGCCGTTACTAATCCGAACACCGCGTATACCACGTTCACTACGTAAAGCACGCCCCTGATCAGGTCGTCGCTGCCCATTGCGTCGGTTATCGTCCGTCCGCAGAGATCGTTGTCGATAGAATGAGAGGCGGTGCGATGTTGCAACTAGTTTTATAAATGCGTAAACGTGCGCGCGCGCAGTTCGTCTATCTCTCGATCGGACCTCAAGTCGAATGACTCAATGTACCGCGACCAACGTCGTAGCGCCATCCCAACTACCATTACCCATTCCACCGACCGTTCCGTAGCCAGTTTGTTGTTGATGACATACTTAGCGAACAGATATACCTCGATGATGTGATTGCTGTTTACCAAGGTGAAACAGCCTTACGTAAGCTTACAAGGTATCTATCTAAATAAATGTGTTTATTAATTTGTGATTTCAATCCGGTCCTTCACATTTTAAATATACATTTTAAACTTTTTTCTAAACTTGTTCTTATGTTTGCTAAATAAGAAGTCGAAAGTATAAATGCTATTCAGGATTGTAGCAAATGTGCTTTTTGTTTTGACAGTTTAGTGAATTGTTTTAAATGCTACATACTTAAATTAATAAAGTCATTAGTCACGCACAAGTCTTAATGTCAATTCTAATATTCAAATTAAATAATCACTAATATCACTATGTTGGAACGTTACATCAGTATCAGTTAACATGAATAGCACCTTACCACGTCGATACTACGATAACAAGCTTTCTTACCTAACATAGCCCGGTGACATAGTTTTGTCGCTTTCTACAAACAAGAAAGGGAAAACATTATCACTTTGTGTTTTTAGTCCAAAACTCAACACTCACACTCAGTTTACATCAGGATTTTCTTGCTTTCCGCCTCGTGTATAATTTCTGTCGTTCTCGAATTGCCTCGCAACGCCTTGGACAGGGACACAGCGAGCGCGATGTTTATCAATCCAATTAGGGCAATTAGAAACGAGCCAGCTGACAGGATCTTGATTGCCAATCTGGAGTTAAATGCAATAACAGTGGAGCATCCGTGTCTCTCGTTAGCCAGCTTGTTCGTAAAGTCGCAGTCTTGAACGTAGCTTATGTGGCTCTCGAACCAGCCGCGTCTGACGTCACAGCACGAAGCCGGCAGCTCGTCTCTGTACAGCTTGTAGTCTCTAGGCCCCGATGCGCCACAGCAGTGCCATCTCTTCTCGATGTCGCCGAAGGCTTCCTCCACGTCTCTGTTAGCCTTGGCTACGCCGTGAGCGTCCCAGACCGCATCGCTTATAAACGTGTCCGTGCGATCAGTGTCGGCGCAGACCAAGGACACTATGGCACCGGCGATCAAACAAAGCACAACAATACTGGTAAAGATTATGTACGTCGTGAGCAATCCTTTGCTGCTCTTCCTGGCACCGGAGAATCCGCACAGAGACACGAAGAACACGACTACACCGAGCACGAAGAAAAGCCACGGCACGAACTGAGGCCAAGACACAGAGTAGTCCAAGAGATAATGGTTTCTGTTGCGTAAACTGGTCACTTCGTAGATTTGCACAAAGAACCAAAGGGCACCACCGGCGAGTAGGAGCCCGAAGATGGAGTATAACACGTTGAAAACGTGTAGTGTGGTTCTAGAACCGCTACCGCGAGACATTTTGCGTTTTAAACTTATTGACGTCACACGGTCACAACGTTCACGGCGTTCGCTTCCACTGAGCGTTTACAATTAAATGGCGTAACTTTGTATTGGGTTGTAGTTTTATAAACCTCGTGTTCATTGATCAAGGTCGGAAGGATGGATGACCACTTCCTCGACCAAATGATTCATTCTGGGAAGTATGATTCGCACATTAATTGGTCCAGCCCATGGTTTTCATCTTAACGTACAAGCCAAATTCCACAATGTTTACGTTACCTGCGTACCGGCTACACGATCGGACATTATTTTTTTAGTTTTAATCATAACGATAATAATCCAATAATTATTATTATTCTCATTAATCATGTTTTTTACAATACATATTTTCTTCAAAAAGCGAATAAATAACGAATAGGATATATTATTTCCTTACATATTCAAGGAACTCGTGTTAAAATTTAAATCATTTGAATTAAAATTCCAACCCTGTGGACCCCAGGCAGGCTGAGAGTCTTGATGGTAAGTGGCTACCGTCGACTATAACACAATCAACATGTCAGACCAGGTGGGGATGGGGAAATTGGTTCTGGCATCTCTTACTCTGTTTTACTTAAAAGATAATGATTTATCTTGATCAGGCAAACAAAATTCGATATTACTTATTTATTTATTTATTTTATTTATGGGAAATTTACAGGTACTAATATTACATAGTAATAATTCAATAGAAACATACACCAAATAAAATCTAATTATCTAACATTATCTAATATATGTTATACTAGCTGAGCCCGCAACTTCGTACGCGTGGTGAAGCTTACTAGAATACACAGACAAATAGACAAACAGACATACGTACAGACAAATATTGTAGAAACTATTTTTTTGACCTCGGTAACATAAGTACATCGTATACAATTTTTTTTTTGAAAAAATATTTAATGCACAGACACGGCTCGTTTACGATTTTATTTTATGTAAGTATAGATTCATTTATTTATATTTATAGTTGTTGATGTATTTTGAACTTGAATCCTGGCTGACTTAAAACATTTTGAAATTAGAATGTTTTTTTAAAAAGCTAGATTGAATATGTCATTGTGAGTAAAAATAGTATAGAAGAAAAAGACGAACAGAAATGATAGTTTTCATTTTATTTCATAAAATGTATTTATACAGAGAGAAGATAATATAATGTGCACATTAATCTTGAACAGTGTGTTTTTATTTAATTGTGATCTTTAGATGACAAAACGCAGTGGAGGCATTATCACAAAATTAATAATAGCCTAATAATAAATTAATAAGAAATAATTAATAATGCATCTTTTGTGATGCGCACTGCTAAGGATTGGAACTCCCTGCCGGCGTCTATATTTCCGAGCTCATATAACCCAAATCTTTTCAAGGTTCGAGTGAATAGGCATCTTCTGGGTGAGCTCGCTCCATCTTCGGCCTCATCCTTCCTACATGGATAGATGCTGGTCAAGAGCAAACCCATCTATAATAAAAAAAAAAAAATACAAATTAATAAGAAAAATAAGAATCTTTACAGTAAGTGTACAAATTCCTCTTACATAACTAAACACGCAATACATACATTATGAAAAAATATATAAAAAAAGCATTCTTCTAAATAAGGTTTGGTGATTTTCTTTACATAAGTATTAATCATATATAGTAGACTGAGTACAAGCCGAGAATATCGTAAAGTGTATTCAATTGACACACCAATTGAACCTGCGCACTACTGAGACGCCAGCACCATTGACTCATCACAACAGATAAGAAGGTTTCATTCACGTAGCGAAGAATCACTTCCGGCACACAATTAAACAATTACTATGTCGCATTTACTTCTATACTACCTAAACATTTTATCATTTGAACGGCCCGTTGGATGAGTGGCGAGGATGCTTGCCTAACGTCTCAGGGGCCCCGGGTTCGATTCCCGGCGGGGTCAAGTTTGGAAATTTTAATTTAATTTTCAAAATTGACTCTGGTCTGGATTTGAAAAGTAGTGGTAGGGCAAACTGCGTTTCGCAGTCATTTGGGCAGCTCGTGGCAGTGACCACCCCCTTACAGAAGACCACCGTGAAATAACAGCATATACGTGCTGTTGTGTTTCGGTGAGTGAGTAAGGGATGGCAGAGCCCATTTCCTTATCCCCTCCTAACCCTTATCCTTAATCCTACTGTAGTCGGCAGCCCACTTGCAGCACCTGTAGCGTTGCTTGTGTTATAGGCGACGGTAGCCACCTACCATCAAGTGGACCGTCAGCCTGTCTGTCGACATAACATTTAAAAAAAAATTACTAAACAGACACAAATAAAATCTATACATTAATAAAATCGTAAACGAGCCGTGTCTGCATATTAAAGATTTTTTCAAAAAAAAAAAAAAAAAACAAATCAATTTGCAAGTTGTTCTTATGAACAACTTGTAAAATAGTTTGTAATCAAAAAATAGTTTATAGAATTTTTGTTTGTTTGTGCATGCTAATCTCTGAAACGGCTTAACCGATTTGAATGCGATTTTCACTGATGTATTGTAGCGAGTTTCCCGTAAAATATAGTATTTATTTAATTCCAATCGGTTTACAAACAAAAAAGTTACTCACTATATCGAATATGAAGTTGCGGGCTCAGCTAGTATAAAATAAGAAAAGACAAAATTTTAGGAAATCCAATAACAGATTTCAAACGATCAGTATTTTATTGCTACAGAATTATACAACTTATTCCTTCAGCAAACATAAACGAAAACAAACATTGTAGTTTTATTTTATGTGATTAAAATTTAAATTATTAAAAGATTTAAAAAATCAAGTAAATTACTAAGAAATATGTTATAATATCCCTTTTTATTTATAATTTATTTTCTTCTCTGTCAATTTTTTTTTTAATATTTTAAGTTATTTCAATGCAATGAAAACTTAAAAGCAGAAAAAAATTGCATTAAAGTAAAAGCTGGTTCTAATTTCAAAAAAACATTTTAGTTAGGTTAACTTACAAAAAACATCAAAATTTAAATATGACCTTCAAATCATCAAAATTTTAATATGAGCTTGGCACATGACGCAAAATTGCCTGTTTGATGTACTTCGGAGAGTGTGCTCGGGAGCTGCATGAGATCATACAGCCTTCCCCTTTCTTCTATCGGACATGCAGACCTACGACTGGTTATATTATCATCCTCCCTTGTCGAGATCCCTCTAATTCGGACCAAGCGCTTTAAAACATCTTTTATAATGCGCACTGCTAAGGATTGGAACTCCCTGCCGGTGTCTGTGTTTCCGAGCTCATACAACCCAAATCTTTTCAAGGTTCGAGTGAATAGGCATCTTCTGGGTGAGCTCGCTCCATCGTCGGCCTCATCCTACATGGATAGATGCTGGCCAAGAGCAAACCCATCTTTAATTTTTTTTAAAAACTTTATTTTTAAAAACTATATGGGAATTCTAAAACAATTATATTTAAAGAAATGTAAGGCTTCACAACTGTATACTGTATAGTGAGTTAATTTAAATTAATATTATAGTTTACTTATTATGATTAATTCTTTAGTTTAGTTTATTTCAAATGAAACCAAAAAGAAAGTTCTACACTTTTATTCTCTTATTTCTTTCAATTCAAATCACGTATTATCTTTCTAACCGCACACATTACCATAAACCGATAAAATTAAATTAAAAATCCTTTATATTTATCTAATATCTTATATATCTTTATATCCTCTATATTTTTGAGATCAATAAAGTTTTAACTTATTGATGAGACCCCTATCATTTAATTATGGGATGTTTTATTAATGTGACCAATTATTTTAGCATTTCAAATTTCTCTTTATAAAATTCCTTTAAAATCGCCTCAGTGGTTTAACTGAAAAAAAATCCAGATTATCGTTGCAAAGTATATAATATTTATCTCTTTGTTTTAACTCTTTGTTAACAAACCGTATATTTTACAGTCGGCTCACTTTTTAAAGAAACTGTTGAAATAGGCCCTTCAAAGCGGTCAATAATTTGTGCCTTTCCTATTATGAGACCTTAAAAGGATTCGCGATATCTAGGTTAAATAGGAATGTACTTCAAAGGACCAGTTGTGGTAGATTACTTGCTTCCTATGTGCGAACTAAGTTACCCGGTAGCTAGTTTACTGTTACGTAAGGTACTTCATTAGCAGTCATTCTCTTACTTGTTTGTATCGATGCAATGACTCATACTTATTCTAGGAAATTCAGAGCCTTTTATGAGAAATATTACTCATACTATTACGAGTAACAGATTCAATAGTAGTTTTGCTAGTATCAGATAAATTTTACACTGTATATGATCGCAGTTAACCGACAGAAAATTGATGTTATTTTAATAAAAATAACATCAATTTGCTTTTTATCAAAAAAAAGTCCATAGGATTATCTTTCACACCTTAAGGCGACGCCAGCCCCTAATGATAAAAAAATCCACTTATTTGTAACCGTTTTCCTTTTAAATAATCATAATAATCATAATTAAAAAAATACTCAAATCATCTGCAGGATATATGAAAGGGGATCATCATAATTATTTTTTAAATTATATTTAATTATATATGCGGTCTAATATCGATGTTGTAACCGTGCGAATTGTTTAAGAATTAATTTTAAATAGCTAATTCTTAAGATAAATTTTAAGGTCCACTATCTGAAGGCTCATCAAAAGAAAAATTTGAATTATACTTTATTTAATTTTTAAATAGATATTTCCGAGATTTGCAAGTACGGCGGGTAGCGACTCCCCCTCAGCGGTCCCGTCAATTCAGTGCGGGATGAGTTTTGTTGCTGGAGTCGCCTTAATATCTACGAATAGACTATTTCAAATACCGAAGTTCACATGGACGAAGCCGGTTGGAACAGTTAGTTGATAAGTAGATACGAAATTTAACTAACCCACTAAAATACTTAATGAAATAATTCTTGTTGATAAAATTTTATTATCATATCTTTATACTAGTTGTTGCACGCGACTTCTTCCGCGTCTCTTTATAAAATATTATTCGTTTTGTATGGAGGGGGTAAAGGATGGAGATGGGAGGGGGAAAGGTGAGTAGCCTATGTTACTCGCTGATAAAGTAGCTTTCTATTTATGTGAAAGCATTTTTAAAATCGTTCCAGTTGTCTTTGAGTTTATTCATTATAAACATGTAAAGAATATGTATTTCTTTAGATTGATATTTTACCTCGTTCGCGTAGGTAAAATACTTTTTGATGTTGCCTACTTACTGTAACAATACAGTGTCAGTAAAATACGTCAAGTTAATTTATTTTTATTCTTACGTGAATTTCTTTTTAATTTAAAAAGGATTTGGTAAACAATAAAACTTTAATTGACGTTTCTTTTATTACAGAGCAACGCAATAGTTTATTTTTGCCAAATTTAATTAATAGAAGACAAATAGTCTTATAAACATACAAAAATACATACATACACATAAATCATATAAATCATTTCTCTTTATAATATTAGTATAGATATTATAAGTAATATCTTCATATACCTCTGGATATTTTTAAATTGTACTCCATGAAAATACAATTCGGAAAAAGCTATCCAACAACATTCATTACTTTTTCATATTTTTAAAACCCTTCTACATTTGATTTTTACCATAAATGAGAAGATAAAATTCATCTCCTCAACAATAATAATTACCTACTGGTAATGCAGCTCGAATTCAAATTATGGTGGTGCTAACAAGAAAGTTCTTAAACTTTATAAATTGCTCGTTTAAAAACATGATGGAAGTTTGCATCGGAGGCGGCCCTGTTTTTTTTATTAAGGAATTCATTCGATCACAATTGCTTATGATTTTCCTTTGAAGCCACAGAGCTGGTCAACAAATATACCAATTGCACTCAATATGCTTGAGACCCTGCTAATCCAGTCTACACTTATCATGACTGTCCTTGCTATCATATATGTCCTGACTGACTATCAACGCTCAGCCAAAACTACAAAATTTAGAAAGCTCACATCTTATTCTATACATATCGTAAACGAGCCGTGTCTGCACATTAAACATTTAAAAAAAAATTGTACGCGTTTTACTTATGATTAAAAAAATAGTTTTTACAATTTGTGTCTGTTTGTCTGTGCGTTTATGCACGCATATCTCAGAAACGGCTCAACCGATTTGAATGCGGTTTTCACTTGTGTATTGTATCTAGCTTCCAGATGTTTTCATTACAATCAGTTTACACAAACAAAAAAGCTACCTATACTGAATACCACGCGTACGAAGTTGCGGGTTCAGCTAGTTTGGAATGGAAAATATTTTTGAAAATTTCAACTTGGCCGGAGGTGAGTCGCGAGTATAATAAATGAATACGGGAATAATATATCAGAAAAATCCTTTTCAGTCCCGGGTTACACAATAACAAGCCGCTGACGTACATAACCCGGTAATAAGTCATGTTGTTTTGCTATAACGTAATGTTTCACAGCACAATGCGATAAAGTGACCGCAACGCGCACAAAGGCCTAACTAAACCCATCCATTCATATTCAAATCGTACCTACGGACAATTCTAAACCGTTTATCTGCAATCGCCCGAGTGGACACTATCCCTTTGAAATTTTAATAATCAATTTAATTAATATAGAATGCGACGTCGGAATTCAAAATTAAAATTAATTAAATCTGTTCAGACACCTATATCATCGTTAACCAATCGCGGTGCGCTCTGAACGCGACGCTTCGCCCCTTTTGGCCAGACGCGAATTTTATTAATAGGGGATCGGACAGTAATCAGATTAAAATCTAAAATGTACTTAGAAAGAAAATATATAATTTTTTACGATTATTTATCGAATAATAATTTAATATAATTCATTTAAATATTTTTAAATGAAGAAATAAAATTTTATTATTTACAATATTTTTAATCTATACTGAAACACCAATCACAGTGCGTGACGTCATTTGTGGGTCATCATTGTCTTATGCCAATGCAGCTGTTTTGTAATGATATGACCACAAATGACGTTACCGCTCTCAGATGAACTATCGTGGCATTTTAGCGGCATTTTCAAACAAACAATATTAAAATATGATTTTGAGTACCTAAAAGGCTATAAATAAATAAAATAGTATTCTTTATGGGAATAAATATCCATGAAGATTAATTTAAAACACTTTCTGAAAATTTGTCCGATCCCCTATTACCGCAATTACCGCAGAAAACAAGAAACGAAATCAAGCATCATCTCCCTGTAAATTATTATAATTTCGTAAACAATATATGTATCTAAATATTAAATAAATCGTAATTGGAAAGAAGAAACATCTCATTTGTCGACACCGACGCACACCACCAGCCCAGGATCTTCCCAACATCCACATTTCTACAAAATCACAAATCAAAGATTATTTCACTATCAAACTAAAATTATATTCTTTAAACCAACAGGGTTTCCCAACCTTTATTTCGCCGAGTCTCCCCGGACCAAAAATAATTAAGTTGTCAACAAAAATAAAAATTCACAATTTTTTATATTAACTGAATTATTTATTTGAATTTCAATTCTTTCAAATTCTTTCCGAAATGCAAACGTACCTATTACGCCCCCCTGACATTTCTCTATTTTTAGAATTCTTACCTGCTTTTCTTTGCGTTTGTTTCAGAATTTCAGAATTGCTTAACCGAATTAATGCGGTTTTCACTAATGTGTTGCAGCAACCTTCCCGTAACACTTTTTTGTTTTTGTTTTTTAACTTTTTCGTTTGTTTAACAAAAAAGTTTAGCTCGGCTAGTATATAATATAATATGTGAGGAAAGTTACACTGTCGTCTACGCGTTAGTACAATAAATTGGTGCAGCTATTGGGTATAGCTAATCATAACGCTTAACAGTGCTGAACAACCCGTTGACGAGCCCGTTGGATGAGTGGTTAGGGTGCTGGCCTTAACGCTTTGTTCTAGGGTTCCCGGGTTCGATTCCCCCGGCAGGGTCAACTTTGAAAAATAAACTTTTCAAATTGGATTTGGAAAGTAGTGGCAGGACACACTGCGTTTTGGCAGCCCGTCTGGCGGCAGTAACCACCCCCTTACAGAGGACCACCGTGAAATAACAGCACGCGTGCTCTGTTGTGTTTCGGTGAGTGAGTAAGGGATGCTAGAGCCCATTTTCTTATCCCCTTCCTAATCCCTCATCCTTAATCCTACTGCAGTCGGCGGCGCACTTGGCGTTGCTTGTGTTATAGGTGACGGTAGCCACCGTCAGCCTGTCTGCCGACCTTAACACAAAAAAAATAATGTCCAAAACAGCAGCATAACTGACAATCTTCCTTGTAGATGACAGCTCATTTCGTGTTTTGTAAAGAAGATTTCTGAATGCAGAGCAAACTTCAAAATAAATAAGCAATATCTCTGGAAATAAATAGAGCATTACTTCAGAGTAAGTCGGTATTAGGGTAGTTTCATCTAGTCGAGTGGAGGGTGGGAGCGGACTCAATTAAAAGTGAGTGGGCTTAACTCGGCAGCCATTGTCCCAGCGCAGGGCGTAATCGTTGGGATTTATCATGATTTATGTGTCCACCCATTCTTATTTACACATGGATAACATTGGTTTTTAAATGTTTGTTAATTATACTTTTTAATTTCAACCTTCTAGCCATCATTTACTACTGAAAGCTATGTTAGTACAATTATTTTATGTTATTTAAACCTGGTCTGACTCAGGAGTCCCGGGTCCATTCCCGGCAGGGTCAACTTTTCAAAGTTGACTGTGGTCGTTTGTGTGCAGGGCTTCGCCCCCAGTCCTCTGTATGGTTATACCATAACACAAGCCTATAAATGCTTACTTTAGGGTCACTAGTTTGGCGATTTAGTTATTTCTAGCTGAGCTCGCAACTCCGTACGAGTGGTATTCGGTAAAGCGCGTAACTTTTTTATTTGTAAACCGATTGGAATGAAACAAACACTAAACATTACGGAAAGCTTGCTGCAATGCATCAGTCAAAACCGCATAAAAATCGGTTAAGCCTTTTCAGAGATTAACATGCACAAACATACATACAAACAGACAAAAATTCTTAAAACTATTTTTTGACCTCATAACATAAGTACAACGTGTACAAATTGTTTTATTTGAAAAAATAAAATTGAGTTACCTTTGAAACTACAGAATCAATTTAGAATACAGTAATATAAATGCCTGATTCTAAAGCCAAATACTATTTAATTTGTGATATTATGCAGAAGATCATCCCTTTATCCCTTTAGCTTATCCCTTTATCTTAGTTCTTATCTTGCCAGAGCCGGTAGCACAATTTCATCCCTCATGGTGTGTCTTGTGTTTGTAGGCGACGGTGGTCACTAAACACCGATTGAACTGTCAGCCTGTCTGCAGTCTTTTATCATTATAAATATTAAAGGGTGGTTTTTTTTTTATAACTCATGTTAAATTTAGGGACATTGTATGACTCTTTGTCTGTGCGCATGTGTACGCTAATCTCAGAAACGGAAACGAAGGAACACGCAAAAATTCTAAAAACTATTTTTTTGACCTCGGTAACATAAGTACAACGTGTACAATTTTTTTTTTTTTAATATTTAATCTACAGACACGGCTCGTTTACGATTTTGTTATATATAGTATAAATATCTATAAATAATATTGATTTAAAAACTTTCGATTGCAAATCGTATACAATAAAATGATTACGACTGTACCATTTCTTTATTCAGTAAAGACAGATAAAAAATTTGGGGCAATCAGGAACCACTCTGCACTAATATATAATAAACCTGAAGAGTCTATTTATAAATAGTTCAACGCTTTAAATTCTGGATTAAAAAAAGATCTTTTAGGTTTCGATAGACCAAATTCTTCGTGAAGGTTTCGGAGAATTTCTGAGAATTGCTGCCTTAAATCGGGAGACACACACAGCTAATGTGAAGATATACCCCAGATACTTGCCATGTTTTATTTTAATTATCATTACCTTGGCATTATCCCTAATATGTGTCATTACTGGCCACAGATCTTTTCTCAATAGGCCAGTGTGTGGTACATATGGCCTACGACTATGTAATACAGTGTAAGATAACTAAATCGTTATCAACGGATACATCCGTTTTATCTGTGCATACAACAGGTAGCAGATTAGCCAAAGTGCGGTTTGTCACGTATTTATCAACGTGCAGTGTACCTACAATGGCCGAGTGCAAAAAGTGACCATTGTTATTTGTTCAGCGGCCACATAACCTTTTGTGCGTCATGAGGACATTTCAAACGTGCGAACCAACAGGAAAAAAACGTCAGTTATTTAACAGTTTCGCTCCTTGCTAGTAGAATGGCCGGATGACCTTGGCCAATAGTATTATTCATAGGACTTGGATAAAAATCTACTGTTTGCCCTCTTAGAACAGGTATACTGGTTTTGTATAAACTTGTTTCTTTTCTAACTTATCCAAATATGAACACGAACGCTCATTTTATAAAATTTCTTCGTAGAATGTAGGTTTTCTCGGCCTGTATCCATATGAGTTGTGGGTTTCCGGGATGATGGCCCAGGTCTGTTGGAAATTCTTCCAAACGTTTCGTCAACAACTGCAGTTGACATCCTCAGTGGTGTAGTCCGTGTTAGAAGAAAAAGTACATCACATCACTGCACTTCACTTCTGCATTTTTCCCCCTTTCCATTAGTCAAAAAAATTAAATCGGTCTACTCGTTCACGCGTGATGCCGTGACCAAGGGAAATAGGGATTCATTTTTATATATTAAGATTAAAAGCTGAAGAGTTTGTTTGTTTGTTTGAACGCGCTAATCTCAGGAACTACTGGTTCGAATTGGAAGATCCTTTTTGTATTTAATAGTCCATTTATCGAGGAAGGCTATAGGCTATATAACATCACGCTACGATCAATAGTATTATTATATAAGCAGTGTCCAGTACGCCCCGCCGCCGCCGTATAGGCCGCAGCGAAACGTGGCCGACTATTAATAGTCTATATTATAAAACTAGCTCAGCCCGTAACTTCACACGCGTGGTATTCGGTATAGCGCATAACTTTTTTGTTTGTAAAGCGATTGGAATGAAACAAACACTCAATGTTACTGGAGGCTTGCTACAATACATCAGTGAAAACCGCATTCAAATCGGTTAAGCCGTTTCTGAGATTAGCATGCACAAACGGACAGACAAACAGATAAAAATTCTAAAAACTTTTTTTTTGACCTCGGTAGCTTAAGTACGACGTGTACAATTTTTTTTTTTTTTTGAAAAAATATTTAATGTACATACACGACTCGTTTACGATTTTATTATCTTTATCTATATTAAATAAAAATGGATCTACGAAATGTATGTTACACCCATAACTTTCGAACGGGTAGACCGATTTTAATTCGGTTTTGACTAATAAAAAGAGGGATAAACGGGGAATGTTCATATATATAAAAATTGCACCACGGGCAAAGCCGGGGGCGGGCCGCTAGTATGTAGTAATAGAACACATAGATAAACGTCGATGTCCACCTCTGTTTGCTAATTTCTTCTAAACCACCCAACGGATTTCGATACGGTTTTCACTAATGGAAAGAGCGATAAACGAGAACGTTTGTGTATATGATTTGCAGAAAAAAATTGCATCCGTACAAAGCCGGGAGCGGGTAACTAGTTTCAACAACAAATTTACAATGAAAACACTAAATATTCTCGTACCTACGAGTATTCTAAAATAAACTGTAACTACGTGCTGTTGCATTACGGTGAGTGATTAACTGATGCCAGAACTCGCTCGTCTCTCTCCTTATAATTAATTCTTATCCTTTATCCTATTACCATCCTAGTGGCTTTGCTTGTGTTAAACATGTTTTTTTTTATGTTAAGATCGGCAGACAGGTTGACGGTCCACTTGATGGTAGGTAGTTACCTACCGTCGCCTATAAATAACACAAGCCATATCTGCTGCTAATGCGCTGCGGCCATGGTAGGATTAAAAATAAGAGATTAAGAAGGCGGATATAGAAAGATCCGCAAAAGATCGTCGTGAAATAACAATTTCACGGTGGTCTATAACACTATAACGGTGGTCTACCGTCGCCTATACACAAGCAGCGCCACAGTAGTAGGATAAAGGATATGGAACTGGGAAAGGTTGGGGAAATGGGCTCTGGCATCCCTTACTCACTCACCGAAACACAACTTCACACGTGCTGTTATTTCACGGTGGTCTTCTGTAAGGGGGTGGTTACTGCTGCTGCCGGACGGGCTGCGAAATGCAGTGTGCGCTGCCACTACTTTCCTGTTCCAGAGCAGAGCCAAATTTGAAAAGTTCATTTTTCAAAGTTGACCGTGCCGGGAATCGAACCCGGGAACCCTAGAACAGAGCACTAAGGCAAGCACTCTAACCACTCATCCAACGGGCTCGTCATGTAAATTATAAAAATCGATACAGCCGTTATCGATTGACTTTTTTTTAAATTAAGTCATTTGTTTTATAATTAAGTAACTATAATACACACATACGCACATATATATAAATAAACATATCTTTGGGCACTTTGTTGATCCCGCCACGACCCCGTACATTGCTGACTCCACCTTTTGACCCGAATAACTTTAATCTAGTTGCGTATTTCTCGGGCGAAATGGCATATATATAAGAAGATTTGATTGCACTTATAAAATTGAGTATGTAATATTTTACTATTATAATATTTTGAGAACATAATATTTCGCAAATAAGCCATTTAATTAAACATTTTTAACCATGGTTGTCCAAAATGTAATATTTTGCGAATGTAATATTTTGAGAATATAATATTTTGAGAATATAATAATTTGCGAATATAATATTATGCTCACAAAGGACTTCAAATGGCCCGTGTACTTACATTAAAAAAAATTAACAAATATTCAGTCATCAATGACGAGTCTTTATGAGTCACTAAATTATATATTGTAATGTTTGATTTGAAAATACATTCTTCATTATATAATGTTAATTTTTTTTTAATTGTGATGATTTCCTCATTTGTTTAACAATTATGTCTTTATTCGAATTCCAGTAACGTCAAAATTAAACCCAATAAATGCAAATATAATCAGTTTGTGGCGAAGTTATCAATAGGAAAAGCCTTAGCAGTGTTTCCACGTGATTCACACGCGATTATTCATCGCGAAGACATTTTTGAAAGCGGCTAACTGCAGGCCACGTGCGGTGACAGTTTTTGTTTATACCTTGTATAGCATACAAAATTATTACACGGATATAAAGTTTTGTAGGTGTTCTAGATGTGTTTTGGATTATTTATGAAAATATCTGCTTCATGCTTTTTTAAATATTAAGATTGGCAGAGAGGCTGACGGTCCACTTGATGGTAGGTAGCTATAACCGTCGCTTATATAGCCGTCGCCGTTGATGGTAGGTAGCTGCTGCAAGTGCGAGCCGACTACAATAGGATTAAGGATAAGGGATTGGGAAGGGTTAGGGAAATGAGCTCTGGTATCCCTTTATAGAGGTTGATGTAATGCATCCTCCGTGATGTACTGGCATGCATTCGAATCTGTTTTGAATATTTAAATTCGAACGAGAAGTTGACACGCAATAAAAAAGAAAGAGACGACGACGGGCATTCAGACGGAGACTGCGAGGATCGAAAGAGCAGACACAGGATTTCAAGATTTTCTCATCCTCACATTCCAGCACAAGTTCTGGAAGATACCTAGAGGAACATTTATAGTGACAGTGTTTTGTGTATATATATATAAAGTGTACATAGTGATGTGTTAAATGTAAATATTTTGATTTTTTTTATGGTGAAATTTTATTCTTTGTATTTGTTAGTATTTTTTTTGTGAATATACATATTTCTTGTGTACAGACAATAAATAGTTTTTATTATTTGTGTTTTTGGAGTCAGTTTATAGATTAGTTTGAAAGTAGGACAACAGCTCCTACACCTTACTTCACTCACCGAAACACAACAGCACACGTGCTGTTATTTCACGGTGGTCTTCTGTAAGACCACCGTGAAATAACAGTTATTCTGTATTCAATACAGTGAATAACAGTGAATAACTGTTATTCTGTAACAGGGTGGTTAAGGGGGTGTTAAGATCGGCAGACAGGCTGATGGTTCCCTTGATGTTAGATGGCTACCGTCGCCTATAACACGAGTAACGCCACAGGTGCTACAAATGCCACAGGTATTTTAAGAAATCCAACTGTAAAATTGAAGTGTATGTTTATACTGATGTACACAGAAAATTTGGAGTTATAAATTGGTCCCATTTGATTGTAATATGTAAATCTGTGTTTTAAAAGAGGTTTCTTTGATTTTTTTTCTCTGTTATGAAAGTTTACCAATCGTGTAATCCAACTGACAAAATGAAGTCAGTACAGTAACATGAAGAAACAGATTACCAAACACCACTTTCATATGTTTTGTCATTGCTGAGAAAAATCTAAATCCCTGCCACTAAAATTTCCAATGCGTCGCCTTAAAAAAAATGCCTGATTTTGAATGATCCCTTTTATTGATTAGCTAATTTTAAAATGAATTTTTATTTGAATTTTTTAAAGTCCACTAGTATTAAATTTCACCAATGATGTCAAATTATAACAAGTAAATTTAATATACTTAATTTGCACTCCCTTGGAGGATAAACTAATCAATTTTTTCTCTTTATTTTGTTTTGTAGATGGTAACCCTGGACTTTTTATTGGTTCAAACTGCGCCTCCTATAATTGCGACGGCATCCGCCGTGTGTTGCTTTTCTTTGTTCTTTGTTTTTTTTTATGTCAGGTCGGCAGACAGGCTGACGTTCCACTTGATGGTAGGTGCCTATAACCGTCGCCTATAACACAAGCAACGCCAAAGCTGCTGCAAGTGCGCTGCCGACTACAGTAGGATTAAGGATAGGGGATTAGGAGTGGATAGGGAAATGGGCCCTGGCATCCCTCACTCACTCACCGAAACACAACAGCACACGTGCTGTTATTTCACGGTGGTCTTCTGTAAGGGGGTGGTTTCTGCCGCCAGACGGGCTGCCCAAATGATTGCGAAACGTAGTGTGCCCTGCCACTACTTTCCAAATTCAGACCAGAGCCAAATTTGAAAAGTTGATTTTTCAAAGTTGACCCTTCCGGGAATCGAACCCGGGAACCCTAGAACAGAGCGTTAAGGCACGCACCCTAACCACTCATCCAACGGGCTCGTGGATGTTGTTGTGTGTTTTTGATGCCTGCCTCGTTGGAGCTCATGTAATAATAAATAAATAAATAAACAACAGTGCTATTTATCATTCTTCTACAAGTGTAAACACTTGTTCGGGCAAATAAATGTTCTGCGGTTTTACGTATTACACCTCATTATTTTATTATTCACAGAAATCCCACTCAATTGCTCTTTCCTCAATAACTAGTTACATCATTAGCGTATCCAGTAGACATCTTTAAAGCTTCGTCATAGTATTCGCCACGTGCTAATGAGTCATTTCTCCGCAGGTGAAAGGGAATTACTTGCACGGGCCCTGCATTAAATGGCGTTAAAATCATAACTATGGCGACACATGTAAACTCTTATCGTGTGTGCGTACAGTATAAGATCAATTGTGTATGATGAAAGTATGATCAATAAGGTTATATTAAAATTAGTTATATTAAGGCTAGAAGGTTATATTCGCTCGGGCATAATTTTTTTCTACAAATTATATATTATACACAAAGCTTCCACTTTATCGCTCTTTAAAAAACATAGCAAAATTCGTTTGGTTGTTTAAAATAAGCATAAAATAACAGCGACTTTATTTAGATTTAATATGATTTTCTTTTGCATGACTATTTTAAATATTAACCCATTAATCACAAGGCCTAATCTGATTTTTATATGTAACTAGCGACCCGCCCCGGCTTCGCCCGTGGTGCAATTTTGATATACCCTAAAACATTCCCCGTTTATCACTCTTTCCATTGGCGAAAACCGAATTAAAATCGGTCTACCCGTTCACGCGTGATGCCGTGACCGAGGAAAATGGGGAGATTCATTTTTATATATAGAGATAAGACTAGCTGACCCGACAGACGTTGTTCTGTCAAAAGCAAGTTGGTGTGTTTGTCGGCTTTGGAACTTTAGATGGGAGCTAGATACTGAGAAAAAGAAAATTGAGGTTTTACGTTATTCCGGACAATCGAAAATTATAGACATAGTTTGATAAGTAAAAATTTAACACTACTATCGACATTTATCGATACAATTAATGGCCTACATGATATCGAATTAGATTAGATAAGACAAATATTCAAATAATATAGTACACATTACACTTGCTCGTGGTACGAGTGTTCTTCTTGTGAATAACTTATTTTAGTAACTATGCGTAAGTGGTTATTTATATTTATTGTATGTTTTTATTTCAAAAAAGTGAAAAAATTAGTAACAAACTTAACAAAATTAATTTTGTAGTGCAGATGTTATTTATGCATTAATTGGGCAGCCCAAGTGGCGACAGTAACCCCCACCTAAACAGTGAAATAACAGCACGTTTTCTCTTCTGTTCTGAGTGAGTGTGGGATGCCATAACCCCTTTATCCTCGCTCCTCCTAATTCTTATCATTAAACATACTTACTGAGGTCGGCGACACACCTATGACGTTTCTTGCATTAAGAGACGATGTCTTCAAATGGACCGTTAGCCTGTCTAGTTGGCAAAACACCTTCATATAAATAATATTGAGGTTTTCATTAATATTTGTAGCTGGACTTAAGGGATTCACTGAGGCAAATGACATTTACTATAGAACTCGCTGGCGGCGGAGACAATTCGACAGCTCTAGAAATGGTGTTTTTTTTGTTTTTACCATTAGAACATTACACAAAAAAAAATTTTTATCAATACAATTTTTTAATCTGATATTAACTTATTAATAGGCACAGGATTCATATGCGTGCAATAAGCCGTTTTCGAGAGAATTTTCAATAAAGGTCAAATTCTTCTTATGTTCTAACTTTTTTTGTGGAGTTTCTATTACTTTAACGAAAATTCTAATTAATACAATTGCTTCTTCACATGTTTAAGTATAATATATATTTTTTTCAAAGCAATTGTCTTGTCTATTTCTTGTAACATTTTCATTAAACAATGGATATTTTTAGTATTTAGCGTTTGTCTCCCTCTTAAAGTAGCTCAATGTATGCTAGCCATTAACAAACATTCAACAACATAAACGACATCTCTTGAATATCAAATATAAGCTGATCTATTCACTAGTAAACATTACTTCCTCTGATTGTAAAAAAATAGATTATAGTACAAAGGAAAAACCCCCGTTTCTCATACAAGCCTGGGCTATGACTGTACAGGCCTGGAAATCGGCCTGTACTTAGGCCATTGAAAAGATGCATTAGCCTAATCTTCACAATTTATCTGCAATGGTCAGATTTGTAAATTAGATGTCCCTTATTATACAAAAATAGTCGCAGCGTAACATATACATATAATACAAATCATGGGACCAACTCAATGCAGAAACAGAATATGAAAAAAACGGGACAAGTGCGAGTTGAATTCGCGTGAAGAGGGTCC
Organism: Bembecia ichneumoniformis; assembly: GCA_910589475.2. Classification (NCBI taxonomy): domain Eukaryota; kingdom Metazoa; phylum Arthropoda; class Insecta; order Lepidoptera; family Sesiidae; genus Bembecia; species Bembecia ichneumoniformis. The sequence goes on from OU342546.1 coordinate 506,848, forward strand.
CGTACGATGTTACCTATCCGCACAATATTGAGTGATTTGATATTAAAATAACATGGACTTCTTATAGGATTTTCTATAATCTTTAAGTAGAAAACTAATTTCTGTATATATTTTTTTCAAAATTTTAGATTCAGTAGTTTCGGAGATAAGGGGCGGGGGGGATGGTCGGACAGACAAACATACAAGTGATCCTATAAGGGTTCCGTTTTTTTTTAGCTAACACAATAATAAGTTGGTAAATAAATATCTTCATAGATATTATGATTATTATATTTTATTTACGTCTCACTTAATCGATGTTCAAACACACAAAAGAGTATAGAAAACACCAAGACACAGAATAGGTTATGGAAAAAGAAAGGTGCGTTTATGGAAAAACAAATTCCTAACTTTTGCATATGGCCATTGTTAATGAGGTTAAATCTTAGAAAGAGTTTTTTTAATATATATCGTACATTCATAGCCCAAAACGAGGGTTATCTTTTATTAATGAGAGAACCAGAAGATTCTAGAGATAAAGAATCAAGTCTGATGCATAATTCGCTGAAAGTATTTGTATAAAATTTAAGGAATACATTGCGATCTATAGATGAAATTAAATTTTACAAATTTATGAATGGCGAAATAGGAGCGGCGATGTACTCTACAATTTAATTGGGAATTTAGTCTTAGTCTTGGCTATCTTTATCTTTATCTTATATGTCGAGACACTCGGTCCGTGGGGCCCTGCAGCAATGAGCCTCTTGAAAGACATCTCGAAGAGGCTTATTGATGCGACGGGAGACCGAAGAGCTGGTACCTACTTTCCTCGGCCAACGTATTAGTTTGGCCATTCAACGAGGAAATGCCGCAGGGTCCATTTTTATATTATTAGTTTTAATCAATTTAATATTAATTTATTTTTAGATTAGATAATTTTAGTTTTTATGTTAAATGATATGTAAATATTGTCTTCTATAATTTAATCTTCAACTCTTCACACTTTGTTTAGTAAATAAATAAATAAAATTAAAAGATAAAGATAGTTTTGGCTAACACATTTAACCGAGTGTGCTTAGTTTAGCTGAGCTCAAACACCTTGATTTTCGCTGGAATTCCTCGAAAAATGAAAACACATCTTTGTGTTGTTATCTGCTATTGCAATCCACTATCCCATGAGGTGTAATCAGGCACCAGGAGTAGAAGCGTATGAAGTCCTCTTTGGGATACCTCCGCAGTGTCACGCTTAATCCCGTAAAGAACCCTAGTCATATATCACACGATAAGGTCTATTGTAATCTGTTTCTAGGGTTATTGTGCATCCTTTTGGTGCCATCATGTCTGGCACTTCATACCCTGGAGCCTCCGCCTCCAGTGCCTCGAACCAGAAATACGATCCCATTGGAAGGATGGGTGGATATCAGGCTCAATCATTTCGATGCTTCAGATACTACCACTTTTCCAATGGTAATTTTTTTTATTTGTTGTTTATTAATACAATAATGTTTCATTTGACTACCGTACACCATGACATGTGCCGATTACAGAAAGTTTAAGTAAACCTTCAAAATCTGTATTTAATTTAAGTAAATTTAATTCAACAATTCAGCAGAATTATTATTTACTAGCTAAACTTTTAGAGACAAACAAATAATGTCAGAGAGAAGCGTCACGTCCGATATTCAACCTTATACAATTCCAGATAAGGTTGTATGTCGAATGTTACGTTTGGCTCTGTCTAGGTCCGTCGAAGACCGCGTTAGCGCGCTACTGATCATTCGATATTCAACCTAAAGAAAGTTAAAATAAGGTTGAATATCAAATGATCCGTTTGACCGCATTCTTGCACAGAAGTAAAGGACGCAAGTCTCAAATCATATTTGGTTTATTATGAGAATAATAATCGGTCTAGGCAATTTTTGTCTTTTACGTAACTAATAAATCGTATTTTCTTTCTATGAGTATTCATTTTACATATGTAACTAAAGTTTTTTCCGAGAAAAACGAGAAAAATCTTGAAAAAGGTATCATTTAAAAAAAATAAAAGTATCAAGTCAATTTCCATCAATTGTGATTTTAAAAAACATATTATTTAAGTTTTACATTGATGAGATATTTGGTTTCGTTACAAACAATCATAATTTTCGGGAGCCGGACCTTAAGTGAATATATTGTGGTCTTTGGCTAAAATCAAAGTTTTGGTTCATTTAAAAATATAACAACATAACGTAACATGCGGAATAAATCTACTTAAAATTTTGGAGGTGACTATTTTTCTGAAACTTGTATCCTAACTATAGGTAATAATGAAAATAAAGTTTGTTTAATTTGTAACGCTTTCACGCCTTAACTGCTCAACCGATCATCATAAATTTGCATACACATCGTCAGAGATATGGAAAAGAACATAGGGTATCCTTTCATCCAAAAAAAGTACCTACTGTTCCCTAAAAATCATCTAAAAATTTAAAATTCCTGAACTGATAAAAATATATGAACAATAAAGATTGAATAAATGTTTTAACAACTAGTAGCATTATCTATACACATAATAAAATCGTAAAAGTGCCGTGTCTGTTCATTGATTTATTTTTTCAAAAAAAAAAAAAAAAAAAACAATTTGTACATGTTGTACTTATGTTACCGAATTCAAAAAAATAGTTTTTAGATTTTTTGTCTGTTTGTCTGTGCGTTTGTGCACTTTAATCTCAGAAACGGCTTAACACATTTGAATGCGGTTTTCACTGATGTATTTTAGCAAACTTCCCGTAACATTTAGTGTTTGTTTCATTCCAATCGGTTTACAAACAAAAAAGTTACACACTATACCGAATGCCACGCGCACGATTTTGCGGGTTCAGTTAGTTTTATAATATTCTATAAAACATTTCTATAAAATATAGAATAGCTTTCCATACCGGCGATAAATATGTATAAATAAGTATGTTTTTTATATTGCAGCGCTATTACTACAATAATGAATTCAGTGGTGAAAACATAGTGATCTTCGTTGGTGGGGAGTGGAGCATATCCCCTGGCTGGGTCCAGGCCGGGCTGGCTTATGAACTGGCCGAGCGGGTTGGGGCGGCCCTCTTCTATACTGAGCATAGATACTACGGACAAACCAGACCCACTCAGTGAGTAACTTTATCCTAGTCAAATAAGGCCGCAGGGTCAGCGGTGGATCCAGGCTGCTTCAGACCGGTCCTTTTTGGAAAAATGGGGGAGTAGACAGAATATAGTTTTAGCAATTACAAATTAACGATATACAATATAATGAATGTAGTATTTATATGTAGATTAAGCTATTACTACACCCAGGCTCCATTAAAATTGGTTCAGTAGTTAACAGATAGAGTCAAAGAGTTTCTTACGCATTTATGATATTAATCAACTCTATAGCTATAGGTATTATTATGTAAAATAGGAAAATACCTATCTTTTGCTATCTTGCTGGACAAATAGGTAACCTATTTGTCCAGCAGTTGTTATATTGTTATAGTTGTTATATTGTTACAGTTGTTATAGTTGTTATATTGTTTATATTTAAGAAGTCACGTTCGATTTTAAATTTGCTTGCATTACGACCTATAGTCCTGTATTGCAAATACGACCTTCTTTAATAAAATAAAAATTCTGAAATTCTTTATAATAATAATATAATATAATTTTTTTTTTTTTTGCAATGACTTGCAATGCAATGACATTTAGTTTTCTTATTCCTTCATGACCAAACGGTATTCGGTGTGCAAACTTTAGTGACTCAACATAGTCACTAAAGTAGCCATAAATGGCTGGACCGATTTTGGTGAAATTTTTGTGTATGTTTGAGTAGATCGCTGGATGGCTTAGATTACAATTGCACTGCGTTTGGGTTTCAGATTGTTTTCGCATTCGGGCAGTGTTAATGTCTGTTAGGTCCGCTGATACATTGTATATATCACTAGCTTTGTCCCGTGGTTATTCCCGTCGTTTAATTTAAATTAAACTGCATTAACGGCATGCACATTTCCGCTCTTCTCGGTAAAACTAATTTCCCGATCCAACGCGTCCCATCTCATGGCCCGCACGCGCTATTACTTCGTCTGGCTTTTTCCATTTTGCTTGGTTTCTAAGGGTCATCGATAAATAGCCTTTTTCAACAATTGAGTTATCAAATTCAAATTGAATTTTTAAAATCCGCCTGGTAGTTCCAGAGTTTAGCGCATTTAAACAAACAAACTCTTCTGCTTTATTATACATATACGTATTAGTGTATCTTTTATTTGCGCTCCCCAAAATAAAAATCCCGTATTTTTTAATTACACCAGAAAAGTCTCCTTCGAAGACCCTGAGTATGTCGTTTTCGGAATATGGAGTATTGCTGTCACCTTTGGAATTGCTCAGCAAAATACCAACTTACAGCACTCGACTCTGTGGATCGCAGAGCTAAGAGGCTCATTGGTGACGGTACACTAATAAGAACTAAGCTGCACAGCCTGCCACAAGATCTGTGTGTCTTCTATAAGATGTACTTCGGACAGTGTGCTCGGGAGCTGCATAAGATCATACCGCCTTCCCCTTTCTTCTATCGGATACGCGACGTACGGCTGGTTGCCATCCTCACCTTGTCGAAAGCCCTCTAATTCGGACCAAGCGATCATTTATAATGCGCACTGCTAAGGATTGGAACTCCCTGCCTACGTCTGTGTTTCCGAGCTCATACAACCCAAATCTTTTCAAGGTTCGAGTGAATATGTATCTTCTGGGTGAGCTCGCTCCATCATCGGCCTCATCTTTCCTTAAAAACCCATGTTTAATTAAAAAAATCTATTTCGATATCTTTTTGTATAAGGCTCGTCAGATAGGCTGCAAGTGAGCTGCCAACCTTAGTAGGATTAAGGATAAGGGATTAGGAGGGGATAGGGAAATGGGCACTGACATCCCTTACTCAATCACCGAAACACAACAGCACACATGCTGTCACTTCACGGTGGTCTTTTATAAGGAGATTACTGCCGCCAGACGGGTAATTATTGCAAAGATTCAAGGTAACTTGAAAAGATATCTAGGTACCTAAAAATTTAATAAAAAAAAAATAGGAAGCTATAAATGGAAGCTAACTGAATAATATCGCGCCAAAGCCTATTCGGATACTTAGTTATGACGTACATTACTACATACATAGAATAACGGGCGTGTACTATCGATTGCGGCAAGTCCTCCTGTTATACAGATTTTGTCTATTAAGATTGTACATAGTGTGATAGGCCAATGGTACGAAAGCTCGATTGCCAGCATTGCAGATGCTGGTTTAAATTCCGTTTGGGCTTTCAGCTAAGAATATTTTATGTGATCATAAGAAACACATTTTACTATGACACTTTTACAAAACCACTTTTACTTAGGGTAAAGTCACTTTTACCCTAAGTAATATAATTTGTAAATGCGAACATGAGAATGTTTGTTTGTGACGATTTCACGCCTAAACTACTGAACCGATCATGATGAAATTTTGCATACATGTTGTCAGGAATATAGAAAAGGACATAGGGTCACGTTTTATCAAGAAAAAGGTACTGTTCCCGAGGGATCATCTCAAAATAAAAATTTGTACTCTGACAAAACCTATGAGCGAGAAAGCAAATTTTTAACACTGAAGAAAAACGGCGCGAAAGAAGTCGTGGGCAAAAGCTAGTTTGAAATAATTATCATTCGCATGCAGCCAATACAGATTGAGCACAAACCACTCTATAGTCTGCTATAGTTATAGTGGATTGACAGACTGGTCTTCCAGAAAACGCAAGTCAAATCGGGATGTTTCCCTTCATAAAAAATATTTAGAGGTCCAGTTTCAGCACAACAGATCCTACTTCGAATCCAGAAGAACTAAATTTTTGCGAGTTTTTTTAATGTTAAAATCGGCAGACAGGCTGACGGTCCACTTGATGGTAGATGGCTACCGTCGCCTATAACACAAGCAACGCCAAAGCTGCTGCAAGTGCGCTGCCGACTGCAGTAGGATCGGATAAGGGATTAAGAGGGGATTAGGAAATGGGCTCTGGCATCCCTTACTCACTCACCGAAATACAATAGCAGGCGTACTGTTATTTCACGGTGGGCTTCTGTAAGGGAGTGGTTGCTGCCGCCAGACGGGCTGCCCAAATGACTGCGAAAACGCAGTGTGCCCTGCCACACAGTATAAATATCGGTATATATAAGTGTTCGGTATAAATGTCGCCGAACCATCCTATCTCTGTAATTGCACCCAGCTATCCGGACTGGTGGATAATTAAACAGTTAGTATGCTCTGACACGGACTACTATCCGAATCTAAATATTTACTGCAAAAGATAAAGTGCTCGTCAAACGGACTTACCGATTTTTACTGTTACTACATTCTAACTTTGATATTATCGTAAAATTTCGCATAAACGTTGCCAGGGACATAGGATAAGGACATAGGATAAGGACATAGGACACCTTTCATTCAGAAAAAAAGTACTGTTCCCTAGGGATCATCTCAAACAAAAATAAAAATTCAAAGGTAGACAAAAATATAATAAAGATTTAATTATAATAAAATATAATAAAGATTTAATTATCGAAGTTTAATAAATGAACCAATTCTCTGAGTGTCAAAGCTCAGATGGTCAAAGCTCACTTATTCTAAACTACCTGAGCCCGCAACTTCACACGCGTGGTATTCGGTATAGCGTAAATTTTGTTTGTAAACTGATTGGAAGTAAACTAACACTAAATGTTACGTGAAGCTTGCTACAATACATCAGTGAAAACCGCATTCAAATCGGTTAAGCCGTTTCAGAGATTAGCGTGCATAAACGCACAGACATACATACAACACACAAACCGACAAACAGACAAAAACCTAAGTACAACGTGTACAAACGTTTTTTTTTTTAAATATTTAATGTACAGATCTCTTTACGATTTTATTATATGTATTAAATTAGATTAGATAACAATTTTTTGTTCCGATAAAAAGTTAATAATGAACAAGTTACAATTTAGTTTTATGAATATACTAGCGACCCGCCCCCGGCTTCGCCCGGGGTGCAATTTTTATATATAAGAACATTCCCCGTTTATCCCTCTTTGCATTAGTGAAAACCGAATTAAAATCGGTCTACCCGTTCACGCGTGATGCCGTGACCAAGGGAAATGGGGATTCATTTTTATATATAAAGATTTAAAACTTAGTTTCATATCGTTGACTAGATGGCGCTTTTCTTATCAATCAATTTATGGAATAAAATAAAACAAAAATAAAATGAAAATGTATTTATTTCTTGACATTTGGTTTTTGGTTTTGTACCATTCGGTGTCGAGACACTCGGTCCGTGGGGGCCTGCAGCAATGAGCCTCTTCAAAGACATCTCGAAGAGGCTTATTGATGCGACGGGAGACCGAAGAGCTGGCACTTTCCTCGGCCAACCTATTAGTTTGGCCATTCAACGACGTACTTGGTACAATGCCGCAGGGTCCATTTTTATATTATTAGTTTTTAATCAATTTAATATTAATTTATTTTTAGATTAGATAATTTTAGTTTTTATGTTAAATAAACAGCTATTTGTTTATGAAGCCTCCAGAAAAAAGAAAACAAAAATGTCAAAAATAAGCCAATCACACGAGTTCTCGGTAAAATGTAGTATTTGCGTTAATGATGTCATAATTATAAATTTTTATAACAGTGAAGTAATATTAATATCGAGTTGGAACCTGCAAGTGACTTTGATACACTACCTGGCACATTCCCAAGCTATAAAACGACCACTAAGGGGCCTTCGGTGTCGATATCGCTAACCAAGCCATAGCTCGCACACATTATTTATTTTAAAACACTTGCAACTATAAACTTTTTGTGCCAAAACAAGATTAAATTTATTTTGTATTAATTGGCAATAAGGTAAAGGGCCCCTGGTTCGTGCTAGTACGTTATTTCGTTAGTTTTGTTTGTGGCGCAAAAAATAAGCAATTTAAACATTATTTATTTAAATTATTGATTAGTACCAAATCTCTATCATTTAAACTGTCTAAAAAATCAAGTACCAACATTTTGGCGACTAAACTGAGAACAATACGACGCTTGAAACTCTCAATCGGCGACTAACAGCTGTGCGGCGTGCGTATATACCTTGTCACCATAAGGTTAGCGCTCTTATTTTTTAAGCTTACGGACAGGCAAAGGTAAGAGCATTTGACTAGAACTTTTAATTGTGTTTTTTTGTGTTCCTTAACAATCGATTAGACTTTGAAAAAAGTTATAGCAAGCATAGAATTCCTTTAAAATTGCAATAAATCGACCCACGAAATAGCGGTCAATTTATTTTTCGTGTGTCCCTTAGTTCGTGTCACTACCGAATCAGAGATATTCTAGATACATTTTTGTTGCTTGTGCATTTATATAATAATTAAGAAAATTTAAACGTAAATTTTAAAAAAAGTTATGTATTTAATTAAGTTTCTTATGAGCTAAATTCGGTATATGTTTTATTTACTAGAATTCTTATAATACGGGTTTGAAGTTGACCTGAATTTACATTTTTAAGGTAAATTCGCATAGCTACTACTGGCATGATTTTGTTTTTTATTCTGTTTATTTTATTTATTATTATATATTTTTAATTATAAATCGGATAAATAATTTTTAAATCACATAATTTAAAAAAGATCTACAAATTTGAGTGCGAGAATTTCCAAAAATCAATAACACGAAACAAGGAACTCGATTCTGTTACTTTTCCTCAAGTTCGTGACATCGATACACTCATTTCTCTGTGTTTATTAAGTGGGTATGTATCTTTTTTACTAGAAAACAAAGAAAAAAATCAATAAGTCATCGATTCCAATCGATGGATTACCAGCAACGCTTATGTTTTGTCTATAAAAGAGTTTTTTTTTAATAATTATTCTTCAAAGTTCAATCATTTAAATTTATTTAAGTTTATTTGAAATTATTTAAATATTTAAGTATTTAGATTTATTAAAATTCATTTAAGTTTATTTTTATTACTAAGTTCATAATTTTGTTTCTTAATCAAGCAAAGAGATAGCAGTAATGTAATATATATATATACATTACTGTAATGTATGTACCTACATACCTAATATTAATGTGTATACTTTAGCAAACCAAAGGTTTAAACGAAAAACACATTGAGTTTTGTTTTAAATTTTAATTTGTAAGTAATTTATTTATTGCTATTAAGCTGAATCTCACGCTCACACCTTTTTTATTTAAAAAAAAGTCTATCCTGTTTTTAACTATTAAACCCTTTAAATATTTATGTTTTTTATTAATAAATTATCATTACCGACTGTAAAAAACTTAGAAGCAGAGCCAAATTTTATCACGAAATAGGGTTCAAACAAGAGGCTCACAAATAAATTAATATAAAAAACAATTGATATTAAAACTATATAATTCTAGCGTGAAATTACCGGCAAAGTACCAACATTCATCACACAAAACTTTCAAACTGGTATCATGTTTAGTAATATATTTTAAAAATCTTAAAATCTTAAGAGCCTTAACATGCCGAAATAGGGGACATTTACCTTACTTCACAATAAAATTCATCATCATAGAAAATTCTTTTCAATTAGATCATCGGTCCAGCGAGCAGGTGGACAAGACTCGTCTACCTCGAGGTCCGTCTTGCCACTTTTTCTCCGTATTTCGGATTATGAATCAAATCAAATAGTTTATTTCTCAAAAATAGGATAACAAGATCACATTTTTTAAAAAATAGCTGATGACGATCCTGAGAAGAAACCCCGAAAGAAACGCAGGATACCATTCTTTTTGTCATTTTTAAAACAATGTACACGTGCGGGGTGAGTTAAAATGCCGTGTAAGGGCGAAACGAACGATTTATTCTCACAATCCAAGGTGACTTCCAAAATCACTAGACTTGTCCGATGAAAACGTTAAATTTGCCAAAAGTTATCAATGATTCCCTTAATGTGTCGCCGGTTCACTGTCGCAGGTAACTTCGTAAAAGCTTCGAAGAGTCGCTTTCGAATCACTTGACATCGCACAACTAACTGATCTCGCCCGTTTGCTCTCTTATTTATTTTTGGCGCCAAACGCATCGATTTATTTGGAATTTACTAGAATTATAAACAAGCCATTAAAAGTTCGGAAATGCTATTTCTGTTGAATGTAAACTCTATGTTGTAAACATAAGTACCAGTTTCGGTCCTTAATAACCAGTGGCGTGGCTACCATCGATAGGGTGGGTTGTTCGAGACTTTCGGCCGGCGCGAACGCTTTTTCCAGAACGTTCCATAGTTAGTCGTAACAATATTATATAACAATTACAATTATGATTCATAAATCACAGTATATACTATACTAAACATAGTATGAGCTCAGTATCGTTTAAATCCAGGCTTCATTATAGCTTAAATAATCAGCGATTTTATAATAACCTTTTGGTTTTGATTACACTTTTAACATTATCTCAGGAAATTTATTATAAAACCGTATACACTGACCCATAAAAGAATTACTTATCTTTTGGAGTCGCGTTTTGTTTAAATCAATATTATTTCTAAACCTAGTATTGATGTTGTAAAAATTAGCTCTCCCCTCCTAATCCCTTATCCTTAATCCTACTGTAGTCGGCAGCGCACTTGCAGCAGCTTTGACGTTGCTTGTGTTATAGGCGATGGTATAGCTATCTAACCATCAAGTGGACCATCAGCCTGTCTGCCGATCTTAACATTAAAAAAAATTACATTTCTTATCTAAATTTGACTAAAATCTTATGCGTATAAATTAAATTTTCATTAAAATACTGACAAGTAACAGTTATCATTCAGAGTCCAATATCATCTTCAAGGTTCACAGACATTCAAGACTTGTATCCGCTCCTGCCTTTGCATGGACGCAAGTATTTTCTGAAAATTATATACGCAAACTGTCTTCGAACATCTCTCATTTCATTAGTGAAAACCGTATCGGAATCTGTTGGGTGGTATCGGAACTTAGCGGAGAAGCAGGACATATCATCACATTTCATGTCTTTTTATCGTATTTATAAGCCATCTTCTTCTTCTCTAAGTGCCGTATGAGGTCTCCGCGACGTTGGCGATCACTCTATCAGGCGCCACTCGGAACAGCTCCTCCACTCCCTCAATTCCGGTCTATTGACATTTGTTTCTCAGCCATGACATCTGTCTTCCGCCCACTCCTCTTAGTCCTTCAATTGTGCCCGTCATGATGAGATAAGCACTAGCTATAAGAAGACCGTCAACCTGCCTGCTGTCCTTTCTGACAAAATCATACAGGCCCCAATTGTAACAATTAACGCGTACATATAAATGTATAACCACTTCTCTGGTGAATTAAATCAATTGACAAGTATAACGTAGTCCCTTCATACTAATTGAACTGTGATTGACCATAGCAATGATACTTGATTGAATTCAGTAGATTGAACATTATGACTTTTTGAGTGTATAATAGATAGTAACGAAAGCCTATAATTTGTTTTAGTTTTTTTTTGCACTAATTTACATGTAACCACTCTTTTTGTTGTTGTTTCCCTTTGTAAATTTCATTCATTGTGAAAAAAATAGAATATTCATTATTTTTTATTTTTTTTGCTGATATATTAAAAATAAATAATGCAGCAATACACCGGTTTCTTGTGCTTTGGGTTTTTATAAAGAAATCTTCACAAGTGCGATATTGACCATGTATATATACAGTGTACCGTAACAATTTAAATTTTTTTTTTCCTTTCATTAACTTATTCAAATTTTGTTTTGATTTGATTGAACCAATTGTACTACGATAATGCGTATATGTATTATCAACATATAGGATACTTTTTATCTTGGAAAATGTTGGATTCCCTAGGGATCGTCTAAAAACATAAAAAAATCGGCGCCACCGTCGTCGTAGCAACAAAGATGTCAAACATAATATTGCTCATATGTTTTCTGAGGTGTTATATGTATTTTTCATCGCGGACGAAGTTGCGTGCACCAACTAGTGTTATATAATATAATATAAACATTTTTTTACCTAAATTAAAGAAATTATCCATTAGTCTAACTCTTAGATCAAGTCATCTCTTGCAATCAAAATTTAAATCAAAAAGCGATAAATTAAATTTCTTTCGAGCATTTTTTTTTTGGGACACATTGTTTAATCTCAATGTCAGTAAAATTGAAACGATTCAGTATTAACTTTTAATAAAAGTCCTTAAGCTTTAAGGTGCAACTTTAAAAGTTGATTATCAATTTGATCGTTAAGAAACTTGTCATTCATAGGCACTTAGACATAGAAATAGATATCATTTGTAATCTAGACCTGAATTGAAAAGTACTCAAGTAGAATTACAATTATTATATCCAATTAGAATTGTTACACAATTAATTAAAATCCATTGGTAGCTTCTATAGGTTATATAAATTCGTGCCAATATTTCGGGTTCCGTGCAAATTACTCCGCAGTCAATTTCACCAAAACTTGAGTTTAATTCGCGAAAAATATTACACTTGGAAACGCGCCTCGCATAACAACTTCCTTATTACAAGCAAACGTTTCGCGGTCGATTTAGTTCTTATTGCCTAGAACTTAGGTACGATTTCGCTGTGTCCCAAGGATATTTAAGATATTTTCCGTAGTATAAAAAGCCAATTAGTAGGGATTAAAGTGAAGATAATAATTAGGTATGTAAAGCATTTGTTGAACTTGATTAGATGTTGTTCGCGTTTTAAGTGCAGCGACTATGTAAATGACTATGCATAGTTGGAAAATTGTAGGTACTCAATTAGGCAGGTAGTTGTATCCATTTATATTTTTAGAAATAATTCACTTTATTAAGGCATTGTATATTTAAAGAGATTGTTTAGAAACTCGTTAAAATAGAAAAAAAAATACCGAGACTATTGACAAAATTCTGAACTTGGTATTACTTTTTTTGAAAATTTATTACACTCATAATAATAGCCTGTGTTTTAAACAGGGTGTTTTAAAACTCTGGTGTCTCCTTGCTAAGTTACATCTAGATCTGTTCACCAATCACACGTGATTGGCAACAAACAAACATTATAAGATTTGTAGGTTACAGAAGACCGCCGTGAAATAACAGCACGTGTGCTGTTGCGTTTCGGTGAGTGATTAATGTTGAGAACATCTGTGTTCATGCAATCATGATCTGTCAATGTTATTTTAACTACTCTGTGTTACTTTTGTTCTGTGTAGTGTGTAAAAAATATAATAAAGGGAATAGGGTCTGCACCACAACTGTATACTTAGCCAGGACTCCTTTCCTCGCATTACTTGTTTATATATTTGTTTGTTTGTTTTGTTTGTTATTATTGTTTGTATTAGAGGAATAAAAGATGATTTCTTTCTTTCTTTCTTACAAAGTTGAAACAATAAAGGATTAATTATAATAAGAAAAGTGGAAATCATTGCCTCGACCAAGCTATATCAACAATTAAGGGATGCCAGAGCCCATTTCCCTATCCCCTCCTTAATCCTATTGTAGTCGGCAGCGCACTTGCAGCAGCTTTGGCGTTGCTTGTGTTATAGGCGACGGTAGCCACCTACCATCAAATGGACCGTCAGCCTGTCTACCGATCTTAACATTAAAAAAAATAACTTTAAAAAAATAACTCCACACAATCTTATTTACCGAGTGAATTTTAAATTTAATTTTTTTAATTTTAAGTTAACTTTTAACGACCACTAAGAGAGTAAAAGCTTTTTTTTTAATTCTTTTTTAATAAGCTATAAAGTGTCTCCTTTTTAGTTGATTAGTTTTAGAAAATAATATGTTTTATTAGTTCCTATACGAGGATAATACTGGAAGTTTTTAGAAACTCGAAAACTAAATATAATGTAGGAAGCTGGTTGTATTCTTATTGTTTTTCGAAGTAGTCTCTGTTCCTTTGTAAGCACCGTCGCATGCGATGAAACCATTGACTGAGACAGTGGGCTCACTCTTTAGGGATCTCTTTCATGGCGTTTTCGAAGGCTTTCACTGCATCTTCGGGGCTCATATCTTTTATTTTTGGAAATAAATAAAAATCACATGGTGCCAAGTCGGGATTATATAAGGAGGATGACTCACTAATTCCACACCTTCTATGGTGAAATATTAGATTCTCCATCTGACGGAGTGGGCTGGAGTATTGACGTCAGGATCCTACTCGGAATCCTACTTGCAATGAAGGAGGATCCTACTCCTAGGTGCTTCTGTCGAACATTTTCCAAGACAACTGGCAAACAATTATGAATATACCAGTCTGCAGTGCTTTTCTATACTTATAAGTATCTGACAAAGTGTATACAAAATTTCATAATAGGTAATCTTTCTTATATATAAAAATGAATCCCCATTTCTCCTGGTCACGGCATCACGCGTGAACGGGTAGACCGATTTTAATTTGGTTTACACCAATGGAAAGAGGGATAAACGTGGAATGTTTTAGGGTATATAAAAATTGCACGCCGGGCGAAGCCGGGGGCGGGTCGCTAGTGATTGATACGAAAGAGTAATAAACAAACTCTCTTTCGCATTTACATATCTGTTAGGATAGTATGTATAATTATATGTCATAGAAGATATAAATATATATGCTAACTTATTTTGTGTACGTAAAAAAGCTTACTTAAAAAGACATTTAAGATCTCAGTCGTAATAGGCCATTGTAGATTAGCACTGGCCACTCAAAAGGTGAGGGCTAAGGGTCAATTGAGCATTGCTCCGATGCACTTGTGGTCGGCTACTGAGATGACGCGACTTCGGAGGTCGTTAACTTACACACTTCTTTCATTGCGATTAAAGTAAAATTTCAATGTGGAATATTGTGTGACGCTCCAGTGTAACGATCATGTGACGTTTTTTGTCACGTTTGTTATTTTCCACGCTAAGCCAGAAGCCATGACAAATATATATATTTACTATTGTCTTTTCTTTCAAATAAACTGTGTTTACATAGTTATGTTCTAAATCATAATAACGGCCCGTTGGATGAGTGGCAAGGATGTTTGCCTAACGTCTCAGGGGCCCCGGGTTCGATTCCCGGCGGGGTCAAGTTTGGAAATTTTAATGTAATTTTTAAAATTGACTCTGTTCTGGATTTGAAAAGTAGTGGTAGGGCACACTGCGTTTCGCAGTCATTTGGGCAGCCCGCCTGGCGGCAGTGACCACCCCCTTACAGAAGACCACCGTGAAATAACAGCATATACGTGCTGTTGTGTTT
Source organism: Bembecia ichneumoniformis (assembly GCA_910589475.2). Lineage (NCBI taxonomy): Eukaryota > Metazoa > Arthropoda > Insecta > Lepidoptera > Sesiidae > Bembecia > Bembecia ichneumoniformis. The sequence continues at coordinate 522,061 of OU342546.1, forward strand.
CGGTGAGTGAGTAAGGGATGCCAGAGCCCATCTCCTTATCCCCTCCTAATCCCTTATCCTTAATCCTACTGTAGTCGGCAGCGCACTTGCAGCACCTGTAGCGTTGCTTGTGTTATAGGCGACGGTAGCCACCTACCATCAAGTGGACCGTCAGCCTGTCTGTCGACATAACATTTAAAAAAAAATATTGTTGCATATATTTTGTACGGGAAAATAACAATTAAAAAATAAAAATCAAACTTTGTTCCAAAAGTTAATGAACTTTTAGAATCGCTAATTATTTTCTTTAGCGACAATGAACTAGTGCTTAAACGAATAATCGATCGTAATTTTCAGAATGGATGTCTAGTAAAAAAAATATTTTATCGACTGTACAATATATCAATCAATTTGTACAATATATCAATATATCAAGTCATTTTTCGACGTAGACATGAACACAGCCATAAAAGGCTTTAAGTTGTTGACACTAGGTCTAAGTGCCTCAAAGTGATTTTCGATTGCTTTGGAAACATTCCAACTTTGAATGGTCGAAATTCAAAAGCTATTTTAAAAAAAAGACACACCTTCCAGATCACATTCTTTACTCCATTGTTTTCCGTGTAATTCGTGACTCATACACGTAGAAGACTAAAAACAACCTGACGATGTGTGAAATAGAATTCAGAATAACAATTACTATCAGTAACTTATATGACATCATATCGTGACGTCATTACAGGAAAAGTTTTAAACTATTTTGTTGCACTGCGTATGAGAGCTAACAGCTCTCATACGCAGTGCAACAAAATAGTCAGTAGGTTAGATCGTCGATATGCAAACCTGTTTCCGGAAACGGATTGTGCGGAGGTTCAAATCCTTCAGGAGTCAAGTAATGTCTCACTATATTTATATACAGTGGCATAAAAATTAATTACAAAAAATTTATTTATTTATTTATTAAATAACCTAAATCTATAGTTTTACTTAAACCACATACTTAACCACCTTCAGCGGTTTCACCGTCATATGGGCTTTTGCGTTGACGTTCTTGTCCGAAAAATAAATCTCTATAAGTAACCGTCCAAGCTAAACCGTCCAAGGACCAAAAAATTCATCAGAATCGGTCCAGCCATTTAGGAATTAGCAAGTAACACATATATGTAAAATATACATCTAAATGCTAAGAAAACTAAACTTGTAGAATCGCTAAACTGAGATATTGGAACGTATGTGATTTTGGCTAGTAAAAATTGGAGCTCGTAGAATCGACAGTGTTTTTAGGTTTATTGTAGATTCTAAACTACAATGAAGCTACTATGAAACCCCATATTGAAAAACTAAGTAGGCTTAGCTCTGCGGCTTATTCGTTAAGGGATTCACTGAGGCAAATGACATTTACTATAGAACTCGCTGGCGGCGGAGACAATTCAACAGGCCTAGAAATGGTGTTTTTTTGTTTTTACCATTAGAACATTACACAAAAAAAAAATTTTTATCAATACAATTTTTTAATCTGATATCAACTTATTAATAGGTACAGGATTCGTATGCGTGGAATAAGCCGTTTTCGAGATAATTTTCAATAAAGGTCAAATTCTTCTTGTGTTCTAACTTTTTTTGTGGAGTTTGTATTACTTTAACGAAAATTCTAATTAATACACATGTTCTTCACATGTTTAAGTATAATATATATTTTTTTCAAAGCAATTGTCTTGTCTATTTCTTGTAACATTTTCATTAAACAATGGATATTTTTAGTATTTAGCGTTTGTCTCCCCCTGTCGATACAGCTAGAATTATTTATTTCAGTTACTTTCACAGTATAATGTAACGCTGTGGACTGCTGCGGACATAACATGCTTCATTCTACAAAAAAGGGCCTTTAGATTCATCTGAAGGAAAAGACAATTAATAACTGGTATTTTTTTATACTTAAGTTTATCTCTTCAGAGTCCTCTTGTCACTAATTTTTATATCAACCAATCTAGACTAAAAAAACTAAAACTAAGATGTATATTTTCTACTAGAGACACGAGTACGTCGGGTCTTCGCTACCTGACCGTGGACCAGGCGCTGGGAGATCTAGCACAATTCATTGAATATGTGAAGAGTGATTCTTTCGAAAATGGAAAATACAGGTGTGTAATATTCATAAATTGTTGGGTGCTCGCCTTAACGCTCTGTTCTAGCCTAGTTCGATTCCCGACAGAGTCAGCTCCGATCTGGGCAGCCCGTTTGGCGGCAGTAACCACCCCCTTACAGAAGACCACCGTGAAATAACAGCATGTGTGCTCTTGCGTTTCGGTGAATAAGTAAGGGATGTCAGAGCCCATTTCCCTATCCTGCGCCTAATCCCTTATCCTTCGGCAGCGCACTTGCAGCAGCTTTGGCGTTGCTTGTGTTATAGGCGACGGTAGCCACCTACCATCAAGCGGACCGTCAGCCTGTCTGCCGATCTTAACATAAAAAAAATAAAAATATGTATTTGTGAAAAAAATTAATTTTTTAAAACTGTAGTACTAACGGCAGTATGCCGCTGCACGCTGATTGTTGTCGTAGCATAATACAATGAAATTTGGGCTATATTAAAAGCATTTAAAGTACAAAATACTATGGAAAAAAAAAATTTAAAATTTATCGTGCCGTCCTCCAATTTGCGCTGGCCATTGTAAACCATATTTCGGTCTGTAGTTATTTTTAATGAATTTTCTAAGAATTTGTAATTGCTAAGAAACAAAATGTTATATAGTTATTGTTTATATTAAGGATTTGCAAACTGAGTCACATTTATTCAAGGTTTAATAAAAGTCATCTTGTTCAATACAAGTAAACAATGCGAATTTCCTGTTGATTCTCAAAATATGAAACAGTCAGAGCCCGAATGCATAACCAGTGCTTAATGTGGCGCCATCTAGTACACTTAGATATATACTAAGTAGCAATTAAAGTATTTTAAAAAGTCACTTATTTGTCACTAGCTGTGCCCAGCGACTTCGATCGCCATGTTTGCACCATCGCCATGTCATGTTTTCATGGTGAAAACAATTTTGCCTTTAACCAAACTCTTTTATGAACCAACATAAAAAGAAAACTGTTTAACACTTTATTTATTTATTTATTTATATATTACGTACACAAAACAGGATGCTGTCGTTGAAGATTAATTAAACTTAGACTAATTTTAAAACTTTTAAAGTTACTTAGATTAACTTTAAAACGTAGGTATTGTGATTTTTAATTTAATTAAAATTACTCAAAAATAAGTAGTGATATTATTTTAAATTTTACTAAGACTTTTTCAACGATGCAATTTTTATGTAAATTATATACACAAACTTTCCTCGTTTATCGCTCTTTCTATTAGTGAAAACTGCATCAAAATCGGTTTGGCAATTTAGGAGTTAGCAGAGAAACAAACAGAGGCGGACTACGGCTTTATTTTGTAATACCTATAGTTAAATCGTACTTAATATTTCTGTACTAAGCATAGATTAAAAATTCATAAAAAGTTATAAGTTCTAGATAAAATATCTTCAAGATGCAAAGGTAGCTTTTGCAATAAGACGGAAACATCTCATGGCAACAAAATCCATAATCCTTATCCCTTATTAATATAAAAATGTTTGTTCGCGGTAAACTCCGAAATATAGGTATACTTATCCGATTTTATGAAATTTTTTGCACACTGTGTGTAATTTAGTCCAACTGAGAGAAGCATACTTATTATCTCGATTAAGGACCTCCAATAACTCCAACGCTACAATACACAAGTGCAAACCGTATTAAAATCGGTTAAGCCGTTTCTGAGATTAGCGTGCACGAACGCACAGACAAACAGACAAAAACAGATAAATACAACGTATACAAATTGTTTTTTTTTTTAATCTTTAAATACAGACACGGCTTGTTTACGATTTTATTATATGAATAGATAAATTTAAACGAGCAATTTTTTTATACAAAAATATTTCACGTCTACGAAGCGATTCTAATTTATTTGTATTGTTTTTTATGTCAACCTATAAAAATAAGTCTACAAAAAAGATTTCTTATAATAATTTAATAAAATGCCATCTCGTAAATGATAAAATCAACTGTTGTAAATGACATTTTTCAGCTTACATCCTATAGTAATTATTGTAATTGCATAGTATCCTATGCAATTATTGTGACGATCTTAAGTCGGTCGCCCAGGTACTATAAATAGTTGCAATAAGTGGATGTGCAGGAACGCGAAGGTGGGCTTGGTGGGATGTTCGTATGCAGGCAGTATGGCGACTTGGATGAAGCTTGGCTACCCGCACGTGGTCGACGCAGCTTTCTCCGACAGCGGACCGCTGCACGCACAGGAAGACTTCCCCGGTACAGTAATTGGTCTTTTAACTTCAAATACTTCGCTGAAATCAAGAAATCAACGCGTTTCGCGGTCAAAAACTGGAGACAGTAACCAACTTCTTACGGAAGACCACAGTGAAGTAACAGCATTTATGCTATAGTATTTGAGTGAATGATTAAGGTACGCCAGAGCCCATCCTATTGAAGAAAGAAAGAAAGAAAACATCTTTTATTCCTCTAATACAAACAATATAAGTATGAACAAATAATAATTATTGTACAAACAAAACAAACAAACAAATATATAGACAAGTAACGAGAGCAAAAGGAACCCTGGCTCAGTATACAGTTGTGGTGCAGACCACAACACTGATATTCTGCCAGGGACCAGATAATCAAAGAAAAAGAAAAAAAAATTTACGTGGGACGATTCAGAACACATTATACAATCAATGCCTGAAATTATCGCAATTTTCTTAAAAACTACTGAAGGATTTCACCAGCTAGTTATCTATATGACAAATTCACTGTAAATTTACTGTAAAAGGACCACAACGCACTTGAAGCTAATGTGCAACTTTAATATCTTGCTAATATATTGAAATAAAATTAAGTAAAAATTAACATTTAATAGCATGCAAAAAAAAGAAAAAAAAAGATTGGGGAAAAAGATTCTTCGCATTTCATATGAAAACCCAAGACATTTTTTTTTTCAAAGTCCTTTTACATTTAATTACATTTTGTTCGAAGACTTTTCGCCATCTTGTAGGTAGTGACATGATCCCGTTGCTCTAGAAATTTTGGGTCTTCTGATCAAAAAACGCGACAAGTAGTTTTGGCAGTCCTCTCTTGATCTTAACCTGACACTGCCTAAAGAGTGAAACAGGTGGAAATCTAAAGGTTCAAGGTCAGGGCAATATGGCGGATGCATTAACACCTCTGAGCCAAACTTTGATGAGTAGCTAAATCTAGCGTGGTCGTGATGAAAGACCAAACCCTTTCTATTGATCAATTCCGGCCGCTTTCTCTCAACTTCTTGCTTAACCCGGGTTTTGGCACAGCCTTTGAAGCCTAACCGACCTTCTTCGCACGTTATTGTCGTACGTGATCCACTTTTCATCACCAGTTATCAATCTCTTCAAAAACGGTTCGGTTTCATTACGTCTCGCAAATTCATAAGGTTTCTTTCATTGAGTTCGTGTGGCACCCGAGCTCTTTTGTGTACCCAGCTTTTTTCAAATGGGTCAAAACTGTTTTTTGGTCAATATTCCCAGTTCTTAAGCTATGTCGTAACTACTGATATGTCGATCTTGTTCCACTTTTTTCAAAAATGGCGTCCATTTTATCCGTAACAGGGCGACCAGAGCGAGGTGCATCTTTGACATCAAAATTTCCGGATTGAAAACGCTTAAACCAACTTTGTGCTACTCTTGCGTCACGCATTTTTTTTTTGCTGCTTTTTTTTTAACTATTTTAAAATGTATCGAATTTCTTCATTAGATTCACTCATTTGACTGAAAGAAAAAAAATAGCTGGAAACAACATTTCACTAATTTGTCTCTTTTTTTGAAATGTCATCAAAACCAGCCAGATACAAAGAGTACAGCCAAAAAGATTTTATTAAAAGTTTATACATACCTATATGCGAAAAGACTTTTCCCCCGATCTAATAATATTAACTTCAACTCTAGACTAAAATTTGGTCTTGAGTTAAAAACTATTTTAATTAATGTTCCAAAATTTGGGTGAAAAAGTTTTATTAGCTGTTAATTTTCGGAAGTAATTATATCCAGAGTATTTGGAAGTGATAACTGAAGCCCTCCGAAGCCAAGGCAGCGAAGAATGCGTCACCAGTATTGAAAATGCGATGGAGCGTCTGAAGCAACTTTTTGATGTGGGCGCGTCCACAACAATATCGAGTTTGTTCAAGTAAGTCCGACGTTTAAAGGAAACTTGAATAATGACGAGGAAAGAAATTAAAAAACGGAATAACTTAGAAATATAATTATGAAATGTATTCCTTACAATTTCAGATGGGAATTACCAATTGATACCATTAATTTAATTTAACAACTCAAAAATAAATAATATTATCGATTTATCAACCGATGTTGATAAATCGATAAATGGAAAATTAAAAAAATAAGTACGTGTTAACGTACTTATTTTTTTAATTTTCCAAGCATTTTCAGTTTAGTGTTTCATTAGTTAAACTATAATCATCTGAAAGCTTAGGTTTTAGGATGAAACGAACACTTAAATTGATTTTATTTTTTGAAACTAATATTCGTGAATCATCCAACAAATTAAAACAATAGAATTTGACGAGCCCGTTGGATGAGTGGTTAGGGTGCTTGCCTTAACGTTTTCTAGGGTTCCCAGGTTCGATTCCCCGGGAACCCTGTAAGGGGGCGGCAGTAACCACCCCCTTATAGAAGACTACCGTGAAATAACAACACATTTCGGTGAGTGAGTAAGGGATGCCAGAGCCGATTTCTCTATAGACCTTGACGAAATCAATATGTTAATTATACTTTCAGCACTTGCACCGAAATCGAAACCAGATCCCTGCTGGACGAGGCAACATTGAACTGGTTCGGCATCACGGAGACGTTCGCAGGTCTAGTGCAATACGCTGTGCCTGGAGACATTCCCTTAGCCTGCGGCTACTTGACCAATGCTAATATTTGTAAGTTTCCATTCGTGTGATTTGATTGTATAGTTGTATTATAGTTGTCAAGCTTAAATTGACTAAATTAACGCAGCTTTTTGGAAAGTATGTAACTACCTAGTACTTAGTTTGAGGATTGGTGTGTTTGTATGAATGTTTTTGAACTGTTTTAACTCAAAAATGTTCACAGTAAAATCTATAAATATTTTTTTCAAAACACATTAACATTAAATATTTTTTTCAAAAAAACAATTTGTACACGTTTTACTTTTGCTAACGAGGTCAAAATAACAGTTTTTAGAATTTTTGTCTATCTTTATCTTAGAAACAGCTTAACCGGTTTGAATGCGTTTTTCACTGCTATATTGCAGCAAGCATAGAAGTAGGAATATTATAATAGACAATTATATTATTATGTCTATTAAGGCCTACTTCTATGGCAGCAAGCATCCCGTAACATTCCATTCGGTTTACAAACAAAAAAGTATACGTATACCACACGTACGAAGCTACGGCATGTAATGGGCTCAGCTAGTTATATAATAAGTAGCTTATAATTGCTCATTAATAGTGTGACAATAGCTAATATCTATTTATATACATAGATATTAAACAATAACATCGCTACTAACCAATGAATATTGATATAGTTTTCACCAATGGAAAGAGCAAGGAAAGTAAAAATTCCATCCGTGCGAAATCGGGGACGGGTCGCTAGTTGTACATTAAGTTAACTTAAAATAACAAATTGTTTTTTCCCGTTAGCATCGGATCCATTGACGCGCCTCGCTGGATGGGTCACCGCACAGTCGTGGACCCAACCGTGCATTGAAACGCGTTATACGCAAATAGTTGCTAGACACACCAACACTAGCTACGACGCCTACGATTCTGTCAGTAAGTCAATTTTCATTTCATAAACACACACACACACACACACACACACACACACACACACACACACACAGTAGAATACAAATTTAAATTGGCCAGTGTTTTTAAATTATCATACAGAGTTTTAAATAGTTAGTAAAAATATGAGCCTTGGAGGAGGGCAATATTCCGGGATGGGACGATTCATCGCCGCCAATTCACCGCCGTCGATTCATCGCCGGACATTTCATCGCCTTTCGTTACGGTCTATTGTTTATCATGCGCAGTATTTTAGAAAGCATAAGAATTAGTACAAGATGTTTATCGTCAAAAATGCGTAAATTTTCATAAAATGCGATGTATATTTTAGTTTTATTTTAGCAAATTACATAGTTCATTTGAAATCACATCAATTTTAATTCATATGATTTCGGACTAAACGGAATATTGGTTTTGGCAAAAAGATTATCTCTTACAAAACTTATTTGTTAAAACAAAGGTTAAGGTTCTGGAATCTCTATGAAATTAAATGTGAGCGGAGCGAGTACATCCGAACTCTATTTTGGCAAATAGACTGTTTATTACAAAATGTGTTTCAAGACTTATTGTACTGGAAACCTGTGTGACATTGATTGTTTTTAAGTGATGCTGATGATGATATTTTAACTAAACGGCGATGAAATGGCGGGCGTCGAATAGGCCGGTGATGAAACGGTCAGCTATGAAATGGCGGCGATGAATCGGCGGCGGTGAATTGTCCTAGACCCCTATATTCAACATTGAAGAGACACTGTCTGATGATGATCATGAAAATGCTTGATTGGCTCCATTTATTATTACTGAAGTAGACATATTTTTTGTATAATGTTTGAAATATGATATCGAACTGGATTGAATCGTTTTCTTCCTTCATCGTAAACTTAGGGCAAGATACGTATGGGAGTTAGTATTTTAAACCAATTTTTTATTATCATTTTATTTAATCCAATTGTTTATTTAACCAATCTTATTTAACCAATTTAACAACTCATCTTATTTAATCAATTTTTTAATTAAAATCTTCTTTAAATGCATTAAATACATTATAGCTTCAATTATAAAATCTTGTTTTTCCAATGGATTTTTTTAATGTTATGAATGTTTGTGATAATAATAAAAGAACAATTGTTCGTGTGAACAAAGATTTGTTAATATTTTGTGAAAAAACCGTCACACGTCGGTGATTGTATACGTAAGAGTATATATGATAATACATATGTGGCATCGATTGGTTATGGTAGTAATTCAAAATTAACTTAATATAATGTATTAGAATAATTATTTAATAGTATAAAAAATATAATTTAATTTAAATGTAAAAACAATATATAATAATTTACTTTTTTGAAATTTATGCCTAAACTTTATGTTAAATTTAAGTTTAAGTTAAAAAAAAAACTTATTACCATTCTTTAAACAATTATTTCTTTATATAGTCCGAATTGTGATTTCAAAGTGACTTTTTTTCAATGATATAATAGTTGTTGATCAGTCGTTAAAACTTGTTATGTCCATTTCTACTATCAACATTTTATAAATAGTTTGAAGTGAAATAAAGCCACAGGCTGAAGCTAGTCATGTGTAAAATTAACAAATGCCTGCCAGTAATTAAAATTAAACAATTTCATTAAAAGTTTAATTCATTTTGTTCGCGAAGTTTCCGCTTCGGCGAAATGATCAGAATTCGTACCATACGATCTCCAGTATCCAGGGCACTATGGAATACCTACGGTTAATTAATTTAAAAAAAAATGGGTACACCTATGGATCAGTCTACACAATTGCTGACCAACATTTTTTATTTTATTTTAAAACCGGTGAATTTGTACCAAATGTTCGAATGCTCCAAGTCAGCGAGTCTTTTTTTATGCTAAGATCAGCAAACAGGCTGACAGTCCACTTGATGGTAGGTGGCTACCGTCGCCTATAACACAAGCAACGCCAAAGCTGATGCAAGTGCGCTGCCGACTACAATAGGATTAAGGATAAGGGATTAGGAGGGGATAGGGAAATGGGCTCTCGCATCCCTTACTCACTCACCGAAACACAACAGCACGCGTGCTGTTATTTCACGGTGGTCTTCTCTAAAGGGGTGGGTACAGCCGCCAGACGGGTTGCCCAAATAACTGCGAAACGCAGTGTGCTGCCACTACTTTCCAGATCCAGACCAGAGCCTAATTTGAAAAATTCATTTTTCAAAGTTGACCCTGCCAGGAATCGAACCCGGCAACCCTAGAACAGAGCGTTAAGTAAAGCACCCTAAACACTCATCCAACGGGCTCGTTTAGGTAGGTAAACAATTTCTCGCTGATTAACAATTATTTTTCCCAAATCTTGTTTTTCCTACACCACTGCAGTTTTGCGGGGAAAAAAATTGTTGTTTTTGTTAAATAATTATAACAAAATACCTGTTTATAACTACTAGCGCTATCTGTTGTCATTCGTAGTTAAACTGATAAAGAATGAATGTACTGAGCTACTGGGTATATGAATGAATAAAATCTTTTCAGTTGATTGCAAACTATCATAGCGTTTTATTAGTTTTGCCTTGTTTTACTCTCATTAACAGTAAAACAAGTGAATAAAAAAACACAATGATTGCGTGTGATTAATTTTCATACGTGATTAATGAGTACCTGCATGATGGTTTTCAACAATTTTATTATTGAACCTGTAGTGGCGATTGGCGAGGCGATCGTGTTTCTTTTATGTAAAAGTCATCAAGCAGGCTGGCGATTCTCTTGACTGTATGTGGCTACCGTCAAGCAATGACACAGGTATCTACTGCAAATGCCCTGCCGACCATAACAGTGGCTCTAGCATGAGTTTGCGATACTACACTCGCTAGCGAGAGCGTAAAACATTTATATGGAAAATTGATAATTTGACATTGACAGTTCACGATTTCCCATACAAAAGTTTTACGTTCTCGCTAGCGAGTATAGAATTAGTGTAGTATCGTAAACTCATACTAGAGCCTCAGGATTACTCGCTCACCGAAACACAAGTAAACGCTATTATTTTACGGTGGTTTTATGTGAGGGGTTGGTTACTGCTACTATATGGGCTGCCCAAAAGACTGCAAAATGCAGTGTGCCCTGCCACTACTTGCTAAATCTATGTAGTTAGATCAAGGGCAACTTTGAAAATATTCCAAACTTGGCCCTGCCAGTTTTCGAACCCGGGACCCCTAAGTGAGAGCACTAATCCTGATAGGCGTAAAATCGAAAAAAGGTTGTTTAAGTTATACGTAAAAATTAAAAGTTAGGGTTTTTTAAGTGCTAGATAACTAGCCAAAAGAAGCCTACTTAATTTTTTTTTAAATACAACTTTTAAATTAAATTTGTCGTTAGAAAAGTTTTCGTGGGGGTATTATTCCTGACTGCTTTATGAATAGATTATCGCTCGTCGCGTCCTCGGCGTTGAGTTGGTCGGCCATCTGCATTTTAGATGCTATGTTCATTTGTAATTGTTCAGTGCGAGACAGATCATACACACGGTCACTCAGTGCGGTCAGCAAAATAATCAGCACAAGTTTTTTTTATACATATATTATTAAAGGTGGCAGACAGGCTGACGGTCCACTTGATGGTAGGTGGCAACCGTCGCCTAAGGACACAAGCAACACCAGGGAGGCTACGTGTGCGCTGCCGACCTTGCAGGAATTTGTTTACTGCTCGCTTGAAGAAGCCCATATTGTAGCTAGATGGAAACACCTTAGAAGGAAGACTGTTCCAAAGATCGCGCGTCCGTACACAGGATACGCCTGTGTACGCATGCTTTTTGGACTTGTCTAAAGCTTTCGATCTGGTCTCATATGAAGTCTTATGGAATAAAATGTATTGTGAAACAGACTTACCGTTAGCAATTATTAATATATTCAAATATTGGTACAACCACCAAACCAATAGTGTTCGATGGGCGGATTCATTGTCGGACATATACAGTTTGGAATGTGGTGTAAGACAAGGTGGAATAACTTCACCTAAGCTTTTCAACCTGTATATGAAATCACTAGTTAAAGAACTCAGCTGCGCTGGCATCGGTTGTTCTATAGATGGCTGCTATATTAATAATATTAGCTACGCAGACGACATGGTGTTGCTGGCACCCTCGATCAATGCCCTTAGAACACTATTGAATATATGCGAGAAGTACGCTGAAACCCATGGGCTCAGGTATAATACCATCAAAAGTGAGCTGTTAGTGTTTAAAGCCGGGACAAAAAAATATGACTCAATTCCGCCAGTATTACTGAACGGTGTCCCGCTTGTTAGGGTGAGCCAGTTCAAATACTTGGGCCACTGGGTTACAGAGGACTTGTCGGATGACATCGACATAGCGAGGGAACGTAGGGCATTGGCGGTGAGATGTAATATGATGGCCCGCAGGTTTGCACATTGTTCTGATGAAGTGAAAATAACATTATTTAAGACATATTGCCAGTTAACTACACTCAGTAATCGTTTAATGCCCTGCGCGTCCAATACAACAATGCCTTCAGAGTGTTTCTGGGGCTGCCGCGCTACTGTAGTGTTTGTAAAGTTGTAAACAAAATTATACAGTATTCACTTCTATAGTAATCTAAAGGCATCGACTGCCAAATTTCAAAAACAAAGAAATCTAAACTACTGGTTATCTACTGGTGCAAACTGAAATACATCAATCGATCACTTTAAATTTTGTATCGTACTGCCGCTCAGTTAATGACTGTAGAACGCGGATTTTATTTTTGTATACTTCAAGTTATATTAGTTAAATTATATTATACCTAGTTAAGGATTAGGGCTAAATTGAAGCAATTTAGCCCTAATCCTGTTTTGGCTTTTTTTGCTCTTTTTTTTACCTGAAAGTCCCCAAAGATTTTGAAAATCTTTGGTTACATAATAACATTGGCTGCTAGCTTTTTCCCGGGACTTCCTCGGTGCCCCTTTTTTAGGCGTTAAAATATTTATTCAACTTTTATTACTCAATTTGTCTAGTGTTGATTTTTTATTTTTGTTTTTATTGTTGCCTCAGAATTAGTGCTTTTTTCCGAATGAAAGTTCCCTATTTCCCTTTCTGTATGCAAAATCCGCGACAAGGAGTTTGCAAAATTTGCTTATATATAATACTATTGATCGTAGCGTAATGTTATATAGCCTATAGCCTTCCTCGATAAATGGACTATTCAATACAAAAATAATTTTTCAGTTTGAACCAGTAGTTCCTGAGATTAACGCGTTCAACCATACAAACAAACAAACTCTTCAGCTTTATATATTAGTATATATATACCTACATAGATTGGTTAGGATTTTAGTCGAGTGTTGTACATGTTTGTGTGCGGTGAGGACCGTGTGTCAGTGGAATTACGTCGAGTGCAGTTGAGTCGACGTTCGGTTGCGTGTCAGTCGGCAGCATTTGATTTGCAGATTACGACCACTCTTCTTGTTTCATTACATTACTCAGTGCATTCTGCATCCGTCTGACGCTCATTTTCACGAGTCACCACTTGATTCCGAGTCCAGAATGAAAGAAAGAAAGAAACAAGTATATGGTTTGAATGATGAACAAAATCTCTTGATGTACGTAAACTCTGATCACGTTAACAAAATATCTTGAAGATGAATCATGAAAGGTGTACCAGGACTTGGCGCCATCATTGCGGGTTAGATTGGAACTTTAGGCACGCGACCCCGGACTGCACCCAGAGCAAGCATCAAACAATTCGCAGGCGTTCTTGATCGCATTTACTTCCTTATTGTGTTCTTGTAATCCTTAAAGACGTTTTTTTTATGTTAAGGTCGGCAGACAGGCTGACTGTCCACTTGATGGTAGCAGCCAAAGCAGCTGCAAGTGCGCTTCCGAGTACAGTAGGATTAAGGATAAGGGGATTAGGAGGGGATAAGGAAATAGGCACTGGCATCCCTTACTCACTCACAGAAACACAAAAGCACACGTGCTGTTATTTCACGGTGGTCTTCTTTAAGGGGGTGGTTACTGCCGCCAGACGGGTTGCCCAAATGACTGCGAAACGCAGTGTGCCCTGCTACTATATTTTCCAGAGAAAAGAATTCAACTTTGAGAAAAGTGAATTTCCAAAGTTGACCCTGCCGGGAATCGAACCCGGCAACCCTAGAACAGAGCGTTAAGGCAAGCACCCTAACCACTCATCCAACGGGCTTTTTCCTAGAACGAGGTTATGGAGTCTCAATGCAGGTCAAGCTTCATAACAGATAAAGAAATTTGTTCCTCTTCAAAAATATTTAAAAAGTCTTGGTACCGAGTTTGCGGAACTGTTACGAATCAAATTTAAACCTATTTTGTATCCTAAATGATACTTACAATTGTATTGTAAGCTGACTGGTCAAAAATAAAATTTCAGTGCGACTGTGGACATACCAGACGTGCGTGGAGTACGGCTGGTACCAGACGACCAACAGCTCTCAACAGCCCTTCCTCAACGCTGTGCCTCTGGAGTACTTCCACCAGATGTGCAAGGACTTCTTTGGTGATAAGTATGTATTATTACGTTGATCAGCCATTTAGGTTGACATTCCACTTTATTGCAGGTGGCTACGACCTGTTAACACAAGCAACTCCATGCTGCGTGTGCGCAGCCGTCCTTAGTAAGTTAAGGGATAGGGGGTTAAAAGGGGATAGGAACAAGAGCTCTGAAACTCCTGTGCACTTACCGCAACACAGAGGTATACTTACTGTTATATCACGATGTTCTTCTGTGAAAGGGTGGTTGCTACTGTCAGAGGAGCTGTCTAATTTATCAATGCGAAACTCAGTGTGCGCTAATATTTTTACATACAGCTTATGTTATGTACTCATAGTAACATAACAGCGCACGTGCAGTTATTACACAGTGGTCTTCCGTAAGACTAAGTCTAAACTAAGTCCTGTCCCATTATAAAGTTAAAAGAAATAACAAAATATTTAACGCTATACAACAGAACAGCTATAAAGTGTAAATTATAATATTTCATAATTAGATATTTAGTGTGACAATTTAAAAGAAGGACTTGAAACGATGTAATCATATAAAACCTTAAAACTGCTTTCCCTTTCTTTTATAACAAGTTTGGCGCCATCTTTTGTCGTGTAATAGGAAACGATTGAAATATATCCTTTGGATTAATAGCGATTGTATGATTGAATAAGCCGTGCATCAAATATAACAAAAGTTTCAAAAAAAAAAATGTCTTTATTAAGAACTAGCTAACCCTTGAAAAAAATATAACCCTTGACAAAATATGTGCTTTTTTCTGGATGAGAGGAATGTCCTGTTCTGTATCCTTGACAATGTGTATCGAAATTTCATGATGATCGGTTGAGTAGTAAGGACTTGAAAAAGTAACAGACAGACAGAGTTACTTTTACATTTATAATATTAGTATGGATACAATGAGACAATTTTTAATAGAATTATTATACTAATATTATCATATTAGATAATAATTATAGGATTACAAATTATAGAGTATGATAATACGATTATATTATCATACTCCCGCGCAGAGAAACAAGCAGCAAAACTGCTTTTATATCCCGAAAATCTTCTGTAGCGGTCTCTATGAATTTTTCATCAAAATTTTCCGTTCAATGTACAAAGTACAAGGTTCTTAATATTCAATTCATATTTTATTATACCTACTATCAAACCACAACAACTGACTCATAACGACAATAGGTATGAAGTTGGGCCCAGATTTACGCAAATACAGATACGTTACCTGGAAATAATTCTATTTTTCATTTATCCTATTACTGTTGCGTTTCCGCTTTTAGGAGAGTTCGATTAGCTGGTAAATGGTAAATAAATGTGTGCGATTATTTATTTATTAACATTTTATTTATGTTTTTTTATAAGTAAATGTTATAAAGTTGACGGGCAGGCCGATGGTTCACGTGATGGTAGGTCGTTACCATCACCTAAGAACATAAGCAACATAGAGAGAGGCCGACCCTGCAGGAATTTGTTTAAGTGGAAAATCCAGTGGAAGTGGAAAATCCAGAGCTAAGAACTAACTAAGAAACACCTGAGAAGGGACATAAAAAAATTGTAATGATTATTTTTCAGTTTCGATGAAGCCAGACTCCGGGCCGGGATCGCACGCACCAACACGCTGTTTGCGGGCTTAACTTATTTGCCAGATCACGTGGTGTCGGTGGCTGGCGGACACGACCCATGGTCGCCAATGGGGGCCGATGAGACCCATGCGACCCCGCTGGCGCCCGTGTACGTGGTACCCACCGTATCGCACTGCAGAGCTGTTGGGTAATTTTACTTTTGACTGTCTTTTCCATTGTCATCATACTCATTACACACTTACACAGCAGGCTGCATCCAGCGCACCCTGCCACTGCTTGCCAGATCCAGACCAGAACCAACTATGAAAAGTTCATTTCCAAAGTGGAAATTTCCAACTTTAACAAAAATAAAAGAGTTTTGGGGGGTTTATGTTTTAAGGGACCTTTTATCTGGCATCGCAGATACGAAAAAAGTTCCGGATAATTTATCAATAGTTGCTGATTTGTAAATCTCAAGTCAAAATTAAATAACATTCAGCAAACTCATATCTATGGCAAGAAAAATGATATCGAATTTGAGTGGCACCAATTAAGTAATAAAACATTATCGAATATTTCTTATTTCCTGATTTTTATTTCGAGTTTATAAATGACTAGCGACCCGCCCCCGGCTTCGCCCGGAGTGCAATTTTTATATATGTGAACATTCCCCGTTTATCCCTCTTTCCATTAGTGAAAACTGAATTAAAATCGGTCTACCCGTTGACGCGTGATGCCGTGACGAAGGGAAATGGGGATTCATTTTTATATATAGAGATTAAAAACTTAGTTTCATAGTTCATATCGGGAAATGGGGATTTTTTTTTTATATATGGAGAAAGAAGATTATACTATGTGCTTTCTTTAAGTTAATCTACTAATATTCCTCTGTAACTGAAATTGACTGTGTCCAGGTCGTCAGGGAACAGTGAGACACAGGCATTGGAGAATACAAAACGAGCAGTGCTGGACCACATGTACTTCTGGATGACCAACGAAGTGTGGCAGAGAGACGGTGCTGCCAGCATGGCAGCCTCTCTTGTCCTCGTTTTCGCTGCACTTGTTATCATTTTGTAAATAAATTCTTAATATATTTCTTTATCTGTGAAGTTTTATTTCATAACAGCGTTAAGACTAAACAGTAGACCTTCATAAACGATTAACTTAAAAAATATGTAATGATATTTATATGAATATTTTTTTTTGTATTTTGGTAAATAGGGTAAAAAAAATTGTAGACTTATTTTTTTATTATTCACAGAGAAAATTATGAGATTGGTAAGTTGTTGTAATTGGAAATTAAAAAATTTCGAAACCAAATCGATTGAACAATAAAATATAACAGAGACATCTATCGATGGCTCTGTAAATTCCCAAGTAGGTAAGTTAAAATAACAAATAACGAATATTTCGTCTTTACATATAATAAAATCACAAACGAGCCGTGTCTTTAAACATTTTTTAAAAAAAAAAACACAATTTGTACAAGTTTTACTTATGTTTGTTTGTCTGTGCGTTTTTGGATTTTAGTCAGTAATAATTACAAGAATTCAACCCGCGAAAATGTCACAAATTCTGCACATTTTGGAAATTAATTATAATAGATATAAAATTAATTTGTTTTTTGTTGCGATGCAAACCTTTATTTATGTCCCAGAAATGTCATGTTTTTTCTGTATTGCTACGACCTATAATTTTCCCAACCAAGGTGATGTTGGCACATACTCTTCTTCTCTCGATTCTTGATTATGCTGACGCATGCTATCTCAATCTAACTGAGGACCAACTAAACAAGCTTGAACGTCTCCAAACCAAAACCTTGCTATTCGGTTCATATTTAGCTTGCGCAAGTATGACCATGTATCCGAATTTCGAAAAAACTCAAGTGGCTTCCCATTCGCCGGGATGTGCATGTTTTATCCCTTCTGTACGGTGTGCTGTTTCACGTCAATACTCCATCTTATCTCAAGGAGAAGTTCAAGTTTTTTGGTGTGCAGGCGGACATAAGATCTTACCATGGAATGCATTCAACACAAAACAAAATTCTATGAGGGGTCATTTGCTGTACGTGCCATTAACCTTTGGAATGCCTTTGATTAGACAATCTAAATCGCTGAACATTATCAAAAAAGCATTCAAGACACATTTTCTGTCAAACTGAAGACGACTTTATTTGTTTAATTTTTATATATTATATTTATTAATCTGTGTTAATATTTTTTTATATTCAATTTATGTACTAGTAACTAGTATTTAGTTATTAGAATGTAGGTTTATGATGACCTTACCATGATTTTTACCACCCATATTGTTTTATTTTTCATATAATTTTCCTTACCCTAAGGTTGCCTGGAAGGAATCGCTATAAAGCGATAAGGCCGCCTTTTGTACTATTGCTTGTTGTCTCTTTTTTTTAAGTTCTATTTTATGTTTATATTACAAATAAAGAGTTTTAATAATAATAATAATATTTAAACATTTTGGATCCCACGCTCGTACAGCGCCACCTTAAGTGTGAGGAAGAAAAATAAAAGAGATGAAAATAATATTGTACCGTAACGGTGTTTATTACCAAATAACTATTTCTTATTACAAATGGTCGTACGTACATGGTTAAAGCGCGTAGGAAGCTTATTTCATCGCATATAATTATATGTGTCATTATATATCCCACATTATATTGTATACACATCAATAAATATTAACTCATATGCAATACATAATTATTTTCTAAGTGTGAAAGTTTCATTATTTGAGATACAATTTCAGTTAATTATTATGGGCAACATATAAATATATTTTTTGTTTTAGAGTAATAAACATACTGTTTTCATTATATATTAGGCATATAAAAGAGGTAACACCAATTATATGGTCGCTATGTTTTCATATTCAAAGTTTTTATTATAATTTGTATACAAACATACGTCAGACTAAAATTTTTTAATATATTACGAAAGCTCAATATATATACGTTGGGGTGGAAAAATGGAGGGTTTTCTTTTATTTGGTCTATACCTAAAACTAATGTACAAAATATATAAGTATATATAAACATATACACATATAAAACAGCGACTGTTTCGATGGAACAAACTATTTATAAACACTATTTTAGGTACTATATGCATCACATATACGGGATGTTTAATGTATCTTCATCGGACAAACTTCATTTCCGTTTATTATTACTTTTTAGAAGACAGTTCACAGTATACATTAAACAGCACGCACAGTATGTTTCTTTTTCTTCACTATTATTATTTTACGAGTAATTATGGCATTTTACAAGGTACAGTTTTCTTAGGGCACTTTGTGTATACAACATATTATTTCCACTAAATCCTACCGAACATCGATACAGTAGCAGATCGTTTAAATTCTTTGTACATAAATTAAAAAAATTCAAAAATTAAATATTATATATTGTCAAAAATTAATACTATTTACTAGAGACAATTTCGCGAACGGCATTGATTTTACCAACGAAAAAACAACTTCGCGGAATACTTTTCTTTTAGTAATTTACACTCACTACAATAATATATATTTATCTTTTATATTATTACATATTTACATTTAATTGTATATTAGACGATTTGGAAACAAAAAAATTACAAAAAATACAGTGATTCTTATTAAGATACAATATACACAAATTGAAATGGTAAAGTATACGTTACGATTACGTTTAGGAATAAGATAGTATATTTGTCGCAGTGTTGTTGTTGTAAAGCTAACGTAACATATAAAAATACAATAATTACAACATATATACACGGGAGTCCGGATTCAACAAAATATTGCAAATTGAAGTGATTAGCACGCCGTCGACGCACTAATGTCACACTGAAAGCGTAATATCGCGTCGCCGCCATCTTGTGACGTCACTTGAAGGTATTTTATTGGTCGGCGTCGTTCGGAGATCAGCCGCCGTTGCTCGGTTGGTCCTGCGAAAATGCAACATTAAAACACATTTGAACACAAGGTTAAAATGCATATTTAAGTTGATGGAGTGTCCCTGCTAAAGGCGATATAAGATTTTTTTTTAACTGAGGATCCTATAGGCAACATCATTATACGGAGAATACAAACACACGAAAATCCCTTTTATCACAGGTCTAACCATACTTACATCATACAGTCGGGCAACGCTCAATGTTCGAGCCTGCAAACAGAAGCGAGTTCGACGAACGTTGCTCTACGCAAGTACATTCGTTGCCTGACTGTATGACGTATCTTTTATCTTATCTTAGTGGCTACTTATGTCTGCTAGAGTGCCAGTATCACTTCGTCCATTGCTGAAATATTGTGATCGCCACGTGAACTAAAGCTCTCTACCTATACCTACCGCGTTAAGGAACTGTAGTACTTTTTTGATAGAGGCATTCTTCACATCTTCACAAGCCATCGTGTGGCTTCCTAGGGTGTGACTGCGCTTGTGCATCAGGGGGCCACACTCGCACAGGATATGCATTGGTGTTTCCTCTGCCTCATGGCAGAAGCGACACTCTCCCGTACTAGTGAGCCCCATTACTTTAAGGTGCCTATTGAGGCGGCAGTATGACTATATCACGGAGCAAATACAAAGAGGAGATGTTGTTATTGAATTTTTCTATAGAGCGGCGCGTGACTACTGCGCGGGGCAAGGAGGAAGTTAGACCCCGCCCAATTATACTTTTTCCATCTAGCGGTAAAAAGAAAACCTTCGTCTACCGACCTTTCACTACGTTGTTTAGCTATGTATTGCTAGATAGCACTAGTATCGAATACAGGGACGTACTGAATTTCAAAGAATTACCTATTTATTTTTCAACTAATTATTTATTTACTCAAATTGTACAGCTCCTAAAACTTAATATACAGAAAAAAACGTAACTAATAGCCAATTAAAGATTTTATTTTGTATAAAATTAAAAGTATATACAATTATTGACTACTTCACGATAGATGGCAGGCGAGCTAAGCAAGGTTTAAATCAATGATTAAAATATAATAAGAGGACATTTTTCTCAACAAAGAAGTCTTTAGTAAAATTAAAGCCAACTTAAATACGTATAATTTTGAAGATATAAATGTTATTTACGTAGCTAAAAGCCGTTTATGTTATACAATATTGCGCCATCTTTAGTCAAGTAGGATAACTATGGCAATGCAAAGAGATTTTTCTAGAATTCGTCTCGATAAAGTATGAATAAAATTACTCACAAGTGAAATGTGATGCCATCCATGGCATTGGAACGTCTATCCGAATAGTTTTTACACGATAGCACACAACACTTCATATTTTTTTACTTATTTTTAATTATAAAGTTAATAGAAAATTGCAAATGAATTTTGACTACAACAAACAAGCGCCACCACTCCGTGCCGATGTCCACAGCAGACTGACCAAGACCACGCCCACAAAAAATGACGTCAGGACCTAGTTTGAAATCAGTGCACAGTTGTTTAGGCCATCTCCTCTTTGTATATGCTCCATGGACTGTATGACGTAAGTATGGTTATATTATCTCTTATATATCACTCGCAGAAACACATCGGCACACATGCTATTATTTTACATTGTTCTTTATTGACAAGAATGGATTTCAAATAACTTTGATTTGATAGCCCTAGACTTAAAATGACGGCTCAAGTTGGTGACGTCCTAATGCGTTACCGAATCGATTTCTTATTATATTCGATTTTATTTATGAAAAAGTTTGAATCGATTTAACATTTTAGATTTTATTTTGTATTATTTTAATTTTCATTACCATAATCAGACCTTATTCGTGTTATCGAGGAATCCATTAGCGATTCCAGTTCATATGGAGACGAATGTGTGTTGCCATTGATGACATATGTATGGCGCTGAAACGTGGTCTCTAACTGTGAGCCTCGTGAGAAAGCTCAACATTACTCAACGAGCTATGTAGAGGGCTATGCTCGGGGCTACATTGCGAGATCGAATCGGGAATGAGGTGAGGTGATCCGTAGACGAACGAAAGTTTAATCCGGCGGATGAGTAAGTTAAAGTGGCAGTGGACTGGACAGGACACATGGTACGAAGAAAGAGCCGATATGGCTGCTGGCGCATCGTAGGACGTCCACCCTCGAGGTAGACAGACGATCTGATAAAGGCCGCGGGTCGACGGTGGATCCAGGCTGCTTCTGACCAGCTGAGATGATGATGATGATGATGATTTGCTATATATTTTTCTTCGTATATTCTATATCTATGTGGTATGCGATAACTTTTAGTATGTGCATTAGATCCACAGAACGTCACTTTTTTCATGTGCAAGTATTGTCAAAATATTCTTAATTTCATAGACGTGCAAATGTCAAAGGAAAATAAATTGTTGCACCGAGAATAGTGAGAGATGTTTGGTTCGTTTGTGATACGTATTTATTTGAAAATTGTTCATGAAACTTTCAGTTCTAGGGTTATGATGTTTGATTAGGTAAGAGAAGTGAGAGTACCTGGTCCGGTGTGTGGTTGGGGTCGTTGTCGCGCAGCCTCTGTCTGAGCGCGTCGTTGGCCTCCCTGGCGGCCGCCAGTTGCTGCCTGAGAGCGGCCCTGTCGGCCTGCATGGCCGGCAGCAGGGCCAGTATCCTCCCCAACGCCCCCTGCAACCCTCCCGCCGCCCCGGCCAATCGCGCCGCCAGTTCGGCCCCACGCCACGAGCCACACTCGCCTTCGCCAGTCAAAAGAAATATTTTAAATATTTAATAAAATACTTTTCATTTTTAAACAACCCTAATACGGAGTAAAACTTTTCGTGTCGTTAAATTAAGTTATTCAATGCGAGTGAATAATAAAATGTCAATATTCGAAACATCGAATTTCTCAAGTCCTTCATATGCGACCCCTCAGTTAACTATTTACTAACGATATTACTGTAATTTCGCAGCTCCAAGAACAGGTAAACAATCTTTCACAAACGGCCCTGTCCAACGAGGTTGAAATTGTGGGGATTCCAGAAAAGCAGAACGAAAACCCCCATCATATTGTCCTCACGCTTGCTGCAAAAATCGGATTAAAATTAATGGACAGCGATCTGGACCTTATTACGCGAGCGGGTCCTAAACGCCCGAACCATACGGGTTTCCCTCGTCCGCTGGTTGTTAAATTTATTCGCCGAGATAAACGAGACGAATTTCTAATATCTGCAAAAAAACGTACACACCTTACGACCTGCGACCTAGACGTATCTGATACCAAACAAAAGGTTTATGTCAATGAACGCCTCACCCATGCAAATAGACTGTTATTTCGCGAATCCAGGGCACGTGCTAAACAGGCAGGTTTCAGTTACTGCTGGACAAAATCAGGATCAATCTACATTCGACGCAGGGATGGAAGCGGAGCACTGCGCGTTCGCTCTCGAGACGAGTTGGACCTTCATTTGGCACCGGAGGAGATTTCGCCACCATCAGTTGAAAATAAAAATAATTAAAATAACCCAGCACCTCTGCATTTTCAGAAATAGCACTGTTATTACTTTTTTCTTTATATATTGTCGAGCCCCTCTTTATAATATTGTCTTAATATATATTTATCAGTATTCTCAATTTACTTTGCATAAAATTTTAAAACTTTGTAATCTTTACGGCGGCATCACGTGTTTGGGTGCTCGTGTGGGAACATCAGCTCTGTGTACTACATTATACACTTATCAAACACTTCTCTCACACCATACACATTCATTCCACACTCTTATTATTCACACTCTAATAACTGTTGAAACTCACAAATGCGTGCAAACATTAATCTCCATTAAAATACTCCTATACTCATTTTCTTAATCAAAAAGGCATGTGTTTACTCGAGGCTCAATCATTCAACTTTGGCATCATTGTATTGGCTAAATTTCAAATATAAAAATGATTGACCTGAATTTCCTTAAAACCATCGACTCGCCTGAAACACATTGCCGAACAATAGACTTCCCAGAAGAGTATATTGATGTTCATGAAACTATGTCAAATCTTAAGATAATTACCCTAAACATCAGGAGTCTGCAGAAAAACTTTAACCAATTCCAAGTAATACTAAATCGTATAAATGGACAATTCGACGCAATAATTCTTACAGAGTGCTGGATCTCAGAAAATTCTAATATCAATAACTTGAACGGGTACACGGTCTTTAGCACCAGGAAAGTGATAAATCAATCAGGTGGTGTTGTTGTTTATATTAAAGACACCTTAGACGTCATTGTGTCGGAGCCAGATTTCAATGACGCCAACTGTCTCGCGGTCACTTTTGGCTTTGACAACATACTGCTGCTAGCGATATATCGATCTCCTTCCGTCCGAAATCTTAACTGCTTTCTTGGCTCGTTAGAGGAAGTGGTCTGTAATGCGGGCAATAACACTTGCGTGATTATGGCTGGTGACATAAATATAGACACCCTACAGGATTGTCAGCAGTCTTCTGACTACAAAAATCTCTTAGCAGAGCTAGATCTTAAGGTAATTATCACGGATCCCACTCGAGGAATATCCTGCCTCGACCATGTCAACGTGACCTCTCGGTACTCTGCTAACGCCACAGTGTGCAGAACAGATATAACAGATCACTATCTAGTCATAGCTGTCGTTTCTCTGAATAAGCCTACAGCTAACACCAAGCTTAGACCTACAAAAAGAATTAACTACTCAGGCCTAAACTCAGAGTTGGCGAGGGAGGATTGGGATGGCGTTATGACGAAACCGACAGTGGACCAGGCTGTTGAAGAGTTTTTGACAATATTGGAAAGAGCTATTGATAATAACTGCGACATTAATAAACTCAATCGCCGTAGGAATGCCATCAAACCATGGATGACTCCGGGTCTGATTAGATGTTCTCGTCACAGAGACAGACTGCATATGGAGGCCCGAAAGTTCCCGAATAATGACATTGTTACCCTCAGCTACAAGAGATACAGGAACTTCTACACGTCCTTACTTAGAAAACTAAAAATTGAATACGAGAGGCTCCTCATAAACAAACATAAAAACAACCCTAAAAAGCTCTGGAATACTATCCGCGACATTACTCATTCCCGACCTGCACGTACAGTTCCTTCCGAACTTTTGAAAATAAGGGCCAATGCTGCGCAGTCTCTGGATTTCTGCAATTCATACTTCTCAACTATAGGTCAAAACTTAGCAAACAAGATACTTGATAAACTCCAAACTACAGAGGAAGAATTAGCGTCAAAGATAGGGTCCGGAAAATCCCCTTCCCAGTCCCTTTTTCTCGAGCCGACCACCGAATTCGAAATTAACTCAATCATTCTGCAACTTAAATCAGATAGTGCTCCGGGCATTGACGATATTAACAATTTCACCATAAAACAAATCAGAATCTGCCTATTAAAACCCCTCACTTACATATGCAACCTTTCTATAGCTGAAGGGAAATTTCCTGACCTCTGGAAAGTCTCTGTGGTGACGCCAATTCATAAGGGCGGGGACAGGGGAGACCCGGGTAATTTTAGGCCTATTTCTCTGCTGAGCTCATTCTCCAAAATCCTGGAAAAGATTGTTAACAAACGACTGATATGTTTTCTGGAAGGGAACAGCTTACTCACGCCTAACCAGTTTGGATTCAGACGAAACCGATCAACTGAACAAGCGGTAACGCTTTTATCAAAATTCGTCTTTGATCAAGTCGATAAAGGGGCGGCTTGTCTGGGTGTCTTTTTAGATCTTGCAAAAGCTTTTGATACTGTCTCAATCCCTATTCTCCTCAGGAAATTGGATTCACTTGGGGTGAGAGGTCTCAGCTTGGAGTGGTTTATGAGCTACTTGTCGGGTAGATCACAGCGAATTAAAATCAATAACAACCTCAGTGGCAGAGAAGCGGTATCGTTTGGCGTCCCCCAAGGAAGTATTCTAGGTCCTACTTTATTCCTGACGTACATTAATGATATTACGCAGGTTCCTCTCAGAGGCGCAACTGTCATTTGCTACGCTGACGATACTGCGTTATTGTTTCATGGTCCTACGTGGGATGAGGTATACCGGGACTGTACGCTGGGGATGTCAGCGATGGCAGAGTGGCTTGAGACTAACCTGCTAACCCTAAACACGGCTAAAACAAAATACGTTTGCTTTCACAATACCGCCGCTTCTGCCCCAAACACAATTCCAAAATTTATCATTGTCTGCACTTGCGGTGGATACTCTTCATATGATGGTCCTGGTTGTACATGTAACATCATAGAAAGAACCAATACCATCAAATATTTGGGCGTTAATGTAGACGAAAAATTCACCTTCAAGGACCACATTGTTGCTACCGCAAATCGTGTGCGCAAACTTATTTACCTAATGAAATCACTCAGAGAGGTGGCCGATAGACCTCTTCTGCTCTCAGTCTACACTTCGGTCTGTCAATCGCTTCTAACTTATTGCATTTCTGTTTGGGGTGGCTGCGACAAGACTAAACTGATCATCCTTGAACGAGCCCAACGCTCTGTTTTGAAAGTTATGCTTGCTAAGCCTTTTCGGTTCTCAACTTCCCAATTATACAAGGAAAGTCAAGTACTCAACGTGCGCGGGCTTTTTGTCTATAAAGTCGTAGCCGCCGTCCACAGGCGCATGTTGTGCTCCGCTTTGTATCAGGATTGTCTAAATCGACGTATCTTTAAAGTGCCGTTGCCTATGCCCAAAACACGCTTCGGAAGGCGGTCAAACGATTATCTACAAATTCTCCTTTACAACAGCGTGGTTAGAAGATGCGATATCAAGGGTAAAACTGTGAATTGTGCTAAGCGTATAGTCTTGAAGTGGCTGCTGAGTCTGGGTTATGGGGACACGGAACTATTGCTTAGAAATGATCCCGTGTCTTCATAATCAAAGTGTCCAGGATTCGCCCCCTCACTCGACACACACACACACACACACACACACACACAACAAATATATTATACATACATGTACATACATACTCACAGTCATACTCATACTCCACATCATCTTGCAGAACTGACACACATTTACCTGCACGAGGCTATACCTATATACCTAAACATCTTATGCTAACTTCTTTGGGCTTGATGCTTTGTTGTTGTGCTTTGGGTTACCCAAATTTAATTACATTAGTTAAATTACCTTCCGTTAGTTAATTATTTTAATAGCTACATTAGTTAATCACCTTAGTGTCACTTACTATTTGACTCCTACGATACAAGCTATGCTTAGTGTAGGGGTCAAAACCTAATCTATATGTAATTAGTGTGGAAATAAATAAATGAGTTATGAGTTATGAGTTATATGAATGAAATTTTGTATATAGATAAGGTTTTGCTTTATAAGTCTACCAACACATATAGCTGTAAGAACACAAGTTTACATATAAAAAAACTATTAAAGTGCCATCTCGTAAATTTTACGGTAATTGTATCGTTGCCGATGGATGGCACTATATGAATCCAAATCTGTTAGACTCACATCCAATAGTAACAATGCAATTATTGTGACGATCTTAAGTCCACTGAGCGCAGCTTCATCGTCCAGGGACCACTAAAATAAATACTAAGGAAAAAATCAACTTTTCTTAAAAGGTAACAAATGTCACTCACCCAGAGAAACATCCGACGTCGAAATGTCATCCGCCTCCATCCCCTCCAGCAAATCTGAGTCATCCTTGTCCGCGCCCGCATCGAACGACTCCCACGGCTCCCTCTCCTCCTGTCTCCTACCGCGACTGCGGCAGCTGTCACATAGACCGCTCGCACGCGTCGCCATCGCCATCGTCTCACTAACGTTTAGCGCTCTCGCTGCCATCTCCGTCAGCTGAGTGGCCTGAGTCTGCGCAGCCAGCAGCAACTGGTGCATGTCTTCGGGGGGAGTGGGACCCTCGCACTCCACCTGGCCGAGGGTATCCGCTACCGCCAGCTCCGCCAGCTGGGAATAGCTGTCGCGCGGCACGCCCAGCACTTCTGCGACCACGAGACTCTTGTCGCGC
This sequence comes from Bembecia ichneumoniformis, assembly GCA_910589475.2. NCBI lineage: Eukaryota > Metazoa > Arthropoda > Insecta > Lepidoptera > Sesiidae > Bembecia > Bembecia ichneumoniformis. Next base: position 549,972 of record OU342546.1, read on the forward strand.
AGTGCGGACGCCAGGCGGGCGTCGAGACGTCGCATGCGCTCCCTAGGGGAGAGGGCCGTGGCGGCGGCGTGGGCGCGTCTCGCTTCGCGCACGCGCACGGCTCCGGCCGGTTCTAGCGCGGGAGGCGAACTACTCTGGAGCGAGATGCGGCCTACCGTCGCCGGCTCGCGCGGTTTCGTCTCGGCCGGCTGCAAGTCCATTATTTTTATTTAAAGCATACCCAACAACACAATATATTTTACAAGACGTTGTCCAGCCTGATATTGGTGAGTTCAACAAACTTTTTTAAGCCAATTGTGAATCTAAACATACATTTTTTTTTTGTTTATACGCGTTAATCTCTGGAACTATAATAGACGCATTATCAACTGAGTCGTTGAGCATAAATGTCAATGGCGTTAGGAATGTGCAACGAAAGACAGATTGCTATCGATAAGTGGTACGAAAACCGGCCGTAGTGAACAGATTCGATATAATCGACTAGTAAATTTTGGAAAACTAATGACGTACTCGAACTTTACTGCCTAATATGCTATCTTTTTTGCTGTGTACATTTTTTTCCATAAGTAAGTTGTGACCATTTGAATTATTTCTTGTATGGTAAAATAATATATTTTTTAATTTATCAAAAACTCGAGATATCTCAATAAGGCTTATGTGTTTTTATAGCTGATGAACAGTCGGGGTACGAAAACCTTCAAATTTTTCAAGTTTTCAAATTAATTGCTTTATCAAGTCGTAGACTCTTAGTACCTTTTCAAATTAAAGCACTAAGCAGACAACTGATAAGACTTTTGAAATGAAATTTTGACATGCCTGATATTTGTCCTGGTGCAAGCAAATGTCGAATGACGAACGATGTCAGGTGACGAACCTTTTCTTAGCCTGACTTCAGGCTACCTTGTATACTAAAAAGCTCAATCATCGACTTGCCTCGATTTCTCAACATTTTACGTTTTTCATTTAATTCTGAAAACAGACTATATTGTACCTCTGTGATGACATGCGCCTTCGCACATCACTATACCACTCCATAAGACCTGTGCGAGCGAGACTGATAATAATTGTGTATTACCTGACAATTCAGTTGATAATGCGTCTACTATAGCAACAGGATTTAAAACATTTTTTTTACATTTGATAGCCCAAATCTTGACGCTACAATCCTTAGTCGACCAAAAGGAAAAGTCAAAAAACTAAGCGAAAACGACTACTTGGTCATGTAACATAATAAATGAAGATATCAGAAGTCACACGCTAAGTCTAGAAGCGACGAAGAGTTGATTGGTTGAGCTTGTATAAACCGAATCTGTTTTCATAGGAAATAAGATGTCAGATAAATTTACGTTTAACTTGGTGGTAAGTGGCCACAAAGATATAGGCTGACCAAGGGAATGCTCTAGCCTTCGTTACTTACGGATCGAAACATTAAAATTGAAACGTCTGTAATGTCGAAATAACTGCATTTTCTGATTCTATTTTTACAAAAAAATATATATTATAATTTTGTCTATCTGATTGCACCAGGTAATCTCCGACACGGCTGGACCTGTTTTGACAAGACTGTCACTGACAGATAACTGATGTTATAAGGAGTAACTTAGGCTACTTTTATTTTAGAAAAATTCAGCTAGAATCTTAATTTTATATAATTTTATTTCATTATATAAAGCTGTATAATTATATAAAGTTGTATGATCACAATCAAAGTAACGCTTACCACTGGCTCCGTGGTGGTGCTGGATTCCCTCTCGAGCGATGGGCGCGGGGGAGGCGGTGGTGGCGGGGGGAGGGGCGGCGCGGGGGGCGTTGGGGGCGTGGCGAGCAGTGGTTCTGTATCTTCCGAGCCGCCGATGGGCGCCGAACGTTCGGACGCGTCGGATGGATTGCGGGACACGTTCGCACCACTCTCGTCCGAGGATCGGCTGGCGTGGTGGGAGGACGCGAAGCTGCCCTTGAATTCTGCCAGCTTAGCTAGCGGCGCCTCCTGGATATGCTTCACCCAACTAAAAGCGATCAAACACCACAGCTTAAGAAGACGTATAAACTCATCCTGCAACCAAGTCTGCCACAATAGCATTATATACATAGTACACTAATAAAGAATAAAATCGGACTGCACTCGAATAGGGCGGCCCGTTTATCGACAGTAAACATCTCCTTCCATAAGACCACCCTGAAATAACAGCATGTGTGCTTTTTTAAACTTAATTATTGAAAAATAGGCAAAACCGGCTTCGCATTATTATAGCAATACAATTATTGTGAGTTGTGGGTTTCCCACAACTCACATGGATACCGGCCGAGAAAACCTACATTCTACTAATACAATTATTGTGACAATCTTAAGCCAACCGAGCGCAGCACAATCGCTCGGTGCTACTAAAATAATATTAGAAAGAGAATAAAAAATATACACTAACGTAGCATATTCGGCCGCCGAGGACGCGGTGAGCTCGTGCATCTGCACGTGATTGATGTTCATCAGGAAGAAGGTGTGCCTCTCGGCCGCGTTGGGCCGGAACAGCACCTTGTCCCACCTGATGATGGGGGACAGCAGCTGCGAGTAGTTAGGCTGCGAGAATGGCTTCAGAATGAACCGGTCCCCTTCGCGCTGCAACAGCACCAGGCAGTCTTCCAGCATCAACGCCAGCACGTTCACTCGCTTCGCGTTGTCGGTGCGGATGGCCAGGTCGCCCTCGGTGCGGAGCGTCCGAGTCGTCAGGTCGAGTCGACGGATCTCGTCCCACTCGGCCCCGTTGGGGGCTCGCGGCTCCAGTTTACTTTGGATCGTGCGCAGTCTGTGCTCGTTTTCAGCCGTACGAATGGCTGCGTCTACGCATTGTAAAACCTGAAGCGAAAAGTTATGGACATTCAAGCTTAGCTACAAAAGCAGTTCCATCTAGGGACTGACCAAAGTGTAATGTAGGCATAATGCATATTATATTGAATAAAAGCAAAGGTATAGGACTAACAACGCTATAGTTCTGCTTATTATCAAGGTCTCCCATTAACGTACTTTTTCAATTAAAAACGAAAACAATAAAAAATGCCAACCAGTTTTACAAATCAAAGATTAACGATGAATGTTTATTGGATTGAATTAAACGATTAAATTAACTTCTATTCTGCGTAATTGTGCGGCTAAAAGATATACTTAAGAACAGTTGGAAACCACCACCAAAACACCATCCGAAGAATGGTTGCTCCATGAATTTCTCTGCATTATGCATATTCCTAGGAAGCAGTACAAATATATACTTAGCCTCAGAAAGCTTGTGAATTAGAACCGATTTACTAGACAAATAAAAATCAAGTTTGTTGAGTACGCGATATGTGCAGCAAATAAGTTATTTATTGACAGAACAAGGTTCAAGGTGCTAACGTAACGGTATAGTATAGATGATAACAAATATTTATCAAAAAATAACCTCTTTGGCCACATCCAAGGCGCGACGCAGCCGCGAAACCTCTTCAGGGTCCTCTTCGTCTTCGTCCACGGTTTTGACGATGCTTTCGAGCAACAACTGGTACTTGGTGAGCCGCTGCCAAACGCAGGCCAACAAATCGCGCAACTGCAGGCGACCGCACAGCGGCAACTGTTCGCGGGCGGACAGAAACTGGTGCAACTCCTTGTGCTTGCGGCGTCTCTCGCGCAACGAATCCAAGGCCATCCGTTGTCCGCGGCAGAAGCGCGACAGGGACGGCGCGTATGCGGAGGCCCCCAACGTGCCCAGTAGAGCATCGGCCACGGGCCCCAGGGGCACCACGGGGCCGGCCTCCTGTCTGGCGGTGCGCAGATCCGCGTACAATCGAGCGTGATGTTCCCGCACGCTCTGCAGGTTGGGGAAGAGGGCAGCCAGCTCCTCGGCGGGCAGCAGAGTCGGTTGGGCCTCCAGCGGTCGGTGGAAGATTCTCGCGAGTACCTTCAGCCATTTCACGTGCGAAGCTTCGGACACGATCAGTTCTGCGGAAGAGCATATATAAATTTTATTAGTCGTCGGCCTCGTCTCGGAAATAAGCTGGATTGGATTTTGTTAACAAAAATCCAATGCTGTGGTCTCCTGTAAACGCTATTGGTCGTTCACAGCGTTACGTCGTACGCCGCATCACAATGAATGTTGTGATCGAGAAGTATTAAGCGCTGACGTATAGTGCCTGACGTGACGCTGTGCCTGGCGTATAGGAAGTCAAACGTTTCATTGGTTCCAATTTGTTTATATCTATCTTTTTGCGTTTGCCCAGTCGTGCTTAGCATATAATCGCCGCAAATCGTCTTTCGTTTGCGCATTGTATAATTGCCAAATCCGAATAAGCAATATGGCGCAACTGCTTCCTCTCATATACAACTGTTATCATTGCGTCTCGCTCATTCCGTGGCCCCACACCTGCGTCGTAATACCTCACAAACAGTCCCAAAATCGGTTACCAAGAAGATTTACGCCGATTATACATAGCTTCATATTAATTGCGATATAATTATTGTTTTGATATCGTGAAATATTTTTTGAGTCACAACTACTGAGACAAATAAATGATTATTATAAAACAGAGAAATCTAACCGTGTATGACTTCCTGCCGCTTCCTTATCCTGGGTGGAAGCAGCAATGACTCCAGCACCTGAGGCGGTAAGCTGTCAGCCCACTGCGCCGGTATCACGGGCTCGTCTTCATCCGACCAATCCGACTGAGATGCTGAAAATAAAGTCAAACCATCTCGATAAGAATTTTAGTAAGAGCAGTGCGCACTGCGTTTCGCAGTCTGAACTGTGAGAGCAGCCATCTCTTAACAAAAGGTTCGGTGTTCGGTGTGTGTTTCGGTAAGTAAGGGATGCCAGAGCCCATTTTCTTATCCCATCCTGAAGCCTACAATTAAAATAATATTTTTTATTTTATTGTAAAGCAATCTTTTACCTATGAAAAACACTTATAAAATCGTAAGGATTTTCCTCATAGAATCTTTCTTACTAAACATTGTAATATTTGTAAACGTATTGAATAAAATTAAAGTTATTGGCGTTAATTGATTTAATTATGAAGTTTTTAATAGTGAAAGTGTGAATTGTTCTTTTAATTAGTCTACACTTCTAAAACAAGTCGATAAATATTCCATTGACGGAATCTAGTTAAAGAAACAGTCCATTGAGCACAAGTGAAGCTCACCGTGTCTTTCTGCTGTAACTGTGTTGCTTTCGTTGCTCTTGGACGAGAGGCTGGAACTGCTGGAACTGCCCGACGGGGCAGTGGCGGAACCTGGCTCCAAATCACTGAAATAAAAAAGAGATATTTTCCATTAAATACTATCTATCGAGAAATACAGATTTTTTTACAACAGATTCCTACTAGAGCAGATTTAGGATAGGATTAATATATACTGTCCATAAAAACTAGATGGCATGTTTCACGGGTAGTACTGGACCCTATAAAAAAAAATCTAACGAATTATTTCGATTAAAACATGTAAGTTGAGGACAGTCTTTCTTCATAACAATAGCTCTCTTTACCGATTAAAGAAGGAAACTAATATTAGTAGGTTGGGGAAAGTTTCTTCGCATTTGACGGTCCACTTGATGGTAGGTGGCTACCGTCGCCTATAACACAAGCAACGCTACAAGTGCTGCAAGTGCGCTGCCGACTACAGTAGGATTAAGGATAAGGGATTAGGAGGGGATAAGGAAATGGGCTCTGGCATCCCTTACTCACTCACCGAAACACAACAGCACGTATATGCTGTTATTTCACGGTGATCTTCTGTAAGGAGGTGGTCACTGCCGCCAGGCGGGCTGCCCAAATGACTGCGAAACGCAGCGTGCCCTACCACTACTTTTCAAATCCAGACCAGAGTCAATTTTGAAAATTACATTAAAATTTCCAAACTTGACCCCGCCGGGAATCGAACCCGGGGCCCCTGAGACGTTAGGCAAGCATCCTTGCCACTCATCCAACGGGCCGTCTATGAAAACTCAAGACATTTTTGTTTTCATAGTTTATTCACATTTAATTACAGTATTTATGTGCCATTTCGCTCGATGACTTTTTGCCATCTTGTAGGTAGTGACCCATTGCCGTAGAAATTTTGGGAAAAAAAAACGCGACAAGCAGTTTTGGCAGTCCTCTCTTGATGTTAACCTGACACTGCCTAAAGAATTCTGAAGATACCGAAGCAGGCGGAAATCAGAAGGTCAGGGCTATATGGCGGATGCATTAACACCTCCCAGCCAAACTCTCTTAATTTTTGCCGAGTGGCTAAAGATGTGTGTGGTCTAGCGTTGTCGTGGTGAAAGACCACACCCTTTCTATTGGTCAATTCCGGTCGCTTTTTCTCAACTTCTCTTGCTATAATCTCATCATGTTGGCAGTAGAGATCCGAATCGATGGTTCTACCCGGCGGTAAAAGCTCATAATGAAGGTCATAATTAGGTCGGGGAAAGTCTTCTTCCCCGATCTAATATTTCGAGTATCATTACAATTCATCATATCATTACAAAAACGGGTTCAAAATTGTCAACGTGTCAACATGTATATATATAGTTAACACTGTTTTTTTTATTCATAGTTTTGAAACGCCCAAAACACAAAACTTGACTAAAACACAAGAGAACGCGTTTAACGCCATCTATCGTTGAGTGACATCAAAACCTCTGATAGTTTCTTGTCGGTAATTGTAATACTGAATAAACTTCCACAAATAACTATTCGTATTCTGTTAAATGTTAATATTATATAGTTAATTGTAACGCCATAACGCGTCTCGCGGTTGTAATGGTGTAAACATGGCGGACTGAATGAAACAGAGAGGTCACGCGGCTCAAGCGTTTGCGCGGGGAATGTATAAACATTTCGCTAAAACAGACATTTCACATCGCAGGTACTTGTATTTATATACTTGAATATAGTTCCACCGACAGCCTTAGGAGGTTCTGAAGGTGTGCAAAGAATATGTTGACTCATGTGTATAATCCAAAAAAGGTAATCCGCTTCTATTTTGTACCACCAGTTATAACCACTGGGTATTTTCTACTCTATGTCAATTATAATCAATACTCAATAATATGAACCGGAAGCGCAGTTGTATTATTTTAAAATTTTTGAAGTAATCTTTACTAGAGCAGTCTGTGAGTAAATTATACTCCTAGATTATTATATCGCGCATACAGTGTAACAATTTCTCCACGAAGCTGTCGGGGCTGCTGCGTTATACTAGTGTCTCTGGGTCATTTCTTTGGGATTGGAAGAAAGAAACTGACATCCCTGTGGTTCCGAGGACTATTCAATCATATCAACAACAATGCTCCATTCCAAGTAAATGTTATCATCGTTTGATGGTTGGATGTAATACTCTAGTAATATCAATTTAATAGCCATTCGCCGTACATGACATTTACTAAGTGGATTAATTTTTAATATCACCAGCTAGTTTTTTATATGTATATATATTATTCTGTATATATACTTATGTATTTATCTATTTATTTATGTATATGTGTATGTTTTTCTTCTCTGTTATATTTGAAAATTTAGTATATAGATTATTGATTATATTTTGTTTCTTTAGCACTCTACCTCTTTCTCTCTTTCTTGCTTTCTCCTCTGCCACGAGGTTGTCTGGAAGAGAGCGCTCTGCGGTAAGGCCGCCTGTACTCACTTGTTTGTAGTATTTATTTGTTATTTTTATTTATGTTGTGTGAGTAATAAAGAGTTTGTCTGTCTGTCTGTCTGTCTAGTTTTTCTTTTTAACAATTAACAGCATTTGCTATCTTTTAGGTATACATTATGTTGAAACTAATTTATATAAAGAAATAACTATCTAGTCATCTTAACCTACACATATATGCATAAAAAGCTTTTGAAGCCATTTGTCCATCAATAGCAGTATGGCTTAAAGAACCCACGAAAGGAGAAACCCAGTTTCCCATACAAGCTTGGACTATGGCTGTACAGGACTGGAAATTGGCCTTTTTACTTTTAGGCCATTGAAAAAGATTGTACGAGCCCAATCTTCACAATTATCAGCAATGACCACATTTGAGGTTATGTCGTGGATGCGTGTTACGTTTTCCGATACGATGGGAATCATAATTGCAATATACATTAATAGAACACAAATCCTGGGACCAAAACTCAATGCAGATACAGAATATAAAAAAGTACTCTTAGCTTACGTCTCACTTATCGATGTAACGTTTATGCCAATAGACAAATACAACGTTGAGTAAATTATTTTGAATTCGATTTTCAAACACACAATAGAGTATAGAATACACCAAGACACAGAGTAGTAACACAGTTTTACAATACATAGTTAGCAAGGTGCGTTTATGTAGAAACAAATTCACATAGTTTTTGCATTTGGCCATAGTTAATAAGGCTTTTTAACTGAGCTAATCTAAAAAAAGGTTTTTTTTTGTATAAATATTTAGCTTGTACATTCATAGCCCAAAACGGGGGTTCTCCTTTCCGTTAAAAAAATTCGGCTCTGAAATGCAAAAATTATTCATAGTTGCATTATTGTGTACTTATTACCTTTCGGATAGTGTCCGCCTGGCCAACATGCCAACTGTCGGCGGTTGTCTGCCAGCCGGCAGGGAGACATTCCTCGAGACCCTGGGAGGAACCTGGGCTGCCATGGCTATGGGCATGGAACTATCACCACTCATATGCTAATGTCACATTTATACCTAACGGATAACTGACGCATCAAACACTATATTATATTTCCACTTCACTTGGAGTCTAAAGAAAATAAATGTCAATTTTAGTTTTAAATATTAAAAAAAAAAGTTTAAAAGGTTATTGAATTTTATGGTACCAATGAGTCTTAAGTACTTTTGTAATAATACTATTTTTTTAAATGTAGTACTCTGTCTTAAATTAAGTATTTTTGTTTAATATTTAAATATTAAACAAAATCATAACATTTCATGTGAGGGAAAAAATAAAAAAAAATATAGTTTTTTTATAGTAATAGTAATAGTATTTCTTTCGAATGAGGGATATATTTTGTCCGACCCAAACAATGAACGTCTTAGTTGGCCATTACATGGCAAGGTGTGCTGTCTGACGTCAAAGGGGAGCGATTGAACGCCCTCAGTCAAAGTGGGACGCAGTTTCGGGGTATGGTGCCTATGCCAGCGGTACTTATCGCGATTAGTATAGAGATAGCGGATGCCTGAGAAGAACGTATGCCACTTTTTACTTTATACTGTATAAAGCAAAAGGTTTACGGTCCTTACTAAGCACTGTCAGTCGGTGAAATTGCAAAGCCAATATTAAGGGGGGATATTTTAAGTTGATATATTTAATAAGTTAATATAAAACTCATATATTCTAGATAGCTATGTCTAGAATTATTAAAGATGAAAAAAAAATGTACTAGACATTATAAAAATTAATACTTAGAATGTTAAAAAAAGTGTGTGTGTGTGTGTGTGTGTGTGTGTGTCAGCTCCAACGCATGACTGGAGTCTACTCCTTTAAACGTATAAAATTAAAAAAATTGTAAGTACAAAAATTTTCTTCGTGTTAATAGTTTCTGAATTCTACATACTCAGAAACATTCTGCATACTCAGATGTAATGTGTTCCAACAAAGGTTATATTAGTTGCGTTCGGTATACACAGATGTCACTACGTTTTATAATTTTAATTAGTTCATATTTTCGACGACAGATGTCGCTGCGCCGGCAAGTTATAAGGCACTACCGTTACGTTCCTCAAAGCGGACTACACTTTTTGTTTTATAAGCCGAAAGAATAGAATTAGGGAAAATAAATACATGAGTCAGCTGGCGCACAAATGTCAAAGTGACAGATAACGTAACGCTTTTTAGTTAACGCTTGTATTAATTTTACTCCGCATAAATTTGATTTTGGAGTAAAATCAAAGCAAAATCAAAGCAACTTTAGGCAAGTTAGGCAACTAAATAAGAGTGACAAAGTCTATGCTCAAATCCCTAAAGAAGTTGGTTGATACCGAACAACGTAGGCATTATCCGGCTTCAGTGTTGCGTTAGTAGGTGTTTAAGATATCAAGGAGTTAACCTAACCATACATTAAAACATGGCCTCAGGTGTGCTAAGATACGATTCTTCAGAAGGTGGTAAGGGCTATTAACAACAGCACGTTCCGTAATCAAAAATGGTCCTTTCAGCAGACGCATTGCCGACTAACAAAATTTTCCAACTTCACCAGGGATGAAGATTCGCTGACATCCAGTCAGTCCCAATCTTAATCCGCTCGATTATAATTCATGGTATCTTCTTTTTAGAGTGTATTGCATATTATGTCTGGCTAGCCACTGAGGCTATTAGGTGATTGGATCAATGTTTTTAAAATTATTTTTTTTTTTACTGAATCAACTGTAGAATTGAATTCTGAATAATTAATATAGTATGTTTGAGAGCATTGAGCTTAAAAACATAAACATTCCACTTCGCGATATTACTGCGCCCACACCTCAAGACTCACAACCTTCGACGATGTTTGCAGAGCTAGTTATGTTGCAGACCGTTTGACGTCTGACCCTAATGGCTCAGTTATAGACCACAATGTTTGTAACGCACACCACCTATGGATGTTTTCTGTTATCACGCGCCCGTTACATAGGTAGCTAGCATAGGTAGCTTTCAAAGAATGTATTTTGCTTAATTTTGTTTAAATATTAGCAGTGTTATACCTCCTGTGATTACTTTTATCACATATATAGATATAGGGAACGCTATATTTAACGCCAAATAAACACAACAAAAAAGTCTAAGCAACACATAGTATTTCAAACTATTAATCAATTATTATATAATTTCTTACCAAGTAGGTAATACCTATGTAAACTTTTTTGATCTAGAGGCCACACTGGCTGGTTGTAAATAAAATTCGACTATCATTTTTTTTTTCACAAATTCAAAAGCGAATGCATTTGTCCGAATTTTATAGCGTTTTCTTTACTTATTAAAATTTGACTCAATTTTATGATTTAAACAATAATTTGAAAAAAGTTTTGAACAAATTTGGATTTTGAGACATTTTTTACGTCATGGAGCGACGCCATTTGAACGCAGATGAAATGCAAAGAGCTGTAGGGATGTTGCGAGCGGGAAGAAGTCAATCTCAGGTATCTCGGTATTATGGTGTCAACAGATGCGTTATTTGCCGTCTTCATCAGCGTTACACTAACACGGGAGATCCTGCCGAGCACCACCCAGGTCGAGAAAGGTGTACAACCACACGGCAAGATCGATACATACAACTGATTGCAAGACGCCAACCGATGTTAACCGCCCGAGAGATAGGTTTAAGGCTACAAAATTCAAGTGGTGTTGTTGTTAGCTACTAAACTGTGCGAAATCGACTGCATGAGTATGGCCTACGAGCACGACGGCCAATTAGGTGCCCACCGATACGTCACGGGAATCGCGCTCGTCGAAATGAATGGTGTAGGGAACACATTACATGGACCCGGGAACAATGGGATAAAATTTTATTTTGCGATGAGTCTCGATTTGGATTCAAGCCTGATACTAGAAGGGTAAGAGTGTACCGTCGTCCTGGAAATACTGAAAGACTGAGGTGCGTTCAGTTATGGCTCAAAAGTTATGGTATGGGCGGGTAATAGTAGAATGTAGGTTTTCTCGGCCGGTATCCATATGAGTTGTGGGTTTCCGGGATGATGGCCCAGGTCTGTTGGAAATTCTTCCAAACGTTTCGTCAACAACTGCGGTTGACATCCTCAGTGGTGTAGTCCAAGTTAGAAGAAAAAGTACATCACATCACTGCACTTCACTTCTGCACTTTTCGACTTCTCGAGCGAGACTGATTTGTCGACTGGAATGTGTCTATATTTAAACTTAAATTTATATCCCCACCCCGTGGTTGAATTGGTGGGGTGTGGTCACTAGGAGAGGGGTTATAATGCCCTCTCTTTCTTTCATTATTATTATTATTCCTGCGTAGTGCCGGATACCAAATGTTGTGTAGCCTTAGATTTTCCTCCTTCCTGTTGAAATTATTTGGATGCTTGAAAATCTCAATGGCTTCCCGATTAAGGCGTGAGTGATAGTGTACCTCGGATGACAGAACTAATGTGTTTTTGAAAAGGATTTTATGATTGCCTTCAGAAAAGGCGTGTTCAGCTACTGCCGATTTTTCGGTCTCTCCTCTGCGACAGTTGCCCTTGTGTTCTTTAATTCGGGTGTTAATGCTGCGTTTTGTGGTGCCGATGTATACTGCGCCACATTCACAAGGTATTTTATATACCCCTGTCGAGGATAACGGATCCCTTGGGTCTTTAACTGAACCGAGCAGGTTTCTGATTTGGCTCGTGGGCTTATATATGGCCTTGATGTTTCTGCTCTGTAACATTTTTCCTATGCGATCCGTTACTCCTTTAATATATGGGAGGAATGCTCTGCCTTTATCTGGGTTTTTGTCTTCGGTATTAGTCCTGTTTCTCCTCGGTTTTATCGCTCGCTTAATTTCAGTGGGTGTGTATCCGTTGCACCGTAGAGTATGGCTTAAACAGGACTAATACCGAAGACAAAAACCCAGATAAAGGCAGAGCATTCCTCCCATATATTAAAGGAGTAACGGATCGCATAGGAAAAATGTTACAGAGCAGAAACATCAAGGCCATATATAAGCCCACGAGCCAAATCAGAAACCTGCTCGGTTCAGTTAAAGACCCAAGGGATCCGTTATCCTCGACAGGGGTATATAAAATACCTTGTGAATGTGGCGCAGTATACATCGGCACCACAAAACGCAGCATTAACACTCGAATTAAAGAACACAAGGGCAACTGTCGCAGAGGAGAGACCGAAAAATCGGCAGTAGCTGAACACGCCTTTTCTGAAGGCAATCATAAAATCCTTTTCAAAAACACATTAGTTCTGTCATCCGAGGTACACTATCACTCACGCCTTAATCGGGAAGCCATTGAGATTTTCAAGCATCCAAATAATTTCAACAGGAAGGAGGAAAATCTAAGGCTACACAACATTTGGTATCCGGCACTACGCAGGAATAATAATAATAATGAAAGAAAGAGAGGGCATTATAACCCCTCTCCTAGTGACCACACCCCACCAATTCAACCACGGGGTGGGGATATAAATTTAAGTTTAAATATAGACACATTCCAGTCGACAAATCAGTCTCGCTCGAGAAGTCGAAAAGTGCAGAAGTGAAGTGCAGTGATGTGATGTACTTTTTCTTCTAACTTGGACTACACCACTGAGGATGTCAACCGCAGTTGTTGACGAAACGTTTGGAAGAATTTCCAACAGACCTGGGCCATCATCCCGGAAACCCACAACTGGTATGGGCGGGTATTATGAAGAACAGACGAAATGAGCTCGTTTTGGTAAATGGTAACATGAACGCTGTAAATTACGTTGAGGATGTTCTAAGGCCTTATGTTCGTCCATTCGCACAAACGCTTGGCTCCGATTCCACGTTGATGCATGACAATGCGCGTTCGCATACAGCTTTGCACACACGGGAGTACTTGGCGAGGGAAAACATCCTGGTATTGCCTTTGGCCTGCACAATCGCCAGACCTCAGCCCCATCGAGCATGTCCCATGCATGCTCGATGCATGGGACATCGAAAAACACGTCTCTGAAGCATGTTCGGAGACGTGTTTTAAAGGACTCGGATGGAGTGACAACAACCCAACAACTGATGGTCTTACTAAAATTTCATTGGGAACAATTGCCGCAGGATAACATTAACAGTCTCATCGATTCTATGAATAATCGGTGCCAGCAAGTTCTCAATAATAGAGGAGGCCACACTTTGTATTAATTTATGCAATTTTAGTTTAAGTTTAGTTGATTAGGCACCTTACTTTGTACTACGTACATACAGTACTTTCTCGTAATTATTGTTAATTAAGATTATTAAAAAAAAATAAAAAAAACAATTGAGGTTTAATACCAAAAAAGCATTAAAAATTAATATAAACAAGAAAACACTAAGGATTTAATGCGAAAACACATTTTAAAATTGAAAATTGTATGTGTTGCTTAGACTTTTTTGATGTGTTTAATTAATCTGAATTTTCTACTAGTATTCAGCACTAAGCGACTAAATCGCGACAGTCAATCTTGTTCGCTGGCCGCTTGTCGTTAAATGAGTGTGATTTTAAAATCTACCAACTTGTAGCTTGTAGTAATGGCAGGCCACACTGAATTCCGCAGGCTTCAAATGGGCAGCCCTTAGTGCGGCAGTAATATGGAATGAATAATGTTCATTCCCAATAAAACGAATGATTTCAGTAAGGTGATTTCAATGTTTAAAAAATATTCTACACTACAAACAAGGAACTTTTTGCAATTAAGGAAACTTATGTTTGTGCTTGAGGAAGCACACCTACTTGGTTCATTGTTTCATTTGTCATTTGTTGTTTCTTTTTTTTTTTTTAATATTTATTTTGTAGATTTCTTGCACTTTTCTTTTTCTTTTTAAAATGTTAACATACTGTCATTTGCTGTATTAATTTCTTAGTTTTGTTTCTGCTCGGACTCTTTTATGTACCAATTACTTGTCTGTGAACACGGCTCTGGAATATGTATGTGTTAACTTTATTACTTCTTCCTAAAATGTAATTTATTTTCTATTTGTGCCTCTAATCTAAATAAAATAATAAACAGCAATTTGTCGTTGTTTTCGGTGATTGAGTGAGAAATGCCAGAGTCAATTTCTTTATCCCCATATATGATGTCCATATATCCTGGTGTAGCATGTGTATATAGGCGACATGGACACGTTCCATCGAGTGGACTATCAATCTGTCAGTTACTCTTTAACATAAAAGAAAGACAATGAAAACATCGCGAGGAATAATAGTGCGAGGTTAGCGTGTAGTAATGTCTCCTCACATAAGAAGGCCTTTGCCCATAAGGTGCATACCCTATTATGTAGGCTGAAATAAGTTTATTTAGATAAAGTACTTTTGGTATTTCTCGTATCAAGGAGACTGGAGAGTATAGAATTTCATGGACGTATAAAGTAGTTAAGGGGTGGAAAGAGGTTTCACTCCCCCGTCGATTAACTGGAAAAGTGTAACGAATAATGGAAACAAGTTTTTTTTAAGGTTTCTCTAGACTTTCGCCTGGTACTTCATAAATATACAATTTTATTGTGCTAACTCACTCACATGGGAACTCTAAAAAAAGATGTCTCGATTTGCTCATATTAAAATATTTTTAATCGAGATTAATAAAAATTAACGAAAAATGTATATCACCTATAATTTTGTCTTGGCGACTTGGCTACTTTATTAGTGGCACATTGCGTTTCTTAGTAATTTGGGCAACCAGTCTAGCGGCAGTAACCACCCCCTTAAAAATTTCACGTTTGTCTTCTGTAAGGAGGTTACTGTCGCCAGACTGCCGCCGCCGGGGCTGCCCAAAATAACTGCGAAACGCAGTGTGCCCTGCCACTACTTTCCAGTTCCAGACCAGAGCCAACTTTGAAAAGTTAATTGACCCTGACGGGAATCGAACCCGAGAAACCCTAGAACAACCCTAAAACAGCTTAGAACAGGCACCAATGGGCTCGCAGTTTGTTTTGGCAGGGCACATTGGATTTTGCATTGCAATTGTGAATTATGATAACAAACAGCTACTATCAAAAGGTGGAATGGAATGACGTTTCAATTCAAAGTATTCACAAATATTTAAAAGTAAATTTTTCGGCATAAAACAAAATAATAAATCAGCAAATTTTTATTGTTATTATTTTTTTTGTTTTATTGCGTCAAATGAAAGAGGAAATGAGAAACGGTCAGTAGGCGGCCATGTCGACATGACAGCGCGCTAAAATACGCAGATGTTTATTTCGTTATTGAAGCATTTACGACCAGCGGATTCATTGTACACGAAAATAATGAACCAGACGAAAAGATGGACTAACATCTGTGAAATAGATGACAGTGAGAATGTACCACGGCAAACGCTAGTTTCAATACCAGAACGAGTACTTTATGAAATCTTGTCAATGCCGGCAGTGTACGTGTGCGAGGAAATCCGAGTTTGTGAGAAAACTAGCAACTTGTTTAGTTTAATTTTTTATTTAAATATATTTGAAAACTGAACTAACAAATTATTTATCATATCCTCAATATAAAAGAACTAGCTTTTGCTGGCGACTTCGTCCACGCCTCCTTTTCTTCCCTCGGGAACAATACTTTTTTTCTGAAAGGTACCCTATATCCTTTCTGCAACCCTGACGACGCGTATGCAAACTTTCAATATATTAAAAAAATATATCAAATTTCTTAATCTCTTATTATCTTATGAATAATTTTAAATAGTTCTAAATCATATTTTGCACCAACTACAAGCTGTAAAATATAAACTGACAGCGATTTGAACAACGCAGCGGCAAGTTTGGCGAACATTTCAATCCATGCATTGTCTGAAATTTGTAGTGGGTATTGACCAATATCGACAAGTCAGTATTATAGAAAATGTACTCAAAAATTAGCCTAATTTAGTAATAAAATGTTGATTAAACGTTGTTTATTCACTCTTGAAACACAGACCATAAACGCGCTCTGACCCAGAATCGCTATTTCCGACTGACTCCACTCAGGTGATGAAATCATTACAAACTAACGTTTCGACCATTCTATACTTTCCTTCATAAATTGTTCATATTGGTAATAATAAACATTAATGCTGAATTAAGTATTTTAAAATAGTAGTTGTGCATATGAATTTATTTAGCATATCTCGCAAACGGCTCAATTTCGATCTAGATAAAGTTTTACTTTTTAAATCTACCTACGAGTATTAATTATTGTGTTAACTGATGCGACCTTAAAGGCCACCGAGATCAACTCAGCCGCCCAGGTACTTTATTTACATATAGCATCGCAACATATTTTTATTTTATTTTTTATTAAGACTGACGATGGATATGAGTTGTGGGTTTCCGGGATGATGGCCCAGGTCTGTTGGAAATTCTTCCAAACGTTTCGTCAACAACTGCGGTTGACATCCTCAGTGGTGTAGTCCGTGTTAGAAGAAAAAGTGCATCACATCACTGCACTTCACTTCTGCACTTTTCGACTTCTCGAGCGAGATTGACTCAGTCAGGAAAGAATTTCCAACAGACCTGGGCCATCATCCCGGAAACCCACAACTCATATGGATACCGGCCGAGAAAACCTACATTCTACTACTGACGATGGAGCTAGCGAGCTCACCCAGAATTCAGAGAATAATTGGGTGTAAGAGCTCGGAAACACAGACGCCGCGCCGGTAGGGAGTTCCAATCCTCAGCAGTGCACATTATAAAAGATGTTTTAAAGCGCTTGGTCCGAATTAGAGGGATTTCGACAAGGTGAGGATGGTATTGTTATTGTTATTTCATACATTCATCACACAGAAAGAAAGAAAAAGTTCTAACTAATACTTAAATGATAAAAACGAACCGATAGACGCGTAAAGTTATATACAAACGGAGAGTGCGGAGAGAAAAGCTGTCATTGATGAAGCTCGATTCGGAAAAAATTCCATAAGCTCCGTCGCTCAATCAAAGTCCGCGATATCTGTTAACTTATCAGCGGCACATAAGTGGTGGCGTTTTAGTGGAGCAACGGCAAGTAGCAGAGCGATAATTGACCACCTGCCACCTGCCACCTGCTATTAGATAATTTTCCAGTCACAATGTTGCTGGGGGCGCGTGGGTAGCGGTTAGGTTAGGTTAGGCGAACCTAGATAAAAAATCTGGCTATCACAATCTATACCTATAGTTAGTCCTGGCTGACGACTATCAATGCACAGCCAAAACTACTAAGTCTAGAAAGCACAAATTTGGAACATAACCTTATTTTTTTTCGCTAGTTAGATATAAAGTCCCACCCCCTTTCTTCTGTTACTCTGTATGTATGCGCTAATCCCGGAAATTTGTGAGCTGAGTTTGTCCCGATTTGCATCGATGGAAAGAGGGATTTCTGAGGATTGTTTAATTGTATTTGATTCATAAAAATTTAAAATAAGTCATTAAAAATATAGATTTGTATTTTTTTTTTTTTTGTTAAGGTGGTCTTGATGGTAGGTGGCTACCGTCGCCTATAACACAAGCAACGCCACAGTCCTGCAAGTGCGCTGCCGACCATAGTGAGATTGAGTATAAGGTGTTAGCATAACTGGCATCCCTTACTCACTCACCGAAACACAACAGCACACATTTCACAATGGTCTTCTGAAGAGGGTTTCAGCCGCGAGACGGGCTGCCCTGCTACTATTTTCCAGATCCAGACCAGTTCATTTCCAAAGTTGACCCTGCCGGGAATCGAACCCGGGAAACCTAGAACAGAGCGTTAAGGCAAGCATTCTAATCACTCATCCAATTTCTCAGTAATTTGGGCAGCCCGTCTGGCAGCAGTAACCATTCCCATGCAGTAAGACCATCGTGAAATAACAGCACGTGTGCTGTTGTTTTCGGTAAGTAAGTGAGGAAAGGATGTCACCCTTCCTAATCCCTTATCCTTCCTAATCCTAATCCCTTATCCTTATCCTTAATTCTGTTGTGGTCGGCAGCGTACTTGTAGCACCTTTGGCGTTGCTTGCATCATAAAAATATGGACTTGAAATGGCCACCAATTTCTCTATCTCCTTCTAATCCCTTATCCTCTATTTTACTAGTCCACGGATCACTAGCAGCAACTATTGTATTGATAGGTGATGGTAGCCACACACTAACAAGCACAGACAGACAGTCGACCAGCTTCTCGATCTTTACATAAAAGAATCCACATATTATTATGTAAACTTATTTAATGACTAATAATATACTTCTCAAAATAAAGTCAAGTTAATTATTTTTAACTTTCGAAATATGAAACGCAATTATCTAAAATGGATGAATTTTCCGATATGTTATGACCGTTATCGGAATAAAACCTAATTGATCGAGGAAAGTCCCTATAGCCATTCATTTGCGAACTTCGTTGACCGCTCCCATCGAGACCGCACTGTATAAACATTGTACAGTACACACGTGCTCCGACCGAACGCCAGGTAAGTTTCCATTTCCAGTCCGCGCGCGCGTCAAACTACAATTTGATTGACGCAAATTAAATCCAATCACTTATCTATAAGAACCTAGAAGCTTAGGTTTTCGCCACCTCTAGCCAAGCCAGATCGTCGTTAAAAGCGTTGCGGTGAGGGCTAGTCTAATAAATTAGACTCGAATTGTTTTACAAGTCAAAATATGTAATTTAAATTCAGCACCATTAAAATATATTTAAGAATTCTTTTTTTTTTTAAATGTAAAGGACATCAAACAGGCTGACGTTCCAATTGATGGTAGGTGGTTACCGTCGCCTATAACATAAGCAAAGCCAATGTGCTCTAAATGTGCTGTCGACCATAGCAGGATTAAAGATAAAGGATAAAATAATGCACTGGAAACAACTTTTCCTAATAATTTTATATTTATACATATAATAAAATCGTAAACGAGCCGTGTCTGTACATTTTTTTCAAAAAAAAAAAAAAAAAAAACAATTTGTACACGTTGTACTTATGTTACCGAGGTCGAAAAAATAGGTTTTAGGATTTTTGTCTGTGGGTTTGCGCACGCTAATCTCAGAAACGGTTTAACCGATTTGAATGCGGTTTTCACTGATGTATTGTATCAAGCTACCCGTAACATTTAGTGTTTGTTTCATTCCAATGGATTTACAAACAAAACATTTGCGCGCTATACCGAATACCACGCGTACGAAGTCGCGGGCTAAGCTAGTTTACAATAAAACTCCTAATGCACTAATTTTAATATTTATTATTATTTTTGTCCTGATTGACTATCAAAACACAGCCAAAATATAGCAACTCTGCGAAGCCGGATTGTATAATGTTTTTTGCGGCCTTTGCGAATTCACTCAGAGCACAGTCGAAGGTGCAATTATTATTATTTTATTTTGTTTAAACGGACAATTATTGTATTTGTATCGTAAAATATTTGAAAACGAAACGAATGTGATAAAATCGTATTAATAAGATAATAAATATGTAAAGAGTAGTGCACAACGAGTGTAAACCAAAATTTTACACGCGCAAAAGTGGCAGGTATTACTCGGCGCAAATGTACATCTTAATGAAGTGCGGCTCAAGTTATAAGAAACAAGAAAAAATTCAAGCCCAACTGCTATTTGTTATTTTCAAGAAAAAAAAAATAATTTCAAAACTTGATAGTAATTAATGTGTCAATATATTGATCTCAAAGGGTTTGTGTGGAAAGCTAAACGTTCTAGACTGAGTTCTAGAGTGTGAACTAGCAGCGTAGATCGCACATCAATTTATAACAAATGAGATTTCCATAGTTACTGTTGTATTCTAGCGTCTTTCTGGATTATCATTATGAGAGTCTGGCAACTGAGTGCCTTTGGGTTTGGGAGAGGAGGGGGTAAACTAGTAAAAATTCAACAGAATTACGTAAACTATAAAAGTATTATTATTTATTTTCTATGAATTAGTAAAATAAACAATTGAAAAAAAAATATTAATGATTTTTATAAAATTTTGTCATAATTGAACTGTTTTAATTGAGATGACGCAGTTGTCCATAACTATATTCTATTATTTTTTTTTGTGTTTTCCCGCTAGCGTTTATGAATTACACCAAGACGGCCGCCGCCGGGCCAGATTCCGGGCGAGCGGCCAAAACGTTCCGAATCGCGGCAACTGGTTGGTAATGCAGTTCTCGGCAATTTATAAAACTTAACCACGACGGACATCGGAATAAAAATAAACGAGTTTTTTAAGAAAATACCTTTTTAAAATATACCATAAATATATTTTTAAAATATAAAAGACAGGGCGCAATTTTGTGGAGATTTTTTAGTGTCCGTCTTATATAAATAAGAAAATTGGAAAATCCTTTTCCCGTAGTTAATTAGACCTGTCGCCGCCACTCAATCAAAGAAGCTAATTAAATTTCTCAACTTTGGTTAACTTCATTTTACTAAAAATATATTCGTATTTGACGTCTTTCAAGATATTAATGGACAATTAGCACGAACAAAAGTTTTTAATTTTATTTTATTAATTACTAAACAACAATCTAATTTATGGTATAAAAACGGTCCTAGTTAGTCATACTCGTAGATATCGGAAATTACAGTCAAAACACTAATCACAGTCAAACAATTCAACTGTGTTTAGAAGCACAAAGTTAAAAATTAGGTACTTAAAAGAAATGATATATTTATTCAATTATTTTAGTAAAAGATTGATCAAAGCTTATGCACAAGTGCTAGTATATAGATAATAAATTTCAGTTTTTATAAAAAAAAGGTGTCTTATAACGTCAACCCTTTGCGCTGTTTAATATCTATATCTATACTATAGATGAAATATGATATGATATCAAGGTTAAAAAAATAGTTTTTAGAATTTTTGTCTGTTTGTGCGTTTGTGCACGCTAATCTCTGAAATTTGAATGCTATGAAAAAATGAACGTTAAAAATAATTTAGCTGCAAACAGCTTTTGTTATACATTATTTAAATCGTCATTAAAAATAGTTTTCCTGATACAGGGTAATTTTTTGTTAGTACATTTTTTTACAGTAGATTCTAAATTTAGAATTATTTTTTTTAATGTTAAGGTCGGCAGACAGGCTAACGGTCCACTTGATGGTAGGTGGCTACCGTCGCCTATAACACGAGCAACGCCAAAGCTGCTGCAAGTGCGCTGCCGACTGCAGTAGAATTAAGGATAAGGGATTTGGTGTCACCGAAACACAACAGCACACGTGCTGTTATTTCACGGTGGTCTTTTGTAAGAGGCTGGTTAATTGGTAACATTTAAAAGATATTGAAAAAATTGCCATTACTCATAAACCATGGTGCTTACTGTTATAAAAGCTTTTTTGTAGTGATGATACATGACCTAGAAGTCGATGCCTAGAAGCAACTGTACACGATTATTATTATTTTAAAATATAAGTACTAATTTTCTTTTAATTGCCTATCTACTACAAATTTTGGTATTTTCTTTAAAAAAAACACCAAAATATTCATAACTTTTAAGGGGATCGAGTTAGGGTCCTACCTGAGAGATTTTTATTTAAAATAACCGCTTCTACCTCCCCGTTTCGTTTGATCTACGATTTTTGAGCCACTCTGTATAATTTATTGAATCAATTTTGGGCCTTATACCATGTTGAACTTAGGAATCACATGGCAAGCAAGACTATATTAAGGAGCCTAGCTTTGTCTAGCCAGTATATTAAGGCGACGGTAGCCACCTACCCCCAAATAGACTGACAGCCTGATGCCCTAATACATATTTTTTGAGATTATAAAACTATAGTTTAAAAGGAAAAACATGACATGTTATATGTAAAAAAGTATGGCACGGAAGTATAGATAGTCTAACGTTTAGAATTTGCGCCGATGTTTTCATAGTTCGCAAACTGTCTCATAGTCAACAGGCATTGTGTTCGGCTTACAATGAGTACAGAATTGCGGCAGCCTGTACACTTGGGCCCGACAGTATATCGTCGATTTATGTTGCCTCTTTGTCGACTGTTTTGAAAGAAAAATACTTTTTATAGCCGTGAACGTACATTTTTTTAATTTTATTTAATGGAAATACCAACAGCACAGCAGAATCGACTAAGTAACACAAACAAATTATACAAACACATTTACATTTGCTTGCCAATTACAGGTACCCACAGCTACATATTACATATTATCTCTGTTAAAAATTTTATTAAAGAAAAATACATACATTCAATAATCAACTATTACAATTACCAATTACACAAAATATAAGGACGAGAAGTAACATTTTGTTAGGAACGCTCACTCTTTCACACGATTATACTAAAGCATGTTTTATGCAACAACATGGACAACTAGCAGTCTAAACCTAACTATGATTATATTGTTTTGAACCCATGAGCTAAAAATGACCGAATCAAACCATGGCACACAAGAGTAATGCTCGCAAGCCGCTCACTAATTTAGATAAATTTCCTATTTTAAACTCCCACTCAGATAGCTTCGCTAACTATGATTCAACAAGTAAACGAATATATTATATTTAAAAAATGTGTCAGAGCGAAAATCAGAGTCAATATTATCCAGATAGAGTCAAGAGTTAATTTTGCTATACCTAGTGTCAGGAAATTATTATTATTATTAGCTATCGAGAACAAAATTACGTATGCGGGCATCCAACAATAGGGGATCGGACAGTAATGAGATTAAAATCTAAAATGTACTTAGAAAGAAAATATATAATTTTTTACAATTATTTATCGAATAATAATTTAATATAATTCATTTAAATATTTTTAAATGAAGAAATAAAATTTTATTATTTACAATATTTTTAATCTATACTGAAACACCAATCACAGTGCGTGACGTCATTTGTGGGCAATCATTGTCTTATGCCAATGCAGCTGTTTTGTTATGATATGACCACTAATGACGTTACGCGCTCTCAGATGAACTATCGTGGCGTTTTGGCGGCATTTTCAAACAAACAATATTAAAACATGATTTTGAGTACCTCAAAGGCTATAAATAAATAAAATAGTATTTTTTATGGGATTAATTTAAAACACTTTCTGAAAATTTGTCCGATCCCCTATTACGTGTGCACAAAATAGGGAGCAATAAAATCTCATGAAATCTCATTTAAACTGAAGAGGCATAATTGAAAAGCTCAGGTCAACTCTTAAAGAATATGAAAGGAGCTGCTATGCGTCGTGGATGAAAGGCTGGGATGGGTTGCACATGGGATGCCATAGTAACATGTAGTAGGTACTTAATTATACATTTTTAATTTTAGTATTATTCCATATACGTATTTGTATCATTCGTCACTTTTTAAAGTAATGTTGTCAATATCGTACGCGTGGTGTTCGGTATAGCGCCTAACTTTTTTTGTTTGTAAACCGATTGGAATGAAACAAACACTAAATATTACGGGAAGCTTGTTACAATACATCAGTGAAAACCGCATTAAAATCGGTTAAGCCGTTTCAGAGATTAGCGTGCACAAACGTACAGACAAAAATTCTAATAACTATTTTTTGGACCTCCGTAACATACGAGTAAGTACAACGCGTACAAACAGATTTTTTTGAAAAAATCTTATAAAATGTACAGACACGGCTCGTTTACGATTTTATTATTTGTATAGATTGTTTCAATGATTAAATATGCATGGCGTAAAACCATGGATCAGTGCTGGCCTAGGCCAGTAATATAAAAAAGGCTGGGCAGGTCCCTTTTTGTAACTTTCATTCTTTGTTATTGTTTTATGGTATGTTTTTAAAATTGCAAGTAAAAATTCAATGATCGATTGATGAGTATTCAATAAATTAGCAAAAACATGAATGATATTTGTGTGAATGTCCGTTTTTACTGTGAATTTTATTAAATTTAAATAAATCCGTTATACTTCCTCAATGTTGCATAATTTTCCTACTTTATATAGCGTGAATCTAGCGTGAAGAGGAAAGTCCCCATCCATATCTGACTGATAATCGAACCTATGCCTGCCCAATTGGAAGCCAAGCATTAGACGCACTGGGCTATTACTGTTAAAGTACGAGTATATTAGTTAATATTAAACCGAAAATTAACCGACCAATCGTGAAATCAAGAATTGGTAAATGTTCTTGTTCGGTCAAAGTAACCGTTATAGTAAGAGTAAAAATTTCAAAAATTGTATTTTCCTAGTAATTTAGGCTTAATTTTTTGTGTTTTTTAATTTTCATTTTACTAAGTTAGCGTCAGATCTCAGAAATTCCGTGAAAAGGGTACTCTAGCTACACTTGGTACGAATTTCACTTCTGAAGAAATACTGTGTTCGATTATCAAAAGATTTAATGAATAACAATTTTTTTTTTCATTAAAAATTCAACAATAAAAAAAATTACTTATTAAAAAAAAACCGACGCAGTACGATCTGCGTTACGCGACGACCACTGAAACACTGAAACGCCTCGCCTTCCATCCACTATTAAACCATCCATAATAACGACATCCCCATTTCCACACACCTCCATATGAGCCGCAGGTCAACTTATGTTTGCTCATAACGTCACAAAGGAAATTGAATTCTAAAGACCCGAGAAAACGCTCAGATTCCGATCCGCAGTATCCCTGCAGGTTTTCAGTTGACTTTATTCCAAGAGGCACACAGTTCAAATTAGTTTGAAAAGTGTAATCCTATTCAGTTGAAATAGCACTTCACCTTTGTAGACGAAAATAGACTTTGTGATTAATATATTTAAAGTGTATTTCAAAGCGGTCCTTGTTTAGAAGATGCATCGTTTTGGTGTCTGGTTTGATTGAGGATTCCGGATAAGTTTGGGGATATAGTTTCTGTTAGTTACGAAGTATCTATGTCTGTTTTAAAATGATAAAATAAAATATAAAATGGGGAATCGTAGCCCAAATTAAAATTCTAAATGAATTATGCAATTCGGGATAACATTGATTCATTCTTTAGTCGCTTACATTCAAAAGACCTGCAAAGGGTTCACACTCATATATTTTTGTCGGGCACTGAATATGTATTTCATTTTTATTTAGAAAAATAATTTGTAGGGAAAACGTGACACACAATTATAAGAAAAAAAACTGTTTATCAGAACAATACTGAATACTGAAATACTGTTTAAATTCTGAACTTGACAGGATCACTAAATTTTCATCAAAATCGATTGAGCTATTTTGAAACATACACACATACATATGTACATCGTTTTTTTTATATATAATAATATAATTATAATTATATAAATTAAATTTGGCAAATGTTGGGTAAATTACGTCGAAGCGTAACATAGCCATGAAGAAACCTTAAAAGTACGCTAGTGCTGATTAAACTTCTTAGAGTACGTACGTTACATGTAACAGTCATGTTAGTTTTTGTAATAGGCACTTATTTTCACTTAATTGCTATAAAAATAAGTAAATTGTTTTTTTGTGAAAACCTTTGATTTTCAATCACTGCCAAGGCAAATATTTACAGTGACAGCTTCATAACATACTAGCCGAGCCCGCAACTTCGTACGCGTGGTATTCGGTATAGCGCCTAACTTTTTTGTTTGTAAACCGACTGGAATGAAACAAACGCTAAATGTTACGGGAAGCTTGCTGCAATACCTACATGAGTGAAAACCTCATTCAAATCGGTTGAGCCGTTTCTGAGATTAGCGTGCACAAACGCACAGACAGACAGCCAAAAATTCTAAAACCTCTTTATTGACCTCGGTAACGTAAGAACAACTTGTACAAGTTGTTTTTTCTTGAAAAAAATATTTAATGTGCAGACACGGCTCATTTACGATTTTATATTTCGCGTATCTCTTGTATGCTATTTTGTACCAGTAGGTATTTAGATATGTAGGTATCTATATAGTCATAGGTAGGATTTAGTTGATATTACTATTTATTAAAGCGCAATCTCGTAAATTTTTGTGACATGTTGTGATAATCAACTGTTACCTCAAACATTTGTGAGATGGCGCTATATGAATATGAGTATGTTCAACTCACGTCAAATAGTAACAATGCAATTTTCGTTGCGATGCTATTATTGTGACAATCTAGAGTCTACGTCGGCGTAAAAAAAATTACGCTTGTGTACTTGTACGAATAAAATATGTAAACAAATTTCAGAGAATAACTTATACTTAGTTTGCTTGTGCCGAAAAACAGCGGCACAAACGTCATCAAATGCTTCGCCAATATTAAATTTGGTCCCTTTAAAGTAAACACTAAGCATATTTTTGGCTACTCACTGGTTGTTGTGCGCCGTGAGTCTGTTGGGGTCGGATGCGTTCCGATGCTTGCCCCGTCGAGGCGCGTCTCTCTCGCGACAGCTCTCCGCGCGGTTCACGCCGCGACCGACAGATGTCGCCGCACGACTGCAACCATAAGTTTACAAATGGTCGTAATACCAATTAATAACTTTGAGAAAAAGTTTGACCTAAACTTATTGGTCTTTTGAACAATTGAAAATTTAATAGTTTATTTATTATTTTGATAACAGAGTAAATTTACATAAAAAAATGTGCTCATAAGCAGTTGTTCACTAAGGTCAAAATGTTTTGGTTTGACAACGACGACATATCTTAATGTTAACGTATTGTATTGGTTCGTCGTTCTTGTTTAACAATATATTTTTACCCATGTTTGTAATGAATTTATGTTGTCATTAAAATAAATGTTAAAGCGAAATCTTTAAAAGATAACATCCGATGTAAGAATCCGTTTGTGAATTATGTAAAAATATTATTTACAAATTTTAAAATAATATTTGATTATTCCAAATTTTATTGTTAATTATGTGCATCACATCAAAACATTAAATATGAAAACATACCTTGTTTTATACCTTGTTATAAATATTGTCACGAAAGAATTAAAGAAAAAAAATGTTCATATTTCGCAATTTGATAATTTCATAATACATTTAAAGAGTAAAAAACAGAGAACCAATAATACATAATACAAAAACTCTAATTGCAAATATAAAAATGTAATTTAAAAAAAATTATAGCAAGTTCTGCTTTAGCGCCATCTAACGTTGAGTAGCGATTACACAACGACAGAGATTCTATGGCCACACAGTCGAATTCACTCCAAGCCTTGTGTAAGAATTGTGTTAGAAGAGTAAGAGAAATTATATAACGACTAGCTATTGCACGCGACTTCGCCCGCGTCTCTTTAAAAAATATTACACGCTGATAATGTAGAAAGAATTTTTAAAATCGGTCAAGTAATTTTTGAGTTTATTCATTACAAACATACAAAAATACGTACATGCAAATCTATTCTCTTTATAATATTAATATAGAGAAATAATTTAAAAAAAATTATGAAAAATTAAAACACTAACAAAATTCAACAAAATTTCTAGTGTTGAAGAAGACACAGTAAAAGATATTCAAACTGAAAACATACTTATTTCGAAATAAATTATATAGTCTATGTTACTCAAATACAATATGGTATCCACTGATGAAAGAATTACTTCTTAGGCAAATAAAGACACATTGTCTACCTACACTAATATTATGAAGAAGAAAGATTTGATTTATTATAATGTTTGTAATGTATAAAAGTGCACATTATAATAATATTTAGGCATTTAATTTTCACACCGCGCCACAATATACCTACCCAAATTTAGATGTCAAGATAGATTCTCACCTGCTATCCTTGTCAGGTAAGTCCTTGTTGTTAAGGTCGTTCGTGTTGACGTCAGCTTCGGGAGGGTGCTGCTCATCAGCGGAGCCCTCTCTCCTCGACTCTCCTGCCGAAACACAAACGTCCACATTACTCAAGTCTTCACTGAGTTTTATTTGCAAAACACCAATAAAAGAAACAAAAGAGCTCGCATGATTACACTACACTCTTATACGTCTTAATGTATTTTTATACATATATAGCTGGTGTGCCCGCGACTTCATCCGCGTTGAAAAAAAAATAACACTACTGATGTCGCCATCTATTATATTACAATAAAATTAGGTGAAGCGGCAACATCTATCGGATTTGGGTAGAGCTGTTTGGTGACACACCTGTGCATAGTAGGTATGCAAACCCTCGGGACAGTGCTGCAAACTCTCCTGATTTATCAGGAGATTACATGATTTTTAGCATTATCTCCTGGTCTACTGGTTTATTTCCGTTATTTGGAATAATCTCCTGATTTTCAGAAACTTACAAGAACATATACAGTGTAATACAATCTGTGGTATAGTTGTTAGAAAATAATCATGCTCTGTGGTTAAATATAATTTTTTAACGCATGTTGTTTGATATGAGGTTTTGTGCTGTGGTCATAGATAGAGTAAAGTAAAATGCTTTCAAAGATATAAATCATTAAGTTCTGTTGTCAAGTAAATCATTCATTACAGTACATAGCTTTAAGTACTTACTAATTTTTATTGTCTATTTTTTTCTATGTGTCCCACACTGTAAATAAAGAAATGCTTTCAAAATTTAATACAAATATGTACGACGATGATGAATAAATAAGGACTAATATTTAAGTTATATGATACATGTAATATACTAAATAAATACTAAATACACTTAATTATGAATGCATGATGCACATTTGATAAGAGTTTGTCTTTATTAACCCGCATGATTGCCTGTAAACTAGGTAATTTTATTTCTCCTACTTTTTTTTGTCATCTCCTGATTTTTGCTACCATGATCTCCTTTTTTTTTGCAGGTAGGAGTTTGCAGCACTGCCTCGGGAACCTAAAGATAAAACCTAAACGAATTATGCACCTATAAATTCCTTAGGAATCATTCTGTTGATAGATGAACCGCGTGAAAATCCGTTCAGTAGTTTTTGAGATTATCGCGAAAATACATACAGACAGACTACAATATGGTAAAGGTACCTACATAATATCTGCAAGCGAATTTTCACATTATTATTATTATTATTAGTGAGACATTTGGTAGCAACACCTTGAAAACAGCATGAGTGTTGTTGCGTTTCGGTGAGGGATGCCGAAGACCGTCAGCCTGTCTGCCGAACTTTACATTTTGAAAAAAAAAATTCTATCTATAGATATAATAAAATCGTAAGCGAGCCGTGTCTGTACATTAAATATAAAAAAGACGATTTTTACACGTTGTACTTATGTTACCGAGGTCAAAAAAAAATTTTTTGTCTGTCTGCACGCCTGCACGCCAATCTCAGAAACGGCTTAACTGATTTGAATGCGGTTTTCAGTTGTGTATTGTAGCAAGCTTCCCGTAACATTTAGCGTTTGTTTCATTCCAATCGGTTCACAAACAAAAAAGTTACGCGCTATACCGAATACCGCGCGTACGAAGTTGCGGGCTCAGCTAGTTACACAATAAAATTGAATTCAATGCGTGATATCTTAAATAAATTCAGAGGTTCAAGGTTAAAATGTGGGAAAACTATTAGCAATGGAACGATAAACTGAACAAACGAGGAAACAGGCTCATCCTGCCGATTGTGAAACAGTGGACATCATTCGCAAAAACGATTATATAACACTGAAAAACTCTGCAAAATTAGACCTAACGATACCTATCAAAATCACATACAACTTACCTATAGTATCTATGATAAATTAACAAAACTCCTTTTATGGAAACGAATGATAGATAAGCAACCTGCAACCTATAGAAAATCAATTTTTCAAAAGTGGGACAGTTACTGCTAGAACGCAGTTGCCCTGCCCCATGTTTAAGACGAAGCTATCATTTATAAATAAATACTACTCATACGGGCATATGTATATGTACAACCAATTGACACATTTAGAAAACGAAGAACTGACGAAATCAACTTCTGTCAACAATACTGCCGTATACACATGTAGTCTAAACTAAATTATATCCGTAGCTTATCCATACTAATATTATACTGAAAGTACTTTTCTGTCTGTCCGTCTCTCTGTTACCTTTTCACGCCTAAACCGCTGAATCGATCATCATAAAATTTTGCATACACGTTGTCAGGGATGCAGGAGAGGACATAGTGTACCTTTCATCCCTAAAAAAAGTACAGTTCCCGAGGGATCATCTAATGCCCGGCAAAGCTATACTTAATTGCAATAAAGATGTTAGCTATACATTGGTCATATATTTAATCAGGCGTTATTTTTTATTTTTCAACTGACATATAACACAGCGCCATCTAGCCCCAACTAAGCGAAGCTTGTGCTAGCCGTCTCTAGCACAGTAAAAGTAATCTAAAATATTTAAGGGGCAGACAAACGCTAAATACTAAAAATATCCATTGTTTAATGAAGATGTTACAATAAATAGACAAGACAATTGATTTGAAAAAAAATATATATTATACTTAAACATGTGAAGAACCAATTGTATTAATTAGAATTTTCGTTAAAGTAATAGAAACTCCACAAAAAAAGTTAGAACACAAGAAGAATTTGACCTTTATTGAAAATTCTCTCGAAAACGGCTTATTGCACGCATATGAATCCTGTACCTATTAATAAGTTAATATCAGATTAAAAAATTGTATTAATAAAAAAAAAATTGTGTAATGTTCTAATGGTAAAAACAAAAAAACACCATTTCTAGGCCCGTTGAATTGTCTCCGCCGCCAGCGAGTTCTATAGTAAATGTCATTTGCCTCAGTGAATCCCTTAAGTTTGAAAACTGGTATAAATACTGTATACGACTGGGATTATTACAAATGTGTAGCAAGCTGAGATGAGCAGGACAATGACAACAATTCGTAAGAATTGAAACGCTCATCGTTCACGGTTTAACACAAAATAAGTATAGAAATAGCGATGATCTCAACGCAAGCGGTTGCATTGCGTCAACTAAGTATAACTAGTTATATTGCGTAAATAACAAAACCAATTATAATAACATTGACTATATTTGTAAATAAATTAAATAAGAGGAAGAATCGATTGATTAATCCAAAAAGTTGTCCACGAGTAAGTCCCGATATGTTTTTAACTGGATGAGGGGAGACTTTATAGGTTCTGTTTTTACGTAAAGGTTAAGGCAGACTGATGACGGTCCACTTGCCTTCACGTGCTAATAAAATAAAGGATAGACGACAGGAGGATGGGATGAATGACAGGATGATTTCTATCTTTCCTTACTCACGCACTTTTTTTTTATGTTAAGATCGGCAGACAGGCTGACGGTCCACTTGATGGTAGGTGGCTACCGTCGCCTATAACACAAGCAACGCCAAAGCTTGCTACAAGTGCGCTGCCGACTACAGTAGGATTAAGGATAAGGGATTAGGAGGGGATAGGGAAATGGGCTCTGGCATCCCTTACTCACTCACCGAAACACAACACAGCACACGTGCTGTTATTTCACGGTGGTCTTCTGTAAGGGGGTGGTTACTGCCGCCAGACGGGCTGCCCAAATAAATGACTGCGAAATGCAGTGTGCCCTGCCACTACTTTCCAGATCCAGACCGGTATACTGGACTTAAATTGGTATACACTGCTATTTCTCGAAGATCTTTCGTAGTGGTTGACTGAGGGACGAAGTATGTCCTGCTACTATTAAACTAAAAAAATGTATAAACAAGCTAAGAATTACTAAATAAACCTATAAGAAATTGATTATAATTTTCAAAAGAGCATTTTTTTAAATTGTATTATATCTAAGTATATAAATAGAAATGGACTGGATCAAGTCCGGGAAAGATCCTTTCAAAAAAAAAATCTTGCGATTTTATATCCGTGCGAAGACGGGGGCAATCACTAGTGACGACCATCGATGGTGACGACATAAAAGTGACACACTTGACATAAATGTGACAGACAGTGACATAATATGAAACAGAAAGTGGATGTTCTACGAGCAGCAAACTTAAACTCGAACAGCGCACGCGCCGCTCTTGTCATGCGCGATCAATAATGGCATGGCATTGCAGTTCAGCGACCCCAAGGGCCTAGCGGGGTGCTATTAGCCGTAAGCCTCACTTAGCACTTAGCTTGACACGCCAAAGTTCCCATAGTTGTTTGCTGAGCGACATTTACAAAACGTTATAATCACGTTAAGCATTTCTAAAGCAACCATAAATGAAACGCATGGTAATCAAAGGAATGATGAACTGTGATTTGATTTAATTTAACTATATTATATAAATATATATTACATAATACACAACCAACCATTTAATATAAAGAGATATAAAAAAATTACAACTATAATTTGCACTTGTACAAGTTTTGGCGCATAGGTTTTTTTTACGTTTTTTAATTTCACATTGTTGTAAAAAATACATTATAAATTTTCATGGATTTTCAAGTGTCTAGTTTATTTTCTTAATAAAATAAGTCTTTTTCTCCTATTCGCCTGTTTACACAATTTTTTTGTAATGATTTTTTACGTTTTATTTTTCAAAAATTGGATATCTACCCGTCTGAATAGAAGAGCACACTGACTAGAAATAACAGCACACGTGCTGTCTAGAAATAACAGCATAAAGAAGTGCTAAGGCATAAAGAAGAAGATTTTATTGTTCTTTTCTTGATTATTTTATTGATCTTGCTTAACTTAGCGTATAAGTTAAGCAGCTGCAACCTCTCTTGGTTGCATTGAATTGACTCATTGATTGCATTTAAGCTTTACAGAGGCTCTCGACTAGGAGTGGACAATATTGATATCGATGCATCGAAAACTTATATGTCGCAGGATTATTGTGAAAGTCGTCTTATTATAAACTCAACTAGAGACATTAATTAATTGCGATCAATTTTCATGATTTCAGGGGCTCTTTTTCAATGCCACTGTTTACATTTTTTTGTTTTGCAAATAGCAGTTAACAAGGACGGCAGTGAATTGACCAATCAGGCGCACCGAGCCTTCCCATCGCATTCATTTAATTAAAGTAATTATTGTCACTGAATCCTTCCCGAAGAGATTATAACATCACGGCTTTTATAAAAACTCTGGGGACATATAGATTCGATGCATCGATATGAATCCAATAGTCCGCAAGCCAGCAACAGATTTCCATGACCGAGTTCCTCCTCTCAGCCGATAACTCGTAAAATGCTTGTGAGTTGTATCGTGAGTCTTGTGTCTTTTAAGTGTATGAGAGGGTACCGCTGCTCAACCTATCCACGAAGCAGCAGCTGACGTTCACAAGGCTTCATGATACAACTCTCACAAGCATTTTACGAGTTATCGCTCGAGAGGAAATGACTGACGAAATTCGTACCTGGCTCTTGGTCCAAAATGTAGATATTTAACACACACAAGACCTACGAGTAAGTTCCTTACTCGTAGCACAAGACTGCACAATATGCCAACAGTACCAATACCAATAGTAAAATTATTAATAGATCTTCTTATCAATATATTGTGGTATTGTTATATGAACCTTTACAGTCTGTTTTATTATCACTGCGTCTATTATTAAATTGTAGTCTATTTCTATTTGGCTTATTATATTTCTTTGTAAGAAATATTAAAATATTTCTTCGAATATAATAGGGGATCGGACAAATTTTCAGAAAGGGTTTTAAATTAATCTTCATGGATATTTATTCCAATAAAAAATACTACTTTATTTATTTATATCCTTTTAGGTACTCAAATTCATGTTTTAATATTGTTTGTTTGAAAATGCCGCCAAAACGCCACGATAGTTCATCTGAGAGCGCGTAACGTCATTTGTGGTCATATCATAACAAAACAGCTGCATTGGCATAAGACAATGATTGCCCACAAATGACGTCACGCACTGTGATGGTGTTTCAGTATAGATTAAAAATATTGTAAATAATAAAATTTTATTTCTTCATTTAAAAATATTTAAATGAATTATATTAAATTATTATTCGATAAATAATCGTAAAAAATTATATATTTTCTTTCTAAGTACATTTTAGATTTTAATCTGATTACTGTCCGATCGCCTATTATGTGGATTAAAACCTAAATAATTGTTTATTAATGAAGTTGCATTTTATTTACTACAGAGTTAATTCCTCTTTAATTTGTTGTGACTGACAATAGACAATCGATGTTTTTCTTGAAAAATCGATAGCACAATATTGCATCTCAAACTCCATTGATTTTTTTTTTTTGTGTGCCCACTGCCCATCCCTACTGTTGACCAAATAATCCTCAATTCGTGTTCAAATGGCTCACTCGGTGCACTCAATGGGCCGCGGTCCAATTCAGATCAATGAGTTGTTTCGACTTTTGCCTTTCCTACACTCGACTATAGAAATCACTTATCTAAGAAGAAATCTTTATTTGGCAACTCTACTCAAAGTTAAAAGTTGTTCAACGATAAAAATAATGGCTATCACATAAATTGAGCTTTTGATTTCAGGCAGTAAAAAATTGACAAGCAAATAATGATCATAAATCTATATTATTTTTTCAAAAAAACAATTTGTACACGTTGTGCTTAAGTTTACCGAGGTAAAAAAAAATAGTTTTTAGAATCTTTGTCTGTTTATCTGTGCGTTTGTGCACGCTAATCTCAGAAACGGCTTAACCGATTCGAATGCGGTTTTCACTTATGTATTGTAGCAACCTTCCCGTAACATTTAGTGTTTATTTCATTCGAATCGGTTTACAAACAAAAAAGTTACGCGCTATACCGAATACCACGCGTACGAAGTTGCGGGCTCAGCTAGTAATTGAATATATCTGTAGTAAATCGTGAGTTAGATTTAATCAAATTGTTTCAAGGTGTGTAAAATTAATTTTAGTATGTGAGAATAACTTTATAGCTAACTAGCTGGTACCCTCGACTTCATCTGAGTTGAAATTAAAAAAATATATACTATTGATCGCGCCATCTATCGGATTTGGGTAGAACTGCGTGGTGATACACCTGTAAATAGTATGCTCTCGGGAACCTAAAGATAAAACCTTAACGAATTATACACCTATAGATTCCTCAGGAATCACTCTGTTGATTATCGAGTCCAAGGCCCAAACAGCGGCCAAAAAGTTGGGCATCCTAAATAGAGTGAAGCGATACTTTACATCTGGACAGCTCCTCTCTTTATACAAGGCACAAGTCCGATCCTGCATGGAGTATTGCTGTCACCTTTGGGATGGCTCAGCAAAATACCAACTTGCTGCACTCGACTCGGTGGATCGCAGAGCTAGGAGGCTCATTGGCGATGATACACTAATAAGAACTAAGCTGCAGAGCCTGGCACATAGACGCAAAGTTGCCTGTCTGTGTGTATTCTATAAGATGTACTTCGGAGAGTGTGCTCGAGAGCTGCATGAGATCATACCGCCTTCCCCTTTCTTCTATCGGACATGCAGACGTACGGCTGGTTACCATCCTCACCTTGTCGATATCCCTCTAATTCGGACCAAGCGCTTTAAAACATCTTTTGTGATGCACACTGCTAAGGATTGGAACTCCCTGCCGGCGTCTGTATTTCCGAGCTCATATAACCCAAATCTTTTCAAGGTTCGAGTGAATAGGCATCTTCTGGGTGAGCTCGCTCCATCTTCGGCCTCATCCTTCCTACATGGATAGATGCTGGTCAAGAGCAAACCCATCTATAATAAATAAAAAAAAAAAAAAAAAAAAAAAAAAAAGAATCGCGTGAAAATCCATTCAGTAGTTTTTGAGGTTATCGCGAACAATACATACAGACAGACGCGGCGGGGGGATATAATTAAAAAAATAACTATACCTACCTTTATTATGCTAATTGTATAATCTCGCTGACCAAGTAATCGTTTCATATTAAGGGGGAGACAAACGCTAAATACTAAAAATATCCATTGTTTAATGAAGATGTTACAAGAAATGGACAAGACAATTGCTTTGAAAAAAATATATATTATACTTAAACATGTGAAGAACCAATTGTATTAATTAGAATTTTCGTTAAAGTAATAGAAACTCCACAAAAAAAGTTAGAACACAAGAAGAATTTGACTTTTATTGAAAATTCTCTCGAAAACGGCTTATTGCACGCATATGAATCCTGTACCTATTAATAAGTTAATATCAGATTAAAAAATTGTATTAATAAAAAAAATTTTTTTTGTGTAATGTTCTAATGGTAAAAACAAAAAAACACCATTTCTAGGCCCGTTGAATTGTCTCCGCCGCCAGCGAGTTCTATAGTAAATGTCATTTGCCTCAGTGAATCCCTTAAAATTATTTATTTTTGTTTTTTTTTTTTGCCAAAAATTACATACAAATAATTGTTTTTACTGTGCCGACAAAAAACATGTTACGTCAAAATGACTGTTATGGTGAAAAATAATCGAATGGACTGTACCTAAGCCATAAGATCGTAGTGCACGAGTGAGTGACGTCACAGCAATCACCTCGATTGGGCATCGACCCGCTTCTCCAATTGCATCCTTTGCATTCCTGGCGCGATGCCTTTTATTTCTGTTTCTGCTTGTAAACATACATGTTGAACGGTGAGCCCCGTCTACTCTTACAGCGTTACTAACAACTAAAAAAACATTGTCCTATGACTAGATACTATACACTTTGGCAACATCGATAAATTTGTGTTTTATTTTATTATATTTAAATTAAAATAAATTATAATATATTTTTTTTTAATGTTAAGGTCGGCAGATAGGCTGACGATCCACTTGATGGTAGGTGGCTACCGTCGCCTATAACACAAGCAACGCTACAGGTGCTGCAAGTGCGCTGCCGACTACAGTAGGATTAAGGATAAGGGATTAGGAGGGGATAAGGAAATGGGCTCTGGCATCCCTTACTCACTCACCGAAACACAACAGCACGTATATGCTGTTATTTCACGGTAGTCTTCTGTAAGGGGGTGGTCACTGCCGCCAGGCGGGCTGCCCAAATGACTGCGAAACGCAGTGTGCCCTACCACTACTTTTCAAATCCAGACCAGACTCTATATTCGATAACTCATTGTATTAATGGTTTAATATAACAATTTGTTTATAAATAAATAAATAAAGGTGTATCCATAATTTAATTTAAAAAAAACCTAATTAATAATTTAACAATGTAAATAATTGATCAATGATGATTATGAATTTATTTTATTGAAATTAAAATAAATTCTAATATGACTATTTAAATCGTAGCAAGCTTATTGGCATTACCCACTCCTTTTCATTGTAATGTAACAGTTTGATTATAAATAAATGTGTATCTTATAATTTAATTTTTAAAAAACTGATTGTTAATTTAACAATGTAAATAACTGATCAATGATGATTGTGATGAAGTCTAATTCTATATAAGTAAATTCCTACGCTTATTAAAAATGATCAAATGTTACTTTTTTAAATGTAAAGAACGGTAGATAGCCTGACGGTCAATTTATTAGAGGGTGGCTACCGTCTGCTTTAACATAAGCAACGCCGGTCTTAGTAGAATAAAAGGTAAGGGTAAGGGAATTAGCCTCTCCTGAATAGGGAAATAGGCTCTGGCATCCCTTTACTCATTCACCGAAACGCAATAAACAAATTCTCTTAATAACATCAATATATTTTTTGCAAAGTACATGGGATGCAATAGGCTTGTATGTCAAGTACCGTATCATAGCTATGTATTAACATATTATTTTGGATGTCTTTATATATATTATATAAGACATCCAGTTAGTGAACTACATAGACTTATTGTCCAATAAACTTATTTAAATTTTTAATAAGTATTCTTTGTCAATAGCTGAGCGAACAATAAGGAAGCTCCGAAAGCTCTCGCCCCTCAGTTAAAGAGGAGTTCAATGCGAGATGCGAGATATTTAAATTCCATGTGCAATGCAATTGTATGCTTATGGCTATCACTCAGAGACAGTAAACAACATTTTAACTGTCACGACAGAAGGAAACAGAGCTTTTATGTCAAAATTTAATAACTCCACAAAAAAAAAGAACCCTTAATATTTGGACTAACTTATTAAAATCGTAAACGAGTCATGTCTGTACATTAAATTAAAAAAAAATAATTATACAAGTTGTACTTATGTTACCAAGGTCAAAAACTAGTTTTTAGAATTTTTGTCTGCTTGTCTGTGCGTTTCTGCGCGGTAATCTCAGAAACGGCTTAACCGATTTGAATGCGGTTTTCACTGATGTATTGTAGGAAGCTTCCGGTAACATTTAGTGTTTGTTTCATTCCAATCGGTTTACAAACAAAAAAGTTACGTCCTATACCGAATATCACGAATACGAAGTTGCGGGCTCAGTTAGTATACATCATATAAACATTTAAATATATAACATTTATAATACTTAGTCTAAGGCAAGTTTACTTGAACTATGTTGTTATACTGCTGTTGCTCATGTTATACACAAATAACACCAGGATGATCCTGACATGATGAAAGATAAAAAGAGTCAGGAGAGAATAGAGAATTGGCCTTATTGTAGAATAAAAAAATCAATGAAAAATAGTCTCATTAAGTGAACAAAATATAAGTAGCACACGTACGTATACAGCCTTAATTTATCCTTTTCAAGGGAAAAGTATGGAATACAGCTTCAGATACTTGAAAGAAAGACAAAGCAGTAAACCTTTTACCAAAATTTTATGCGAACATATGATGGACAGGCAGAGGACATGTGCAAGACAAAGAGAATGGTTCGACACCCTCTGCATTTTGACTTCAACACAGCCTGTCGCTAGAGGGCTGGATTATGAGACAGATAAAGGAGGAAGTACTTCTTTATTATCGAGAGGTTGCTCACTCTACAGCCCTAACCACCGATAGCTTGGAGGTCCTGCCGCCGCTATCAAAGCACCTATATTTTATATTTTTTTTTTTAATAATGTCAATCTATATAATATAACAACATACGATTAGCTTCCTTAAAAAGCATATCAAAATGATAACAATGCGAACAAAAGTATCGTCTATCACTAAACAGTAAAGATAACCGAATGAGGCGCTAACGCTACTAGAATGGAGGAGTTCTGTTTTGGCGTTGTGACTCAGTGCTGGCAACACTGAAGGATACGCACACTATTTATATGTGACTTCCCGTTCAAGCATCGAATGCGTCCCGCGCATATCAATTGGCAGCTCGTTGCAATTACAAAATAAATTTAAACCGTTGCTTTGCTGATCCGGGTTATGAAGACTATATCATTAAATGGATTAAGCCACACTCGAAAAGAAAACTATTCTTTAATTCTCACAAAATTAAATCCTTGATCTGTAACGACATTTACAATTAAGTTATTAAGCATCTTATTGCACATTGTCTACATTGCAGAAAGAGCGAACTAACCTCACAAGACCACACTAAGATAACCTCACAAGAAAAGCATTTTCTAATATGACAATTACAGCTTTTGAAAAACTGTATATAATAAGATATTATTAAAGACGTAGCCACCTCGTTACTGAGAGACCTCTAAAAAAGATAGGACCTTAAAAAAGAGATTCAAAAATTATAAAACTACCAACACTTCAAGAGAGACGTAATTGTAACATTCAAAATCCTAAAACATCATTAAAATGCGCCTCAATAGGTCTCCACGTCACAGCTGAATAAACAGAAACCACGAATCATGCAGGCATGGTTTAGCTCTTGGGAAGAGAAGGGTGAAAATAGAGGAGAAGTGCTATCTCAACAGAGAGGTTATTTTATTTATTTATTTATTACATGGCCTCCAACGAGGCAGGCACCAAGCAAAAACAAGCAACAAAGGACAATATACATGGCAGATGCCGCCGCAATTATAGCATGCGACAACAAGAGTCCAAAATAAAAAAAAAATGAAAAACAAAAAAACATCGGACACAATGACAAAAATATTAACTATATGAACCACGGACAACGATGAGTCGTTTAATTTTATTAATCGAGTCGTTATAAAGGTCGACATCGTGACTTAGTGCATGAGCTCAAATGCAGACGTAGACGCACCAGCTCTAACCATCCTGTAAATTAATATTTATTTATTTATTTATTTATTATTACATGGCCTCCAACGAGGCAGGCACCAAGCAAAAACAGGCACCGCAAATAGGCTGCACAGCATGCGACAGCAAAAGTCCAAAGTAACATCCCAACAATGATAAAAATAGTAATAATAAAAATAAAAAAAAAGCGAAAAACAAAAAAATATCGGACACAATGACAAAAAGATTAACTATATGAACCACGGACAAGGATGAGTCGTTTAATTTTATTAATCGAGTCGTTATAAAGGTCGACATCGTGACTTAGTGCATGAGTACATGAGCTCAAATGCAGACGTAGACGCACCAGCTCTAACCATCCTGTAAATTAATATTGAAACACAAAATAACGTGCCCACAAATGTATACTCATCGTGATACAAAATCTCATTGACACGAAACTTCATTCACAAATCAATTAGTATGTACTAGTCTGCGATACGACTTTGAACTAAATAGAATTAAAAATCGAGCAACACATGACACAGATACTATAGTACGGACGATGTAATGTGACAAGCCGTCGACCTAGTTGCCAATTGAGGACTCGGTTTAATCAAAACTCGATCAAACGATTAAATCGGAATCAATAACGTGTGGCAGAGTCGGATGTGTTGAAACCAGTTATGCGAACATACCTCACCGTGGCCTGTTAGAGGTCAACGTGCATGTCGATGAGACATTATTAGCATAAACGCACTTAAAACAGTTCCCACTCAGGTTCAACTCTCATGTTTCTAGTCCACAAAAGTTGATTCACAGTCCACAATTATTAATTTTCTTGTGAATATTGTTACGCCTTTTCTTATATTTATTTAATACTAACGACCGTCCCCGACTTCGCACGGCTGTGCGTCGATAGAGAGTCAGGACGAACGACTTTTTATAAGTATAGATAATGGTTACAATGATATTTTCCAACGGAAATTCACACTTATTAACTAATAATGAACACATTTTGGTTTCATATAGAAGATCTCGGAGAAGGATAAGTTACTTATTGTTGCGAAAATAAAACGTACAGGATTGAATTTGAAAATGAAAGTTTGCATGGGATGGGGAAACCCCCATGCAATTTCTAAAGTTAAGAAAATTAAGATTTTTTTGGCAAGAAATAAAGAATATTTTTTGACCAAACAAGAAAAGTACTTAACTATATAATAATATCTATAGTCTACTTCTACTAACTGCGGTCAGTTTTTCGATATTTCTAAGATAGAAAGTCTGCCTCATGATGCTATGTATGTAAGTAGATAGGTATATATCGAATTAGCTAATTAATAATTTATTTATTATGGAGATTGACGAAAGTTTGAAGAAAAAAATGGGCTACTCGAAGCACTAATTCTAGCTACTATTCAACATGTTACAAAAATACCACTTAGGAGCAGTACAGATTATCAAATTGAAATATAAGAAATTTTATTTCAATTCACTAATTGATGACTAACTGATGTCAATGTTAATGACTTCAGATAATATCTTGCAGCTAACTCGCTAATTGTTAGTGAAATTGCAAATTTAGGATACCCGAATCATTTTACAGTGCGTATTAAGTCCTCAGTAGTAGAAGTTACGGCTGATATTTAATTAACTCTAGTGAATGATAACATTGTGCAACGGAAAGTCATCACATCGTTGAAGTAGATATGGAAGGAAGGTCATACATGTGCGAAATAATTGATTATGAATGGACAGCGATCTTGACTATAAATGAATTACTTCATATGAACCGATATTGAATAACTGGAATAACATATTGACCAGAGACTATAAAGAGTTACAGTTGACGTACAAAGTTCATTTGGATCTAGAGATAAAGAAGAACAGATAATAAGAGGATGCATACAATGAAGGACTAGATAACAGCGAAATAATGTAACTCACTATATTGTGTATAAAATTGTCCTCACATTCCATTAAAAACATCACAATTAAATTTTAAGAGAAATACCAAAAATGTAAGAGTTGAAGGTTTGATCTAGGTACACTACAAACTTATACGTGTCAAGAGCTAAACATTTTTTAAAGATCTCTTCAAACATAAAAGTTTTACATCTATATGCAATTACTTATTGCCATGTAATCATCTAGCTTTATGGAAATGAGTTAAATTTTAACTATAGAAATTCAGCTAACTTAGATCAATAATGAGAACACTGTCACCGATTTATCAATGTCAATGCATTTTGAAACGAGATACTTCATCTAATTTAGTTGAAACTCTGAGGTCTATGCATTATTCAAAATTATATTAAAATATACTGTTTATCCAGTTTAAATTGCAGACTAATTAATTAGTAGATGAGTTTTCCACTACAAATATTATAAAAAAATATATCATTGTAGAATATCTTACAGCTTCTAAAGGCCTATGTTTAATTTTAACTTGATTTACATAAGTATATACGTAATGTTCATTCATCATCAAATCCATATAGTTTTAAGTAAGATAACTAAAAATGAAATATGGTTGAAAATGGTGTTGGAATATAGGACACAAAACTAACAGCAAAGAACACTTTAATTCATTACAAGCACACATAATATGTACAACTCTTATGTATTCTGTGGGCTCATCATTCTGTTAATGGAGTTGCGCACGTCCTGC
Source organism: Bembecia ichneumoniformis (assembly GCA_910589475.2). Lineage (NCBI taxonomy): Eukaryota > Metazoa > Arthropoda > Insecta > Lepidoptera > Sesiidae > Bembecia > Bembecia ichneumoniformis. The sequence continues at coordinate 592,989 of OU342546.1, forward strand.
ATTAAAATAATTAATAATTCTGGTCAAATATAGTCTTAAAACTTAATGTACATCTAACTATTTTAACAATCTGTCACTATGACACCTGAATTAAAATGCATTTATCTATTTTAAACGTGGTCAACAGAATGACCGGAAAAAGATTCGATTATAAGGATTAAGAGAATGTGCAGTACAAAGGACGAGGTACTAATCGAAAACAACATTACAAGTCCGAATGACAAACGATTGCAAGTAAAAATAATAGAGAAGTCGTGACCAGAACAACATTAACAACATATTCAACAAAAGTACACTTAAAGCTGAGGTCGAGTTTGTAAAATGTATTAAATACAATTAGCAAGGATCGTACAAAATAGGAAGTGTTTACCGTTTACATGTTTCTAAATGATTTAAAGTGAACAAAAGGGATTAATACACTTTTAAAGTCTTGTTTTTATTATGAATATAGTTCTTGAAATAGGTAGCATCACCAATGTGACGCTACACCACTAGTGGTCATAGAGTACAACCTAGTAATTTAAAGTGTGTTTATAATTTTAGAAATATTGTAAAATAAAAACGATTTGCAACACATCCATTATTATACCAAAAAGACCCAAACACAAGGGAGTGAGTATTAAAGACGAGGCTTCATTTTAAATATTTTTGAAGGATAACACAAAACATAATACTTATATCATTTTTAAAATCCTTAAATATCCTTAAATATCTAAGGAATTTGTAAAAACACCCGGAAATACACGTTTGGAATAAATTAGTCCATTCATCACGTGTTGTCGCTTACTAAATAATAGATTTGAATTCAGTTATCACTCACCTCGAGATGCGCTGAACAGCCACGAATTTTGCTTGCAGGAATTAGCCCTTTTCTTAAGCATGGGCGGGGTGTCCACGATGCTGGCTTGTCTACTTCTGGATAGCGGTGTTTTAGTGCCCTTCTTTTTTGTCTTCTTCAGGGTTCCACTGTGAGTTTTCCGCAGTGTGTTGACTTTTACGCTCTGACTCTTCCCTCTAACTTTACTCTTGCTTCTAGAGGTTTGTCTGCTTGGCCTCCTTCGGTGTTCTCCCGGTTTGGGAGTCGGAGGCTCATCGTCGGTGTCGGTCTCTATTATTCTTTTGCTTTCGCATGCGGAAGTATGTCTCTTTTCCTCCTCCAAAAAGAATTTCGTATAATTCAAAATTTCTTCCGTAGTCTCAATTCTATCCACGACTTCCGCCACGACCTCGACCGGCTTCGTTGATGTTGGGGTCTTTTTTCTTCTGAACAAACTTAATGCACTAACAGAAGATCCTTTACTGGTCTTTCTAGCTTTGGGAGCATCTGTTGAGCTACTTTTCCTACTATTGGATTGACTCTTATCCTCTTTTTTACTATTCTTTCTAGACTGATCGAGCTTCACCGTGGAACCGTGAATCGAATCTCTATCCTCCTCACTCCACAGACTCTCTTTTGACTTCCTTTTATCAGCGTTCTTGTCAATGTCTTTTTTATTTGTTTCGAACCACTCGTCACCGAAATTCCTAACCATCTCTAGAGGATTCGATAGTGACATAGTTTTCCTGTGTGTCTTTTTAGGTTTGGCGAGTTCGACTTCTTCGTCCGTGACCGCAATCTTCAGAGACTCCTTGCTCATCGTGGGCGTTTTCATGAGCTTCGGTAGAGCGTCATCGCTGGCAGATATAGCATCGCTGTGACAATCGGCCGACTCGTACAATGACTCGTCGCTTTCATCGCGTCTTTCTGTCGAAATATCATACTGCGTTATGATCTTTTCTACTCGAGAGAGAGAACCTTGCCATTTGTGTTCAACTTTTTAAGGTTTATTGCTTGAATCAACAAAAAAACATCTCGAAACAAATCGATGACCCGAATGAAACAATAAAAAGTGTTTCAATGGTCGTTCATCGATTCATCTTCGAGACAATGTCAAGAGTGAGTCATAATAGTTAACTGTTACAACGAATGCTTTAAAAAAAACTACTTAGCTTCATTATAATTAACATACAATAAAGTTAAACTATTAAATAACTGCTTTCTAAGAAACATTCTAATAATTTGCACAGAAATCAGTCACGGCTGCCTGTTAAATTCTGTTTCCGTACCTTTCTTCTTATGAAACAAACTTCACACCGTGTAATAGCGTTTCAAACGATTTCGTTTCGAAGATACAAACTTTATTAGAAGTATATACTCTAATAAAATTAAAGATAGGTTTATCTCTTGCTTAACCTGTCACGGTTTAAAGTTAAATTCGTGTCGTTTGAGCTTTAAAACAATGGTATCAAGGTTGCAAGTTGTGTGTGAAGCCAACACGTGGTCGACTGTACCTGACGCGTTTGTTTTGGACGGCGGCGGTTTTATACCGCCCTAAATCCATCGTAAAACCCGTTTCAATGTTGCGTAAACTGTAAATATTTGACAAACACACCGTTTTGAGAGACGCACAAATGTAGATAACGGTTCTTATGAAACAAAGCTTTGTTGCATTTTTAATCGTCGGTTGTAAGAATTATGATTTAATATTAGAAATCGTAAACGATTTTAGTGTCCTACAATTATTGCGTTTTACCGGTAATACGAAAATAGATAACCGACTTTGTACAGTCGGTAAATTAACAAAAAAAATCGTAACAGCCGATTGTACAATTCAAATTTAAATTTCGAACGGAAAGACGACGCGGCAACCGCGGCAATGTCGCTCGCCGCGAATGAATCGATGAGTCATTTCAAACGTTCGAGAAAAACCAGCTGAACTTTTTTTTACCACCTGCCACGAACTGGGGTTACCCCTACCAAGGATTCAATAATTAAAGCGTCCAATGTTTGAGCCCGTGATATTAACTACCTACTTTTTAAGGAATAGCACTGTTCTCACACAAACGTCGACGAATTTTATCTCAAGAAATATGCAATAGCATACATGCTGTTATCTTCTGTAAAGGGATGGTTACTGTCGCGAGACGTGCTGCCCATTTTATGACTGCAAAACCCATTCTGCCCTGCCACTATACCATTTGATCTTTTACGTTTATTTTATAATTAAGTTAATTAAGTTTAAGTTATCAATGATGCGAATGCTCTCTGCCGAAAAAGAGGAACGGATACGAAAATATTTGACGATTTATAGAACTAGCTTAACCCCGCGGTTTCGTCCACGTAACGTCCACCTTTAGGACCACTATTAAAGTTTGATCAAATAATAATTGTTTACGTCTTTGTAGTGTTATTATACAGAAGAGAGTATTACAAATAAGACAAAAAGATTTTGTCCTTGAAAATGTAGGCGATGATCGTGTCCATTGGAATTAAAATAAATATTTAGTACAAGCCTTTCGGCCGTAGACGTAAACACGTGTTAAAGACTATTGTTTTGTCGAATGTCCTTCAAGATTTTTACGCATTGAGGCGTGGAAAAGTTTATTTTATTCATCGTTCTTTATAAGTCAGAAGATATCAGAAGCGGAAGACACTATCAGAAGGTATCACGAATGTGGGGATGTGCGTTATTCCTTCCCAGAAAACATTTAGAATGGATTTTGATGAAACTTTACATTAATGTCGTTTATACATCAGAAATATCAGAATAATACACAAGCAATACTAACTAATATTAATAGTGAGAAAATGGGTTCGTTTGTTTCGCGAACATACAGACAGACAGATCCTTATAATATGTAAGGATGTATAGATATAGACAGAGAACTGTGGACTTTCTCAAAAAATTGTAGAAATATAAAATTATTACAAAGACACAAATAAAATTGCAGATACAAAAAACTAAAATCAGTCTTCGGTGGACAAGGCGTGCGTTACATAAAGTAATATTTTATCAAAATGATATAGCGTCCTCATACGATTCAAACTTCTTAAATGCCACTAGACATGCGAACAAATAGGACGGAATTACATTTTCTGTAATAATTACTTAAATAAAAATTTTATTAATTTAAAAATTGAATTTTTATTACACAAAACAAAAAGTAACCTCTTTTTTTAATCTATAGGCTGCTGGCATGCTGACGGTCAAGTTGATGGTAGCTTTATTATCACAAGCGACGGCTTTCTATTTTAGTTTTTTCTACTACAGTAGGATAAAGGTTTATGAGGGGATAAGACCCTAAATGAGTTCTAGCATCCTTCAATTACTCACCAGCACACGTGCTGTTATGTCGGTGTTATTTTGTGATAGTGTGAATATTGCCGATTGCCCAATAAACGGACTGCGAGATGCAGTGTCACTACTTAGTATGATTCTTTTTTGGACACAGCAGAGCGCGGTTGAGGGTTAATAGTTTTATTATTTTTATTAAATTAAAATAACAGCTTGTATTAGGAAAAACGAAAAAAGAAGTCTGAAATACAAAATTACGAATATATTTAAGTTAGTCTAACCTACTTCTACTCTTTTAGGATTACCGAGTGTGACTCAATAACGACGAATGAAAATAGGACATTTATTTAATGAAACAAGCCCTTAAGAGTATTCCGCAGCGGAAGGCGGGTTTGTATAGAAGTTCAACTAACTATCCTTGACCGAAATAAAGTATAATCAATTTTGCTTGTAATATTTTTCACCCTTTTAACACAATCGCATAAAATTTCTCTTCTATTTTAGGAACTAAATTCGTTTATTTAATAAAGAGGGCATGCAAAAATCTCCTAAATGTAATATCTACACATTTATAAAATAAAGTCGCTTAACTTCTTGTAAATCACCCAAAGAATTTTCATACGCTTTTAACTAATGGAAAGTGCGATAAACAAGGAAGATTTGTGTAATAATTTACAAAATCAATTGTATCTTTGCGTGCCTTTAATATAATCTATGTAGCATTCACAAAACCGCACAGCCCTTATGGGAGTAGTAACCATCGCCCTGTTGCACAAGTAAGGGATGCTAGAGCCCATTATCTATCCTCACTCTTTTATTATAAGATCAAAAGGACATTTTTGAGCTCTTGTTTTTTTACTAGTTGTGCCCTGCGGTTTTACCTGTCGTTTAATTTGAAAGAAATCTAATTATCTCTGTCTTCTCTCTTTCGGTTTTCAACGCCTATTGTACTGTGGCTTTAATTTGCAGGTCTCTGCATGGTATAACAAGGATCAATTTATGTTTTGATTTTAAATTATTATTTTACTTCAAGCAACATCGGAGGGTTTCTCTGGGCTTATAAAAGCAAACGTCGAATTGTAGTGCGCGTTGAAGAACGAAACGATAGCGCATTGTAACTGGCGCAGCGACATCTGTCGTCGGAAAATGAACTATTTAATATTTAAAACGTAGTAAACAGTCATACAAATGAATGCACTAGTGATTTATTGACAATTGTAAATTATAAATTTAATTAATGTATTTGATATTCAATTGTATGAACTACACTTATAATGAACATAATATATTAAACAAATAAATTTTATTATTTATTATTATGCACAAGCTGCGTTAATTCTATTGTAATATAATAGAATCAATCAATAGTGTTATATTTTTAAAGTGCACCAAGCAGTTCTATTCAAATCCGATAGATGTCGCCGTTTCACCTAATTCTATTGCAGTATAATAGATGACGCGTTTATTTACCCTCTTTTTCCTATTGCATAGTCAAAGACAATCGTACTTAAAGAGAAAACCCAGTCGTGCTTATTAGCACACACATTTTTATTTCACAATAATAACAACAAACACGTTGGTATTAGGGGATGCTGACTGCGAACGCACTGGGTGATTTCTCTAGCTACATTATAGAAAACTTCATAAATTAATCCACTTGGGCAGGTATTAAAATCGGCCATTAATTTTTGTGCGCCCGAGTGGCCCGAGGCACGGCCGCCGTATCGAGTTAACCCGTTACGGTAATTGAGCGTTATAGCTTTTACTACTTCTTGCATAACTTTAATCATATTCTATTATATACTTGTGTAACTATTGTGTCGATGTTATCTATGAAGGCTCATATAATAACCGTGTGTTATTTGAATCGTCTATCTATGGAAAAAGAGTTCTCGGATTAGCGGAGATTTCGAGCATTTGTGAGAACACTGCGCAGGAAAATGTTAGGTAGGTATGTACTTACTTAAAAAAAAGTTTAATAAGTTATAATAAAGTTTAATTGATACAGTATTAAACAACAGGATTAATAATGTTACTCAAAGAAGCCTTTCGCTTCAGTACTTTTTTTTTCTGTCAATTTTTTTTTTCGTAAAGTAGAGAGCTATACTACCAACTTTTGTGTTATCAATAAAAAAAATATGGAATCAGTTCAGTTTTTTCCTACTTTCAAGACGATCATGCTTGAATATCGACCAGCGGGCGAATACTAGTATTTATAAAACATCTATTGCTTTTAAAATGATAAAGAGATTGAAAATAACCGAAAAACTGTAAAGCATGTTTAAATAGTCAAAAAAGAAAACAAATCTATATTTAAAATTTAAATAACAGATGAATCTATTAAATTAGCAATGATATAGAGGCACGACCCGCGAGTTTTGCAGTCATAAAATGATCTTTTCTTATAAAAGACTACCGCGTTGTATTTCGGTTTGACCAATGGGATGCCAGCGCGTATACATCATCCTCATAATGTCTCTCATCCATCATCCTATGAGGGTCGGTAGCACTCTTGCATACCCTGGTAGGCTACCAGCTACTATCAAGTTGACCATCAATTACTTTTCCAGAAAATAAATGCATCAAATTACTGCATTGTAAAGCTAGATAGAAACGTAAATCCACATTTACGTTGAACCGATTATGAAGAGATTAATTATAAAAAAATTGTAATAAATCTACTCAATTAATTTATGCATTTGCTTTCATTATCTAAGTGAAAACATATTTTAATGAACTGTGAAGTTCATAGACTGAGTCATAAAATATAGACGAACAATAAAATATTAATTAAATATTAGGTCAATGGCGTTTTTTAATGAGAATGATTATAATTATCTTCAGAATGATTATCTTTAGTTAGTATCGAATTTTTAAAGAACATCAATTATAATTTAATAAGACTTGTTCAAAAAAAAATTTTAACTTTAAGAAGTCTCAGATTTCAGAACAACTTTAACATCCGATCTTCTTTTATGAATGTCAGTAAGTAAACAAATACATTCATAAAAGATTGAAACAAAAATTCTGAACAGTGATTTTAGGTAACTATGCGTTATTTTGAATTCATTATTATTATTATTTGCTCTATTTGTAAAATATTTAGCCATAAAAGTTTTCTATAATATATATACATAATTAATAAAATCGTTAACGAGCCGTGTTTGTACATCACTTATTAAAAAAAAAAATTGTGCACGTTGTCCTTATGTTACAGAGGTCAAGAAAATAGTTTTTAAAATTTTCGTCTGTTTGTCTGTGCGTTTGTGCACGCTAATTTCTGAAACGGCTTAACCGATTTGAATGCGGTTTTCATTGATGTATAGTACCAAGAGTTAGTGTTTGTTTCATTCCAATCGGTTTACATACAAAAAAGTTACACGCTATACCGAATCCCATGCGGGCACAGCTAGTTCTGTAATACATATATGTGTCAACGAAACTTGTTCTAAGTTCAATAAGTAGTGACTTAGTGAGTGGCGATAGCTTGATTGCGTAGTTTTTGTAGCAACTGAATTGTATGAGAACAGTGCAAATATTGGCCCTTAACTACAGTAATTAAGAAACGTGTAAAAAATTGAGTCATTTTTTTTAACTTGGAGCTTCGACCCAACGAGGTTTTCGTGAGAATAAAGTAATTTCTCAACCATTGCAAGCTAAAAGCATTCGTTGTAACAAATAATCAAATACAAATGGCAAGGATTCAACTTTTCATTTAAAAAACAGAACACAAATCGAGAGATACAAACCTAAGGACACTTTCATGTCCAGTATGTCCGAATGTCGTCTCTTCTCCTTGTCGCTCTCCGCGGAAGTCTCTCTCTCGCTGGATTCCCTCGTCGGCTTCAGGAGCACCGGTTTCTTCCTCTTCAATTTACCGACCACACCGTTTTCGACCGTCTTTTCGGCCGGTTTCGGCTCGCGTTTGAACCACATCATAGTGCCGACCATCAATGGACACGGATCACATTTATATCACAACACTGAACGATTTTGCCCTTTCAGAAAACCGCAATCTTTCTCACATATCTTTTGGCACATCGAAACGCACATATCTGAAAAACGGTGCCGTGAATCAGTGACGTTGTTGGCAAAGCTCGTAACAATTACGTGTACGCGCAGATAAATTCGCCGCTATTTATAAACAGAGATTGTCGCCCCTTTTGTCCGTACGTAGGCCAATTATAAACATTTATTAATGCATATCCTACCGGTGACGTAGACGCGAATTCAGCGGCAGCTCGCCTGCCGCCGAATACAATAGACTGATACTTTTGCACTATAAATAAATAATAAACAAATCATCTGTGATAAATTGAAGTTTAACTTTTTGTCTAAGAAATTCCGTACCATAGTTCATTTCACTAGCAAACGTTTTATTTTGCTTTCTGTCAGACACGATAATTTTAATGTATGGGGTGGATCCCCAAAAACAGCCATGATTGAAATCGAAAGAGACCTCTAAGTCAGTCCTTAAAACAATGTTAAAGAACAACTATAGGCAACAATTATAAATACATCTTCATATATAATACTTAGTGACTTTATTGGCTCACAGTCATGTTCTTATGAATGTTAAAAGTAGGTAAAAAATTGTGAACGTCTCGTTCTAATCCTTATCATCATATACAATTGGAAAAATGCTTTGTGCCCTATGACACGAGAACACGGTGCTGCTGCGCACGCGCAGACGGAAGCCCGGCGAGGATGCGGCCTCCGCATTTCCGCGCTACACTTGATACCGAGTCGTTATCAAATTGATCTTCCACTGCTATCCATGACGTCAGACGAGGAACAAGTTAATATAATATAGTCTTATGTAGGTACTCCTTGCAATATGTAGGTACATTTCGTTCGTTCCTTTTAAAGAAACTAACTCGCGGATATCCGTTTGAACATAATTCACACATTGAATAGTTTTTTCTGTTTTTACCTTGCGACAACTGCTGTGTCTTTACACCATGTATATCATAATATCATTAGATTCAATATACCAACCTTCCAGATATTTTTAGGGTTCCGTACGTCCGAATAAAAAAACGGAACCCTTATAGGATCACTCGTGTGTCTCGGAATCTACTAGACCGATCAATTTCTGTGACCCAAACGCAGAGGTGTGACGTGAATAGATGAACTCTGTATTATGGCAGGTCATTTTTGGGGGGGAAGGTGGAAAGTTAAATTTTTTTTTTTTGAAAACTGCATCGTGTGACATATCAAATGGAAGGTCCTGTTGTGAACTTGATGGTAGGTGGCTACCGTCGCCTAAACACAAGCAACGACACGGGCGTTGCCGGTCCTAGTAGGATTTTCTTATATTTTGAACATTCATGTTTTGAATTCATTTCAAGCTTGCGATTTGTCAATTTAGGCTTTATTAAAATGTAGACTTTGTTCTACATACTTATAAAAAATATTACGCTGTTAGCTTTGTTTTAAATAAATAAATAAATATCACGTTAACCTTCGCAAGACTCGCAAGAGGACATAAATGCAACAAGTGAATGAAATCAATGACTCAATTGCACAAATAATATATATTTTTATTCGAATGACAAGCGACAGCAATTATGGGTTTATTTATTGCAATTTTTTTTTAACGTCACCATGATTCATTCACAACTAAACACCCTTGCGGTTTTATCCTGACGATTTATCTCGTTGTGGTAAAAGTTGTTTAATCGTATGAGGTAATAGGAGGCCCAACCGTATATCTCATATAGGAGGGATTACAGGGATATAAAACGAACCCAATTATGCATAGGAACGTTAACAGACAGACAGAGATATAATTATTAGCAAAGTAACCTACAATTAAATAATTGATTTAGCGAGCGACAGAGAAATGACAAAGAATATTCCGAAAATATTGTAAATATTGTAAATCAATCCGCTTTTCCGCTTTAGGAAAATTTACAAATAAAAAAAACCATAGGCTTTCTTTGCGAAATAAGCGAAATAGCATTAATACGGTAAAGAGCGCTTATAAAAATAAAAAAATGGAAATTAATTAAAACATGGAAAATTTACTAAAATGAATAAATTTTTAATAATAATATATATGCCAACGCCTAATCTATATCTACAAATATTATAAAGAGTTCAGGTTTGTATGTTTGTTTGTTTGTATGTCGGAGGTAATCTTCGAAATTACTCAATACCAATTAAAACATTCTTTCACCAATATGCTAAGTTAGAATTTTCAGGGCGGACATAGGCTAAATATTTCACGCGGGTGAAACTAAAAATAAAGATCAAACAGTTACAATGCTATTTGCTTCTCATATTTCGTCTTTTCAACGGACGAAGTCGCGGGCTCCAGCTAGTCTCCTATAATAAGGTGCCAACAATTATTATTTTGTACATACTTGATACTATAACGATTAAGTATGTAGGTAGAAAATAATTATTAAGTATTCGTATCCTTTCGACTGGTGAATCTGGTTTGGCGAAATTTGTTTATTGTACATACTCGTATAGCAAACTGATGTCGAAAAGAACAACTATAGGGTTTCCGAACTAGTTTGCATGAGTTTGACACATTGAAAAAATTTTCAATTCATTTATTTAATGAATTTTAAAAAATACTAGAAATTAGAATTGGCAAAAAAATTAATAAAACACACAAACATAGTTATATCTCTATAACAGGCTAATAGGATTTTAAAAATTTTTGGGGATTCTTAAAGCATTTTAAATTCTTAAATCATTTTTAATTTACCAAAAAAAAAACATAGACATATTTTGAATAATCGCATCACCATCTCGAAGATCAATACCGGTTCCTTATCATTCAAAATTTCGTAAAGAATTTCAGCACTAGATCAATATCAACGGGTTATCCTTCAAAATCCCTTATTGGTTATCCTAGGTTTTTGTGTTATAGATATTTACCGCCGGACCCCTGGAGTTTATGTATCTACGACCTACGTAAACGAGTCGTGTCTGTGCATTAAATATTTTTTCAAAAAAACAATTTTTACAAGTTGTATAATTAAAAAAATATTTTTGGAATTTTTGTCTGTTTGTCGGATTGCTAATCAACGGTTTGCACTGATGTATTGTAGCAAGCTTATTCCTGTAACATTCAGTTTTTGTTTCATTCCAATCTGTTTACAAACAAAAAAAGTCGCGCGCTATACCGAATACCACGCGTACGAAGCTGCGGGCTCTGCAATCTACTTTTTACTATATCCCTTAGTTATATAGAATTTTTAAAATGCAATAAAAAGAACATTGCTTTTGGAAAATCTACAATAAATTGAATGAAACACGTACAGACAAAGTAATATCGAGTTTCTATAATGCAATATGGATAATAGATTTATTCCTCGTCTGAGCCATAACTGGGAGCGTCTGCTGCACGAATTTAACCGCGGAAACGCTTCCTGCCGCCGTCCGCCGTCAAAATGGCGGCGAAGGCGGCTCGACTTCTCTTGTTATACATTTTCAATACTGAATATAAATATAAGACCGGATGATGGCGAAGGCGCGTGGCGTAGGGATCTCGTTCACACAATTAGATCTATAATTAAGTGTATCCCGATTTTAAGGGAAACGAATCTTCTCAGGAAAATTCTTTATTCTGAACAAAAAACGAAACTCCTCTAGCGACATACAAGAATTAATTCTGAGTTAGTTATTAACAGTTCACGACAACTATACAGAAATTAAATATTTCATTCACTGCAATCTTTATTTATTTATTTATTTCCTGATTTAATCTTTCCTGATTTGCACATAGGTGTTTCAAGGTTTTGTTTTTAAGGGCTTCACTTGGGCAAATGACATTTACAATAGAACTCGCTGGCGGCGGAGACAATTCAACGGACCTAGAAATTGTGTTTTTTTGTTTTTACCATTAGAATACACAAAAAAAATTATTAATACAATTTTTTAAACTGACATTAACTTATTAACAGGCACAGAATTCATATGCGCGCAATAAGCCGTTTTCGAGGGAATTTTCATTAAAAGTCAAATTTTTCTTGTGTTCTAACTTTTTTGTGGAGTTAGTTTCTATTACCTACTTTAACGAAAATTCTAATAGATCGTTAAATTTAAATGACGATCATAACAGTTTCTTGGAGAAACCTAATTGATAAATAAATATTTTGATTTGATTTGATTTTGAAATAATGGATATTTTTAGTATTTAGCGTTTGTCTCCACCTTAAGTTGATTCTTCTCCTTACTTATCGTGAGTCTCATAGAATATCATCCACATTTCGGAGCCCTAAATACGTCTAGTTTTGTGGACATGAAGCATTAAAAAAAAAATGGAGATTGTGACATCAAAATCGCTCGTGTTTCCGGTCATGCGTTTACGCAATTTTTTAATTAGATAAACCGCATCACGTTCTATGGAGCTTTTGATCATTTTGCCTCGTTGAATTTCAATGACGGAGCCGTGTCTTGAGGAAGTTAGGGATTAATTTCAAAATAATACTCTGAAATAAATTCTAAAAATAGATTTTCATTTCAAAATAATAGTATTTACATAGCACGAAATGCTAATAAAAAAGTAAGTGATATCACGGAAAATAAGGAAAATTATGGGCGCTGACATAGTTACTAAATATACTATACTTAAAAAAAAAACTAGGGAAGCGCCCACGACTTGGGGAACAGATTTTTTTTTTTTTTTTTAAATTATATACACAAACCTCCCTCGTTTTTCCTTGAGTGAAAACCGAATCAAAATCCAAGAAGTAGTTTAGAAATTAGCTGAGATGCAACAGACTTTATTTTGTAACTGGCTGTGTCAAGCGGTTTCATACTCGTATTAGACCGGGAGATGGTGACGGATTTTGTACTCATTTCCTACAGTGTGGCGCTCTTAGGGGGTTCATATACGTAATAAGTGAAAGGAAGGATTACATTGTACGTATATCACCCACCCTGCAGGTATGGCACTATTACAAATATGTTTCTAATCATAAAAACAGCTACTAGACAAAATTTTAAGATGAAAGAAATGGTTTTTCGAATTTTGAAAAATTGCATTTTTGGGGGTGGAGGGTGTCACGGGTATTTTGGAACGTCGGAATGGTATGGCGTGGTGACTTTGGTAGAAAATTAATCAAAAACAATTGAATTGTTTAAAAAAATTAGCCAGTAAGAAATAAATAAAAAAGAAAAAAAATTCAACAAAGTATGACGGGCATGAACACCCATCGGATAAGTATGGCATTATAGCGAGCGCCGGATTCTTTTTCATTTAAATATCGAAAAATTAAAGAAATTTTGTGAAAGAAATTGTTTTACACCCCCAAATTCTCGAGCAATTTAAATTAATTATTTATCCTGCAATTGCGTCCTGCGCACCACCGGTTAAACCATCATTTTCCTTTCACTTATTGCGTATATGAACCGCCCTAAGAGCGCATACTGTAAGAAATTACTTTCCAAAATCTGTCACAATCTCCCGGCCTATACGTCGTTTAACGCGTTCAACCAAACAAATAAACAAACTCATATAGATATATTGATATATAAAATAAATTTAGATATAAATGTCTAGATGAATATGATCGGTGATAGCAATGGATAGACCGTTTCTAACCCAAATACCAAACATTACAATAGCTATAAACACTCGGGCTATGTTTATCTGTTAATTGTATAATTGTAGTGATTATAAGGCAGTGTGAAGTAGTCGAGTACGTGACAAAATGCAGGGTGTGCAACATGCACTGGTTATTTCTGAGAACACAATGCACTAAGCCGCATTTAGAATGGGCCGCGTGTCGCCAAAGCTGTCCCATAAATGACAATGTTGCCTGGAGCGAACTCGATTGATGTTTCTATGTGGAAAGTCACAAATATTAGAATGACGACATCGCAAGTGAAATTGTAAATGGGTTATTAAATTAAATTAATTAAATTAAATGGGTTTTAAAGAAACACTTTTAATTTACACTCTAAGGTTAAAATCAGCAGAAAGGCTGACGGTCCACTTGATGGTAGGTGGCTACCGTCGCCTATAACACAAGCAACGCCACAGCTGCTGCAAGTGCGCTGCCGACTACAGTAGAATTAAAGATAAGGGACTGGATACGAAAATGGGCTCTGGCATCCCTTACTCACCGAAACACAACAGCACAAGTGCTTGTTATTTCACGGTGGTCTTCTGTAAGGGGGTGATTATTGCCGCCAGACGGGCCGCCCAAATGACTGCGAAACGCAGTGTGCCCACTAGTTGTCAGATCCAGACCAGTGCCAAATTTAAAAAGTTCATTTTTCAAAGTTGACTCTACCGGGAATCGCACCCGGGAACCCTAGAACAGAGCATTAAGGCAAGTACCCTAACTACTCATCCAACGGGGCTGGTCAACGGGCTCATCCAATGGTTTCGGTAAAAAAAATAGCCAATATGATTTTGATAATCGAAAAAGATGGGTTTGCTCTCGGCCAGCATCTATCCGTGTAGGAAAGATGAGGCCGATAATGAAGCGATATCACTCAGAAGATCACTCGAACCTTGAAAAGATTTGGGTTGTATGAGCGGAAATACAGACGACAGGGCGTTCCAATCCTTAGCAGTGCGCATTATAAAAGATGTTTTAAACTGCTTCGTCCGAATTAGAGAAATTTCGACATTCTGGCATCATCAAGAAAAATCACTACATAACGATTATATATCTTACAAATATTACAAGCTGTTCGCGCTCTCAACGCGAACGTGAAGTGCTCTGTGGCGTCAGTCCCATCTCGGGCTGACGCCATACAAGTGAAAGGTTGCGTGGTCTGTGGTAAAAGTGTCTATGCACTGCATTTTTATATCGTTGTCAATGCCCAATGCTGTCATTATCTTTTAATTTGAAATAATTTTGTAACGTAACGAAACGGTGTGTGAAATAAAATAAAAAAGGGTTGTCTTCTTCAAATGGCAGAATCGTAGTTTCACTGAGAAACAAGGTAAATCCCTGGGGATAAAGATCCCCCGACAGCTATCGCCGCCTCGAGCAAGTACACCAACACTTCTGGAAGCGCTGGACCAACGAATACGTAGCCGAACTGCAACAGCGAACCAAGTGGCGAGTCCGTTGCAAGGACTTGCGTGTGGACGACCTCGTGCCCAGCACAGAGGTGGAGCGTTGTCCTCTCTGATGAGCACGAGGTCGTCCACACGCAAGTCCTTGCAACGGACTCGCCACTTGGTTCGCTGTTGCAGTTCGGCTACGTATTCGTTGGTCCAGCGCTTCCAGAAGTGTTGGTGTACTTGCTCGAGGCGGCGATAGCTGTCGAGGCGATTGGGTTGGCAGTCTAGCAGCGGTGCGGTCGGCAGTGCAGTCAGTGGCCTGCCAATCAAAAAGTGCCCCGGGGTAAGAGGTTCTAGGTCAGTGGGCGAGGGACTGAGAGGACATAAGGGACGGCTGTTGAGGATGGCCTCAATTTGTGCAAATATAGAAGACAGCTCCTCAAACGTTAGGTGCGCATTCCCCATTACCCTACGCAAATGGTGTTTAGCGGATTTAACCCCAGCTTCATGATAGCCGCCAAAGTTAGGTGCGTATGCAGGTGTAAATTTAAAATCTATGCCTTGCTGAGCTGCGAAATCTAACGTGAAATCAACGTTTTCTTTGGTTTGGAGAAAATCTCTAATTTCGCTAGCTGCGGCAACGAAATTTCGCCCGTTATCGCAAAATATTTTTCGTGGAATGCCTCTTCGCGCTATGAAACGCTTAAGCGTTAATATAAAGGCGTCCTTAGACAAGTCACTGACGGCCTCTAGGTGGATGCACTTATAATTGCAACAAATGAATATACACAGATAGCATTTTGTTATTTTACATCCCCTTCCCCTGCGATTAGTAATGAAAAATGGTCCGGCAAAGTCGGTGCTAACGTTGGCGAAGGGATGATCAGGTACCAGACGCTCGGCAGGTAGATTGCCCATGATATTGGACAGAGGCTGCCCGACAAATCTTCGGCAGGTAGAACAGTTTCGAGCCGTGCGCCTGGCTAGGTTCCGTCCACCGATAGGCCAGAAACGATTTCTAATCGAACCCAGGAGAAGTTGGGGCCCTGCGTGCATAAGACGTTTATGTTCTTGCTGAAAAAGGAGATCAGTAAAACGATTGTTGGCATGCAGTAGCACGGGATGTTTTTTATCAAACTGATAAGTAGACTCCGCAATGCGTCCGCCAACGCGAAGTATGCCCTCAGAATCAATAAAGGGATTGAGAGAAGCTATATTTGATTTAGGTTTAAGTGACTTACGTTTAGATAACGTAGCAAGCTCCATAGGGAAAGATTCACCTTGGGAAAATTTTATTAATGTGATCATGGACTGCTCGAGTTCTATTGTAGTTAGTGGACCAGACATAATGTTGCCTTCGTTGCCCCTTTTTGCATTGTGAAATAGTCTTATAATTCGAGCATAGGCGCGCTGTGCAATTGTTAACCTTGAAACCCTGCAAAGAAAGGAAGAGGACCTCCCTACCAAGGCAGGACATGACCTAACTATCTCCGGCAACTCCGAATCATCGACATGTTCTATGAGAGGCCAAGCACGCTCTTCTAATAGCAAGAAAGGAGGACCCTTCCACCACATAGTTAAATCGGAAATTTGATCGGGGACGACGCCTCTGGAAACATAGTCTGCAGGATTTAATGAAGTGGGCACATAGCGCCAAGAGTTAGAGTTTGAGATTTCTTGAATAGTACCTATTCGATTAGCGACAAAGGTTTTAACCCTTTTGGTGGTTTTTAGCCAACATAATACGATCTTTGAGTCAGACCAGTACACATGACGATCAATTTTGTGTCGGCTAGCCTTGGTTACTGCTGAGACTAATTTGGCTCCCAGCAAGGCAGCACATAGTTCTAACCGAGGAATAGTAGTTGGGGAGATTGGTGCGACTCGTGATTTTGCACAAAGAAGAGTGACTTTGACGTTGCCTTCGTGATCAAAGGACTTCAAATAAATGCATGCTCCATATGCACGCCGACTAGCATCGCAAAAACAGTGCGATTCAATGCGGAGAGGATTGTCTACCATAGCATGTCTTGGTAACCTTAGATTAGAGATTTTTTCAAGGCCGAGAGCATATTTTAACCAATCAGTTTGAATCTTCTTAGGAACAGGGTCGTCCCACCCCAGCTTACGATCGCTCCAAAGATCTTGAATAAGCATTTTTGGCTTGATCGTGCAAGGAGCTAGTAGTCCTAGTGGATCGAAAACCTTAAAGGTGGAGGACAAGATCGTCCTTTTGGTGATAACCTGGATTGATGGAGTGTCGACAGGAAAATGAAGCTCATCTGATTCAGGCGCCCAGCCCATGCCAAGCGTGCTAATGGCGTTGCTGATGAGTAGATCTCCGCCCTTACCTACATCACCAGCAACGCCATTAGCACGCTTGGCATGGGCTGGGCGCCTGAATCAGATGAGCTTCATTTTCCTGTCGACACTCCATCAATCCAGGTTATCACCAAAAGGACGATCTTGTCCTCCACCTTTAAGGTTTTCGATCCACTAGGACTACTAGCTCCTTGCACGATCAAGCCAAAAATGCTTATTCAAGAGCTTTGGAGCGATCGTAAGCTGGGGTGGGACGACCCTGTTCCTAAGAAGATTCAAACTGATTGGTTAAAATATGCTCTCGGCCTTGAAAAAATCTCTAATCTAAGGTTACCAAGACATGCTATGGTAGACAATCCTCTCCGCATTGAATCGCACTGTTTTTGCGATGCTAGTCGGCGTGCATATGGAGCATGCATTTATTTGAAGTCCTTTGATCACGAAGGCAACGTCAAAGTCACTCTTCTTTGTGCAAAATCACGAGTCGCACCAATCTCCCCAACTACTATTCCTCGGTTAGAACTATGTGCTGCCTTGCTGGGAGCCAAGCTTAAAATCGCTCCTAAGCCTAAGAAAACTGGTATCAAGGGGCAGAAGAAAGCAGCTGCAAAACCTGTGGTTAAGGCTCTGAAAATCCAAAGGAAGGTTGTAAAGGGAGAACATGGCAAGCGTGTGCGGAAAATTCGCACTTCTGTGCACTTCCGCAGGCCCAAAACTTTTGAGCCACCAAGACATCCCAAATATCCCAGAAAATCACTTCCTAAAAGAAATCGCATGGATGCCTACAACATCATAAAGTATCCACTTACCTCTGAAGCAGCAATGAAGAAAATTGAGGACAACAACACCTTGGTGTTTATTGTGCACACCAGCTCAAACAAGCACCACATCAAAGCTGCCGTAAAAAAACTTTATGACATAAACGTCGCCGCCGCCAGTATGTTCGCGCTCGTTGGCGGGAACTGCAGGGGATCTTTATCCCCAGGGATTTACCTTGTTTCTCAGTGAAACTACGATTCTGCCATTTGAAGAAGACAACCCTTTTTTATTTTATTTCACACACCGTTTCGTTACGTTACAAAATTATTTCAAATTAAAAGATAATGACAGCATTGGGCATTGACAACGATATAAAAATGCAGTGCATAGACACTTTTACCACAGACCACGCAACCTTTCACTTGTATGGCGTCAGCCCGAGATGGGACTGACGCCACAGAGCACTTCACGTTCGCGTTGAGAGCGCGAACACAAGCAATAAGAACAGTTTAAGAATAAAGAATCATCAGAACCGGCCATGGACGTAGAGTTGAACAAACGTGCTTTAATTAATATTTTACAAAAAATAAAGTCGCTATTACTTTCTGTTTCTCTGCTAATTTCTTCTAAACCACCTAATCTAATTTATGTTAAGATCGGCAGACAGGCTGACGGCCCACTTGATGGTATATGGCTACCGTCGCCTATAACACAAGCAACGCCACAGCTGCTGCAAGTGCGCTGCCGACTACAGTAGGAAAGGAAAGGAGATAGGGAAATGGGCTCTGGCATTCTTTACTCACTCACCGAAACAACAGCACGCGTGCTGCTATTTCACGGTGGTCTTCTGTAAGGGGTGGTTACTGCCGCCAGACGGGCTGCCCAAATGACTGCGAAACGCAGTGTGCCCTGCCACTACTAAATTACACCTGAATTTGTCTCAATAGTTATTATACATTATGCATTTAAATCTTTAACGATAACTATATCGGTACCTGTCTGAGCGCGCAAATGAAAGCTCAACATATAAAACAGACACACGCGATCCGTCTGTTTACAACAGCCGACCTTGTCTGCACTCGAAATAGTTGCTGGGCTCTACCAGCCTCACTAGGAACAAAGGCATACGCTGGACCAATTCAAACTGTTTCTCGATAGTAAATTATTTACTGGACAAATAAACGTAATGAATATTTTGTAAATGGTAAATGGAAACATTTGAACACATCGACGGATGAGCTTTCTCATTGGCCAGTATAGGATAGTTATACATCCTAGAACCTATAATTGCAGGTTAACATAGGACCAACCGATGATAAGAAAAGACTGGTATATATATATTTAGTATCCACAAGGCGAGTATACTAAATGATTAGTTGGTTAATAAGAGTGTATGGCATTGTGATATCCTGTATAATTTATTACAACAAGGAGATATTTGTTTTTTTGTATTTTTGTACGTTTATAATAGATGCTGCTGCTAACAAAACTGCTGAACCGATTTTAAAAATTGTTTCACCCATAGAAAGCTACATTATTAATGAGTAACATAGGTTATATGTTTTATTTTTAAAAAAATAGAGTTCCCTACGAAAATTACAATAATGTAACACGAGGTATCAAAAATTTGCCTAAGAATTCTGAAGAGATCGAAAACTATTTTCGGTCTGTTCAAAATTCTTTAGGTAGTGTCAGGTTGAGACCAAGAGAGGACTGCCAAAACTTCTTGTCGCGTTTTTTTTTGATCAGAAATTCCAAAATTACCATAGTTCCAAAAGCAACGGGATCATGTCACTACCTACAAGATAAAAAATACTACGAACAAAATGGCACAATATATACTGTAAACAAACTTTGAAAAAAAAAATGTCTTGAATTTTCATATAAAATGCAAAGAAACTTTTTCCTCGTCCTATTTTATATACTCCTAATAGGTTCTAGTAATATATGCATATAATAAAATCTTAAACGAGCCGTGTTTCTTATATATTTTTTCAAAAAACAATTTATACACGTTGTACTTAATGTTATCAAGGTCAAAAAATAGTTTTTAGATTTTTTGTCTGTTTGTCTGCGAATGTGGTTATCATTGGATGTTTACAAAAAAAAGTTATGTAAATTTAAAGATTCCGATAAAAATGCAATAAAATAACTCTTCGGTTGAATTGGCTGTAACTTTAGTTAACTATACGTTATCATTTGTAAAACGATAATGTTTATATAATGTTAAAAATGGACAGTTCAGGTTATTTTGAGTGTTCTAATGTGAGTTGACCTCAGATTTATATGATCAATCATATTAAGTCGAGTTCAACTTAGGCTGGTGATATTTCATATACATATATAATAAAATCGTTGTTTGACTATTATGCGTTTGTGCACGCTAATCTCAAAAACGGCTTAACCGATTTTCATGTGATTTCCACTGATGTATTGTACCGAGCATCCGGTAATATTTAGTGTACAAAATATCTAATCATTCCAATCTGTTTATCCAAAAAAGTTACGCGTTATACCGAACACCACGCGCACGAAGTGGCGGGCGTAACTAGTGTATAATATATATATATATATATTATTGAAGTCTACTTATAAACTAGCAATTTAAGCGCAACAAGGGTTGTAAAATTGACTTCAATGTTCAATGGATCATAATTATAAGAGTTTGCCAAACTGCCAATCAAAGCGGTGTTATGAGTGGACCAAATTAGAAATACATTTACCTACATGTGTTTACTACTGTGTATGTATGCGGTCGACAATAGAAACGTCGCACACGTGGCCCGCAGTGGGGGTGACCTCATCACTTCGCTCGCACTGACACACTGCGGCCACGACCAGACACCAGAATTAGACATACGATCAAAAGCACCACAATCTTAATCTTAAACGCAACTGCTTCGAGACATATCGATTATACCGTCCCCCCCCCCCCCCCCGAAATGCCTCCGACGTGTAAAATATATATGTATTTATTAATTCCATATTATATGTTTTGTAGTATTCTTTCACAAAAACTACAGTGAGTGTCGTGGCAATCAATACTAATATTACAAACTAGATGAACTCGGCCACGCTTCGCTGCGACCCATACGGCGCGGCGGCGGCGTGCGCATGGAGCGCACGGTACTGGACACTGCTTATATATAATACTATTTATCGTAGCGTGATGTTATATAACCTATAGCCTTCCTCGATAAATGAGCTATTCAAAACAAAAACAGTTTTTCAATTCGAACCAGTAGTTCCCGAGATTAGCGCGTTCAAACAAACAAACAAACTCTTCAGCTTTATAATATTAGTATAGATGTGAAAGTAACTGTCTGTATGTAGGTTACCTTTCATCCAGAAAAAAGTAGGTACCGTTCCCGAGGGATCATCTAACCTCTGGCAAAGCTATAACTGCAATCGAGATGTTAGGCGTTACATTACTCATGTCAGGCGTTGATTTTTTTTTTATTTTTCAAAGCTAGTACTCTATAATTCGACAATTTCAACAATCCGACACCGCCATGCAAAACCATCGCGGATTAACTCATATTTTTATCTTGAGTAATTGCGTTTGAACATTTTTTTTAAATTTGGCTAGGTGTATCTCCACACAAATTGTTGCACAAGATAATTATAATTAAAAATGATGTAAGAATTAATTCTATAAGTAAAGACCAATAAAAATACTTTCGAAATACATATACATATTATTATATCCAAACAATAAATCAAGTCGCCAGTCAAGGTATGTTATGGGAAACGATGTATCTGGATAAATTAACACTCCTCCCGAAACCAAAACTGGTTAAATTGATCTTTAGAACTGATCGTATTCGAAAATGGGTTCTGTTGGGTAATTGAAATGTGTGAACCATAATAAAGAAGTTTAGAATGTACGAAATAGAATAATTATTTTACTGACGGTCCACTTAATCGTAGGGGGCTATCATCGTCTGTTTGACAGTAAAAAAAAACAGATCCATACTAGGTAATATTATAAAGTAACTCTGTCTGTTACCTTTTGACATTCCCGAGGGATCACCTAACGCCTGACAAATCTGGTAATATCGGGTAATGCACAACAAAGGAAAAAGGATCATTTAAGAAAACTGTGTGTGTATCGGCTTCATCAAATTTGGGTAGAACTGCTTGGATGTAAGTTAAAATAGTTCATTTTTCCGACAACAGATGTCGCTGCGCCGCGCCGCCAGGCTATAACGCGATATCATTTAGTTCCTCAGCGCAGACTGCACTTTCCATACAACATGCGTCAGCTGTCGCACAGATTCCAAGGTGACAGTGACAGATAACGTAACGATTTTTAGTTAACGCTTGTATTAATTTTACTGTTCATAAAGATTCCTTACCTCGCGGGGCTTACATGAAAATCTATTCTTAAGGATGTAAACTCCAAAAAATAAACCAACAATCTTACATTGTAAAGGTCATATCACAGAGAAATGCGACGCGACGCGGACGCAGCGCGAACTTTTCAAGGTAACAATACAATATAGAACTTATTTACTAAACAAAAAGGTACACAGTTCGGTGAGTACGCAAAAGTGAAGTCGATGGCTTCATGCTGCGTTTCGCGACGCCGCGCTGCGTTTCGGTGTGATCTTAAGTGTGTACCCTAAAGTTACAGTGAAGACCAAAGATTTATATCGAGAGATACGCCCTTACCAGCGAAACTGTGTTACAAAAGACATGTATCGTTATAGTTACACATTTTGCTATAAAGATACCTGAGTCGCAATTTTCAATATTATTTGAACTCCGATAGCGCGCTAATCGTGTTCAAATAAGGGCTCTAGTTATACTGGAAATATGATGAGCTCCAACAACGCACTAATCGGCGTGTAAGGCCGTTCTAGTTATAATGGTCATATCTCATACGCCATTTTGAAATATCTCCGACAAAAGCAACTGAAACAATTTCTCTAAAAGACCGTCACTCAGTGTAGTTGGCGCGCAACTGAAGCTGGTTGAGCGCCTGCGCTCAACTCAATGTTAACAATTTTCGGTGCATTTTAAGTTAAGTATGGCGCGGGTCGATTGGGGCGCATCTCTCGATTTAAATCTTTGGTGAAGACAGCTTAAAAGCTCCTATTCGACCGCACAAAAACCGCCACAACACAAATGGACGGGGGTGATAAAGCAACTTCATCCATTAAGAACCCGAAATGTACCCCATTTAATGGGACTCAATACTCGATAAAAAAAATAATTGTAGGCTCGTGAGCGTCGAGATAAGACCCTATTCGTGGAAACAGTAAATCGTCGGTGGGCTGTGATGATAGCGTTTAAGCAAGATAGGTACCTACTGCGTGATGGATTGCTTTTTGTAACTCCTCTTGCTCTTTGTAACTCTAATAACCATTTATTGGAAATTATGATGCACGAACCGGAGTGGCTCCGGCTTAGCCTTCTCGACTTCTTTTAGATTCTAGCTCAGCTACACATTAAGACATTGCGTAAATTTTGTTAAAAGATGGCAGAGTTATTTAATCAAAAAACAGCTAAAAATGGTATGTATATTATATAGTATAAATGTTTAGATTACGGCAATTAAATCTCACAATACACCACCCAATAATATAAAATAATTGCCAGATACTTTATTGATAGAAAGAACTGTTATGGCTTACAGTAAAATACCTATATTAAACTCGTTAGATGACAATTTATACATATTTGTTTGTTATACATCATCTACACTAATATTACGTATATATAAAGGAGTAAAGATTGTTTGTTTGTATGTAGTGGGGTAATCTTCGAAACTACTCATTCGATTTTGAAAAAACTATCAGCAATAGTTAGAACAGAATTTCAGAATGGACATACGCTATATATTATCCCGCGAAAGAAAAAGACTTTTTGGTGGTAATCGAATTTGCAACGTAAGTCGAAGAAGAAACGATCGAACGAAAACGTTTCTTTCGAACGCTGCTTTAACGGCGATCGATTTCTATAGAAAACATGTAGAGCTTGATGATGCCTTCAACAATGTCAGCCACAGCATATGTTTAAATTTTGTATTTAAGCCACAATAACTACCTTATTCGTATAAAATAATGATTAAAAACGTTATGTGAAGTTTATTGGCCATATTATCAATAATTATCGTCACAAGTATTTAATGCACGTGATTTTTGCTTTTTAGTGCATATCTTTTGGACGTATGGTTAAAGAGATAATACGATATAATGTAAAGCGCGATCGCGCCGTGAACCACAGAGACACTGCGAGTAGGTCAAGACGCGTACGTCACGACTGCGAGGTAGGTACCCGATACCGAGAAACAATTTGAAATCCACGCGAGCGAAGCCGCGGGCACAGCTATAATTAATATAAAATAAAACAAAAAAAGTTAGTTAATATAATATTCTCTGTATAAATTAAGAAACCGCAGGTTTTAAATTTAAATTTTTAATTCTCAATTGTTATTTTTGACTATTTCTAAAAAAAAAAATGGCGACACACTTTGTGTCACTTTTTTCACTTTCACTTTTAAACCTACTTTTACAGCTGTTATAAAAACACTATTACTTCTAAAGATCTCATTCAAATTGAAAACCCGGTGAAAAAATACACTAATGTGAAATGTTTAATTTATAATTAAATATACTAATGTCAAATTGAGTTTATATTTAATTTAAAGTGAAAATAAAAAAATACAAACCGCTAGTTGCGACGAGGAACAAGAGGAAAAAAGCATTCGATATTTCAAAAGCTCTATCAAGTTTATGAATGACACGGACAAGTCGTAAGCGGCATCTTTAATAAAGTATGAGATCATAAGCATTCAACTAACACACGTAGACCTCCTACATCCCGCATTTTGCACTGGCTAGGTTCAAGGGCGGGAAACGCCAGACAGTTAACAAGGATCGCAATATAATTGTCGACACTCGGGGTGGTCGGACACAGTACGCAGAATTATCGGCGACTTAACCAGACTCGAGTTTTTTTTGCTCCAGATGCGTCAGTATCCAGTTATGGTATTCTCTGAACTCTATTATGTCTATCTACGTATGGAGTGAAATTACTATAACTACTGACGGAAGGATTCCCGTAATGTTGGGAGTGAGAACAGTCATGGCGTAGCTTCCCATGACGGCGTGACATGGAAAAATTGGATAATCGGGCTTAAAATTGATCTAAGACCCATGTATACTTTACTAGATAAAATTTCCACACCCATCCCCATGACAAATCATTCATAAGTGCTAAATTTACTAACAGCACAAAAGCTTATCTAATTACGAATATCTATTATCTGCCTAAACAACCAATCCATTTTCCTTAGCTCTAGTAATGATCCAACTAATATTATAAATAAGTAAGTGAGTCTGTATCGTTTTCACGCCTTAACAACTCAACAATCACCAAGAATTTTTGCATACAGAAAAGGACATAGGTAGTTACATTACATCCAGAAAAAAGCACTCTTCCCGGGAGATTTTTTAACGTAAAAATAAAAATTCTAAAATATATGAGCAATAAAGATTTAACAAAAAAATGTTTTTTCCTCTAAGAAGTCTCGGACAAAAACTAGTGATTTGTATTCCAAAATCAATATACTTTAAATACTAATAGGTATATCATATCTGTATAAAGTAGGTACCTCTACTCATCGCCTCATTATTCCATTTTGTAGTGTTGGTCAAGGTCTGACTCATGAGTGTTCATTATTTTTATTTTCCATTAATTACTTTTATCCTTGTCGAGAGTGGACGAGACTGTGACGTCTGTACGTCTTCATTCGAATCATGAGTTGAATTGAACTACATAGCAATTATTCACTCAAGGTTTATTTCAAAACGACATCGATTTTCCCAACATAATATTTCTTTTAAAATACATGCGAGTTCAAAATCTTCAATAAAATAGTAAACGAGCTGTCTGTAAATAAATATTTTTCAAAAAAAAAAAAAAAAAATTACACGTACTTGTGTCAGAGGCCAGAAAAATAGTTTTTAGAATTGTTGTCTGTTTGTGCGTTTGTGCACGCTAATCTCAGGAATGGCTTAACCGATTTAAATGCGGTTTTCACTAATGTATTGTAAAAAGTTTCCCATAACATTTACTGTTTGTTTCATTCGAGTCGGTTAACAAATAAAAACAGTTACGCACTATACCACATACCACGCGTACGAAGCTGCGGGCTCGGCTTGTATATACATATAAATCAAGTCAACATAATAATATTTCACATAATATATTTAACAAAACTAATTTGCATAATTATTTATATTTTTATCCATAATAAGACACATATAATATCTATTAGCTTACAATGCCAAGATATATATTTGCGAATGGTTTAATATATTTCTATTTTAATTTTAAATAATAAAAATATTATTTAAAAAAATAAAAGTTTCGGAGCGACAATCCCAATCGTTAAATATAAATTTCAAAATACAAACATTACTGAACCAAGTCGGTCCACCGGGCGATGTAAATGTACAAGAAATGCCATCCGCAAGGAATCAAAGCCTTACAACATCACTAATCACCAAACACATTAACGCACAACTTTTTAACACTTTTAATTTAAAAAAAAAAACACAAAATACAAATAAACGCACTTTTTAAATAATATAACAAAAATATTCGCGTCAACAATGCGTCGCGGTACGTAGGAGACTGACCTGTGGCTGCGGAGTGGAAGTGTGCAGTACAGCATCAGCTTTCAGTACCAAATAGAATAAGAGGGAGCGAGACAACACAACCTGCACCTGTGCACTTCAACACAAATGATCGCTAAAGCGAGACGCAAATAAAACAATGCATACATTGAAGCGAGACGAAAACACCGGCAAACCTGACCGACACGATAAAATTAACAACGCGGTAACCGACTCCAACAATAAGCACAAATTACAGTTTAATGAGACGGAATACAGTACGGTTTCGTTTGACCGATAGGAACGGTAAGGCTTTTAGAGCGTGTCTGTTATTGTCAGGGTCAACATATGGCGAAAAGGTAGGTATACGGTTTGGCCAAATTCCACGGCTGCCATCGTCCCGGTATACTTCTGTATAATTTGATAATTATTCATTTGATCGATGGTAATTTTACAAAACGATTGGTAAATAGACAATCATAATTATCCAATACAGGGTGTCTATTTCTGGCATTCAAGCGAGTCAGACAGATCTCGAGAATAGTACAGCTGTTTCATTGCCTCAACCTATAAGTTTTGTAGAAATAATATTAAAACAGCATATTACTAGCAGATACATTGCTTCATTGTAAAGTGAAATAGAGACAAAGAGAAAATTACATAAAAATCACAACAATTCTGAGACCCGATGCCAAGCCAATGTGCTTCCTTCGATTGAATCCAATAACACAAAAAAACAAAACGGCAGAATGCAAACTCTCAAAGGGAATTTATTTTTATGAATGTGTGCTCATTCAATTAAAATTACTTACTCGACAAAGTTTAAAAAGCTCCAAATTAAGATCTGATTGGTTATATAGGCACGTGCAATAAATTTTTACATAAATTATACATATTTTAAATTACTTTCGCAGTCATTTGGGCAGCCCGCCTGGCGGCAGTGACCACCCC
Source organism: Bembecia ichneumoniformis (assembly GCA_910589475.2). Lineage (NCBI taxonomy): Eukaryota > Metazoa > Arthropoda > Insecta > Lepidoptera > Sesiidae > Bembecia > Bembecia ichneumoniformis. The sequence continues at coordinate 620,747 of OU342546.1, forward strand.
CTTACAGAAGACCACCGTGAAATAACAGCATATACGTGCTGTTGTGTTTCGGTGAGTGAGTAAGGGATGCCAGAGCCCATTTCCTTATCCCCTCCTAATCCCTTATCCTTAATCCTACTGTAGTCGGCAGCGCACTTGCAGCACCTGTAGCGTTGCTTGTGTTATAGGCGACGGTAGCCACCTACCATCAAGTGGACCGTCAGCCTGTCTGTCGACATAACATAAAAAAAAACTGCATACGGAGTAGAAACATGGACAATGTGAGCCAGAGAGAGAGAAAGAACAGACGCTTTCCAAATAATTATGGTGCTGGTGGAGGGTGTTAAGGATCCCTTGGACGACCAAACGCACAAATGCGTCTATTCTTTCTTAGTTAGAAATAAAAACAAGGCTGTCTGCTCTATGTCTGGAACGTATTCTTACGTATTTCGGACACGTTGTAAGAAGAGGTGATCTGGAGAATCTGGAAAAGGTGGTCGTTGTTGGAAATGTCGAAGGCAAAAGATTGCGAGGCCGATCGCCAACGAGGCGGACGGATCAAGTGAAGGATGCCTCTTCTGTACACTTTGCCAGGCGGTGAGGGCGCCCATGGACTGGGACCGATAGAAGCGGATGTTGGTGCAGTCGAGACTGAGACTTCGTAACCACAATCCTCAGTAATGAGGGACCCACCTCGTGGAGTGAGGGAGCGAGAGTAAACTAAGTATAGTTTAGTTAACTAGTTAGTTTTTGTAGAACGGTATTATGGCCATCAACATGGATAATGTGTTTAAACTAAATTTCATTCTGTTTTAATGTGATTAAGTTCAATAGATAGCGCCAGTAGTTGGTTATGACAATCTGGAGAGATGAAATAAACCGTTAATATTGTGTTTATTTGTATAAACCTTTATTTTTACATTTAGGGCCGGCGCACATTGACGACAAAGCGAGGCTTGTTAAATTTTTTCATAGAATTTTGTATATCTTAAGTGCTTTTAATATATTTCAAATTTCATTGTATTATGCTAAGGCAACAATCGGAGTGCTGCGACATTATTCCGCAGTAGCAAACACAATGAAACATCAATTATAGCTTTTAATTTTTAAAATTCTATGAAAAAATATTTTTTGGGCCTTGTCAACTTGGAAATGAATTTTTCAAAGTTGGCTCGGGATCTAGGTCTGGAAAGTATTGGCTGGGCAATAATTTGGACAGCCCATAAGGCGGCAGCAACCACCCCCTTATAGGAGAACAGGAAACCACCGTGAAATAATAATGCTATATTTCGGTGTCGAATAAGGGATGCCAGAGCCCATATTCCCTATCCCTTCCTAAACCCTATCCTTAATGCTACTATGGTCGACAGCGTAGTTGCAGCATCTGTGGCGTTGCTTGTGTTATAGGTGACGGTAGCCACCTACCATCAAGTAGACCATCAGCTTATACTTGTGCTGAACTTAACAAAAATAAAATTTTAAAAAAACTGCCGGCATTTTCTATCACTTTTCTTTATGGACTTGATTATATCAAGATTTTATAAATCACCAAACAAGTATAACGCACGTGTATCTTATTATTTTTTTAAATAGGCGAATATCACTCACTGATTTCTCCATATACTGTGCCCGTGGCGAGAAAACTGGCAAACGCCGTTCCCGATGTGGAAACACTTGAACTTGGAAAAATGTGTTTACGTTAGCACCCAAGGTCTGCTTCGCATCAAACGCCCCATCGTGAAATATTTTAACACAAACATGAATATTCATTCATGAACAAACCGTTTGCTCGAAGCTCTATTCCATTCATTGTTTTTGGCGTTTTGTATACAATAAATAACCTCGTGAGACGTTACAAACATTTGAAACGATAGTGTAACGAAGCCAAAAAAAAAACGTAAAGGTCGTCGACAGCCTGACGGTCCACTTGATGGTAGGTGGCTACCGTCGCCTATTAACACAAGCTACTCCACAGGGGCTGCAAATGCGCTGCTGACCATAAGATTAAGAAAAGGGAATAGGATAAGGGATCGACGTCTCAAAGCAGTGTGTTCTACCAGACCCAGACCTGAGCCAACTTTGATAAGTTCATTTTTTAAGTTGGCCCAGCCTCGAATTGAACCCTGACATGCCCTGACCCCTAAAACAGAGCGCTAAAGCAAGCTACACCTTAATGGGAAGTGGAAGTTGTATTTTGTAATATAGATATAATTTTATCAATTAAGGTACTATTACTTTCGATAACTATGTTATTTTCGATAACTAATGTCACCTTTTTTTTTGACGCGGGGAAATGTCGTTACGCATACACACACCGTCTGGGGAGACGGTGCGGTTGTATGTGGGACTCCCCTTCCTCATAGTGAGGTAGGTATACCCACTAAAACCCCGCGGCGGTCTTCCTCAGCGGTCAGGATGGGTTCTGGGATCGCATTAGCGCACCAAGTCCCGCCCCCGCTTTGTCCCTCTTGGTTACGTGGGACACCTCCTGGGAATGCGATAATTGCATCCCCTCGGAAGGTACTAATGTCACCTGTCCACCTGCAATAAGGTAGGTTTCAAATTCTAAATTTGACAACATTTATTGAATGTTTATTAGATTTTTTGCCTAATTATAGGTTTAAACTATGACGGCCCGTTGGATGAGTGGCAAGCATGCTTGCCTAACGTCTCAGGGGCCCCGGGTTCGATTCCCGGCGGGGTCAAGTTTGGAAATTTTAATGTAATTTTCAAAATTGACTCTGGTCTGGATTTGAAAAGTAGTGGTAGGGCACACTGCGTTTCGCAGTCATTTGGGCAGCCCGTCTGGCGGCAGTGACCACCCCCTTACAGAAGACCACCGTGAAATAACAGCATATACGTGCTGTTGTGTTTCGGTGCGTGAGTAAGGGATGCCAGAGCCCATCTCCTTATCCCCTCCTAATCCCTTATCCTTAATCCTACTGTAGTCGGCAGCGCACTTGCAACACCTGTAGCGTTGCTTGTGTTATAGGCGACGGTAGCCACCTACCATCAAGTGGACCGTCAGCCTGTCTGTCGACATAACATAAAAAAAGAAAGAACTAAGCTTTCAATAGCTCCTTGAATGTTTATCGTGGTACAATGTATATTATTTTCCTTAATTTAATTTTTATAAATGTTTATCCAGTAAGTGGAATTTTATTACAGTGCTGTGTGTATTTTGTTTAATATTAATATTTATTTTGTCTCTTAATATTTATTTACTCTCGAACTCGAGTCTCTTAATATTTATTTACATTGTAAAAAATGTAAATAAATGCTAAGAGTGTTTTTCGTAAATTAAAAAAAAAATTAAAAATTATAATAAAAATTTCAAAATACTTTAAAATTACAGAATATTCCTATTGGCAATGACAGACGTTCAGCGATTCCTGGATCCATCACTATTTCCAATTTCACGCTTAAATTGTAGAATAAGTTCTCGTGAACCCTGAAGCAGGCGGCGATACTTCTTAAAACCTATCGACAAGTACAAATACACACACGCAACTCAAGACTTTGTTCCATCGAGCAGTTCTCGGTAAAAATGGTGTTGATATAGAAACAGCTATTCCTCTGAATCGAACACTAACAAAAGTCCGGAAATATCGACACAGTTCAAATATTCATTTGAAAATAAACCCAAATATTTCCCGTTGCATTTCCGTGTAACTTTGTTTCGTGGGCAAAACTATACAATTTCTTTATGATAGAGTTTGAGCTGAGAGATGCATAGATATGCGTAGATAGTCGGCAGGCAGGCTGACGATCTACTTCATGGTAGGTGGCTAGCGTCTCCCATTGACACAAGCAAGGCAAAGGTGCTGCAAGTGCGCTGCACGATAAGAGATTTGGAGGGGATAGGCTCTGGCATCCATAAATCCGAACCACTTATCCAACGGGCTCGTCAAAAATATCAAATTGGGCAGCCCAATTTATGACTGCGTATCGCGGATAAAGGATAAGATATTAGGAGAGGATAAGGAAATGGGCTCCGGCATTCCTCATTCGCTCACTGAAACACAACAGCATTAATGCTTTCGTTTCACGTTGATAACTGATTTTGTTCTCATTATTTTGGTAAAAAAAGTATTGTATTTACGTAAGAGTCTTTACGATTTGACAGTCCGTTTTGCAATGCTATCGTTAATCGTTTTTGTGAATTTAACCAAAATTTTGCCTTTTGCTCCTCAACTCTGTATCTACTTTTTTTTTATTTGCTAAACTAGTTCAAAAATTAATGCAAAATTCAGAGAAAATTGCAAATTGCAAATTGCCCCTTTTAATAATAATAATTTTAGTCTGATTGCATTCTGAAGGGTTTTCGCGTCATTTAAAATTAAATACTTGTAAAAGTTATAATACAAAAGCTTACAAGAAATATGTATATATCAAAACAAGCATACATATATATGTATAATTAAACACCGCATCTAACATTTCCGTATCTAATCGCATTCTACAACAATCACAAGGTCTGCGGGAATACAACGACTAATAACCGTAAAACTATGTAATAATTATTTTATTATTTTATGTACTTTAACAGTGGACATGACATGACATGCCATTTTTTTTGTGTAATGGGGTAAAAAACTGCCTTTTGCTCACTTCAGATGGCAGCACTGTTGGTTGTTCCCTAAATCTGACAAGTAGCTGTCATTTTCCATAGTAATTTTGTAAACAAACAAAAAGAACTGAATTTATTCAATTAACATGACGCTTATGTTCAGCTTTGGATTGCAAAAAGACGGGAATCCATATATTCCCTAAAGATTTCAAAAGAAAAAAACAATGGATAAAAGCTTTACGAAGAAAAAATTGGAAGCAGACTAAATATTCAAGATTATGTGCAGTAGATGCTTTTCTTTTCCTCAACTGTTCTTTTAACTGCTTAACGCTCTATGTCGAATACATTTTTGTAGAAATAAAGGCAAATTCGCTGATAAATACAGGGAACCAAAAACACAATATGGCGGCGATTAGGATCACTCAACAGTGGCGCCACCTACGATTAGCTTTCAGTTTTTAACCCCATTTGCGCGACGTATACCTACTTCTGAATCTAACTTTTTTCGGGACTCATATGGATACCTAATGTCACTACATGTAATAGCATTCCTAGACAAATAAATAAAATTATTTTACAATGTGACTATAGTGCTTATTTTATTAAATCTTTACTTAGCTGTTTAAAGATCATCATGTCTTTTAAATTACGCACTAGCTGAGTCCGCAACTTCGTATGCATGGTATTCAGTATAGAGCGTAACTTTTTTTGTATGTAAACCGATTGGAATGAAACAAACACTAAATTCCTACAATACGTCAGTGAAAACCGAATTCAAATCGGTGAAGCCGTTTCTGAGATTAGCGCGCACAAACAAACAGACAAAAATTCCAAAAACTGTTTTTTTAAGTACAACGTGTACAAATTGTTTTTTGAAAAAATATTTAATTTACAGACACGGCTCGTTTACGGTTTTATTAATGTGTAGATTTAGATAGATACATAGAAATAAGTTTATATTCAATCAATTGTGTAAACATGACCTTAAAAGTGATCCCGTTGATGCCGTACACTTTCCATCGACAAACAGAAACTTGGATAACTTAATGATTACCTCATAACTTGAATATTAACGGTTAATTTTAATGATGAATAATTAACTATCTGCATTGAATTATTTGTATTTGAAATAAGTGAGCAAATTCGCAAACAATGGCTATAATTGTCAATACTATTGATTTTAATTGTACGACAGCTATTTGTTTTTATTTACCAAATAGCAAACGGACTACTGACTACTCTGGTATTTTATTGTCCAACAGCAGTATAATAAATTATTTATATATTGTTGTATATATTATATGACCTATACAATAGTTCATGTATGTATACAGAAAGAAAGAAAAAAAGGAAACTTTAATTTCTCACACAACATACAAAATACAAACATACAAGAACAATAATTAAACACATAACAAATTCATAGTATAATGAGTTCTATAGTCTCCCTTAACAGCCCACTGACAACACTTGGCAACTAAAAGATCGCTAGGCAAGTTTCAGGACGTCATGGTTGGTTTGCTTACAGCAAAATTATCTTTATTTTTAATCCATTACTCGGCTGAACAAGGATTACGAAACTCAAAGGGGCCATTACTTGTATAATAAGGTACTGAATTGACGGGACTGCTGAGAGCTGAGAGGGAGTCGCTACTTGCAAATCTCGGAAATATCTATTTAAAAATTAAATAAAGTATAATTCAAACTTTTCTTTTGATGAGACTTCAGATAGTGGATCTTAAAATTTATCTTAAGAATTAGCTATTTAAAATATTGATTATTAAGCAATCGATATTAGACCGCAAATTAGTAATTTTTTTTATATATATAATTATATATAATTTAAAAAATAATCATGATGATCCCCTTCCATATATCCTGCAGATGATGAGTATTTTTTAAATTATAATTATTATGACAATTTAAAAGGAAAACGGTTACAAATAAGTGGATTTTTTTTATCATTAGGGGCTGGCCTATCTTTATACAAAATAAAATTGTAATAAAACAGAAATTATGTACAAAAGGCTATATGTTTATTGATGGAATATTTGTATAGCAAATATCGGTTTTTTGCCATAGTTTTTTGTTTTTTGCTTTTTTTTGCTTTAGTTTTTTGCCAATTCTTCCTCATAGAATATTCAATCCGAACAGACAGTAAGTGTAAAATAATTGACTATTGTAAGAAACTGAAATAAATGAATGAATTTATTTATCGCTGATATTCAGTAGATATTCACATTTAAATCTCTATATGTATATAAAAATGAATCCCCATTTCCCTTGGTCACGGCATCACGCGTGAACGGGTAGACCGATTTTAATTCGGTTTTCACTAATGGAAAGAGGGATAAACAGGGAATGTTCATATATATAAAAATTGCACCCCGGGCAAAGCCGGGGGCGGGTCGCTAGTAATTAATAATTCTGCTAAAACATATAGGTACACTTTTTATAAAGCCGGTAATCTAAAACCTGTTCGGTCATCAAAATCAAAGTTTGAATTTCAAAGTGGATTTAAGTCTATCGATAAAGCGGAGGGAAATTAATGAAGAGAAACGTTTTTGTTTTGGGCAAAAAAATTGTGCGCAGTGCAAAACATTGCACTATCGGATGATGTCACCTCAGTGTAGTCACCGCACGTGGGAGAGGAGACGTAGGGGGAGGGGGGAAGTCTAGACAAAAATCAATGCAAAACACAATACATAATGAAATTCCTTTTAGACAAGAGAACTGAACGCGAGCCTTCTTCTCATCTTCAATTGATCGAGGAATCTTTGCTCGCTGCAACGAAAGCTCGTAAGGGACACTTATCTGGATTCGCCCTGAATTGTCTCTGGACTTGCATATAAATATTCGAAGGCTACAAAGGTATCTTTTTCATTTTTTGTATTTTACAAATTTGTTTACAACAGTATTGTTTACTTATTTTATTTATTTATATACAAACGGCTACATTATAATAAGATGGTGGGTAATGTCTAAACCCTTGATAGGATTGTCTTGACTATCATACATACCTACTAAGTTATATTTAAACATAAATTGTAGACAATAAGTCATATAAATATAAATAACTAATAGATTGTATACAATTTGGTCCAATTTTTAATTGTATATATCTTATTTTTTAAAAAATGAAATTAAAAATTAATAAAATTTAATAAAATTTTTAGAAAAAAAAAATAAGTTTTATTTTTTAATACATTTCAATAAAATGAGATTAATTAAATTACCTTTTTTAAATATTATTATTAATTTATTATTATTACTGTTTTGAGTTTTAGTTATTTACAAAATGTGTTTTTGGTTTCTATTTAATGTTTTTTGATGAAATTTTATTTTTTATTTCTATAGACAGTTTATTAAATTAGATATTAATAATAATTATTAATAATTAGATTATTTATTAAATTAGATTGTGAATAGGGGATCGGACAGTAATCAGATTAAAATCTAAAATGTACTTAGAAAGAAAAAATATATAATTTTTTACGATTATTTATCGAATAATAATTTAATATACCTAATTCATTTAAATATTCTTAAATGAAGAAATAAAATTTTATTATTTTCAATATTTTCAATCTATACTGAAACACCAATCACAGTGCGTGACGTCATTTGTGGGCAATCATTGTCTTATGCCAATGCAGCTGTTGTGTTATGATATGACCACAAATGACGTTACGCGCTCTCAGATGAACTATCGTCAGGCCTCCGTCACTCGCCTATACCTACCGCGATAAGCACCTACAGCGCGTGGTACCTGGAAGGTACAAATCAGTGGAGGCCGCCCCGCGCTTGTTTGTACACGCGTACGTCGATCATTTATTGCTCCAACAGCACTGTACCACAGAATATATACTAGTACTACTGTACTATAAACGCTACTGTTCTTTATAATGAGGAATCGTAATAATTGCTGCGTGAACGGCTGTCGCAATAAACAGAATGATTTAAAGTTTTCTTTTTTTTCGCTCTTCATTCTTTTTCTTCATTTCTTCTTCATTCTTTTTTTAGCAAATTATAAAATAACAAAAAATTGTTAAATAAATTTAACAATAATAAATAAATATCGGACGCGAAATATTATTGGCTAAATTATATTTTATTTCTACCTTATAATATATTAACTCTTAAGGCATAATATAATTCGCATTAATACGTTTTAGCGAAATAAATCGTAATTGAAAAAACTTAAAACTCTTCTAGCAGATATAAAAGCTTCAAATTTAGAACACAATTTGTGTTTAGTGTATTAATCAAGGAAAAACTAAAATATTTTGCATTCTCGGTCCAGTTTTCTAGATACACCAGCTGCATAAATAAGTTTGTAATCCCATATAAATATATAGGATTACAAAGTTATTTATGCAGTTGATGTATGTAGCAAACTGGGCCGAAATTGTATGTATAAATATATAGAATTAAAGAAGTAGAAGGTACCAGAAAGGAAAAAAGTAGGACTATCTACAAAAACAAATGAGATGCCATCATACGAACCTTTTTTTAAAAAGATATTAAGATGCATGTTAATCAAATAAATAATAATACCTAATGAACCTTTTTTTATGTGTCCCATGTTACAAATAGAAATGCACGTGCGCGAACAAAAGAAGTTAAACATTCTTTATATTAGTCTTTATATTAGTCGACAAAAGATTTTATTTGATATTTTTGGAGCAAGTTCTAGACAATTTAATCAAACAATTTAATGTATGTAGCTGTTATTCTTAGCAGTCTGGAAAGATAAAAGAAAAAGTAAAATGTACTACGAAAAAGTTACTTATATTTAAATTTTAGGTACTTATATTTCCCCGTTTTTAGTGTGTGTGTATATGTGTTAATTATGTTTTCCAAGAATGTTTTATTTTTTATAATTCATTATTATAAAAAATAAATAAATAAAATACAATAAATACTTATTAAAATTATGTTGTTATTTATTTTACTTTGCTTGTACAACCCTGACGCTTGAGCTGTGATGTAGGTAAATTCTGAACACAAAGAAATTGCGCTCTTGTGAGCGTAGTAGTAAGGTGCGATTTCGAATGCACCAGTTGCGTTGGAAATTTTGTAGGCTATTAAAATGGCGGCTTTCTCCGAGATCAAAGGAGTGCAACTTCTGTACGTCTAGTACTAGTACTAATTCTGTGCTATCGTGGCGTTTTGGCGGCATTTTCAAACAAACAATATTAAAACATGATTTTGAGTATTATAAATAAATAAAATAGTATTTTTTTATGGGAATAAATATCCATGAAGATTAATTTAAAACACTTTCTGAAAATTTGTCCGACCCCTATTAAGTATTGTTTACCATATTCATTATTAAATTTATGTACGTCACGTCTTTTGGAAGTTATGCTTCTGGTAGCTGATACGATTTTTGGGGATTTGAATTTCATCACGAAAGTACTGTTCAACAAGTAGGTTGTATGTATTCAACTTTTTTTATGAACGGGAGTAAGATTTAATTTTTGGTGGTACAATTAGCTTTAGTAATTTACAACGTGTTGTAACACGTTTGTAAATGTTACGGGTATTGGTATATTTATTTTTGGTATATTTGTATATTTTTGTATATTGTACGCCCAGTTTTCACTAATGGCTCGTTAGTTTCTAGTTTCGTCAGCGAGATAGTTTGCTACATTATAGTAGGAATCAGTACGCATATTTGTTTTTTATTTGGTTAGAATAGGCTAAGAATAGGCTAGCTGCAGTGCACGTATATATTGTAGCAAGCTATATCAAATTGCCTTTAAAGTAATTACTTACTTATTTTATAGTAACTAGAAACGAGTTCATTTTTAACTATTTCACCGTTTTCCTTAAATTTGTCAATCTTAAGAAGACACACCGAAGTGCAGCTATAAGGAATACGATGAATGCGGTGAAGCCTGGGCCGTACTGGCTATGATGTCACCTCGTTCGTAAACCTGAACCTGATTTAGATGTCATCACAGTACACTAAAATAACAGTAAGCAACTTTTAATTCATTTAATTAAGTAGTGGCAGGGCACACTGCATTTCGCAGTCATTTGGGCAGCCCGACTGGCGGTAGTAACTATACATAAGACCACCGTGAAATAACAGCACGTGTTTCGATGAGTGAGTAAGGGATGCCAGAGCCCATTTCCTTGCAGCTTTGCACTTGCAGCAGCTTTGGCGTTGCTTGTTTTATCGGCGACGGTAGCCACCTACCACCGAGTGGACCGTCAGCCTGTCTGCCGACCTTAACATAAAAAAAAATTTGGGCAGCATAGCAAAACTACCCCTTGTCGAATGTTTGTATGAAAATAAAATCCATTTGATGGAAGCTAGCCAGCTTATAATTAGATTTTATAATTGCATACAGTCAGTCAGCTTCAGCTTTTCTGACGTTGCTATATATGTATACGAATCAAATAATTTATGTTAATGGCACACAGAAAAACACCGAGATTCGCAACCGTCTCCGACGTATTGCTATGCCATATATTATGACTATTTGTTTATACAGTTAGGACCAACTTGAGAATTATTTTTGGCCGTGAAATCATTCATTTTTATACTCCACTGTATACTGTATGTGTTGTGTGCGCAAACTAACACAATACACGTCTCGCGTGTGCGCTAAAAACACGAGGATACCGATAAAAACCAAATATACATTCTTCGTTCACAGATTGAATCATTTTTTTTATGGAGGATTTGTTACAAGACAGAGTCACATCGACATGACATCACACGATGTCATGTCCATGTGACACAAGCCAAGAGTCTTGTCAGAAGGCTCACTAAAGGAGTTGCAATTTGGTTCAACACATAGCAAACCAAACTATACTAACATTTATACATAAATACAAGTATAATAAAATCTTAAACTAGCCATGTCTGTACATTATTATTATTATTTTTTCAAAAAAAACAATGTGTACATGTTGTACTTATGTTACCGAGATAAAAAAAAAATGGTTTTTACAATTTTTGTTGCTTATCGGTACGTTTGTGCACGCTAATCTCGGAAACGACTTAATCGATTTGAATGCGGTTTTCACTGATGTATTGTAGCAAGCTTCCCGTAACATTTAGTATTTTTTTCATTCCAATCAGTTTCCAAACAAAAAAGTTACGCCCTATACCGAATAACACACATTTAATATTTTAACTAATATTAAATGCGAAATTGAGTTTGTTTGTTTATTATCTCGGGCTTAACTAATCAACTGCTCATCATAAGATTTATAAAAAAGTACCGTTCTCGAGGGATCCTCTAAAAATTAAAATAAAAAAATTCAACACCTGACAAAAATATATGAGCCGCGAGTAAAAGCTACTTTAAAAAAAATTTATTTAATAAATAATAAAGCTTTATTTAAGCTTTCATTAGTGGCAGGACAACCGTGAAAAATACCACCGTCACAATGTGGTATTGTAAAGAATGTTAGAGCCCCTTTATTCCTTAAATTATCCTACCAGGCAGGGCCGGATTAACCATGTTGTGGTCCCTAGGCAATGAAGTTCTTGAGGTCCTTTTACCAGTTTATATCTTAAAATATATTCATAATTACTCTGTGAATGCAAAAAAAAAAAATATTTCTTGGTGCTCGGGACCTCTGTACGATGCAGGGCCCCTAGGCAGTTGCTGTACTGCCTAATGGATAATCCGGCCCCTACCAGGGTCGGCAGCGTTCAGAATTTTTTGAATTCTTGTGGGTACTTCCAGAACAAAACATTTATAGGTCTTCGTGTCAGACGGTCGCAAGAGTTATGAGACATCCGTTCGAAAGCTGACATCGCCAGGGGGACCTCTCAGATAGCGAGTTCATCGACTAACAAATAACACTGACCTTTATTATCGTTGAATTTGCATTGTAACAAGCGTACCAAAACACCGATAAAGATGACGAGACGATGCTGGAATATATACTCATTTAAACGATCTATCTATTCGCCATAATATCACTACATACTACACTACAGAGTAAACTCTCCCATTTTCTCTGTCTGTCTGTGTGTATGTATGCGCTAAGCTCTGAAAATGTGAACGGATTTTGTTCTCATTTGCATCGATCGAAAGATGCATTTCAGAGGATGGTCAATTTAAATTCAACGAATGCATTACTTACTAGCTGAGGCCGCAACTTGTTAAGATCGGCAGACAGGCTGACGGTCCACTTGATGGTAAGTAGCTACCTTCGCCTATAACACAAGCAACGTCACAGCCGTTGCAAGTGCGCCGCCGACAACAGTAGGATTAAGGATAAGGGATTGGATAGGAAAATGGGCTCTGGCATCCCTTACTCACTCACCGAAACACAACAGCACACGTTCTGTTATTTTACCGTGCTCTTCTGTAAGGGGGTGGTTACTGCCGCCAGACGGGCTGCCCAAATGAGTGCGAAACGCAGTGGTGCCCTAGCCACTACTAAAGCGATTGGATTCGCTATAGCGCGTAACTTTTTAGTTTGTAAACCTAAGTTGTAAAGTAAGTTGTAACTTTTAAAACTTTTAGTTGTAACTTTTAGAACTTAAAAAAAAAACTTTAACGAAAATACCTCCATAAAAACGTGTAAGATCTAAGGGTTAGATTTAGTCTAGGGTTGTATCTGCAAGACCTATTTTCTTCATCGGGTTCGCGCTTCTTTGGGATGAATTATAAGCGGTGCTGATCCTGGTTCATTAAAGCGCAAGGGATGAGGGCATGGCTTAGACATATTATTCCAATGAAACTAGCGACGATGGTGACTTTTTTTTTAAATTTTACGTTTGACGATCTTTGGTAATTACCCAACGGTTTAATTAACCCGGAGTATGTACATGATGGGCAGATGTCAAAGAAAAAATTGTTTGCGTTTAATTTTAAAATTGGGGGGCCAATGAACGCGACACATTCAAATTTTGTAATCGATATAGGACTTGTATCATGTGCTAGCTGCGTCTTATGGTTTTCGTTGATTCTTAGACTTTTTTTTTATTAATTTAATCGACTCCTAAGGTTTGCAGTGTAACTTTAAACAGCCTAACCTTCTTTAAGAGTTTGGCTAATCAAATGTAAAACTATTTTTACAAATGCGACTTATATTTACCAGATGTAAGCGCGTTCAAACAAACTCTTCAGGTTTATTATCTCTACATATTATAAATTGAAGTCGCAGTCCGCGTCTGTCTCTATCTCCGGTCACTTCTTCAAAACGCGCGATCTTTGGAACAGTCTCCCTTCTAAGGTGTTTCCATCTAGCTACAATATGGGCTTCTTCAAGCGAGCAGTAAACAAATTCCTGCAAGGTCGGCAGCGCACACGTACCCCCCCTGGTGTTGCTTGTGTTCTTAGGCGACGGTAGCCACCTACCATCCCACCAAACACATTTTGATACAGTTTTCATTAATGGAAGGAGAGTATACCGCTAAGCTTCTTCTTTATACATAAAACTGGATGTATGTATGTATGTTCCCCATGGACTACAAAAGCGCTCAACCGATTCTGGTGAAATTTTCAGGCAATCTTCGCATTAGCCCAGCGGGTGATCCTGTGAAGTAGTTTAGCAGAGATCAGATAAGTAGATTTTTTTTAAAATGATTTTGTGTCATGTTTTCCCTACAAATTAAGGGATTCACTGAGGCAAATGACATTTACTATAGAACTCGCTGGCGGCGGAGACATTTCAACAGGCCTAGAAATGGTGTTTTTTTTTTGTTTTTACCATTAGAACATTACACAAAAATTTTTTTTTTATTAATACAATTTTTTAATCTGATATTAACTTATTAATAGGTACAGGATTCATATGCGTGCAATAAGCCGTTTTAGAGAGAATTTTCAATAAAGGTCTTTTCTTCTTGTGTTCTAACTTTTTTTGTGGAGTTTGTATTACTTTAGCGAAAATTCTAATTAATACAATTGGTTCTTCACATGTTTAAGTATAATTTTTTTTTTTTTTTTCAAGGCAATTGTCTTGTCTATTTCTTGTAACATCTTCATTAAACAATGGATATTTTTAGTATTTAGCGTTTGTCTCCCCCTTAATACAAAATTATGTATTATTATTGTTAAAAACATATGAGCAATAAGAGACTCAACAAATGTTTTAACACCTAAGAAAAAGGGGAGCAGACGAAGGCAAAAGCTACTTTTTAAATGAAAACGAAGCTAATTTAGAGAAGCTTCATTTTCGTTCAAAATGTGATAGTAACCGCTTTGTTAGCGAGGAAGAAACCGATCATACATCGACCTTCCACTCGATATAAACATCAGCCATCAACCGTCAGTGTCTCGCTGTTCCGAGAAGCACACCAACACACAAACCCGACTCACAAAGAGATCGCGGAAACAGGTGTAAATTTAGTTGCAGATTTATTTAACTCCAGGCAGATGGCATACGACTCTGAGTATCGGCAGATGTTCAAACACTTTTTGCTTTTTTCTACCGTGTCAAGCGAAATTTAAAAAAAAAAGCTGTGGTCTCTTAAGCACGCGTTTACTAAATTAATTCATCTGTGAAATAGCATTGAGTTGAGATCATTGAATCGTGTTATCAACATTATGTACCTATGTGCCACAAATAGCGGCTTAGCAATGATGAAGTCATTTTTTTTTTAAATGTAAAGATCATCAGATAGGTGACGGTCCACTTGATGGTAAATGGCTACCGTCGCCAATAACTCAAGTGCTGCAAGTACGCTGCCGACCACAGTGGCGAGGGAAATTGGAATTTAGAATTAGTTGTTCGCGGACAAAGTTAAATCTAAAAATTATAAGAAAACCACACTGAAATAACAGCACTTGTGCTGTTGTGTTTCGGTGAGCGAATAAGGGATGCCAGCTTGCCAGAGCCCATTTCCTTATTCTCTTATTGGTAGCACACTTGCAGCAGCTGTGGCGTTGCTTGTGTTACAGGCGACAGTAGCCCTACCTTCAAGTGGACCGTCAGCCTACGCTATTACGCTATACTGTGGCGACTGTTGCAAATAGTTATTAATGGTGAAATTGTTTTGTTTTTAGGGGTCCGCGAGTTACGGTTAGGTTGCGATAAGAGTCCACCCTGGGATAGAAATTAGAAAATGTTGACTTATATGTGAATTTGCCTTTGGAAGAACAATTTAATATTTTTTGGTTAAAAGACACACTGCATTGCATTAATTATTAGACGGACAGACATTATAACGACACAAAACATTTAGACAATACACAATACTTATTGAAAAATGGACATCAGTCTATGTTAATGGAATCTTTACAATGGCGCGCAAAGGTCGTCGCGTTCCCTCGTGTTTTTCTTGTTAAAAAAATGCATAATGTATATATGCAACACATTCGGTGCAAGGTGTAACGGCCGGCCGAACGTCATCAGAACTCCCAACATATGGTTCGATACACAGCGCCCGCGCCCTCCATAAAACACACGGACCACTGTTGTGTCGAGGCACGCGGATTTTATTAAATGCAGACTGACGGTTCTCTTGGGGTTCGATGGCTACATATCACTAGCTGAGTCCGCAACTTCGTACTTTTTGAGCGTGAAAAAACGCTCAATCAGACAAAAATTCTAGACAATTTTTTTAACAACTTTTTGAAACTTGTATATCATGTTGAATAAATATATAATGTACAGACACGGCTAGTTTACTATTTCATTATACATATGTATAGATTAGTTGGGTGGGTACAGTCGCTTATAAACATAAACAGTCGTTAGACTGCGTATCAAAGAACAATGCAAAAAGGGATATTTTTGTAGTTCTCCATTTGTTAAATCGGTTGCAGACGTCTTAGGAGCTGGATCTTCAATTCAGTCCAGTAGTTTGGTACGTTTTTGGAAATATTTTAAGATATTTTCAGGTATAGATCTAGATAATATAAATATTTTCTTCGTAAAAATAAACTACGCTAAAATTGAGTTTATTAAATAAATTTAAAATTTAAAATGCAATTTAAAAATTAAATAACTTTTGAAATTTATGAAATCCGAGACTTAATAAATAAAACATAAATTTTAAAATGAGGAACTTCACGGTTTATATCTCACTACAGTATAGGGGTAGCAACGAATAATGTAACATTTACAATCTCTGCCCTACGGCTTCACCTGCCATAAAAATGTTCTCAATCAAAAACCACTTTCTCTTTCTTCATATTTCTTTTTGAGTAATAAGTTAAATGTATCAAGATTAAAGCAAATCGCCTAGTCCTGTAGTTTTTCTCATATAACAAGGTGGGTGGACAGGTTACTTGAAGATTAGTTTGAAATAATAAAGATAACTATACATCCACTGATGTGAACGTTCGTAATATACATACGTGTGTTTTCGTCTTTAAATCACCTGCACCCCTACGTTACGTTTACCCTACATTTATGGTTTTTATCATACCTTTTTTTTTTTTCACCTCGGCACGCAAGGTACACTGGCAGTTGTAGTGTTTTGTTTACTTCCTAATTAATAATCCAAAAATATAAACTTTTTTAAATTAGACAATACGGACGAAAATATTTTATTAACAAAGGAGATCAATTCAGTTTTGTATGGAGATCAGGCCCTCAGTTTATTTTTATTTTCGTTTTAACGGTTAAAAGTTATACCATTGGGTAAGAAGATTATATATATTTTACTCGGAAAATATCGTGTAATTTGTTAATGGGGTTTCATAGATATTTAAGTTTGAAAGTATTAAAAAACCTGTTTAAACCGCGCACTCACTCGAACAACGTATCGAGTACGTGCTTGGCGTTCAGTGTGTTCATTTTCTAATGTTATACCTACTTATTTACAAAATCTGAAATATTTACAGGAAATTACTGATTAGGGTAGACTCTTATTACCAAATTCTTCAAAGCGTAAGTTAAAAAAAAACCATGGCCTCTAAAATAATGCTGCATGTCCATCTATCGACGAGTAGACGTACTAAGGAATCTTAACAAACCAAAAACCCTATTCAACCCCCAAGAAGATAACCACTTTGAAACTCAAAGATAGTGTAAAAAAATAACCAGCTATGCTATTACAGTAACCACAACCAAATTGGAATATTCACAAAAAAAAACGAAATAAGGAAACAACTGTAACAACACCATCTATCGACGAGTAGATGAATCGAAGAGTTGAGTAAAAAAACTATACGTACACATGCTTGGTAGTATTACAATATAACCACAGATGGCGCTCTTTGCTCCGAACACGTACCTTCAGAGTGTAGAGACGAAGATCAACTTAACTTACCTGTAACAAAAGAGAAAACAATTTTATTAATGTTGAAATAATGTATTATGCGTCTATTCTCATTATGTTCCGCAACAAGAAATGGCCTGGAACATTTTGGAAATAACAAAAATAAATATTTTTAACGTTTAATGTTCTCTAAATGTCCCAAATTGGACATTTGTTTTGGGACATATTGGGAATAGACCGTAATATGATACCCAATAACTACAACGGAATTTAGTTGACAGATTCTCTTTCTACCAGAACACATTAATTTTTGCCAGAACTCTTTAACAGAATGGTTGGTATTGTTATTTTAAATTAAATAACAAGTTATATTTGCATTCCCTTCCCTGTCTTGCAGACTGTCGGACATTTTCGGACAAGGCAGCCCATCGCATAGGTTTATTTTTATAGGTCATATTAGAACATACAATAGTAATAGCAGGGCACGCCACTATGCAAACTGCAGCTCTACGCGCAGGTATAACATATATGTATATGTTACAGCAATCGATGCCCCCGGAAGCTCCCCCATTCTCTTCGTTGCATTTACAAGCTGTCGTTAGATTGTGTGCTGTCCGCGTCGTACAATTATTAGCTGTCTGAGCTTAAAACCAAGCAATTTACTTCTAAATAGTTGAAAGGAGATCAGTCAGTTTTGCATGGAGATGGGGCCACCATTGTATGGTATTTTCAATTTTAACGGTTGAATCTTATACCATTAGGTAAGAAGATACTATAGATTCTTTCTGGGAAAATATCTCATAAAATTTGGTAATGGGGTTTCATAGATATTTAAGTTTGAAAGTATTAAAAAAATCTAATGATCCAATATATTCAATATCTATACATAAAATATCTATACATAAATCGGCGGTTACTACCGCCGACCCTGCCGGGAATCGAACCCGGGAACCCTAGAACAGAGCGTTAAGGCGGGTGGTTGCCTTCATTCCACTCATTCAACGGGCTCGTCAAAATGCCGTTAAGATTTATCTATCCCATTTCAATTAAACTTTTTTTATAAATATTTTTACATAAGCTACAATCAAAGCTTCACGTAGGAAAATCTAATTTGCAGAGGTACACTCTTGTGTGCGTGAATCCAATCAGTGAGCTAGGATTCCTGAACCCTCCAGCGGTCGTCTCCAATTAGAGACGACGGCCTGCTGCGCGGTCGGCCGTTTAATTAACTTGTCTATTAGCGTAACATATACGACCAATCTTCATATATTTAGTCTATCTAGGGGGACACTTCTCAAGTTGTACTGATAAAATACTCGTAAATATATGGACAACTAGCAGAGCCCGCAACTTCGTACGCGTGGTATTCGGTATAACGAGTAACTTTTTTGTTTGTAAACTGATTGGAATGAAACAAACACAGAATGTTACGGGAAGCTTGCTACAATACATAAGTGAAAACCGCATTCAAATCGGTTATTCCGTTTCCGAGATTAGCGTGCGCAAACGCAGACAAGCAGACAAAAAGTCTAAAACCTATTTTTTTTCCCAGTAAGTACTTACACATGTAAGTACTTACTGGCATGCCTTACTCACTCACCGAATCACAACAGCACACGTGCTGTTATTTCACGGTGTAAGGGGGTGGTTACATAAGTACAATGTGTACAATTTTTTTTAAACATATTTAATGTACAGACCGCTCGTTTACGATTTCATTATATGTAGAGAATATAGATAATACAAGTACACGGATGGCTGATTACATCGTATTAACCCCTGGCAAGGATTGGATAAACAAGGCATAAAACAAGAGGGGAGTCCCGGAAAAAGTTGAAAGCGATCCACATCTCGGGATAAAAAAAAAACAGAAAATTTTATTAAAATCCTAATTATTTAAACTCCATAGAATAAAAAAAATCTTCCCTATTTCGTAAGATATGACGCCTAATGTGTAAAACTATGTGGAAAAGGGTTTAATTATTATTACAATAATAAATAAACGCAACAAACACCTACGTCTGTGAATGTTTATGGAAACATTTTCAGACTTCTGTCGAATCCTCGACTCGAATAGATCAAGGTGATATGATATTGAACAGGGAGTGTGTCTGTTCAATACGCGTCTATAGTACTAAAACGCTTTTCTGCAACTTTGTCTATGGTAGCCGGATATTTATGGCAATTAACGTGGAGTTATTGCGACCGACCACACTACTGAATACGCCCACATGGTCTTAAAGGGCGTGTCATTTTTGATATAAAAAATTCAATCCGTTTTCAGGACCTAAACCCACTGAAGCAATTTTGATGAACAGCAATTTATTTACTTTTTACAAAAAAAAAATCACACAACCTCACTTAAAAATTAAAACAATTTTTTTATGTTAAGATATGCAGACGGGCTGACGGTCCACTTGATGGCAGGTGGCTATCGTCGCCTATAACGCAAGCAACGCCAAAGCTGCTGCAAGTGCGCTGCCGACTGCAATAAGATTAAGCATAAGGGATTAGGAGTGGATAGAGGGGAAATAGGCTCTGGCATGCCTCACTCACTCACCAAATCACAACAGCACACGTGCTGTTATTTCACGGTGTAAGGGGGTGGTTACTGCCGCCAGACGGGCTGCCCAAATGACTGCGAAAACGCAGTGTGCCCTCTGCCACTACTTTCCAAATCCAGACCAGAGCCAAATTTGAAAAGTTAATTTTTCAAAGTTGACCCTGCCGGGAATCGAACCCGGGAACCCTAGAACAGAGCGTTAAGGCACCCTAACCACTCGTCCAACGGGCTCGTCAAAGGGTTCTCTTTCTTAGAAACGATTCCAGTCATTGAATTCAATTGCACCGTTGATTTACAATTCGCTCTTTGTGTAATTTACGTAAACATTCTGACGTAAGTGGACGCGTAACGGAGTTGTAAAATTAACCCATTCACCGCCACCGTTTGAATTTAGCTCAAGTGTGCGCAAGGGCACGTGAATTAAGGAATCTAACGCGTCATCGCAGCGATATTGTGCAGCGATCGAGGCTACAAAGATAAGGCAATTTACAGAAGTCGCGCACAAAAGCTAGTAATAAAATATTGGCACTACAGAGGAGTTATTAAGCTTTAGGAATTCTTTACAAGAAATAAATTAAAAATATTTGCACTAGAACCTTGTACAGTGACTGGGCTCACTGCATTTCGCAGTCAATTTGGCGACAGAAACACAATAGTGAGCGAGTAAGCGATGCCAGAGTTCATTTCGCCAACCCTTCCCAATCGCTTATCCTTAATCGTACTGTAATCGGCAGCGCACTTGCAGCAGCTTTGGCGTTGTTTGTGTTATAGGCGACGGTAGCCACCTACCATCAAGTGGACCGTCAGCCTGTTTGCCGACCTTAACATAAAAAAAATACTGTAATAATTTAGTGGCTTTGTACTTTATAAATATAAAAGTTACAGATTTCTGACATGAAACAGGGCATTATCTAAGGTGATGGCGGCCATTTTTTTAAATTTACAATCAAATTTAATTCGCTTTCTATATGATTTTTTTATAGATACCAAATCGGGCAAAATCAATAATGCAGCAAGTTTATCGAGTGTATAAGGATCGACAGTTTAATGATTAGTTCGCGTGCGTAACAGTTTCGCAGTGAAGTCTTGTTTGTAGTACTTAGTACATACCTAAATAAAGTGATTTTTATGTGTATACCGGGCGTAACTCGTAATAAAAGTTGTACGAGCTTTTTTATTTCATTCGATAAGACACAGGTGTCGCAGAGTGTTCAGGAGAAATATTAATGAACCATGATACCTTTTGAATTTTATTTATTTTAATTGTTGCATTAAATACTCTTAATTATATAATATGGTAAGAATATATCAAAAAATGCATTACATTTCTGTATAAGGTTTTTTTTAATGCACATTTTATTTATTTAAAATATTTTAGGATACAGTACCATAGACAAAATTTATAAACAATACAAATTAGTAAATAAAACAAAATAAATCTTCTATATATAAAAATGAATCCCCATTTCCCTTGGTCACGCATCACGCGTGAACGGGTAGACCGATTTTAATTCGGTTTTCGCTAATGAAAAGAGGGATAAACGGGGAATTATATACCTATTAAAATTGCATCTCGGGCGAAGCCGGGGGCGGAACGCTAGTTAAAAATAAATACGAAACAAGAAGCTATTACATGGATATGACATACCCATTCGCACATCAGACTAAACCAAATTCTGATGGCAATTAGTGGCCTGTAAGTGAAAACAATTCAGTGTAACGTTATGTTTATGGCAACCCTTGGCACTACTATTAGAACGTCTGTGTACCTGTCTGCAATTTGTCAGCAGTGAGACTGCGCAGTAACCTCTTGATGCTGCGCCGGCGTCGAACACCTCCGCCATCTTCGGTGCCGCTCATGTCGTCGTCATTGTATCACTCATCACTTCCGCTTTACACTTTCGTTTCAAACTAAATCTTATGTGCACATATTTAAGGTTCAATTTCAAGTTAAAGGTTGCTTAACTTGCTGTGGATAGACCTATGTCGAAAGTTTCTTTAAGTTGAGCGAATTGTTTGTAGAATCTACAAGCATTTGGGCCAATGAGGTCTAGATCTAGACTCCTATTAGATGGGCCCTTTTACTAGACTGTGACGGCCTAGATGCGAGGATAAAGTTTTTTTTTTTTTTACAAAAGAAAGAAAACAAAATTTAGTTTTTAGATTAAATACATTTAGATTTAGAGTTTGTTACACGACCTAAAATTGTAAGTGATTTTCAACGGTTCAATCGTTTATGAAGCCAACCGAACATCAAGTAAACAGTTTTACGACGTCAACAATCTTTAAAAGTCGCCTCGACCTTTTCACGTGTCCCTGGAGACGAAAAACAAACGTGGCTAACGAATGAAAGGTCACGGAGCGACATTTGCGTAAGGACGAACGAAAGAAAATCGCCGATAAGCCTTAAGGATGTTGCTGTGCGGTCCCAAAGCAAAAACTCAACGCAACAGCTAAACCAATGGACGTTATATCAACTGGGATATGATTTCCACAATTTGAACTTGAAAATTAAAGATAAACTAAGTAATTCTTAGATGGAAGGACGATATTTAGAAAATATGGAAAATCACTTGGAAGAGGATGACTCGAAATCAGTGAGAATGGCAAGTTCTAGGGGAGATCTTTCGCAAACGCAAGACAATCTCAATACTGGTATTGAATAATTAATTGTAATTAGTAGAACGAGTACTCACGTTTTAATATTTGCTCAAAAACAATATGCAGTTTAAAATATCTTTAAAATATAAAATTTTAAATAAATAAAAATTAGCATACACTTTTATAACTTGCAGTTTATTTTCCAAAAAATTGGGCTTTTATTCCACAAATATATCTGGTTATTATAATAAAATTTGGGATTTCTTTTTTTTAAATGACCCGTCTATTAATCCATCTTGGCACGCGCCCTAAGAGATGTAATCCCGCGTGATTGATACCCATTTCAAGGGACACCTGTACTATACACCTGATTGCGATTGGGATTTCGTGAATTTTCTGAGATTTTTTTTTTTCAAAATTACCAAAATTGATAGTATATTTTTATATATTTGTTAAATGTTAATATTGGAACACGTATTGAAATAATATTTAGTTTAATATTGTGTATGGATGGATTGGATGGACTCCAAAACTGCTCAACCGATTTTAATTAGGTTTTCACTTATGGAAAGACCAATAAACGAGGAACGTTTGTGAGTAACTGTCCCAAAGTGGACAGGCCGCCTGGCGAAAGTTTCCATCGTGAAATAACTGGAAGTTTGCATTTGTGTCAAAAAAAAATTTTTATGTTAAGATCGGCAGACAGGCTGAGACGGTCCACTTGATGGTAGGTGGCTACCGTCGCCTATAACACAAGCAAACCAAAGCTGCTGTAAGTGCGCTGCCGACTACAATAGAATTAAGGATAAGGGATTGGGAAGGGATAGGGAAATGGTCTCTGGCATCCCTTATTTCACTCACCGAAACACAACAGCACACGTGTTATTATTTCACGGTGGTGTTCTGTAAGGGGGTGGTTTCTGCCGCCAGACGGGCTGCCCAAATGACTGCGAAACACAAAGTGCCCTGCCACTACTTTCCAGATCCAGACCAGAGACAAATTTGAAAAGTTCATTTTTCAAAGTTGACCCTGCCGGGAATCGAACCCGGGAACCCTAGAACAGAGCGTTAAGGCAAGCACCCTAACCACTCATCCAATGGGCTCGTCAAAAAATGTGTTACTTATGGGATGCCACTTCCCCTGCTAATAATCATACCGTCACCCACCATCGAGTGGACCGTTAGCCTACCCCCTAAAGGTCTGAACGTCGGCCGTTTACATAAAAAATGAATGCATGTATATTAACCCGATATCAACTAATTATTATCAAATCAAAATCACTCGGAAAGGGTGATCGGTCAACAGAGGGGGGGGAGGTTCACACGAGAGGGGAATGGAGTGCGAGGGGCTACCACGGCGAGATCAAAGGGACACAGCCGAACAAGTGCTCTATACCAAATTTACGGTTCACCGTTGTAGCGAATTAATAAAATATCTTCGGCTCTTATAAACACGTTGGCAAAAAAAATATATAGGTAAGCATTTTATGGGTCGTAAACCCGTCACTTTTGCGAATGTATGCAAAACATCGTTCATACAGAAGTTTAATGTAAGTAATGCTATCTTTTTTCTTTATATTATATTTTATTAGAATTACCCACTCATATAT
Organism: Bembecia ichneumoniformis; assembly: GCA_910589475.2. Taxonomy (NCBI): domain Eukaryota; kingdom Metazoa; phylum Arthropoda; class Insecta; order Lepidoptera; family Sesiidae; genus Bembecia; species Bembecia ichneumoniformis. The sequence continues at coordinate 645,220 of OU342546.1, forward strand.
ACACTCGCACGTATACATAGGACGCACTGAAAGTTTTTAGAGCTGGATAGGAAGTAAAGCAGAAACGAAAGACAGTAACGCCATCTATTAAAAACTGCCGATAGCTTTATCAATCTATACATATATTCTATATATATAAAAATGAATCCCCATTTCCCTTCGTCACTGCATCACGCGTGAACGGGTAGACCGATTTTGATTCGGTATTCACTAATGGAAACAGGGAAAAACGGGGCGAAGCCGGAGATGGGTCGCTAGTACAATACAAACTACTTATTGCTAATTTTGTTGCATTGTTCCTTCTCGTGAACTACCGGTAACATATAATTTACATATATATATATGTAAATCGCAAGCGGTATATGATAAAAAAACTGTCTTGTTTCTAATATTGTGTTAGGCGTGTGAAGCTCGTAAAATCTGTCATATATTATATATTAATGTCATGGAAAAAAAATCTATACTAATACTAAATGTATATCAAAGTATATACGGTACAAAAGATTTTTTTTATTTTTGTCTGTTTATTCCGGCAAATCTCCGAAATGGCCGGACCGATTTTGACGGACCTTTCACTGGCAGATAGCTGATATTATAAGGAGTGGCTTAGGTTTCTTTTATTTAAGAAAAATTAAATACATTATTAAAAAAATATTAGCAGAACCGTGCGCGCCCCATGCGTGCGCTTGCAGTAAATCTTGGCCGGGCTCAGTTAGTAGTTAATATAAAAAATAACGAAAAAAGAGAGAAAATTCGTTACGATACCAAAATAATATTAATCCTAATTATTATGGAAAATATTAATTTTCTCTAGTAATTTCGATCTGCATTTATTAATAATATGTATATTAAATTGTCGATTTCTCTCTTCTCCCATTATTCTTTATTCTACCAAGGTCACAACCTCTATGGCGTTGCCTTTTTTGCTTATTGTTACATGAAAAGAAAAAAAATCATTTCGAGTTCTAACTGACGACGGAATTAACGATAAAGCATAAATATATTAGAAAAAGCTTATGAAATTCATTAGGGATCAGAACAAATAATTTCCGCGATTGTGCCAATGTCGCAACGTTGCCAGACCTTTGGCGGATTGCCAAACAATCAGACTTCCCCGACAGTCACAGTTAACACGTCAAGCAGTGCAGTGCATCAAGTAAACAAAAATTCTCATTAAATTCCTATTCACACATGATATTTCCGATCTGAAACATATTTAAAATCACGCCATAACATACAAATTTAATAGACATATCTTAAACAATAGTTTATATCGCCTTCCCTATGAAATCATTGTCATTATTTTTAACATGTTGTTACGTACTGGGTAAGTAAAAATGCCTTGTAAGGGTGAAAAGAGTCGATTTATTCCTGCGGACCAAGATTTCAAGCAGGTTTTTTCGATTAAACCTTTAAACTCGCCAATGTCGTCGCTAATTCGTTCAATGTGTCGCTAACTCACTGTCGCAGTTGTCTTCGCAAAAACTCTCAACTGTCGATTCCGTATCGCTCGTACCGTAGCACACACACCCCGCCTCGATCCCCGTTTTTATATTCGCGCAAAGGCAGTCTGGATAATATTAGAAAGTACTCGGAAGTTTTAAACTAGTAAAAATCGGGCGTCAGTTATTCTATCCGTTCTAGAATGGCGCTTCGGTGCCTGGAATATGAACCCTATGCGTAATAAGTCTATACCAATTTCCTTTTGCACTTGTTTTATGAGGCGTGGTCATCATCTATTGGTAAACATTACCTCTTCCACCTGAATGTACCATGCTCCCAGCGTCAACTTGCATTCCTTCGAGAAGATTCTATAGCCAACCGTACCAATATTATATACTCGTACTAGGGACTAACTAAGGCTTCTTCGTTTATCGATATCTGCAGTATTGGTACTTCAGAAGAAAATATTGTATAAACGGACAGTCGGACAATGACTTTCTTTTATATTATTTAGTGATTAAAGAAGATAAGAGATAGTCAGCTCGCTGATTTTTTATTTATATCCGGTCACACACTTGTTTTAGTTACTTATTTTATGTTTTTCAGGATTAACTTGATTTTTTTTTGTTAAATCGGCAGACAGGCTGACGGTCCACGGTGAAAAGTAGGCAGTAGGATTAAGGATAAGGGACTAGGAGGGGATAGGGAAATGGGCTCTGGCATCCCTTAATCACTCACCGAAACATAATTACTGCCGTCAGACGGGCTGCCCAAAATGACTGCGAAACGCAGTGTGCCCTGCCACTACTTTCCAGATCCAGACCAGAGCCAAATTAAAAAAGTTCATTTTCAAAGATGACCCTGTCGGAAATCGAACCCGGGGACCCTATAACAAAGCGTTAACTTGCAGTTATTTTACTTGCAACTTCTTCCGCGCCCTATTTTCTTTCTTTTTCTTATAAATGTTAAAAGATGCATTCAATATTGATTGCACATATATTTTTGTCAGGCTTGAATTTTCTATTTTTAGACGATCCTTCGGGAACTGTACTTTTTTCTGGATCGAAGGTCTCCTGTATCCTTTTCTGTATTCCTCGGAACGTGTATGCAAAATTTCACTACTTCAGTTAAAGCGTGAAAGCGTTAAAACTCATTTTCTACTTTCTACCCATTGAGTGATCTTCCCCACCGTTGCATCCACTTACTGTGATAACAACTCCAAGTGATAATTCGCACATGATAAGTTTTTATTGCAGAAAAGGATTAAGTAAAAAAAAAAGTTTTGACTGAAGCTACAACTCTCGTGTAAATGTATTTGAAGATAAAAATAAAAAGTGGTCAAGTGAGCCCGCGGACTGAATAAATCCCCTTCAGACGAAGAAATACATAATTTCCCAATCTTCGCTAACAAGAATCCGCCCATTCCTCTTGCGCAAGTCACAAAATGAATTATTTATTATTGTAACATTAGGTTACAAATATCTTTCCGTATCACAGAGTACATAACAGAACTTTACAAGTTTCCGAAGATTTCTTTATCACAGTTACGAATTTACTTTTAATCCAGACATAAAATCTTAAGGACACAAACGGGCTTTACAATCAAACCAAGAACATAATAATTATATTATGAATAATTTAAATGCACTTATTACTTTAATAAAAGTAAAGAACAAAATTTGTAACTCCAAGATGTCGGCGGGGTATCCAAACTTAAATTCTTGTCCAATATTTCTCAGTCTCTCAAAACAAACATTTTTGATCAGTGTGTGTATATCATGGTGAAACGTGGTCTCTTAACTGTGGGCCTGGTCGGAAAGCTGAAGCTATGGGAGAGGAATCCGTAGACAAATAAAAGTCAACCAGTCGATTAGTAAGCTGAACTGTAGGAAGATTAACAGCGCGAGTCGACTCTGGACTTGTCCTACTGGAAAATTGTCGCCCTACGGCTGAGATAATTAAGGTACTTATCGCTCGTGGTCAAACTGGCAGATTTGGTCCATTCTATACTTCTATCTATTATAAGCTATATATAGCTAAGTATATTATTCTATATAAGCTGAATAATTTGTTTGTTTGAACGCGCTAATCTCAGGAATTACTGGTTCGAATTGAAAAATTCTTTTTGTTTTGAATAGTCTATTTATCGAGCAAGGCTATATAACATCACGCTACGATAAATAGTATTATATATGTATAAGCAGTGTCCAATACCGCGCGCCCCATGCGCAAGCCGCCGCCGCACCGCCGCCGTATGGGCCGCAGCGAAGCTAGTTCAGCTAGTGCTAAATAATACGTCGGTACAGATGAAGTCGTTATGAAGAAACGCTTAGCGAATAAAAGGCTGCATTTTAATGGAGACAAAACGTCTAGATCATATTTAAATGCTATTAGAGGATACGTCGCTTTGGTGTGTGTCTTCTTCTTCTTAATGTGCCGCTTCTCTGCGAAGATTGGCGCCCATCATGGTCATCTTTACCTTAGAAGCTGCTACACGAAAGAAGGGAGCGAGTGCTCAAACCAAACTACTCTCTCAAATTCTTCAACCAGGATGTCTTTCTCCTGCCTCTGCTACGCTTTCCTTGTATTTTGCATGGCATCACTAGCTGAAGAATACGGTATCTTTCGTCCCTCATCACGTGCCCGAAATATTGCAGCTTCCTCTCCTTTATCGTCCCCAACATCTCCATTCCCTTTTTCATCCGACGCAGAACTTTGTTATTTTCTGCATCCATGATATGCCGAGCATACGCCTATATATCCACTTTCGAATGCTTCCAATTTTGAGCACAATGCTGAAGTTAGCGTCCAACTCTCCACTCCGTAGAATATGGTGTGTGTGCACAATCCTAAAACGAGTGATGTAAGTAATTCCGTATAAAACAGAATCAATAAGAATCGTAAGGGAATCAGAATTTGGCGAGTGGCCAGCACTCGGTCAAGGCTGACGGGACAAACGCATTAACACTCCCTTTAACTTGTTGCTCATCATGCTGTAGCTTATATTTGAACCAGCTTAAACTATCAACTATAATGGATCAATATTACTTAGTAGTAACAGCTTGGAAGCTAGCCGCCAGCTACATCTGCATGAGTCTGCCTGTTATTTAAGCTTCCAATTATAAATGCGGAAGTTTGTGAGGATGTATGGATGTTTGTTATTCTTTCACGCAAAAACGGCTTAACGTATTTTGATGATATTTTGCAAGATTCATAGGAAGCAATAAATGCATATCATGCTAACAAAGGGAATATAATGTTGCGCAAACATTACACACCCCTCGTCTAGACGCGACAACCCTACTGGCCCTACTGTATGCGATACAAGGGTTGAATTCAGGGCGTCTCCACGTTGAAGCCTTAACATTGAATCTGGGTTTTCTTTCTCAAGAGTGTCAAATCACTATACACATATTTCCAGACAAATCAGAGCATTTTTGCCCAAACCTCACATAGTCTTTAAAAGTGAAATTTAGACAATTTTACGAGTATTTATTACCAGGCCTAAATTTGGATACTAGAAATTAGTGTTAATTCATATATGACTATAATATCTTTAAATAAAATTAAGTGTCTTTTGGATAATTAGGGGTACGTCTTTGTCCAACAATAGACATCCTACGGCTGATGTTGTAAGGAGTAACTTAGGCTACATTTACTTTAGAAAAATAAAAACATATTACATATGAGCAGTGTCCAGTACCGCGCGCGAGTTCCTTTACAAAGCACGAATGGGTTAACAAAATGAAATGCACTGCGGCGTATAAAGTTAACCAGAATGTCAGGAGTGATGAGTCACCGTCAGCGGGGTTCCACAGTGACTTCTCTGTGACTCAGTTGGCAAAGTTCCATCGGACAACCACACTGGCCTCGCTCACTGTCAAATCGCAATGTTCATCTACTAAACTGCTCCAATATTCGTAAATTTCATTGTAATTTTGAAAGACTCCCATTCAGAAATTTAAGGTCACATGCGTAAAATATATTTAAAAAAAAAATGGCGATTTTTGGTATACAATAAGTTACACAAAGTTATACCGTAAACATCACTCCTTCTTGAGGTGAAATCTACATATATCTTTATCTAAGATCTATCCATATCCTGCTATCCTACTAATATCTAATATTAGTATAATAAAATATATATATTTTATTTATAATAAAATAAATAAAATTATAAATGCGAAAGTTTGTATGTTTGGAAGTATGTGTGTTTGTTACTCAATCACGCCAAAAATGACTAAACGGATTTGGATGAAATTTGGCTCGCAGATAGCTTTTTACGAGGATCAAGACATAGGATATTTTTTATCCTGTAAAAATGTAAGGTTCCCGATGGATCGTCAAAAAACATAATAAAATCGGCACCACCGTCGTCACAGCGATAAAGACGCGGACGGAGTCGCGGGCACTAGCTAGTGTATTATAAAATAAATTTGCTGCCCGCCTCTGTCTGTTTCTCGGCTAACTACTTCTAAACCATCCAACGGGTTTTGATACGGTTTTCACTAATGGAAAGAGCGATAAACGATAAAATTTTCAGAAAAAAAAATCGAAGCCGGTGTCGGATCGGTAGTAACATAATAATGGAACAAAATTCGCTTTACGTAAAAACGTCAAGCTAGCAGAAGCACGTAGTCGGGCAAACTAGAAGCTCTTCGGTCGGTAAAAAAATTGATTAGAACGTAGAGATACGAAGCTAAGCTGAAAGAATCAAGTTCTTCAAGTAGAATGTGGATATAACTTGGAACATCAGAGTTAAATGTTCTCGCCAGGTGAAATTCACAGGGCACAGCTTAAATATTTATTTATTTATTTCAACATAATACATACACACATTATTATAGGAGAACCAATTAAATTCTGTTATATTTTTATTATGTTACGGTCGTCAGACAGGCAGACGGTCTAACTCGATTGTAGGTGGCTACCGACGCCTATAACAGAAGGTCACGGGTACTGCAAGTACGCTGCCAACCATAGTAATATTAAGGATATGGGATAGGGAAATGGATTCTAGCATCCGTTATTCACTCACTGAAACACAATTGCAGTTCTGGAAAAAGCGTTCGCGTCGGCCGAAAGTCTCCAACGTCCCACCCTATCGACGGTAGTCACACCACTTCCCGAATAATGTCAAAGGAAATTGTTGCTTATGTTTACAACATAGAGTTTACATTCAAATGAAATAGCATTCCCGAACTTTCAATGACTTGTTTACAATCTTGTTTATTATTTCTAGTAAATTCGAAATAGATCGAGGCGTTTGGCGCCAAATATAAATTAGAGAGCGAGCGAGCGAGCGAGATGAGTCAGTCGTGCGATTACCGCCATTGGAAAACGAATTTTCGGAGCTTTTGCGAAGTTACCTGCAACAGTGAACCGGCAACACATTAAGGGAATCATTGACGACTTTTGGCAAGTTTAACGGTTTTGGAAGTCATCTTGGTTTGTGAAAATAAGTAGTTCGTTTCGCCCTTCAAAGGCATTTTGATTCACCCCACACGTAACACTATTATTTCACTGTGATCTTCTGTAAGGCGGTGGTTAAGCCTTCCCAATTGACTGCGAATCACTATACTAAATTAATGGATTGTACAAATACAATGGAAAAGGCCAATTAATTGTGTTAAAGAATCTAATAATATTTGCTCAAGAAATCTAAACTTATTCCAAGCAAATATGAGCAAAAGAGTTATTACAAATAATTTCCGTTTAACTATTGTGTAATAACCGTAAAACGCGCGTTGAAAATCAATCAATGAACATGCATTAGAGTGGGCAGGCCGAGATTAGTATGCGGCGTGCAGCCCAGAGCATTTCAAATAAATAACCCCACGTGCCTGCGTTGCGCGTGTCCATACAACTGAGTAAGGTCAGAAGAAAAACATTTTTTTAATGTAATAATAAAATTATAATTATTTTCAGTTCCTTCTCCAAAATAGGACTGCCTGTCTGTTGACATTAACCCAAAGGAGGTCCACCTTAAAATAACAGCACTTAAACTAATGTACTTCGGTGTGGATTTGACAGAGTCCACTCTTATCCTTGACGTATCAAGGTTACAATTACAATCCCTGTGGCGTTACATGTACAATCCAAAGTCACCATCGAGTGGAGTGTCAGCCTGTCTGAATACTTTCACATTGAAAAATTTGAGAAATATTTTCAAACTAAGGACTAATTACTGATATTTTTTTTACAAAAGGAAGTGTAAAAAAATTAGTGTAAAAGTAATCTAAATTATTCTCTGATTAGATTGTTATAAGAAAATATCGCGGAAGTTTTCTTGCAGGTGGAAAGGCGGCCTAAGATTAGCCCGTTTGAGTGAAAATGTTATATCTTAGTCAAAACTAATGAGAATTTCATTCTAAACTATCATGCCGACCGTACAAACAACATAAAAAAATGAACCCATTGCTGTCCAAATCCGGATGTACGGCGAACCACAAAGTTTACGCTGCTTTAGTTCATTCTTTCTACCATTGTTATACATAACTTTCATGCATTCGTATACACAGGGAGATAGTAGTAAGTTGTAAACACATATGTTCCATATATACAGTGATAATCGAATAGGAGCTTTGTAAACTTCACAAATAAGTCTATATTAGCTCGGTGGAATGTCAAACTGTGAGGAGTTTTTAATATAAGATAAATATAATATATAATATAATATAATAATAATTGATTTGTGATGACCGTGGGTAACTGATACCAGAGACCACCCGGTATTCGGTGTGCAAATCTTAACATCTTGAAACTCCAAATTTAGAACATAAAATTTTTGACCGATTATTGACTTGTTGTAATTACTCACAATTTTTTTTTTAATTACCAAGTATTTTTTAAATACTAGCAACTAAAAATGATAAAATGCAATAGCTGCAGATACCTGCAATACTAGCATATAAATGTAAACATGTTTGTTTGGTCATAACATGACTTAATGACTTTTTTCTAAACTGTTGGTATTTCGATTAAATAAAATAATATTATATTGAGTTTTATTAAAGCCTTTACACTTTATCTTTCAAAAAATCGTTAATACAATAATAGGGTTTCGTTAAGAGAATCTCAAAAAGGCCTTTTCTTGTAAGTAGGGAAAGGCAACATTTTTATATATACTCGTAACTAGCTGAAATCGGCCACGCTTCGCTGTGGCCCATACGGCGGGCGGCAGCCGGCGTGCGCTTGGGACGCGCGGTACTGGACACTGCTTATATATTACTATTTATCGTAGCGTTATGTTTATATAGCCTTCGTCGATAAATGGATGATTCAAAACCCCAAAAATAAGGAATAAACCCAAAAAAAGCTGAGTGAAAAACCATTGGCTTCAATAGCAAACAGAACAAGGAGTACAGATTGTATATTATATATAGTTGTCAATACTGTTACTATATTAGAAAAATTAAACAGTTTTACACGCTTTTAGATTTTACTGTATTACTATTTTTAGAAATCCAATGCAATCTAGCACTTTCCCCCGACGCAAAAAATGATGTTTCTGTGTAAGGTATCTGTGTCTGTCTGTGGCATCATAGCTCCAAAACGGATGGACCGATTTTAATCCGGTTTTTTCGTTTGACAGCTGACCTGATTGAGATAATTCTTAGCCATAATTTATAGAGATCTGTTCAGGCGTTTGAAGATCATCAGCTCTTTTCTAAGTTGACGAAAGGATCTCAAAAACTTTGGAAGATTCGATTGATTTAAAATTCGGTGTGCTGTTACTTCGGTGGAATTTCCTTGACATGGTATTTACTTGATGCTGCAGCATCAAGTAGTCTGCGGGATACCCAACTCCTCAGCAACTTACAGCAGATATGGCGTGTTTGGGCTCATTTGAATGGTCACATATCGGGGACTACTTTATAATTTCTAATTATAGCTTGTTTAGTTATCATTTAGCATTCGCCCGCGATGTTGGCAACCCAGCGCCCTCTATTCGTTCCGTCGCTACACGCGTCATTAAGGATGGCTGATCGTGAATGTCAGCGATTGCATTTGATGAGCAATTCCTGTCCCTGTACGGTAACAATTAACTGCTTCAAGCTGCGTCAATATGACTGCGCTGTAATTTTTAAAAATGTCTCAATTAAGATTGGCAAATGGCCTAATAAATGTGACCTAGTTTGTTGTGACATAACAAACAATAAACGTTATTCATATCAACCGATTCCCCTTGAAAATGGAAATTTACAAAGTTGCACCCATGAAGCAATTACAACTTCCTAATTAAGGGATTCACTGAGGCAAATGACATTTACTATAGAACTCGCTGGCGGCGGAGACAATTCAACAGGCCTAGAAATGGTTTTTTTTTGTTTTTACCATTAGAACATTACACAAAAAAAAATTTTATCAATACAATTTTTTAATCTGATATCAACTTAATAATAGGTACAGGATTCATATGCGTGCAATAAGCCGTTTTCGAGAGAATTTTCAATAAAGGTCAAATTCTTCTATGTTCTAACTTTTTTTGTGGAGTTTGTATTACTTTAACGAAAATTCTAATTAATACAATTGGTTCTTCACATGTTTAAGTATAATATATATTTTTTTCAAAGCAATTGTCTTGTCTATTTCTTGTAACATTTTCATTAAACAGTGGATATTTTAGTATTTAGCGTTTGTCTCCCCCTTAATGCGAAAGTGTGTTTGTTATTGTCGCGCCTTCACTACTCTACCGATGATCATGAAATTTGCATACACGTTGTCAGGAATACAGAAAAAACATAGTGCACCTTTCATCCAAAAAAAAGTACTGTTCCCGAGGGATCTTTTAAAAATAAAAAATTCAACACCTGACAAGAACATATCCTAATTCCCAATAATATTATAAATGCTAAGTTTGAATGTTTGTTACTAAATAACGCAAAAATGGCAGAACGTTTGAATGAAATTTGGCAAACAGATAGTTTATTACCTAGATTAACATGTAAAACACTTTATATCCTGGAAAAATGTTAGGTTCCCGAGGGATCGTCTAAAACTATAAAAAATTCGGCGTCACAGTCTCGTCACAGCGAAATTTCAGGCGTTATTTACTCACTGGCTGAACTCGGCCACGCTTCGCTGCGGCCCATACGGCGACGGCGGCGTGCGCATGGGACGCGCGGTACTGGACACTGATTATATATAATATTATTTATCGTAGCGTGATGTTACATAGGCTATAGCCTTCCTCGATAAATGGACTATTCAAAACAAAAAGAGTTTTTCAATTCGAACCAGTAGTTCCTGAGATTAGCGCGTTCAACCAAACAAACAAACAAACTCTTCAGCTTTATAATATTAGCTTTATAATATTATACAAAAATTAATTCTGTTTCTCTGCTAACTTCTTCTTATTCACTTTCATTTAAATTAAGAGTTTAAACAACCACTTTCTACGAGCATGTCCTAAGCTACTTTACTTTACTTCTCTTGCCATCAGTTGAGTTACAATATTCCATGTGCCATTTAACTGGTGCTTTTCGCATTGAACGATGGGTTATTGGGTCGTAAAAGCAAGAAGACATCCTACATTCAAAGTAAACATCAAGCGAAATACCCGAATACTAAATTAATTCGACTTTTATCGACTTGTTTTATCACGTTTTAGTTCCGTTAACCTTCGTTACTGATCTCTGAAAAGTTGGGACGTTGGGAGTAAGTAAATCATTCCATACGCTTGTATGATAAACCTTAAAAGCGTAAAATCGGACGTTGTTCAACCTCTAGTTCTATTTGCGCGTTTCCGCAATAATATTTCAGGGAATGTTTCACGTTAGGCCGGCTACAGACGGACGGAAAAAAATATCTCTTCACTCATTCAATAGAAATCTATATCTATACATATAGTAAAATCGGTACCGAGACCTGTCAGTACATAAAAGATTTAAAAAAAAAAATAAAAAAAAAAAAAAAAACAAATTGTACACGTTGTACTTATTTTATCGAGGCAAAAAAAATAGTTTTTAGAATTTTTGTCCGTTTGTGTGTGCGTTTGTGCACGCTAATCTCAGAAACGACTTAACATTTAGTGTTTGTTTCATTCCAATCGGTTTACAAACAAAAAAGTTCGCGCTATACCGAATACCACGCGTACGAAGATGCGGATTGCGGACTCAGTTAGTCGTTTAAAAGTTAAGTTAAAAGTTGTTGCTCATTAAATTTTTCTTGTACACATAATATATTCTCAATTTACAATATGTTTCATTTTATTTTATTTAAATTTGTGATATAAACAAAGTTTATAAAAGAAGATAGACAAAAGTTAAAGAAATATATAACAAGTCATACTCCAATATAAATTAAATTAAACTAAAGCAAATAAATTATATCATTAAATTAACTTTATAGCTGTGCTGTCATTTGCTTTATTCATTTTTTATTTTTGGCGTTTAATCCTTAAGAAGAGTAATAGTCCAAGCGCCAGAGGTTTTTTTTTTGAAATGTACGGGACCGGCTATTTTTTTTTTGGAATATGTACAGGGGTGTCCCCTGATTGTAAATCCAAGTTGGCGTCATCGGGGGGGGGGGGGGGGTGAGCGTCAGCCGCCATCTTGAAAAACACGTTTTATTGAATATCTCGCAAACCGCGCATCGTACGACAAAAATACTACAAATCATTTTTGTAGATAATAATATTTGCCATCTTTTTTATTTAAAACTTTTTTCTGTAAAAAGCATAGTTTTTTATTTGTAGCGCTTCAAACTTTTTAAAATATGGTTTTTGCTAAATATATAGTTAACGGTTCATGATAAATGAAAAATGGTAATAACTAAATTTGTAGAGCATGAAATTTCCTATAAATTTCATTCGAAACTTTTTCCCGTAGCATTTATAGTTTAGGAGCTAAAACGCTGTAAATGTCGAGTGAACGCAAAATATTCACGAGATTATAATGCTATATATTCAATCATGCGCCTATGAGTTGTAGTATATATTTTGGGTCGTTCGGACTTTCCCCCCTCAACATTCCTACAATATTGCGGAGCTGCTTGTGGATGCTGAAAAGCTGGTTTGAAATGTTCAATCATTTGCTCGAATTGCAGTGGCCAAACATGCGACAACGTGCCAGACGTAATAGATGCCATCGAAAACGAAATCGAAGAAGACCCAGCCTTCGATTCGTCTCCTTCGGATATGGCGGAGGCAGAAGAAATCGATTCAGAAGGAGATGAGTGTCTTCCGTCGACATCGAAAAGAATTAGACTCGCCCTGTAAAATAATGCGCCACGTTTTTACATAATAACTTTCATGATGATAAATTATTCGTTGTTCTCCACACTATTTATAATTTTAATTGATTCGTTACACAGCTGCATTGACATGTTTTGGAACACTTTATGCCATTTTATGCGTTATGAAATGGTTTTCGTATACAAACGAGCAATATTGTCACTGATAATGTACGAGGTGCAAGTTTTACCTAGCTGCAGCTCCTAAACTATAAATGCTACGGGAAAAAGTTTCGAATGAAATTTATAGGAAATTTCATGCTCTACAAATTTAGTTATTACCATTTTTCATTTATCATGAACCGTTAACTATATATTTAAAACCATATTGTAAAAAGTTTGAAGCGCTACAAATAAAAAGCTATGCATTTTACAGAAAAGAGTTTTAAATAAAAAAGATGGCAAATATTATTATCTACAAAAATGATCTGCACTATTTTTGTCGTACGATGCGCGGTTCGCGAGATATTCAATAAAACGTGTTTTTCAAGATGGCGGCTGACGCTCACCCCCCCCCCCCCCCCCCCCCCCCCCCCCCCCCCCCGATGACGCCAACTTGGATTTACAATCAGAACACCCCTGAACATATTCCAAAAAAAAATAGCCGGTCCCGAACATTTTTTTACGAACCTACTTTTTTTGCTCCGGCGCTTGGACTATAAAATAAATACAAGCGTTATCTAAAAAGCGTTGTTTTTCTAAGCGGTTCTACCCAAATCCGATAGATGTCGCCGCTTCACCTAATTCTATTGTAGTATAATAGATAGATGGCGCGTTTATTTACCCTCTTTTCCTATTGCATAGCCATGACAATCGTACTTAGGCAGTAAACCCCAGCCGTTTTTCCATATTTTTCCCATTTTTTTTACGAAAAATTATAACTTATTATCGACTTCTTTGGGGATCATGGGTGCCTTAACCTACAAAACAGTGAGACCACAGAATTCACGATCACACAATTTACACAGACATACATGCTTCGATAACCACATGAAATTTATATATGTATAACCGTTTCTCCGATAATTTCGTCTAAACTCTAAACCACTAAACGAATTTTGATACGGTTTTCACTAATCGAAAGCTTTATGAACGAGGAAGGTCTGTGTATATAATTTACAGAAAAAATGATCCGTAGGAAGCCGGCAGCAGGTTGCTAGTGATAAATAAATAGAAGAGGCCGCAGGTAATCCTTTTAGCGTTAATACTCTTGTGTCACCGTACGTTTTCTTTTAGGGTATATTGTGACTGACATACATTCTGTCTAACTTGCTAATATTTTTTAAAACATCTAAACTTGGAGTTTTATTGACTCTAAACTTTTTAGTCTCTAATCTACTTGGCAACGTTTAAGAGGAACATAATTTGTAAGTTAACATAAGAAGGTATATGTAAATTTGTATATATTACTAGCTGACCTAGCAGCAGACGTTGTCCTGCCAGAAACCGAAAATAATTCCTTAACCCGATTGTGGCGCCACCTATCGGGTCAAATTTTATTTTCAACCATATAAGTCACTTTACCTCAATGAAGGACGGTTAAATTATTTGAATATTCTTCATACAACAATATGAGTAGGAGGGTGAAAAATACTTTAGGATCTATTCTCATACCTACCAAAATTACAAAAAAAAATCAGAAAAATCGGTCGAGCCGTTTCGGAGGAGTTTTGTTACAAACACTGTGACACGAGAATTTTATATATTAGATGTGGTATAATACTCGCAAATCAGCCATCTAGTGAGAGCCCCTTGAGATGTTGGTCGAGGCTCTTCGCTATAAGACCGTTCGCCGAGACGACTATCGCGACGATAATCGTCGAATCGACGTCCCACATGGCGGTCATCTCGTGAGCCAAGTTGCAAAATTGGTAAGCTTTTCTTTTTCGGCTTTTACGAGGTTTACGTCATGCGGGGACATCGGTTTCAACAAGCATCGTCCGGGATTTTGAAGACCCCGAGGTTGTAGTTCTGTGGGTACACAGACGCAGGCAATGATTTCCACTCCTTAGCAGTCCGAACAAGGAAGGTGGAACTGAAACGCTTCGTGCGTGATAGAGGTATGTACATCGACCACGAAGGGATGAAACCCTCGCCCACGTGGTCCGCAAGTGGAACGGTTCCGGTTGGATCAGTTCGTACAGAATAGATGCACGGTCGAGAACCAAGACATCAGGCTTGTTGGCGACAATAGTCCTGTCCGTGATTATTGAACGGTCCCAGTAGAGTTATTATTATTATTAAGCATGTGAATTAAGTTACAATACATGGGTGCTACTGTGTCGTTCGCAGCTGTGATTTGGGTGACACTGAGACTGTAAAGTTGTTGACTTACTGTGCAATAAATAACCAACGAATCCAGGCTTCAGGGTGACGACGTATACAAAGTAAGATTAAGTATTCGCAACGCTTCTTCCAATAGACGGCCCACTTTGTAAACGGACGTGTTCTACCCTCATTTTTCTTGTGATATAATCTACGGGTCGAGCCGGTATAATTATCGGAAAACCTTTCACCCGTCCGTGTTGGGGCAGCGATTAGATTACTCCAACGGATAGGGACAATGCAGTGTGTAATGCGCGCTTTACAAAATCATTTTACCCTCTGGCAGTTTTTCACAGAAAAAGACTGTGTCGCAGTGACAAAGACAAATATTCTAAGTTATGAAATGATGAAGTGTCACATTATGTGATGAGTTAGAGAAGAAAAAGGGTAGCAAACAACTCGATGCCTACGTTTTATCTATGTTTATGTACATATTATAAAATAAAGTCGTTGTCTCGGCTAACTCCTTTTAAACTACCAAATTGTGATTATGATACAGTTTTCACTGATGGAAAGAGCTATAAAATAAAATCGTAAACGAGCCGTGTCTGTAAATTAAATGTTTTGTCCAAAAAAAACCATTTGTACACGTTGTACTTATGTTACTGAGGTAAAAAAAAATCGTTTTTAGAATTTTTATCTGTTTGTCTGTGCGTTTGTGAACGCTAATCTCAGAAACTGTTTAACCGATTTGAATGCGGCTTTTACTGTTGTATTCTAGCAAGCTTCCCGTAACATTTAGTGTTTGTTTCATTCCAATCGATTTACAAACAAAAAAGTTACGCGCTACACCGAATACCACGGTCAGCTGGTCTAAGGGTCGCGAAAGGTCAAAAATAAATTAGCTAAGGTCAAAAGCAAAACGCCTGAAGAAAAGGGTCGCGAGCAAAAACTAGTATGATATAATGATATCCTTACGTAATGCCAGCAGCAGAAATAGTGCATTGTGACAACAATTTATTTCTTGCAGAAAACAAACAATTAACGTATTAAAGAAAGTATCGAGAAGGCAAAGGCAGGGACCTCCTAAATAATTCATTTTCCATTTCGGTTTTAGGTACATTAAAATTTGCTATTTAATTCTGTTTTTTTTTTTTTTTTTTTTTTTTTGTAAAATTATAATTCGCTGAATCCGTCAGAGCTGTTTCCATTTACGGATCATAAATATTCAAACTCCCCTGAGAGGGTAGGATAGAATGTTTAACAGAACAACCCATCTGGCGGTTAATATTTTCAAAATAAACATTCCACGAAAACAACATTATCATTTATAATTACCACAACATTATACGTTTATCAGCCTATTTACATAATAGTAATAACAATAATATTATGTCTGTTGTTGGGATCTAAAACTAAATTTTTTTTTTTTTTATTTATTATTTATTAATACAATAGTGTTTCATTTGACTTAACATTGGTGTAAGCAAAAACTCATTAGAGTTTTACCGTACACCATGTGCCGATTACAGAAAATTTAAATAAACCTTCAGTTGACGCCCAACGTACACTTCAGACTCCTCAATTACTTTAAGATACTTTAAGATTTTAATATATTATTTTGTGTCATATTCTGAATTGAAATATAATTAATAAACTTTTTATACATAATTATATATAATTATGTATAAAAAGTTTAAACAAACAAGGGCTCTTGACGACTTTTTTCGTATGTCACCTTGATATTACCTTTTTGTGAATCCCGTGCGATTTATAACAGTTTATTAGAGACCAGCTGAGCCCGCAACTTCGTACGCCTGGTATTCGGTATAGCGCGGAACTTTTATTATATGTATAGATATAGATTAAAAAATATCTCCAGCGTAAACTGAACCTTAATTAATATGACTTATATGATTCAACTTACATTGGAATTCTCAAAATTGCAAACCAATTGAAATAAAACAAACACCACCTAAACGTTACGGGAAGCTTGCTACAATACATCAGTGAAAAGCGTATTCAAATCGGTTAAGCCGTTTCTGAGATTAGCGCGCACAAACGCGCAAAGACAAACGGATAAAAATTCTAAAAATTATTTTGCGACCTTCGAAACTACTGAACCTAAAATTTTGAAAAAAAATTAATTTTCTACTTATA
Source organism: Bembecia ichneumoniformis (assembly GCA_910589475.2). Taxonomy (NCBI): domain Eukaryota; kingdom Metazoa; phylum Arthropoda; class Insecta; order Lepidoptera; family Sesiidae; genus Bembecia; species Bembecia ichneumoniformis. The sequence continues at coordinate 662,323 of OU342546.1, forward strand.
GATTATAGGAAAATACTTATAGATTAAGAAGTCCATGATATTAAAATAACATGGTAAATCACTCAATATGTGCGGATAGGTAACATCGTACGGAACCCTCTTCACGCGAGTTCAGCTCGCACTTGTCCCGTTTTTTTTTTTAGATGAAGAGGTACCCTGTCTCTTCCGTATCTCTAAACAAGTGTGTGCAAAATTACATTGATATGCAAAATTGGTTTGAGCTACATAGAGTAAGACTAACAGACAGACAGAGTTACTTTCACATTTATAATATTAGTATCGATGGTAGGTACAATTGGATATACGATTTCAGTTCAATGAGACTTGGAAACAACACTCGTTCCCTGTTTAGCCTTCGCATTGAGCGGCGTGTTAGAAGTTCTCCCGACCGGCTTCCGGACATTCCGAATGTTCCGCATGTCCGCACTCCATAACTGAGTCGCCCTTGACCGACTCAGGGCTACGACTCAACTCGTCACGAGAGGACCCCCTCCCCTCTCTTATGTAACTCGCCACTATTTTGTTTTCGTAGCAAAACGATTCCGAGTAAATATTTTCGCCGCACCTTGTGACTTTGGCTCGTAACAACAACGGTTTGCGGGATTTGGGAGTCTATTTAAATTGGTAATTGGATTTCTTTTCTGTTGCCAACATTCCGCGTACCATGTTAAGTGGCTGTTAATTTTGCATGGAACTCGGGTAAAAATTTATTCAAGAATACTGCAACTTTTTTGGTGCAACTTTTATAATATTGATCTTCGTTCCTCTAAGCTCATTATTTCAGCAAATAAATATAAGAAAATTTTATATTGTATTAAATTATTAAAGTAATGTTAATTAAACAAAATTGAGTAATATTTGTTAAAATGGTACTTATAAATAGATAATTCATTTTATGATTGCAGATTACTTTTTTTTTCAACCTATTGATATTTAAAAATCTAAGAGAGCGTCTAATCTAAGCAACCAAACCACCCAACGGTTTTAACTAATAGAAAGATGGATCGACGAGGAAGGTTTGTGTACATTATTTGCAGGCGTAGCCGGGGGCAGGTCGCTAGTAAAACATAATATAATAAAAATACTTTAGCTACATGTATAATATTATGGGGTTTGTTTCACGTAAATATATATATTTTAATGAAGGTTCATGAGCGCAAGTATTTTTTGCGATCAACATAGTACCGTGACCAAAACGGTGTGAATATCATGTTTAGGGACAAATATGTCACGACAGGATACCGATAACTGCATCCACAAACGATAACGCTATTGGCGTTGTCCGACTGTTATTACTTACAAAAATAAACCCATTTTGAATTCAAATTTCTAAGGAGTAAAGCTCATAATTCGATGTCGAATAAAAGAGTCACAAAAAACTTTTCCTGACATTAGATTCTTTGGAGGACTTTCATGTCATAAGTCAAATAACAGGTCCGAGGATTACAGATATTGTAATTTTTTTTTAATGTTAAACTCGTCACACAGGCTGACGGTCCACTTGATGGTAGGTGGTTATCGTCACTTATAACAGAGCAACGCCAACGCCACAGGTGTTGCAAGTGCATTGCTAATCTTAGTAGGATTAAGGGTAAGGGATTAGGAGGAGATAGGGAAATGGGCTCTGGCATCCATTATCCACTCAACGCAACACAACAGCACCTATGCTGTTATTTCACAGTGTTTTTTTTAATATTAAGATAGGCAGACAGACACTTGATGGTAGGTGTCTACCGTCGCCTATAAAACAAGCAACGCCAAAGCTGCTGCAAGTGTGCTGGCGAATACAGTAGGATTAAGGATAAGGGATTAGGAGTGGATAGGGAAATGGGCTCTGGCATCCCTTACTCACTCACCGAAACACAACAGCACACTTGCCGTTATTCACGGCGGTCTTCTGTAAGGGAGCGGTTACTGCCGCCAGGCGGGCTGCCCAATTGACTGCGAAACGCACTACTTTCCAAATCCAGACCAGAGCCAAATTTGAAAAGTTCATTTTTTAAAGTTAACCCTGCCGAGAATCGAACCCGGGAACCCTAGAACAGAGCGCCAAGGGGAACACCCTTTTTTTACGTTGGGAAATCCATCATGGATACCCGGCAGCGAAAGGGGGACGCTGTGGGTTATGCCGGACTCCTACCGGCTAAAACCCAACGACTTTCTAGCGCGGCCGTAGATGGGCGGGGTCGCAGGAACGTTGTTGCACAACTACGGCGACCCGCCACGGCTGTTCAGCGCGAGGAGGACTACGCGAGGGACGCCGAGGTCCCTGTCGGAACCTCGGCGTACCCGAAAGCGGAGCTACGCCGGCCATCTCGGGGACCTCACAACGGAACCACTCATCCAACGGGTCTTCTGTGAGGGGATGATCACTGTCATCAGATATGGTGAAATTAGGCTGAATTCATCCAAAAAAAAAGAGATCACCAATAGCGAGGGCGTCGGTGAAGTCGAAATTAAGTGAAGCATTGTATTATAGGATTTCGTCTCTTCTTGAAAATACAGACAAAACCGCGTAGACATACTAAACAAGTTACTTATTGGATAAATATTTCACATTCCAACAAACGAAGCGTACATCCAGCGACACTCAGTTGATTTAAATACACGTCGAACATGTCACTTTAGCGTAAATTTAATGGACTTTATTCGCGAACGTTTTAACAAGTACCTAAGCCTTTTTTATTTAATATATCCGGAACAATCAACCCACCCTAACTGTTGCAATAGGGGATCGGACAGTAATCAGATTAAAATCTAAAATGTACTTAAAAAGAATATATATATATTTTTACGATTATTTATCGAATAATAATTTAATATAATTCATTTAAATATTTTTAAATTAAGAAATAAAATTTTATTATTTACAATATTTTCAATCTATACTGAAACACCAATCACAGTGTGTGACATCATTTGTGGGCAATCATTGTCTTATGCCAATGCAGCTGTTTTGTTATGATATGACCACAAATGATGTTACGCGCTCTCAGATGAACTATCGTGGCGTTTTGGCGACATTTTCAAACAAACAATATTAAAACATGATTTTGTGTACCTAAAAGGCTATAAATAAATAAAATAGTATTTTTTATGGGAATAAATATCCATGAAGATTAATTTAAAACACTTTCTGAAAATTTGTCCGATCCCCTATTATTGGTAGAATGTAGGTTTTCTCGGCCGGTATCCATATGAGTTGTAGGTTTCCGGGATGATGGCCCAGAAAAATCTTTTTTTTTTTTTTTTATTATAGATGGGTTTGCTCTTGACCAGCATCTATCCATGTAGGAAGGATGAGGCGGGGGAGCGAGCTCACCCAGAAGATGCCTATTCACTCGAACCTTGAAAAGATTTGGGTTATATGAGCTCGGAAATACAGACGCCGGCAGGGAGTTCCAATCCTTAGCAGTGCGCATCACAAAAGATGTTTTAAAGCGCTTGGTCCGAATTAGAGGGATATCGACAAGGTGAGGATGGTAACCAGCCGTACGTCTGCATGTCCGATAGAAGAAAGGGGAAGGCGGTATGATCTCATGCAGCTCTCGAGCACACTCTCCGAAGTACATCTTATAGAATACACACAGACAGGCAACTTTGCGTCTATGTGCCAGGCTCTGCAGCTTAGTTCTTATTAGTGTATCATGAATGTTGAATGCTACATTCAACCGCATTCAAATCGGTTAAGCCGTTTCTGAGATTAGTTTACACAAACACACGGACAAAAATTCTAAAAGCTATTCTTTTGATTTCGGTAACATAAGTACAACAAGTACATTTTTTTTTTAAATATTTAATGCACAGACACGGCTCGTTTACGATTTTATTATAGATATTAATATATCCCCGGTACCTTAGTGCCAGACTAAGCCTTAGGTCTTAATTATGAAATTGATTTCGGTCAACCTTAAATTTCCCTCGAGCACGAATCGGCACCTGTGAAGTGGCATCCCTAGGACGCGAAAGTCACCCTCACGTAAACACACGTATCGTGTAAGCGAAGCCCCTCGTCCTTGGGCCGCGCCCGATTCACGGCCTAAAATCTTGGGCCCACCCCCACACATATATTATTACATTATACCAACTCGTTACTCGACGATGTTAGTGACGTCCAAGAAAATAATAATATCCCAGTTCAAATATTACAACAGTTATAGCAAATTTTACGTATATCCCAGATTTTAAAATATAATTGAATCGGTCATTTCAAAAACCTCTTAAGTCACATTTTTTTCCAACATGCTTTTTTTTTGCTGAAAATGGTTTCTTAAAGAGATATGCGTATCAAGATAGCATTCTGGAAGAGCATATGCCATTTTATAACAACATTTTTAGATGGCCAACTGCAAATGTTGAAGATAATCCACATGAGAATGATGGAGAATATGACTATGTACCCATAAAGATATTAAAACATGACAAATTAATACATGTAAAATGATAAGATTATTTTTAAGTGTAATTCTCAATTATAAGCAATAAAAAATATGATTACTACTATTGTTTTGGTTAAATTATATACCACTAACCCTATTTCTCGCTAAAACAACATAAGTCAAGAACGGTTTTTCAGGTTTATTTCATTATTTCTATTAATAAGCTGTAAAGGTTATTCGCTATTTTAATTTTTTACCACTCAAATACTAAATTGAACATAAAAAAGTCCTTTAAAACTCATTTGTTTGTGTATGAAACAGTTTTTGTTGATTTCTGAAAAATTCTAATTAAGTGACTTATGAGGTTTTTGAAATGACCGATTCAATTGTTGGAAATACAAATTACAAATATTTTTCTAAAAATATATATGTTTGACAACTGGCACAGCAGCTGCAGCGATGATGTTATTGCCCAAATTAAGCTCAAATGCGATCTGGTGTTAAGTAATAAAAAGATTTGTACAAGTTTTAATCCATACTTACTAATCTATACTTAATATTATAAAGCTGAAGAGTTTGTTTGTTTGTTTGAACGCGCTAATCTCAGGAACAACTGGTTCGAATTGAAAAATTCTTTTTGTTTTGAATAGTCCATTTAACGCTAAATGGCTGTAAGCTGTAGGCTATATAACATCACGCTACGATAGGTTATATATAGTATATATAAGCAGTGTCCAGTACCGCGCGCCTCATGCGCACGCCCGCCGCCGCCGTATGGGCCTCAGCGAAGCGTGGCCGAGCACATTTATTATTTTAAATGTGAAGGTACTGTCTGTCTGTTACCTATTCACGTCTAAACCACTGAACCGATCATCATGCATACACGTTGTCAGGAAAGGACATAGGGTACCTTTCATCCAAAAAAGACTATTGTTCCCGAGGGATCATCTAACGCCTGGCAAAGCTATAACTACAATAAAGATGTTAGGTTAGGTGTTATTTTTTTATTTTTCAACGCGGTCGAAGGCGCAAGCACCAGTTAGTTATTGTTAAATTAGCGACCCGCTCTCGGCTTTGCTCGAATGTGTTTTTTCTGCAAATTCTATACACAAACCTTCTTCATTTATCACTAGGGTTTCCCGAAGCATAAATTGGGCGAGATCTCGCCAGTTTCAACGGCAATAGCCAGGCGATGTATTTCTCATGCGCTAACTGGGGGAGTATCCTAGATGAGGAATTAGAAGAGGCTGTAAGGGCATGTAGGCATCCTTTTTTGTGGGTTTCTAAGTCTACAGATAGGCTAGAGTTTTATGTCACTCATAAAGAAAGAGATGGATCATGAGTGTAAGAGAACAAGGAGTAAATTTTTTACAGTTTCCTTATGACAGGTTACTTACGCTGGAGCCAAGAGAGGGCATTTTCAGCTGCTGGGTACATATCCACTAAAACAAGATGCCGTTTGTTAGTAGCACCATCAAATAAATTGAAATAAGCACCATCAGTACTCTTTGTTTTTTTGATAAGCTACAATTTGGTTATTTGTAGGAGTTAATTGAAGTGCCTACAGTCTCAACTTCGTCACTGAGACGTTAGTGTCAACTGAATAAGATGTTTGGACTTTTAACAATTCGCCACTTTGGCACGAGTCCACGCACTGACTTTTTTTACAAATTTGTAAATCGTTAAAAACTATTTCAAGATAATTATAAATGTTACGCTCGTACTGGTGTATATTTAAAATTCAAGCCAGAACCAACTCAATCAAAAATAAATAACAATTAATTGTTCGTTTCAAACAGCTATATTATCCATACTAATATTATAAATGTGACAGCAGCTCTGTCTGTCTGTCTGTTACCTTTTTACGCGTGAACCGCTGAACCGATCATAGTGAAATTTTGCATACACGTTGTCAGGGATGCAGGAAAGGACATAGGGCACCTTTCATCCATAAAAATAGTACTGTTCCCGAGGGATCATCTAACGCCTGGCAAAGCTATAACTGCAATAAAAATGTTAGGCGTTACATTGCTCATATATTTCAGTCAGGCGTTATTTTTTTTATTTTTCAACGCGGGCTAAGCCGCAAGAACCAACTAGTTCCATATTATAAATGAGAAAGTTTGTTTGTTTGTCATCAAATTTTGCATACACATCGTCAGGCATACAGAAAAGGAGATAGGATGAGGTACCTTTCATCCAGAAAAAAAAAAATTCCCGAGAAATCATCTAAGAATAAAAACGCTTGACAAAAATAAATGACCAATAAAGATTGAATAAATGTTTCAACGCATTACAAAAAAGAACGCGGATGAAGTCACTGGCAAAAGCTAGTTATTAAATAGTTAAAAAAAATTTTTTTGTTTCTGTGTAGATGAGAAAATGCCGAAATCTTTACCTCGCCCGACCCCGACTCGCTAACCCCACACCGGTATTAGCGACAAATCGACACAACCTGGGGCCTTAGTCAAAGTAACATTTTAAAACGATAATGAAGTTCGCAAGAATAAAATGTATGTGATATATCACGTGATTTAGCGATGGCATATGTCAATCCCATACATTTTATTGTTTTCGAACTTCCTTATCGTTTTAAATTGTTACTTTGACTAAGGCCCCTGGCATGTCTTATTAAGACTTAAGACGTCTTAAGACGATACAGTATAAAAACATTATAAAATCTAGACTGATAGCTACAGCTGCACGTGAATCTTGTAGAGGAAGGTGAAAGCATCAAAGTAATACAGTTAAAAAAGTTAAGACTTCAATTAACTTGAAGCGTATAAATATTGGTGTGCAGGTATATTTTTCCTACTTTTTTTTATGAAACATTTAAAAGTTGAATTATTATTTTTTTAAATACTCAATCCCTTATATTTAACGTGCTCTATTATAAAAAAGGCCCTCTGCTTTGTTTTTTTGTTTAAAAAATAATTACGGTTCAAATTCTAAAGTTCCCTATCCCTTATCCTTAATCCTACTGTAGTCGGCAGCGCACTTGGCAGCAGCTTTGCCATTGCTTGTGTTATAGGCGACGGTAGCCATCTACCATCAAGTGGGCCTTCACCCTGTCTGCCGATCTTAACATAAAAAAGTCACTTTTATTAATAAATTTTATTTTTTATACAAAAATTGAAAGTTTCCCAGCAATAGGGAATATGCGTCTAATTAAAAAAAAGAGTTATATATTTTTTTTTATTAACATTATTGCTTTACAATTATATCTATGTAAACATTTTTTAATATTTTTTTTTTTTCGTTAAGAAAGTAGATTATTAAAAATTGTAAAAAAAATTAATTCAAAATACTTGAAACGCAACGCTATTGGTCACATCGTATGTGACGTCAAAGTCTATAATGACAGTGTCAACAAGCGCATAGTTGTTTCATTTGTGATTTTTTTAACATTTTTGGTTGTTATTGTAGACTGTGCAATCACGAGAAGCGTGCCAAAAGGGGAGTTTTTTTATTATTATTATTATTATTATTATTATTATTTATGAGTGGTTAGTTTTAAATTTTATTAATTTTTTTTGTTAATAAATTTTAGTTTTTCGGCGCTGGATATTTTTTTACGGATATGTAACGATACAACTTAACGTATAAAAATATTTAAAAAAATATTGACAATTTAATTTTATTATTGATATGCTAAATTTATATTATTTCATATTAGGTACTTTGACTTTTATAATTGATTTAATTTTAAGTACGCATTAATTCTCGTCCTTACATTTTATGTATAAGGACTATGTACCTACATATATTTTAATGTATATTTTGTATTGAGTATATGTATTTTTTTAAATTCTTAACAGTGATAGTATCTAATATCTGTAGGTACCCCTACCTGTAACTGGCAAGCAAATGTAAAAATGTGTTTGTATAATTTGTTTGTGTGACTTACTAAAAAATAATACTAATTGTGCTGTTGGTATTTCTATTAAATAAAATAAAATAAAATAGAAAATAAAGAGATGCGGACGAAGACTAGTCCAATATAGAAACGGAAGAAGAGCGTCTTTGTTTATGGTTTGAACTAATCGTAGATTCGTAGTATACGGCGAGATATTTTAATCTTTTTGTTTATCGAACAACGTTTCTTTAAGATATTACAATATTATCGATTCCACGTCACGGCAGACGTAATAAGCTCCAAAGCTCTATGAATACAATTTGACCACATATTTATTATTACAATTATAATTTTCCATTTATAGGTAAATAAATAATAAATAAAAAATAAAATAAAAAGCCCATTTATTCCTTCACCAAAGTAATATGAAAAAATTAAAATTTAAAACAATTTTTGTTAAAGTTAACATTTTTTTTTAACGATTAATTAGTTTTTTAAGTTGGTAAGGACCCCTCTCGGGTAAAGGCCTCCCCCAGTTCCTGCCATTTTTTCCTTTGCTACATTTATGCAAATTCCTCTTTTCTTAGCGGATGTTCACGTTTATAAAATAAAGCCATGTTTGGAGCATTTCAGCTTTCTAGACTTTTTAGGGTTCCGTACGTCCGAATAAAAAACGGAACCCTTATAGGATCACTCGTGTGTCCGTCCTGTGGGGTTGTATATTATGTCTTTAGTTGGTAAACCTTATAATAAATAAATAAACTGGCTGAGCCGTGGCATTCGGTATAGCGCATAACCTTTTTTGTTTGTAAACCGATTGGAATGAAAGAAACACTAAATTTTACGGGAACCTTGCTATACAATACATGAGTGAAAATCGCAATCAAATCGGTTAAGCCGTTTCTGAGATTAGCATGCACAAACGCGCAGGCAAACAGACAAAAATTCTAAAAACTATTTTTTTGACCTCGGTAACATAGGTAGAACGTGTACAAATTTTTTTTTCTTTTTTTTTTAATATTTAATCTACAGACAGCTCGTTTACGATTTTATTATAAATGTATAGATTAGCGACACACGAATGCATTTTTTTCTACCAACTGTATACACAAACCTTCCTCGTTTATCGCTTTTTCCATTAGTAAAATCCGTTAGTAATTTTCTTTAATTTCCATTAGTAAATTTCTTTTGATGATTTAGAAGAATTTAATGGAAGGACAGAGAGAGGTGGATAGTCTGATGAGTACAAAAAGGTATGATATCATTTATGTATAGCAACGTATGTTTAGTACTAATATGTACATCTCGTGAGTTAAATCCGCTCCTCGTGATATTTATGACCCCATAAAACATGGGCACGTTAAATTATTAATATCCCATAAATCAGATAAAATAGAAAATCACTAAACGCTCGAATCCAAGTCGCACTCGTCGATCACCAATCTATTCTATACTTACTTATATTAAATATTAAAAAAAAAAAATTATGTTACTGAGATAAAAAAAATAGTTTTTAGATTTTTTGCCTGTTTATCTGTGCGTTTGTGCAAGCTAATCTCAGAAACGGCTAAACCGATTTTTATGCGGTTTTCACTGATGTTCTGTAGCAAGCTACCCGTAACACTCAGTGTTTGTTTCATTCCAATCGGTTTACAAACAAAAAAAGTTACACGCTATAACGGATACCACGCGTAAAAAGTTGTGGGCTCAGCTGGTTAAAAATAATTTACAATTCCATAGACCGATTTGAATTTCCGCAATTTAAATGAAAAATAGAACACGAGAACTTCGTTTACTTTAGTGTAAAAATTATCAATTAGAATAATTTTTTTAATTTTCAAAATAAGTTAAATATACATTTAACTCCATTATTGTGGTATAGAAAATATTTCCACTATATGTATAGACATTTTCGCGGCTTTTCTAACTGCACTTCTCCAACACACAGCACACCATAGACAAAAAAATCACAAGTTTATAGTAGCTCGTTTATGTGCCTCGTACCCCGATTCAACACATACGTCCGGCGGAGGGACGTCCGCGGTTCACACTGGGAGACGATTCGTTTCAGTTTCAGCGGCGCTGAAGGGATTATTTGGCGCTAATGCAAATTTTTTATCGATTCAAAACATTACGCTATTAATTTTACTTTGTGCCGTTAATATATGTTTCATATTAAAGATGCTACATTTACAGTTAATAATAATATATGTTTGTTAGTAGAGATAACGTGTTGAGTGATAGGTACTCGCCAGCTTACAATTTATTATTTGCCTAGCTGAGCCCGCAACTTCGTACGCGTGGTATTCGGTATAGAGCGTAACTTTTTTGTTTGTAAACCGATTGGAATGAAACGAACACTAAATGTTACGGGAAGCTTGCTACAAAACATCAATAAAAACCGCATTCAAATCGGTTGAGCCGTTACTGAGATTAGCGTGCACAAACGCACAGACAAAAAAAAATAAAAACTATTTTTTTTTTGACCTCTGTAACATAAGTACAACGTATACGAATTGATTTTTTTTTTTTTTTTAATCTTTAATGTAAAGACACGGCTTGCGATTTAATTATATGTATAGATGTAGGTATAGACCCGCTGGTTAAAGAGCGATAAAGAAAAAAAATTAGCAGAATTCGGAAGCTAGACAGACACTAGTTATTTATAAAACGGAATTTGACGAGCCCGTTGGATACTGTTTAGGGTACTTGCCTTAACAATCTGTTCTAAGGTTCCCCGATTCAATTCTCAGCAGGTTCAAATTTGGAAATGAACTTTTCAAAGTTTATCCCCTCCTCCAAGGAAATGTATGGAATTTCCAGTAACCCAGTACTTATACTGTTTTTTTCAGTATTTATACAATAAACAGTTTTATACTGTTTATGTTTTCTACTAAAATTAATTTTAAAATTAATTATGTTACGAATAACGTGTATAACATCAAACAAATTTTATATTTATGAGTGCAAACAAATTGATATAATTTTTATATCGTGAGATAAGAATTTCATTTATATTTTTACTATATTTGCTAGTAGTTCTAAAATAAATACAAAGGAAGAGAGATTCAAAATTTAGATATGTTAATAGTACATTACTGCAGAGTTCAGGAAGTGAAGGATTGCCGGACGAAGTGGTTTCAAGGCCGAGCTTTACCGAGGCCTTGATAAAGATCTGAGTCCGGCAATCCTCATTCCGGTCGAAGCTGGTGCTTTTCTCAATAAATGTGAGGAAATAATGAAACACGCCCCCGCCTACTACGCCTGTGACAGCGGCAGGCGCGTTTTTGAAGACTCGTGAAACTTCAGGTTTCATCGGGCTGAGCAGCGGCCAGGAATGAATTTTCATACAACATTCTTGGCCTAGGCCGAGAAAGAAATGCATGAGCCAACAATTACAAACTTCGTGGCTTGTTTTTAGTACAAGAATGCCTACATTTCTGAGCATGTTTGAGAAAAAGTATTTCTACACATTGTACTTATGTTACCGGGGTCAAAAAATAGTTTTTAGAATTTTTATCTGTTTGTGCGTTTGTCGCAGCGTTGCCACAGATAGCTATCCCTGACACATGCTAATCGGCGGTTTGCATTGATTCGTTGTAGCAAGCTTCCCGTAACCATAAGAATAAATAAGAACACGCCGTAACATTTAGAGCGTTATTACAAAAAAGATAAACAGACATTGAACATATGTCTAAAAAAATTTTTATTACAAAAGCGTGTTTAAGCAGTTAGAGTTAGGCACGGTTTAAACAATACTTTTCATATTTAAATACATGTCAATACTTGTCGAAGCCTCAAAGTTAGTGTAAACTGATTTGTCTCTAATTTTCGCAAGTTGTATTTAGTGGTGTGGTTATGATTATGATGAAATATCGGGTTGTTTTACCTTTTATTCTTGAACCCAATTTTCTTCACGTTCACGAATTTTTATTGTAATATTGCAATTGTCCATTTTTTTCCATATTACTTGAAATAATTTTTATTTATATTATACTCATTTGACAATGAGTAATGACGATTGACAAGTCCATTCTTTCAACCGATCACTGTTCTATGTGTACAATGTACTCATTATATGCGTAAGTTTTGGTTTCAAAACATACTTATGGCGGTGTATTTAGAGCAATAATTAATTTATAATCACACACGGCACTGTTTTATTTATATATAGATAATTTTAAAATATTTTTCTGCGTAGGGATTCTATTAGCACATAACAAATTTGCATAGAAAGGAACGTTTCGGATTGAACCAAATGAAGTTGAACGAACGTTTTGTAATGTTGCTATTTTATTGTTACTATTTGCTATTTTATAATTTTAAAATAGCAACATTTGGTTGCCTATAGGTTGCCCAGCGATGTTTTGGTTAGTCAAAGGACAAACACGATTTTGTAATAGCGAAGGTTAAACATTATTTGAGGCAGGGTTTAAACTGTGAAATTGTACACAAATGTCATTAGACGCTGTTTGACAAAACACGTGTTGAGACATAGTTTAGTATTTTTTTTTGTAATAACACTGTTAGTGTTCGTCTCATTCCAATCGGTTTACAAACAAAAAAGTTACTCGCTATACCGAATACCACGCGTACGAAGTTGGGGGCTCAGCTAGTTTCAAGTAAAAATGAATTCTTATTATTTCAAATAAAAATAAAATACATTATTTCACTGAAATTAACACTAGTATTTAATTTTTCATGTTCCGTGTACCTATGTGGTCTCATAATCAATCCACCGACTGAAAATAGTCGTTCAACGGACGCAAACTCGGCAAGAAGTTTGATATTTCAGGAGTAATTTTAAATTTAAGAATGAAAATATAAAATATGAATTAGAAATTATGCTAAATCTATACTAGTCTATACTATTATTATAAAGAGAAAAGATTTGTATGTATGTATGACGTATGTATATTTTTGTATGTTTGTAATGAATAAACTCAAAGACTACTGGACCGATTTTAAAAATTCTTTCACCTGTGGAAAGCTACATTAACAGCAAGTAACATAGGCTACTCATCCTCCCCCATTTCCGCCCTTTAAATACAAAATTACCGATTTACACTAAAAAAAAAATTAAAAATGTATAAATAATATTTTACACGGGCAGCTAGTATTCTATAAACAGACGCAGACGAGTTGTTATATAAAGTGGTTGACATAAAATAAAGAAATATTTTGAAAAAAGTATTAATTTTAAAATAAATATAAGTATTTTGAATTTGCATTTCAAATTATTCTATAAAACATGCATACCCGAGAGTGTTGCAAGTATAAAAAAACAAGGAACATTTTTGCCGTTAGATCTGATATAGCCGTGAGCGGCGGCGCTCAACAAAGTAGAGTTGCACTCATGAAAGAAACATTTCCGTTCATCGTGCCACTGTTATAGACTTCAACACAATTAAAAGCCTATTTATAGTGCGAGCTATTGTACACAAACCGGCATCCATTAGGTACCAATCAACGCTGCTCTCCTAACCGGCACGTGTCTATAATGAACCGACGTTCGATGGGAGTTCACCTTACACTGGACGCCTGTACAGTTGCAGTTGTATGAATAAAATTACTGGAATGACCATCACTAACAATTTCATTGCTTTAGGGCCAGCGCTGGCTTGGCACGGCACAGCGAAGGATTTTTCTTAAGCATATTATTTTCAACCTTATCGCAATGAATTTAGCACTCACACTCCTTCGAGAGCCGTAGCGGTCCGCGTCATGTCACGTGATGCCTCGGCATGCTTCGACACGTCGCGGTATCTAAGGAATGTGAGTGCAAAAATCATTGCAATATAGTTGAAAATGGAAAAGTATCATGTTGACAGTCAGCGTCAGTAAAAAATGCATAGACTACTCATCGGCTATTAAACTGTCTGGCAGAAGCATGTTACGTAGTGATGGCATATGTTTTATTGCCTAGGACTAGATAGATTTGTCACTTACTAATTTACAGTGGCTCTAGCATGAGTTTACGATACTACACTCGCTAGCGAGAGCGTAAAACATTTATATGGAAAATTGATAATTTGACATTGACAGTTCACGATTTTCCATACAAAAGTTTTACGTTCTCGCTAGCGAGTGTAGTATTGGTGTAGTATCGTAAACTCATACTAGAGCCTCAGTTCCGCAAGATATATTCTGAGGACGAAATAGCAATAAAAAATCAAAGTTGTTTTTTCCACGTCAATTTGTTATAAAAGTATAAACAAATTACCATCAATCTGAATGTACTGTTGTATAAGACCCAATGTCTTACCACTATTAAAAGTTAGTCAAATATGCAAAAGTTTATATGTTACTCACACAAATTTTGAAGAAACTTTACATTAATACAGTATATGCATCAGAATAGCATCGACGAGCCCGTTGGATGAGTTGTTAGGATGCTTGCCTTAACGCTCTGTTCTAGGGTTCCCGGCTTCGATTGACGGCAGGGTCAACTTTGGAAATGAATTTTTCGAAGTTGGCTGGAATGTAGTGGCAGGGCATACTAGGTTTTGCAGTCGTTTTGGGCAGCCCATCTGGCGGCAGTAACCACCCCTTTACAGAAGACCACCATGAAATAACAGCACGTATGCTGTTGTGTTTCGGTGAGCGAGTAAGGGATGACAGAGCCCATTTCCGTAACTCTTCCCAATCGCTTATCCTTATTTCTTCTGTAGTCGACTGCGCACTTGCAGCACTTATGGCATTTCTTGTGTTATAGGCGACGGTAGCCACCTACCATCAAGTGGGCCGTCAGCCTGTCTGCCGACCATAATATAAAATTTAAATAAAAGCCTATAATTTATAGATACGGGCGAACGCTAATAATGAATAATGGGATAATTTTTTTATCAGCACTAAATTAGATCGTCTCCTACCAATAATTAATTTAAATAACCACACGAGTCTAAAATGTTAAATAAGACGGTAAAAACAACAAAAAATACTTTATGAGCAAATCCAAAAGAAATTTGTCGAGTACGCTCAAACGGCATCCAGTATCAATTCCGTATTTAGGTCTGTGATATTTATTAGAAAATGGCTGTCGGAGCTGTTCCGACGACTGAACAATTTCACACGTCGGGTGTCGTCTGTTGTCATCTAGTTTTCTCTCACTATAACACATCAACTCTACAACAACAACAACGTCCTGAAAGTTGTATCTTTTTTGATCGATAATGTCACAGTACAACAAAATTATAGCTTGAATTGCGAATTTTTCAAACATATGCGGTTTTTATATTTTTCTAAAACACAGTCTAGCTAGATGACGCGTCATCAGCGGTGAGAAAAACATGGGAATAAATGCTGTTCTCTTATTAGAATTTGCTTCAGTTATTTTTGATATCTCACCGCCGTAGGCTTATAGGGACACACTTGCATATATAAGCAGTAATATTTCCTTAATTTTTTTTTATAAACAATCTGTTATTGCGAGTAATTAATGTCTTAAAATCTGAATAGGGCTGTCTAGACAAAGAGTCATCGTATATAGGTTCAGGTATATAGATATATACCTACAATTATATACTCGCTTGTACATCATTCCATAGGCATATTAATATGCCTTATTTTAAAAATGATCAGTTATATTTCTTTTCAATTATTATTATTTAGGAATAAATATTTTGATCAGCAAAATATCCATTAGGTCAGCAACTTTTTTTGGCTGACCTAGTACTTGCTGCCCAAATAGGTTTCTTGGCTGATCAATCATTAATTGGTTAGGTTAGGTTAGTTTTTTTTTTGCTGATCGATTAAATAACAGCCTTATTATTTTTAACTTTGGAACTTAATTATTTCATTAATTAAGATTATTATTAATAACTAGGTGAACCCGGCAACGTGGCGTCATCCGCAAAAAAAAAATACAGCTGTCAAAGTGACAAGTGAGTGTGTCAAGAGATTACGTCACCAAAACGGCGGCCAGGCGCATTAGCAAATTTCTAGGATCATATGGCCGTATATCTTTTTTCGGTTGTCAACGCTTTTGAAAAAAACACTTTTCAGAAACACATATAATGGAATCGAGAGTAACAGAGACGCCTGTAATGTAAGTACTTACCTAGACTTTTTCTTGTCTGAGAGGTGTCCCATTGTGGTTCGTCTTCTATTTTGCGCGTACTCCTTTCCACTGAAAAGGAGACTACATTTTAAACTGTGTTTAGTTACTTTTATAAACATTTTTAATTTTCAAATGTGTGTCCCAGAGTACTTATTGTTGGGAAGCGACAATGGTACTGTCACCTTATATTTGACTTTTTATTTATTTATTTATTTTATTTTACATATCGAGGATTTATTTATCTCATAAAGTATGAGATCCTTGACACAGTTTGAATTTAAGCAACAAACAATTTAAGGAGGTATCCTTAAGAAATCGCAGTCGATATGAGATAATGACATTTAACATTTTTTTGTCATTGCACAATAAACACATTTTTAAAATGAAAATTAAAAAAGTTGCTTTATCAATTCAACAGCTCATTTTTCTCCGACTTGATTTACAAATATGGCGATTTATCGTATTGTAAAACAATAATTTTCACAATCAAATATAGACAGATACAATTTTATTTCTGAAATTTATATATGCACTCTCTTTTCACTAATGGATAGAGCCATCCATTAGAGGAGAAACAAGCAAACAACATAACAGAGCCTTTATTTTATACATATGTATACATTTATAGAAATAGATGGCACTCGTCCATAACGCAACTTTAAATTAGTAAAAGATTTTTTGAAATCAGATGAGTATAGTTTCGGAGATTATTTGCTGCATACTAATTTACAAATTTTACTTCTTTAATAAATTACTTTAGACAAAATATGTCATTTTAGATGTAATATTCAAAAACTGTTTAATTTACCTTTATTTCTGTGGAGCAAAACCCCATCAATCAGAATTAATCTTCAATTATATGTATATTTCACTCCAAATATAGGTTGAACATTAAAAAAAATGTTTTCTTGAATAATATTTTAACCATCAGTAATTATAAATTACATTTTAATTTTAAAAAAATACACATCTTCAATAAAGTATATGTGTCAAAATCATAAGCCGATCCAAATATTGGATATATTTGGATCGATAGATCAATAGGTATTGGAGGCCAGCACAAACAAATGTGTAACAGAATGTATTTATAACTAGCGACCCGCCCACGGCTTCGCCCGGGGTGCAATTTTTATATATGAGAACATTCCCCGTTTATCCCTCTTTCCATTAGCGAAAACCGAATTAAAATCGGTCTACCCGTTCACGCGTGATGCCGTGACCAAGGGAAATGGGGATTCATTTTTATATATAAGACTAGGCAATAGATAAAATTTAGGGAGATAAAAGCGAAAACAGTTCTATGAAATCCACAAGAAAAAAAAAAAAAAAAAAACTCACTGTTAAGAAAGTGTGCGGTGTTGGATGACTTCTTGGATTTGCGTTCATTCGAGTCTTGATCTAAATGAAACAAAAAAGCTTTTATTTAGTATGCTCACTTTTTATACATTAAGGTAACATTTACTAATTTTTCTCAATTCACGTCAAAAACTCAGTTTCTTTGTCCCGTATTCTTTAATCCTGACCGATGAATGTCACTGTTTAATTCGCCGCTTGCGGGGATTAACCGCAAACTGTACATTCACCGACTTATACAGAATAATATTTCTTTATGTAATTCTCTTCAGATGCGTTTGTCACTGAACTCCTAAACGGCTGGACCGATTTTGACGAATTTTGCAGTGGTACTCATACTCAAACGATCGCAAGAGATTTTCGAGCCGATTTCGGGTAATACTGGCAGGTATCGGTTGATTCACAATTTTAGTTCGATGGCGATTGTTGATTGTCAAAGGAAATTTGATACCTGCCGATTCTTTTGAAAGTTCTAGCATATTGAATACTGACTGTTGGCTGGCTGCGAGGCGTGGTTGTGGATTCGCTCCATGAACCGCGAGATTCGCTTCGAATGATGCTCTCCATCCAGACAGCAACCTTCTTCCACCAGCCGAGCGCATGCGCGGTGGACGCGCAGCTTGCAGTCTGCAGCAGAAGAACACTATTAGTCGCCAAAATGATGCTACGCCACTTCAAAAATAAATAAATAAATATACTAACGGATCAGTGTTTTTTATCGCCATTGGCGTAAAATTAATAAATATGAATATGCATATAATACTGGTTAAAAGTGTCAACTAAAGTCGTTTGTTCTCCAGGTTTATAGTTCTAATATCATCTCAGAATGAAAATATATAAATACTACAGGAAGGAACACGAGAAGAAAAAAATTATATATACATAATTGGTACATATATAGCAGGACAAAAAGAAAGAAAAAATTAGATTTTTTTGCCGTTTCAGGTGGTTCGCTGATATTTCCATTTTTTCAAAAAAGCGCTATTAAGCGCATCAAACATTTTGTCATCGTAATTCTTTTTGTCATTTCGAATGGATTGCTGGTACTTTATATTGTGGTAAAAAAAGGAGTAACCAATTTAAAAAAAGAGGACGAAATAAATAAATTTAAAAGAATAAGTTTATAGGAAGAAAAATTAATTCAAATAACTTGTACTCTTGGTGCAACTTTCCTTCGTGTTCCTTTCGTTTCAAGAAGAAAAAAAGAGTGAGCCGATAAGCACTCTGTACCGTATGTATAGATGTGCTTCCAGTCGCAGATTAAAGAAAACACCATTAAGCTTGTTACTCTGGTAGCTATAGACGATACTGACCTATGTCAGAGGAACTTACGTTCACATCTCAGCAAAACGCGCCCAAACAAGTTTTCACTTCTAAAACTGTTGAAATAGCAGAAATAGCTTTAGCAGATAGTTGTGTTTTTATGGAAAATGTTTTATGATATTTAGAATATTGCATCTAAATATTTAGAACTCGATCTCTTGAACTAGATGGCGCTTTTCGTGTATTTAGATCACGCTATAGCTTTATTTCAGTAACCGAAACAGAATATAATGGAAAAAGCAATTTACCTGTACAAACGTAAGCTTGCGGCGCGAGTCCCCATATGACATGATCGCAGTGGTGACAGTGGCCAACGGAAGTCAAGGCCTGCAGTTGTAAGTGGTGTCCGCGAACTACGAACTACGATTGAGGCAATAAAGACCATATTTAGTCATTACATTTTTTTTTTCAAAGTCTTCTACATCTACTTCAACAGTATGAATTCATAATGATCCTATGTGGCTAATTAACCTATTATTAAAAACATTCTTAACAAGGCTCATGTTTATTGAGGACGGTGTAAAATCTATGATCGATTCCCAGAACTGCAATGTTGGAAGCTTAGATTGGATATCAATGGGGTTGTAATTTCAAATTTATTAAACTACTAACTTTTACCTGATACTTTGTCCTGGTATGTTTATAAATTACATCCTAACTTTCAAACTAAACCAGACACATTCACAAAAATTCCTTGAAATTGGACGGGTGGTTCAATTGAACAACGCGACTATATTACTAAGTGTGTTTATATATTACTAAGTGTGTTTAATTGTAAGACATTTCGGCTTTTCTCGGCAATGCTTGTCTCTAGTCGGGCTGCTGCACTAGCAGACCCAACGCGTCGCATCTCATGACCAGCATTCGCAATTCGAGATCTCTCCGGTATCTCATATGACGTATAAGAAACTCACAGGCTGCGGATGCTGCTTGGCGAGCTGCTTCACCCGTTGCTTGTAGTGCTTGTCCCTCTGCAGGAAGGTGCCGCGGGAACCTCCCACCACCGCAGCCACGGCCGCTGGCCTGCAAAAACACCACCCAAAGTCAAGGGATGCATCACTGCGACATCTGTAGCCGCCAAAAGGACATTGTTTTCATTCTAAACTGACTACATACACAACAAAAGTTTTTCGGCCAATGTGAGGGCCTCATAAGAAAGCTCAACGTCGATCAACGAACCATGGCTATACTCTGGGTTATACTGCGAGATTGAATCAGGAATGAGGAGATTCGTAGACTAACGAAAGTTACCGACATAACCGGGCGGATCAATAAGTTGAAGTGGCAGTGGAAAGGACACAGTACGGAGAACCGACGGCCGCTGGGGCAGTAAAGTTCTCGAAGGGAGGCCATGGACCGTCAAACACAGCCTAGGACTTCCATCCAAAGGTGGACACAGACGACCTGATAAGGCCCTCGGGTCGACGGTGGATTCAGGCTGCTTCCGTTCGGTTCTATTGGAATATTATGGGGTAGGCCTATTTCCAGCAGTGGACGCTCTTCAACTGAAATGATGATACTTGTATTAAAGAGGATAAAACTGTCTTATTGGAATCACGATGGGATCATTGTAACTATGAATTTTTGTGTTATTGAAGGAGTATAAAATTTTTAAACATACATTTAACAATGTTATCTACAATTTTAAAAAAAATGAAGTTATTTTATGGGACTTTATACCTGCCAGATGGTCCGAAATATTTGACATAAATAAATGCATAGTTTAGTCTTATACAATCTATACGTATAATAAAATCGTAAACGAGCCTCTGTACATTAAATATTTTTTTAAAAAAAAATTCGCACACGTCGTAGGTTATGTTACCGCGAGGTCAAAAAAACAGTTTTTAGAATTTTTGTCTATTTGTCTTTGCGTTTGTGCAAGCTAATCTCTGAAACGGCTTATCCGATTTGAATGCGGTTTACACTGATTTATTATAGCAAGCTTCCCGTAACATTTAATGTTTGTTTCATTCGAATCGGTTTACAAACAAAAAAGTTACGAGCTATACCGAATTCACGCGTACGAATTTGCGGGCTCAGCTAGTTTACAATAAAAGTTTACAGTTATCAATTCCGTGAATTTTTTTTTAGTCATAAAATTAAAGAAAAAGAAATTAATTAAAAAGAATTCCGCCATTGAAAATGACTCACGTTGTCGGTTTGTTTTTCTTTTTTGCCTTATTTTTTGGCGATTGCCACCATCTCCTCCTGACTTCTCTCGCTTCGCACTCACTCAATTCGGTCAAATTGACCATCATATGCCAACACTACACTAAAAACTATATTTATGACTGTTCACCGTCCGACTGTATATATATTTTTATCATTTACAACTATTTTTTCCTTCTGCGCGCAATGTAGTAGGATAATTTAGTAAACAAATTCACAGTAAACTCGCTCATATATAATTAATGAATCACACACTCCTAATTGTAAGAAACTTGGACATTAAAAATTATGAAAATTTAAAGCAACTTGCAACTCCCGCACAGTGATTTTGTCTTAATGTCATCCATTTTAATGTCGAACGACGTTTTGAGGTGTTATCTGTATTATCTGCTTTTTAAAACTACCCCCACTTTTTCGAGTAAGCAATTAAGTAAGTTCCGTTTTGCACAAAAATTGACAAACAAATGGAAAAAGAAATTATTTTTTTAAAGAAAAATTTTGGAAAATTTTATATTTAAAAAGTTTATTTTTTTACACAATAAAATAAAAATAAAGAACTTACCGACTGTTGAATTAATGCAAAAATGCACACGACAGAAAAGAATCCCCTTTTTCATACAAAATAAAAAATATTACTGTTTTTCTTTACAAACTTTTAAAAAGTAAACAGAATATGTTGACCTTTTTAACGACGCGTTTTCCAAAATTAAAGGACTCATCCTTGTCCGTGGTTCAGATAATTAACACTCCATTATTTTTGACATTTATTCCGATATATATACCTATGTATAATTTTTTCTTTTTGTAAATTTTTTTGTAATTTTTTTTTTCTAATTTTATTGCCGGGATGTTACTTTGACTTTTTATTGGGGTAGGCTGTGCCTCCTTTAATTGCGGCGGCATCTGCCATGTTATTCTTTTTTTGTCCCTTGCTGTGTGTTTTTGTTCGGTGCCTGCTTCCTTGGAGGCCATGTAATAAATAAATAAATATATAAAATAAAATTTATGAATTGAATATAAAATACTTATAGGTAGCTTATACACAAAAGTTTGTTTAATTGAAGTACTAAAATACTGATTGATACTATAATTTCAGATAAAATGTATGTCTGTTATCTGTGAAATTTTAATAAATATTTGTAGACATTAAAGTCATATTTTAATAAGAACTTCATGGTAAGATTACCTTAATCTGTTAATTAAAATAAACTGTCACTTTATATATTTTTATTAATTGAGTATGTTACCTACATTATTTTATTAAAGGAAAGACAGGGAAAAGTGCATGTACAGAAGAATAGCTTCTTTTGCAGAAATAAAACCAATAATAGAATAAAATATAAAATGCATATTTGCATCAACAAGTAGCACCTACATTATATCTTGACATCAAGGTAGACTAAGATTATATTATTGAAAAAAATCTGCAAATAACTTAAGAGTTCATCTGACAAGTCAAGTAGATTATTTCAAAAAACAGTTGGTGCTCTTCTTGAACCAGTAGTTGATCCTTGCTACTAAGTGACACTCACAGTAACGTTTTGTTATAATATGAATCGGTTAACTATAAGTTCCATCAGTAAACTTAAGTCCAGCAGCAAAAGAACAAAGATAGAGGTAAGTGACAGACTTCCTTCGTTTCCTCGTATATTGATTACATGTACCACCAACGAAAAACACGGTACACTTTATAAGTTGCCCCGCGCGACCAAACACTATATACACTATCGCGTGGTTTAAGAGGGCACTTTCCAATCGAACAGCTTACTTTTTCCATACCACGTAATTCCATGATTACTCATTAATTATAGGTCATAGCAATACATGAAAAAACGGGACATTTCTGGGACATAGTATGAAGGTTTGCATCGCAACAAAAAACTGAAATTATTTTTATATGCAGTATAATTAATTTTTAAAATGTGCAGAATTTGTGACATTTTTGCGGGTTAAATTCTTGTAATTACTGACTAAAATTCAAAAATGTTTTTCAATGGAAACATCCTACGTATAATGTACATGTGAAATTGGGATGTCAATCTTCGGTTATTCGCATTATAGTAAGTGGAGACAACAAATTCTCCCAAATACCTATTACTGAGTTCCCACGCTCGTACAGCGCCACCTTAATACACGCACACACGTTTGACAATACGTATGTAATATCTTTTGTTTATGGTCGAATTTCGAGTACCGGGCAATCTCTAGTATTATTTATATAAGAAATGAATTCACCTGCACTGCAGACATATGGCGGCGGCGACGAGAGCGGCCAGCAAGGCGGCGTGGCGGTCGGATTGCTGGTCTCGAGCGTCGCGGGCTGCGTGCACGGCGGCCAGCCGCGCGCAAAGCAGCCGCTCGACCACGAGCTGCTCGTGTGCGCGGTCGGCGAGGCAACGCGCCAGCACGCCGTCTTCGGGCCCGTACAGCGTGCTCAGCCCCACCTGCCGCTTCACCTGGAACTCGCTTAGCTGCGCGCTCAGCTCTTCCTTAGCCTTGGCGCGCGCCTTGCGGAACACCGACCGCAGGATCTCCTCCTTCTCATACTCTGTGGACAGTTTCGCTGTTGGACTGTGGACACTGGGACTGGGATTTATATAACGGCTGACAATATATATATATATATATATGAGCAATATAACGCCTGATATCTTTATTGCTGTTATATTTTTGCCAGGCGTTGGTTTTTTACTTTTATATGATCCCTCGGAAAGAGTACTTTTTTACCTATATGTTTTTCAGTATCCCTAACTATCATGTATTCAAAATTTCATGGTGATCGGTTCAGCAGTTAAAGCGTGTAAAGGTAGCAGATAGTCTTACCAGAGTTACTTCAAATTCATAATATCAGTATGGATTCTCTACATGTGCATCGTCCACTCACCGTTCACTAGGACGTGTTCAATTTCGTTGGCCATATTCTCATCGACGCCGCTCAACTGAAGCACCTGTAAGTAAATGAATAAATAAAATCAAAATATTCTACCCGATAAGGGTATGCAAATATTTCTATTTAATTGTTTTAGTAACTTTTCGAATTTTTTTTTTTTTACATTTGTACAGTGTAATCTCAGAAAACGAGTTAACCGATTTGAATGCGGTTTTCACTGATGTATTGTAGCAAGCTTCCCGTAACGTTTAGTTTATAAACAAAAAAGTTATGCGCTATACCAAAGGTTAAAAGTTATATCTAGGTTAAAATAAAATTGCTCTTTATTCCTACTACTAAATTGTAATCCTAAAAGGATCTACTCCCCCAGGTACTAATTTCACAGAAAATGATTGTAGAATCATAACTATTGGTCGAGTGGTTAAACAGCACCAGCAAAACGACGCCATATTCAATCCCTTTCTTTAATTGACCGAGTTAGCAGTTGGAACTATGATATTATATTTGTAAGCAAGACATGTATTGAACGTTTAGAATATAAATTGTATAGGTATAGTACCACTGCCGGTTTAGGTATCAAAGAAGTTTCTTCACTTATGGCATGTCCTGTGGAAGATTTACATCATCAGACTATTTCACGATGTAACTTGTAAAACTACTTACAACTTAGTACCTATAATGAATACCAAAGTTTACAAAGCACAGCAGAGCAAGTTCGTCTTTAGATATTGCTCAACTTGTCATTATCAATATAAAAAAAACTTACAGCATTGGGCATGAGGAAGGTGGACTGGATCTCGTATGCCCATCGGCGTAGAGTGGCCAAAGAGGCCGTGGCGTCTGCCCGGTAGCCTTCCGTGATCACAAGCAGCAAGTTGGCACTGGCACATCTGGAGAAGACAATTCTATTTCTAGCAAATCCCTGGTGGAAGATACATACCTACACAAGGGTAACAAGGTGCAGATTGACAGAACTTTATGTATCTTGCCCTCACAGGTTTCCTCATATATTGTTTTTTATTCCTTAAGAATCGATTTTCATGTAAAACCCCAGATATGGAAATTGTATGAGTAAAATTAATACAAGGGTTAACTAAAATCGTTACGTTATCTGTCACTTTGTCATCTGACGCATGTATTTATGTTCCCTAATTCCATTGCAATATAACAAGCAACACCAGAGTTAACTCTGGTGTAAACTCCAGTCATGCGTCGGAGATGACACACACACTTTCGTTTTATTTTAATTTTTGGGACAAAGGCATACCAGCTCCACCATCCCCTGAGCTATGTAACAATAAATATATGACAATACTTAAACGCTTCATTGAAGCGTAAACATTTCATATAAAGTCATTTGTCGCATCACGATGCGGCTCCGCTTGCAGAACACTAAAAAGCGCTTTTAATAAAAAATGAAAGAAATCATAACAAAAAAATACATTATTCAAAATATTGCTCATCGCAATATCTAAAACTTTTTTCCATCTTTCGGCCAGGAGTTGCCATGTCGGAAAAACGGCTCGTATTTTAAGGCAATCAATCCATTTCTGGCAATCTTCAGAAGAAGTGAACTTCTGCTCATACAGGCTATGAGCCATCGATTGGAACAAATGGTAATCAGAATGAGCAACATCTGCAGAGTACGATGGGTGGGGTAGGACTTCTGATTTAAGTGTCTCCGAGTATCTTTTTACCGGTTTTGCTAAACCGTAAATCGGTAAACGGTTTTTCTTGGTATAGTTGTTGTTGATAGCGTTCCCCAGTTATAGTTTCATTTGGTTTTAATAAATCACCATCAATTCTTGAAGTGAGTCTTTATCGAGCAATGCCTCCAATCCCATATTTAAACTTTTTCAGCTGTGCAGGCCTTCTTGTCTTCTAATTTGAAATTACCACTTTTAAAACGTGCAAACCACTTCCTACAAGTTGCTCAGCGAGAGCATCTTCACCGTAAACTTCCACTAAAATACGATCACTTTCAGCGGCACTTTTGTTCATAACGAAGCAAAAATTTCTGCAAAAAAATACTTTAATCGGTACAAATTTCCACATACTCGTAGGTATTTAAAAAAATAAAATGTGTACTTAGTCACGCTTTAAAGAAAAGATATGAAATAAAAATGGCGTCTTGTCACAGCTGTTTCTCGATGAATTTATTACTATAGGTAACAATAGAATACTGTATTACCAACGTCATCTCTTGTAAAACGCTACGAATTAATTCCAACACCTATTTCTTCGCCCCTGTTTATAATGAAATTCATCTTTTTCTGAATTCTTTCTATCTGATTGCGAACTAGCAATATCGTATGAATTCACTCCTTTGTTCTTCCAATTCAATTGTAATCTCTCACATCTTCTACACAAGAAACAATGTCCGTCACTAAAATAGTTTTTATTTTCGGTTTTGCGCATTTATCTAGAAATCCCTGAAGACTTGAAGCTCTTACATGCAGAGAAAATGCAGTTTTCGATTTAATGAAGATTTAATGCGTGGATTAGACGAATATTGATCAATCATACTGACATGGGTCGCAAGAATTGGCCCAAGGAATAAATAGATTATCAATATTTACATTTCCTAGTATAATCTTATAATCTTCGTACAGAAGGTCAAAAATCGCTTGAAAATTATGAAAAACACAACAATGATGCAATGAATGTTACCTCCTTTCGCTTAACAGCCAATTGAGCAGTACGGCCATTCTGACGTTGGACTCCCTCACGCATCGAACGTTCGAGAATAAGCCGGAATAGGTGGAATTGTCCTGTCACACAACAAAACATTCGTTTTTTAGTACATAAATAAACATAAATATTTGTCAGAGATAGAATCGGATTCCGGTCGCGGTTGGGGACCATGATGCATAACGAAGAGTCAGTGCACAAGTGCGCGAGAGCACGGACTACTGACTCAGTGTCAAACATCAATACGTCAGTGCCAATATATTGCACGATCGAAAAGAAAAAAAAACCCAAAACATCAGCGAAATTTGCTATCAACAAATGGCGTTAGCAGTATCTTATTTCCATTCTCTCAGATGGATATCTATATCTTTATGATTACAAAATTTGTTATAAACTAGGACGATACGGCTGACTTCACCCAGATGCTATTGGTGGAGTTGGTATAATTAACGCAGCCTATGTTCGTCTGAAATAATAAAAGAATTGGTGGAGAGGTTCTGGAGAACAACATTAGATAGTTGATTTTTGATGCATCAAAAATAAGTAAAGCTATGTCATCTATCAGATATTGTAACAAAAAGAGATGGCGACATTAGGTTGCTGCAGTGTCGATAATTTATTTGTTTTATTTATTTTTCAGATAACATGATCCATTGTTAGTTATTATTTAATTTACATGTGTACAATGCCGAAAAACTTATTATATCAGAACATTCGTAAAATATTTAAAAATTGAAGAGTTATATCTCTCAGCAACAGTTTTCAAGATGCTGTTGGCGTTGAATTAATGTCGTCTCTAGCAACGACGTCTTTTTCTTTCTGATAATTGCATCAAACCCTTCAGTTCTTGCTTCGGCAAACATAATAAACAAAATCGTCGAGGAAGAATATTAGGCCAGCATTTATTTATTATATATGACACTAAAATATAAGTTTACCCAATGTTATAGTTTAAATTTAATCAATGTAGCGACGATAAGAGTTCAGGCTTATATGATAAAAATTGGCCGAAATAACATAAATAAATATTATGTTCATTACAATAAGTTGATAGTGGCATTGCACGTTGGGCTCCATATTTATAAAATCGGCAACCCATATGGCGGCAGTAATCAACCCATTATAGAGGATCGCCGTGAAATATCAGCATGTGTTTTGTTGATTATTAATATGTAATATTAGTTAATAAAGCATGAACTCTTTAAGCCATTTCGGACAAAACGTGCCAGAATTAGTCGACCGACTATTACTTACGGAAGCTGGAGAATCGTCTTCTTCCATGGATATTATCGCTCTTTGTGGATCGGCACAGGGCTGTTAACGTGATTTACATAAATTATTCCATTTTCAATGGAAATTAATATGATGAAATCGTAAACTTTAATCATAAAATAAAGTATAATTATCTCTAAGAATAATTTTTTTGCAAATTTTTGAAAAGCAACAACAAGTGATTATAAAATATAGTATGTTTACCTGGGTGTTATGTGCGTAGGGCGGAGGCGGTGTTCCGGGAGGAGGTGTTCCTCTTTCCCAAGCTTCTTTCTCCTCAAGGTTAGCTGACAACAAATCAATCAACAAACTATCAAAAAAAATGTCGGACATAACAGATATAACGAACTGAAACTCTACAGAATAAAAAAAAGTGTGTGTGTGTGTGTGTGTAGTTTACTCTTTTAAACGTATAAAATTTTCCTATATTATTTAGTTATTCTGCATACTCAGGTGTCACGTGTTCCAACAAAAATTATGTTAGTTACGATCGGCATACACAGATGTCACTACGTTTTATAAGTTCATACATATAAGTTCATTTTTAGATAACAGATGTCGCTGCGCTGGCAGGTTATAACGTGCTATCGCTTTGTTCCTCAGCGCGGACTAAGTTCATACAAGTTTGCTTTTATGAGCCCAGAGATTAAAATTAGGCAACATAAATACATGCGTCAGCTGTCGCACAAATGTCAAAGTGACAGATAACTTAACGCTCTTTGAGTAACGCTTGTATTAATTTTAATCCTCATCTAATTTCCATACCGGGGGCCTAATCGATTCCTAAGGAGTAAACTCCAAAAAATCTTAAACTAGTCGATGCCCGCGTCTTCGTTCACGGTCACTTGATCTTAAGCTATGAATATACAATTTTATAAATAAAAACTAATATTTAAAGTAAACAAAAATTAAATGTGTAAGTAATTAATAGACTAAGCGTAAATGTACATATACATAGACAACCTTGATTGTGAAAATATAGAATAAGAATTAATAAAATGGTACGAATGTTTTGTGTCTTTCGATTCTAGCCGCGTTTTGATTGCCCAATTTGAACAAAAAACTGTTATTAACTATAATAGTTAGACACATTGCCTCCCTAACTTTTTTGTTGGTAAAGATGAGAACTATTAAATTATTTTATGATCCATGAATAGTTTTCGCAGCGCACGCCAAATAATGACTTTCACAGGCAAATTTTTGATACCCTGAGTGTTAAATGTACTTAATTTATAGATGATAGATGGCGGTAGGTGTAGGTTGAAACGTTTATTTAATCTGACGTTAATTATCTAGATTTATCTAGACGTCGCACATCCTATCGGAAACATGCGAATGCAATGTCTCGCCCGTAGTTATTAAGACGAAATATAAAAATTAAATAAGTACTCCTACCAGGGCTCTTTTGTTTTATTTTAAAAGTAAACCCGAGTAAAATCAATGGGTTAGATTATGTAATTTTGTAATTTTTAAAATCGGTAAGAGTAGTTTTTGAGTTTATCCTTTACAAACAAATATACAAACACACAAAATCTTACCTCTTTGTTAATATTAGTGTAGACTATCTTTGGTCCGCGACTTCGACCGAGTTCCCTTTGTCATAGGCGTTGAAACATTTATTTTTGCAGATTTTTACTTTTAGACTAGCTATGTCCCGCGTTGTCACCCGTCGTATATACACTAGCTAGATGAAATAGTTACCTGGAGCTTTGTAATGTACATAATTAAGAGAAAATGAAGACTTACATCTCGGTAGACTGTGGTCCAGGTGCTCGGGTGAGGATTGACTCCTCACATGCATCACGGGCAATCCACTCCGATTATCAGTCTGTACATACATAAAACCATACATCAATTTTAAAAAAATGTGAATATGTCACTTCCGCCAAACCGACTGTAAAGAAATTCTAGTTGAGTAGTTTCAAGGATCTATGTCTCGATCTTTTTCTAAAACAACTTTTTTATTACTTAGAACATATTTATTTGAAAAATCTACGTATTTTACAATAATTACTAACTGATGGAAATCATCTCAGCCATAGGATGTCCACTGCTGGCCATATAATGCCTTCCTCACGACTTTCCAATAAGACCGATCAGAAGCAGCCTGGATCCACCGATGACTCGCGTCTCTTATCAAATCGTCTGTACACTTCAACATTATGTCGGTAACTTTCGTTCGTCTACGGAACTCCTCGTTCATGATTCGATCTCGCAGTGTAACCCAGAGTACAACCCTCTCCATAGCACGTTGAGCTTTCTAATGAGGCCTATAGTCAGAGACCACGTTTCAGCGCCATATGTCATCACTGGCAACACACATTGGTTGAAAACCTTTGTTTTAAGGCACTTGGAATTCTGGACAAGAAGATGACTAGGAGCTTCCCGAACGCGGCCCGTCCGAGTTGGATACGACGATTGACCTCCTTCACGTAGTTGGCCCTAACTAATTGGACTGTTTGTCCATGGATCATCCAGTTGGACTGTTGGTCATCCCAATTGGATGGAAATAATCTGTGATGATATATGGAGCAGTAACGAAATCACGCCAGAAAATACTATTTCAATATTTCATATTTATTCCTAAGAACAGAAAAATAGAAAGGTCCGTAGCTGCGCCTTAAGCATTGAGACATCTATAGCTAGGCTAAAAACCAGCTAATAAACTCGAACAAAGACGAACAACAATTAGTCACAATTAAAACAGATCAAACGGTATAAACTTATTGATAACAGTTTTTTTTTTAATGTGAACCATTTAAGAAGCATGAAATAAAAATTAAAAACAAACCGGATTACCAGTGCCAATGTATGAGGGTGATTGATACAGGCGGATACTCTGAAACGTGATTCGAAGAAATGTCTGCGCACAAAGCTATAATATCTCTTGCGTCAAATACAATCATAAACCATAGTAATTTTAAACAAGTTATTTTCTCATTTAACTAAAGCCAGGGAGACGAAGCGAAAAATGTAAACAAACCCGACCTCTACTAAGTTTTAGATCGAGTTATATGTATCTCTGTCCTTTTCCCTCGCACGCAAAAATGTGAGAAGCGGCCGGCGCTATCTGTTTCATGGTACCGGAAAGCGATCTTGACAACGCTGACTTGGTCACTTTTTTATTATCCTTCTTTATGAATGATTGCGTTACTATAGTAGACGCATTATCAACTGAGTCGTCGAGCAATAAACGTCAATAGTGTTAGGAATGTCCACCGGAATGCAGATTGCTATCGATAAGTTGTACGAAAACCCGCCGTAGTGGACAGATTCGATATAGTTGACTAGCAAAATTTGGAAAACTAATGATGTACTCGAACTTTACTGTCTAATGCCATCCGTTTTTGTTATTTCCTTTTTTTGTACAATTTTTTCCCTAAAGCCAGTTTTTACAAAAGTTGTGATCATTTGAATTACTTTTCGTATGTGAAAAATAATACATTTTTACATAATACATCTGATTTTTTATTTGATTGATTTTTTATAATTACAAATCTGTTTTTGTAATTATAAAAAACAAATTAGTCTAACATGTTACAAACTTTTATTTTCGCATAGCGAAAAATTACAATATCATATTATCGTATCAGGTTATCGACATGCGCCTCCGCACAACACTATACCGCTCCATAAAACCTGTAAGTGCGAGCGAGATAAATGATAAAAATGATTTACTACCTGACGACCCAGTTGATAATGCGTCTACTATAGACAAAGTTTATTTACATTGTTTGCGTTGTCTGCACGGCCTTGCTTTATATCCGGATGTTAAACCGTTTATAACATCCGGATTTTTGTAATCAATTCTCTCTTCTGTATTTTTAGAACGATATAGTTTATCTCAGACCGATTGTATATCTAGAATTAAATTCTTTCAAACATGCCTCTATTTGAACAAATAAACACTTTTTGTGTTTTTATATGTTACTTTTTTTTTAAGTCTTTTGTTTTAATAGACTATTATTACAGCTGTTAATTTACCTTTTTTATAGAGGTGTTCATCATCAGCAAATATTTATCGTATTTATAATATTTATTAAATTTCCTTTATTTTAAAAATTGTTATTAGAAATATCTTTTCTATAAAACGTTTAATTTTGAGATGTATTTTAATTCAAAATTTATATAGCATAAATATGTGCGGTTTTGGATAAAACCAGTTGATACTGCTATGCTCATGAACACTTAGTCCTAGTCCTAGTGGGGCCAAGTCGCAGACTTCTTAAATAACAGTAAATGTAACCAGCACAGTGATGTGAACAGTGACAGTTTTGCATCTCGCTCTACTATTTACAAAGTGCACTTTGGTATCCCGTTCTTTTTTGTTCAAATGTATGTGCTTATTACTTTTAACAGTTATCATTATTTTTACTAATTACCCTTAGTAAAAATATTGATAGTGAACATGAGTGTGTAATAGTGCATTCATATCATAGAATTCCATGCTTAAAGTCCTGCAAGATAACGATGATAGCGGATACTATATAATTAATCTGGTAAGAATGAGTTATTATAAATGTTAAAAAAACTGTCTGTTAAAAAAATCATTATGAAATTTTTGCATACACATTGTCAGAGATTCAGAAAAAAGTACTGTTCCCGAGGGATCTTATAAAAATAATATTCCCAGGCCTGGCAAAACCATAACAGCCATAAAGATCGCCATAAGATCGACCGTTGTTTACGAAGTCTGCGGGCCCATCATTCGAAATCCTGACACTCACCTGTAGAGGTGGCGGGGGCACGTTCACTAGGGGATAGCTCATTTGCAACGCAATCGAATTGGGTTGGGGTCCGTCCAATTCGCCGTCGAGCGAATGTGACGACTTCCTGAATTGCTTGCTGTCCTCCTTGTACGGAGACGGCATTGACTGGTGCATCGGTGACGAGCCCTTGTAGTACTTGTGGCCGGGCGAGGATCCGCTCGGCTTCGGCTTCGCCAGGGGATTGACCAATCCGGGACTCAGAGGACTCCTCTTCGGTCTCTCGATAGATCTAGGCGGCAGAGGCGGAGGCGTGACGTTGTCTATGCACGTGACCGAGTTATTCGAGTGCCTCTTGCTCTCGTCGGAGGTGTGTCCGAACTGTGGCGGTTGGTTCTCCTGCTGCATCTTCTGTCTGGCCTGCCTCAAGTTCCTGAGACTCTGTCCGGTGAGGTTGCTGAGCGATCGCGGTATGCCGCTGAGGAAGCCTATGGTGTTGTTCGGTGGCGGGGAGCCGGTCTTGTCCGGGTGTTTGTTTCGCGCGTTGAGCTTCGGCGTGTTCGGTGCGGGCGACAATTGCGGATGGGACGCCGACATGTCTGTCGGCTGTCGGATCCGCGGTCAGTGGATTCGTTTATTGTTATATTTATAAATGCGTGCGTGAGTTTATAAACCACATTGCTATGGCAATTTGACTTGTTAATTGGAATCCGTTAGAGATAACTCAAGTAAAGAACCAAATCGCTATTTATTTTTTTACTATAATTATGACATTTCGTCTCAAATTTATGTAATTTATGAAAAGGAATTTCATATTTATAATAATGTGTATGCATTATGCTATGATATGTATGTCGCAGCCAACTTAGTTCAACTAGGTATTAAATTAACGGATTAGATTTATGGCCTCTGACGAATGAAGTCGAATAATATACAACTTCTAATGTTATCCTATGTCGATAGCCTATGCTTAGCCACCAAAACAAAATATGGTAACCAAGACACAATACGTTCAGTCTTACATAGCCCGACTGAAGGTAGCCGAGAGTGGCATCGCAGTAAACATTTCGATGACGACGGCATTGTGATGCTATAGGTACACTAGTACTATTATTTATTCTGTGCTAGGGTGAAACAGATAATGTTGCTTCATTCATTCTTATTAGTTTTTTTAAGTGTCTAATGTTTCATATATAATATATAGAATTTTTTATACGTAATATACGTTAACTCAAAAGTGTATTTTTTAAGTAAGTACTTGCTTTCGTCAATTTAATAAAATGATTATCTATTCACTTATAGAACAAACTTGGTAGCTACAAGTTTGTACAGCCAACAAGTAACATTTTACAGTAACATTTTTTGGCGACTGTACCATACGACTGCCCGCAATGACTAGTTTCAGGCCGGCTTAGTAAAACTGAACATATTGTAAATAACTCAAATATTAGTGCATTTAAACTTTTTAGAAACATTTTGAAACTGACAACAATAATATCAGGACTTTCAGGGGTGCTCCGAACAGTGGAAAAGAAGATGGAACGAGTGCCTAACAACAAATGGAGAGTATTTGGAAGGAAACAAAATTAATGTAGATGAAATTTTGTATTATGAAATTTTTATGACCCTAGTTCGTAGTAAGTATTTTTAAGATCAAAATCATTTGGTTATCACGAGAACAAATTAAACAAATAAATAAACGTTTATGAAACATTGTAATTAAACTATAATAACAAATAACTAAGTTAAACTTCCGTCGCAGTTCAAAACAAAATAAATTGATGAGAATCTAATTTTAACCTTTTGATTATATATGAGTGGACGCAATTCAGGCCATTGGTAGTCCAATAAAATTGAACGTCTAATTAAGCCAGTTGGCTGCAACTCAATACATAGATGGCGCTAAACACGTAACAATGAACAATATGATGTAATAAAATAAAAATTTATAAAATCACGCACGCAAAAGAAAATCAAATAATAAATGCAAAGTGAGGTAGCATTTTGCATCGTGCTAAGTGATCCGTACAATATTTACAGATTGTGTAGAGTTCAAAATCGTAACTAACATAAAATTCAATGAAAAACTATATTTTAAAAAATGTTGCTAACAGATCTTTGTGTCATCAGACTCAGGCAGGTTGAGGAGTGAACGTAAATCAACCGTCACGCTCGATTCAGTGACGTTGAATCGTGTATACTCGGCTCCAGTCATCAAAAAATTAGAAAAAAAGAAGATTGACTTTGATGAGTGGTTAGGGTGCTTGCCCCGGGTTCGTTTCCCGGCAGGGTCAACTTTTGAATGAACTTTTTAAATTTGGCTCTGGTCTGGAAGTCTGGAAAGTAGTGGCAGAGCACACTGAGTTTCGCAGTCATTTGGGCACCCCCTCACAGAAGACAACCGTGAATTAACAGCACGTGTGCTTGTGTTTCGGTGAGTGAGTTCCCTAAGCCTCTCCAACCCCATATCCTTAATCCTACTGTAGTCGACAGCACACTTACAGTAGCTGTGGCGTTGCTTGTGTTATATAAGCGACGGTAGCCACCCACCATCAACATTTTCATGTTAAGGTCAACTGACAGGCTGAGGTTTCCTTTGATGGTAGGTGGCTACAGTCGCGTATAACACAAGCAAGCCACATGTACTCCATGTACGCTGCCGACCATATCTAGTAGGATTAAGGATAAGGAATAGGGCAATGGGCTCTGGCATCCCTTACTCACTCACCGAAACACAACAGCACACATGCTGTAATTTCACGGTGAACTCTAAGGCGGTGATTGCTGCCGCCAGACGGTCTGCCCAAATGACTGCGATACGCGACGTGCCCTGCCACTACTTTCCAGATCCATGCCAGGGCCAACTTTGAAAAGTTAATTTCCAAAGTTGATCCTGACGGGAATCGAAACCGAGACCCCTGAGAAAGAGAGTAAAGACAAGCACCCTAACCACTTATCCAATGGGCTCGTCACAACTAAAGTTGTGACTGCCAGGGAATTAGAAACATTTAACCCATCTTAGTTAGATTTTGACCCTGTAAAATTAGTGTTATTTGAAGATAGAGATTTTAGAACTCCACACAAGTTGTAGGCGATTCTAATAAAGAGTGTAACAGAAGACAAAGAAAAATGTATACAATATCTACAAAATAATTGTGTCCTTTGGGCGAAAGACAATTAAATTTACAATTAACCGCCCGATTCAATGCATCGCCTGTTTTTTTTTTTTTAATTATTATGTCTACTTCTACTTTTAAATAAAACCAGAACTATAATATATTATTATATGTGATGAAAACAGTGCGATCAAGATAAAATTAACTTATGTTCACAGTGGATTGATTGCAGTTAGTGAAACAGTAAATTGTATGTTTGAGTGTGAATGTGTGTGTGTGTGTGTGTGTGTGTGTGAGAGAGTCGGAGTGTGTGTGTATGTGGTTGTGTGTATGTGGCTGTGTACGTGGCTTTGTGCGTGCGTGTGCGTGTGTATGTGCGTGCATGCGTGCGTGTGTGTGTGTGTGTGTGTGTGTGTGTGTGTGTGTGTGTGTGTGCGTGTGTGTGCATGTGTGTGTTTTGAAACTATCTAAAATATATTCATTATTCCGGGCCAAGCTCGCTGTGTTTTTTTTTATCATTGATAATTCTTTTAATTTTTTATTTTATATTCTTTGAAACAATCCCAAAAAAACAGCCCTTTTTATTATAAACTTGTTCAATACTATAAAATTTACTGGATTATTTAATTTAATTATTTAAGCGATATTTTACAAAGCTTTATTTCACTTTTTGTTTACCGAAAGGGTCTGAGAGATGGCGCTGGTCTCTTATTCGTACATATCTCGAGGATGTTAAACGAATGTACACTCTTAAAACTATAGTAACAAAATTCGTATCAGATTGCACGTTTGTCCTATAAAATAATGTTTTACGAAAATGATATTAAGTTATTGACAAAAACTATGAACATATCGAACGAAACCACAAAATCAGCGGCAACAAATATATATGTATATGTAAAAAAACAGACATGCACGGAAGCGGACACGAAACAAGACACAAGGTTACTATACCCCCCTCGAAACTGTTAGTTACACTATGAACAATATTCATGAAAATGTTCATTATTCACTTTCGCCTTCGACACATTACCTTCCCAAAAAGTGTACAGTACGAGTTACAATTATCTATGCACCTACGTACAACAGAGAAGACCTGTTTCAGTACTTGGTTGAATGTATTCTGTTTTGATTTTTACTGACAAAAAGCTGCGAGACAAAAGCTACTTAATTATATTGATCTTCGCTTTTAGTACACTTCTTGAGACGCAAATGATAATTTAAACTTTAGCAAAATATATAAAAACAATTTATGGTAGAAATGGGCCTTCTATCGCTCCTTTAATTATTGCCACAAAGCAGACAATGAAAAATTACATACGAAATATAGGCATAGGCCCCGCAAATTGCTAATGCGCCTGGCCGCCATTTTGGTGACGTAATCTCATGACACGCTCAATACCGTTAGCAACACTGGCCGGCGAGTTTTTAGTTGCGGATGACGTCACGTGGTTGTTAACGTGACGAGGTTCCTGGGCATTAGCAATTTTCGAAGATTATACCATAAAACATTCCGATGCAATATTTTGAAAACATTCCTATTCATTAGCTTATAATATTATTAATTCTAGTATAATTTTACCTGTCCAGTCGTTATGGCGTCGAGATTGTGTTGCAATGTTGTGCATCTCTGTTCAGCCGACTCGAGTTCTGCTTGTTTTCTCACATCTGGCACTTTTAACAGTTCATCTGAAAGCGACATATCAATGGGGTAAAAAACTGACTTTTGCTCACTTCAGATGGCAGCACTGTTGGGTGTTCCCTACATCTGACAGGTAGCTGTCATTTTCCATAGTAATTTTGTAAACAAACAAAAAGAACTGAATTTATTTAATTAACATAACGCTTATTTTCAGCTTTGAATTGCAAAAAGAAGGGAATCCATATATTCCCTAAAGATTTCAAAAGAAGAAAACAATGGATTAAAAGTTTTACGAAGAAAAAAATTGGGAACAGACTAAATATTCGAGATTATGTGCAGTAGATACTTTTCTTTTCCTCAACTGTTTTTTTAACTGCTTAATATTCTACGTCGAATACATTTTTGTAGAAATAAAGGCAAATTCGCTGGTAAATACAGGGAACCAAGAACGCAATTTGGCGGCGATTAGGATCACTCAACAGTGGCGCCACCTACAATTAGCTTTCAGTTTTTAACCCCATTGTGATTAGCGTTGTTCCATTGGAACTGCTTTTAAATAGTTTTTGGATTATCGTAATAAATCCATTTTTCATCACCAGTCACAATCCCATGCAAAAATGGTTTTTCGATTTTCTTTTTGCCTCAGTTCATGTGGCACCCATTTTTCTAATTTTTGGTTGTTTTCCACTGCTCTTAAACTCTTATGTGACGGTAGCCATCTACCATCAAGTGGACCGTTGGCCTGTCTGTCGACCTTAACATTGAAAAAATATTCTTGATACCTCAGATTAATCAGGTCTTATATTAGGTCAGGGGATAAATTTTACTATACGAAAATCAAAAACTAAGCAAAAATGTTACATGATTGATCACACAAGGCTTGCACCTTACAGCAAGTATGATAATATGTAATACATAAACTTACTTCGCAATTCCCTTATGTATTTCTGCTCTTTCTCCAACATTAACCGGAAAGTTTTTGCTTTGGCTGCTTCTAATTGACGTTGTTTCTCTTGCTGTGAATATATTTATAGACTAATTAATTTATGGACTCTATATGGGCCTTTTCTAAGAGAGGGTTCGCTCCACAGAGCAAAGAATCGCCGCGCCGCCTCCTACTAGAGACGGTAGTAATAATAATATTCATGCTGCGCAAATGCGCTGAACGCAACTCAAGGCTGATTGGGCCGCCAGTTTCTATTTGCATGTTGTGGAGTAAACATTATTCAAAAAAGCTATAGAAACGCCTCATTGAGCTGTGATTTGGTGTAATAATCAAAGCAAAAAGTTCCGGTGTATCATATCACAAGTAAGTGGTTGAAAAATGCAGTTTTTAGCTTTTAAATAATGCGACAACCAAATTTTACGTTTCTTTTTGGCGACATGCAAAGCTTGTCTCGGTTCTTTCCAGAATATTCAACAGTACGTCCATAACAATACATTTTAACAATTACATGATATTTATTTGAAAGTACTGACAGATAATTTAACCAATCAATATAATCTCCGTTTGCCTCGCAAGAAAGCTCATCGACCTATAGAGAAGGAAGGCTAAGCTCTGCGAAATCAGGTATTTTAATATTGATCGAGATGAATATTTTTTACTGTAAAAACACATGTATTTTACTGATTAATTAAAATAGCACAAGAGCACATATGATTCTTTCTTTGGAGTATTCTCCTTAAGAATCGATTTTCATATATGGCCCCCAGGATGGAAAGTTTGTAAGGAGTAAAATTAATACAAACGTTCGCTAAAAAGCGTTACGTTATCTGTCATTTTGACATTTGTGCGACAGCTGATGCATGTATTTATGTTCCCTAATTCTATTCTCTGGGCTTATAAAAGCAAACTTCGAAATCTTATTTGTAAAGTGTAGTCGGCATTGAAGAACGAAACGATAGCGCGTTATAACCAACCGGCGCAGCGCCATCTGTCGTCGAAAAAATGAAGTACTTGCACTCATAAAACGTAGTAGCACCTGTATATACCGAACGTAACTAAAATAACTTTTGTTGGAACACGTGACATCTGAGTATGCAGAATGTAACTAAATAATAGAGGAAAATTTTATAAGTTTAAAGAAGTAAACTCCAGTCGTGCATCGGAGCTGACACACACACTTTTTTTTATTTATTCCTTGTGGCTGTTATGGCTTAGGCTCATAAAACTCACTTTTCCGAAATGTCCACTTTTTCTAAAAGTACACTCATTGGGAAAGTGCATCTTCTGAGATAATGTGCTCTATTTGAGAAAGTGTCTTTTTGGGAAGTGCACTTTTGAGACTTTGCACCTTCCAAGAAAGTGATCCTTCTAACCAATTGTACGTTTAGAAAAAGTGCATATTTCGGGAAAGTGAGTTTTATGAGCCTAAGCCGCTGTTATGAGCAAATTATAATTGGAACGTGTGATGCTTTGTAAATGTGAAAGAGATTAAAGACTGGCAAATAACACAGAGAGGGAGATTCTATAAATCTGTTTATTTTTCTCATTTATCATTTTACTCATAAAAATAAAGTTCAGAGGGCGAAATTCTTCTCATCAACTTTGAAAAGGTCATATACAAATGTGGCCGCCGGGAATCGAACAATAAAAGATAAAAGGCGAACAAGACATTATGTCTATTTAGAAGAAACGGATGGATGCGAGTTATACCATGTTTCTCTGTAGCAAACTTTTAAACACAAATACAAAATACAAAATAATTTATTCATACACTTAAGCATAGGTACAAAAAGAGGTGTAGGGAGCCTCCTATTAAGTATAAAATACTTGTATCAGGAGAACCCCGCTTCTCCAACACCCTACTAAATTCCAAAGAATACAATAAAGTGTGTATGTTTGTATGAGTGTGTGAATGAGTATGTGTGTGTGAATATATGCCTGTGTGAATGTGAATGTGTATACACATTACTTTATTTTACTTGTATTGTTGCCGGTGGGTGTTAAATCAACAGTTACCTCGAAATTTCGTGAGATGGCGCTATATGTATACGAATTATGGTTGGGCTCACATCTAACAGTAGCAATGCAATAATTATTGTGATTCGTCCGCATCTCTTTATAAAATACTATGTTACTCGTTGATAATGTAGCTTTCTATAGGTGAAAGAATTTTTAAAATCGTTCTAGTAGTTTTTGAGTTTATTCATAACAAACAAACAAAAATACATACATACATACAAATCTTTTCTCTTTATAATATTAGTATAGATAATGAATAAAAGATACTCACGTTGACTGGGACCGGTGCTGTGATCGGTGTTTTGTGGCGCGAGCTGTTCTGCTGCACGGTCAGCACTGTTGTTGAATTTGCTGAAAAATATTAACATCATTATGTTTTCTTTTCTATCAAGTATTGAAAGATATATACATTGCCGTACGAACTTTCATATTTGTTTGAGCTTTGTGTATATTTTTTTTACGTGACCTCACTTATCGGCTCTAACAGAAGACCAGCGTAGGTTTTTACAACCTGCTGAGTTGGAGCTGGTTTGTGGCAGGGGACGTTGGTGTGTGTGTTTTTTTTAATATAATATCTGTGTATCCTTTGTCACAAATAAAATTTATTCTTATTCTTAAATACTGTAGTTATCAGGATAACTACAGAATTCTCTTCTCAACCAACACTCCAACCGGTGGCAGTGTGGACAAGTGTCAAGGTAACCCACCTCTGATCATTTGAACGACCTGCTGATGCATGTGATTGTGGACGGCGATGCCGTTGACGCGTAAGATTTTGTCGCCGGAGCGGAGTCCCGAACGCCAAGCGGGACCGTGCTCTTTCACGGACTGCACGTACACTGGATTGTCGCCTGGAATAATTAACACACAATTTTGAGTCTATAATTTCCAAATCGTTTCCTCAACTGACCTATTAAGTCAGTAGAATGAAAATTTTCAATTTTTTACAATTTAATTAAGGGTGATATCTAGGTCTATACGTGTAACTATATGTTTTGTTATCTATACAAAAACAAAATATATACTATCTCTCTGTTTCTCCGCTAATTCTTCTAAATCACTCAAAGGATTTTGATAAGAAACGATGATGGTTTATGGATACGATTTGCAGAAAAAATTGCATCTGTGACGACTAACTAACTAAAATTAACTACAAAAGTATCAAGTAAATTTAACAGCCAAAGGTTTAATTAATTTAAATGAGAGCTCGTTCGTAAGTATGCTTAGCTGTCTGGCGGCAGTTACCAGCCCCTTATCATAACCATATACTGCTGTGTTTCGGTAAGAGAATGAGAAATAACAGGATCGATCTACCTGTCCCCTCCTAATTCCTTATACATAATGTTACTAATTTCGGCGATGCACTTGCAGCGTTACATCTGCGACCACCAAAAACCGAGTAGACCATCAGCATTAAAAGAAGGTAGAGTAAGTTTTGGGTATTTACTTCATATTTTGAGACGAGTATATTTTTTTAGATTGTTTATTAAATATATCATAAGATAATCGAAGGAGCTGTCTTGTAGTAATTAATTAATTAATTTATGAAACGACTTCGTCCGAGTTGAAAAATACATCACCTGAGAAAATATCTGACATATTTATCGCTGTGACGAAGGTGGCGCCCGCGCCGCCACGGCGACAATGGCATCCAATTGTTTTACATTTTTAGACGATCCCTTGGGAACCCAACATTTTTTCGAGATTAAAAGTATCATATATATATTAAATCCAGGTAATAAACTATCTGTGTGCCAAACTTCATCCAAGCCGTTTTAAGCCGTTTTTGCGTTAAAAAAGTAATACATTCATCCTCACAAATTTACAGGTTCATAATATTAGTAGAATGCGCAATGATCTCGTGAAGTTAGGGGTTAATGAAAAATATTACTACTTTTCTATACTAATATTATAAAGAGGTAAAGTTTGTA
This sequence comes from Bembecia ichneumoniformis, assembly GCA_910589475.2. Taxonomy (NCBI): domain Eukaryota; kingdom Metazoa; phylum Arthropoda; class Insecta; order Lepidoptera; family Sesiidae; genus Bembecia; species Bembecia ichneumoniformis. The sequence goes on from OU342546.1 coordinate 704,678, forward strand.
TGTTGGTTTGTTTGTTTGTATGTATGTAGTACGTAATCTTCAAAACTACTCAAACGATTTAAAAAATCTGTCACCAATGGTTAGAATAGAATTTGAGGATGGACACAGGCTATATATTATCCCGTAAAATGAAAAGGCTTTTTCGTGGTAATCGAATTTGCAAAGTAATTCGACGAAAAAAGGGTCGAACGAAAACGTTTTTATTTCGAAGGCTGATTTAACGGCGAGAGATAATCATATGGTTGGTTTCTATAGAAAAGTTGTAGGCTTGATGATGCCTATAAAAAGTCAGGGACGGCACATGTCTAACTTTTATATTTTAACTTTTTGTATTAAAAAAATAATAATTAAAATCGTTAGGCGATGTTTATTGGTCATATTATCGATAAAATTGTGAATCCCTATGAAATCAGCAAGTTTATCGTCACAAGTATTTATAATTTTTGCTCTTTACTGCACATGTTTTAGACATATAATTAAAGAGATATATGTAAAGCGCAACCGCGCCGTGAAGCCACAGAGGCAGTACAATGTCAATACGCGTACGCTAACGACAGCGAGGCAGGTAATTGATTTTTACTGCTAACGAGAAACAATCTGAATTATACGCGGGCGAAGCCGCGAAAACAGCTAGCATAAAATAAAGAGAGTTGATTTACCCACTTTGTGTGGCAAGTTTCGACCATAAACAAAAAGAGTAGTGTGTGCGTGTGTCATACACGCGGTAATGTGTGTGTAATGTTTGTTTTAATTAATTTAAAGAAAGAAAGAAAAAAAGAAAGACTTTTATTCACTGCACGAAAGACACATTTATATGTATACAAGAAAAGGACAGAAATTAATAAAAAAAAACTTAAAAAGTGCGAGTTGAACTCGCGTGAAGAGGGTTCCGTACGATGTTACCTATCCGCACAATATTGAGTGGTTTACCATTTTATTTTAATATCACGGACTTCTTATAAGTTTTCCTATAATCTATAAGTAGAAAACTAATTACTGTATTTTTTCAGTAGTTTCGGAGATGGGGGGGGGGGGGTGGACGGACAGACGGACGCACGAGTGATCCTATAAGGGTACCGTTTCTTGCCTCGCAGCGAATCGGATGCTGGCTCAGCATTGTGCTGAGGTGCTAGACAAACACCTATCTGATGCATATTATACAAAAATATTATCTTTCTCCAGTCTTCCATATTTAAGTGTACCAAAATTCACACTCATCCATCCACACATTACTTAACAAAAATAAATATAATAGTTGTTAAGGTGTGATGGTTATAATTAGCCTACTAATATTAATAAATGCCTAAGTTTGTGAGGATTACACTCTTTTACACAAAAATTACTTAACTGATTTTGATGAATTTTTACAATACGAGGACGAAAGTTAGTAATGAACAGAAATAAACCTTACCAGACACTTTCATGCCATATTCGTTGTCATCGCTCACCACGGTGACGGTGAGCAGATCGTCACCGCTCGGCGAGCCCACCCCGCCCAGCATTACCTGAAATCACCAACAGTCACCAATCAGATATAGAAAAAAAGCACTCCTGCTTTTTTGTTTCATTTCATTGACTTAAGACGTATTCTGAAATTCAATTCGATGTCTCTTATTAGTTCTTTAAAAAAAAGCATTTATAAAGTCGCACATACAGACAGCTAGATTGGCAATAAAGAAATCCAAAGCAGAGATGATTAATATTATTATCCACTTTTGTTTAAAGTCTCAATTTTAAAAATCAAAGGATTTAAACTAGTAAATTAATAATGAATCGGTCATTTCAAAAACCTCATAAGTCACTTAATTAGAATTTTTCAGAAATCAACAAAAACTGTTTCATACACAAACAAATGAGTTTTAAAGGACTTTTTAATGTTCAATTTAGTATTTGAGTGGTAAAAAATTAAAATAGCGAATAACCTTTACAGCTTATTAATAGAAATAATCTTATTATCATTTTACATGTATTAATTTGTTTTAATATCTTTATGGGTACGTAGTCATATTCTCCATCATCGTCATCTGGATTATCTTCAACATTTGCAGTTGGCCATCTAAAAATGTTGTTTTAAAATGGCATATGCTCTTCCAGAATGCTATCTTCATACGCATCTCTCTTTAAGAAACCATTTTCAGCAAAAAAAAAGCATATTGGAAAAAAATTTGACTTAAGAGGTTTTTGAAATGACCGATTCATTTATTTGCCATATGTCAGCTTTTAATCATTTGAAATTTTGGAAGATAAGGATTAATATTTTAAACTTAGGACCCACTTTTTTCTATAATTATATTCACAAATCATCCTCATTAGTGAAAACCGCATCAAAATGCGTTGGGTGATTTAGAAGTTAACGGAGAAACAGACAAAAGTGGAAATAGTTTTTAGAATTTTTGTCTGCTTGTCTGTGCGTCTGTGCACGTTAATCTCAGAAACGGCTTAACCGATTTGAATGCGGTTTTCACTGTTGTATTGTAGCAAGCTTCCCGTAACATTTAAGTGTTTGTTTCATTCCAATCGGTTTACACGTACGAAGTTGCGGGCTAAGCTAGTAACTAAGTAATATGTTTTAATGTAATAAATAGACGAATAGCAATAGTCTAATAAGCATTTTATCTAAATTTTTGTATAAATTTAGAATCCGGCAATTTTTTTACATTAACGGTTAGTTTATTGTATGCTTTTAACTTTGATTATATATAATCAATGGTTTTAATTGCCATAACATAAACACTATTATTGTATAGTTCTAATCTACATTTTGGTCTTTGCTATAAATTATACTTTGCCTAGTTATTTTGGACCCTACTTTTTTGACAAAATAACTTCCCTATTTATTAATAATAATTATAATGACTATTGAATTAAACAATTAATCGTAAAACTCAAAATTATTTTCAGACACAATCACACACACTTTTCAGTGAAACTAATATAGGAGTACGACATCTGGCTTATAAATAAAACAATGAATTATTCGCTTATAAATACAGACCATTACGAAACATGTGATCGCATTGAATCGTTTTGAAAGCAATGAAATTTTAAAACTATTTCCGTCGTTGAAGTTTATACTAAACTGTGTTTATTTATAATAATAGCAAACAGGATACACTGAGCTGTGCGCTCAACGCACATTATACGTAGAAAGCTTCAAATTTACAGTCAAGTTATAGACTATAAAACTTTGTATAAAATATAAATTACATTCAAAACATTTGGGCTTCATCTCCATTCATAGTCTGCCACGATAATAAACATCGTGTGCTTTCATTTATCTCAATTCTAAACACATAATAAAAGCGTAAACGAACCGTGTGTGTGTATGTGTGTGTGTGTGTGTGTGTGTGTGTGTGTGTGTCAGCTCCGACGCACGACTGGAGTTTACTCCTTTAAAAGTAAAAAATTAAATGTATAAAACTCTTCTATATTATTTAATTATTACATTCTGCATACTCAGATGTCACGTGTCTTAACAAAAGTTATGTTAGTTGCGTTCGGTATACACAGATGTCACTACGTTTTATAAGTTCAAATAGTTCATTTTTTCGATGACAGATGTCGCTGCGCCGGCAGGTTATAACGCGCTATCGTTTCGTTCCTCAACGCGGACTACACTTTTCATACAAGGTTTCGACGTTAGCTTTTATAAGATTAGGAACATGAATACATGCGTTAACAGTCGCACAAATCTCAGTGACATATAACATAACGCTCTTTAGTTAACGGTTGAATTAATTTTACTCCTGATAAATTTTCAATACCGGGGACCTTGTATTAAAATTGATTCTTAATGATTAACTAAAAAAAATGTAAATGTACTTATGTTACAATGGTGTGAGCGATCAGCCATTGCTTAGTCAATTATTGGTTACCTACACGTTTTATCTTTTATATAATTTAAGTAACTAGGTACCTCTATATATAAAAATGAATCCCTATTTCCCTTGGTCACGGCATCACGCGTGAACGGGTAAACCGATTTTAATTTGGTTTTTACTAATGGAAAGAGGGATAAACGGGGAATGTTTATACGTATAATAATTACACCCCGGGCGAAGCTGGGGGCGGGTCGCTAGTATTTTATAAAGATACGCGGACGAAGTCGAGTTCAACAGCTAGTGTATAAAATAGAGAAAGACGTCACGTGAGTCATCTGTTGTAAACTATGTACATCTAAAACTGGAACATAACAAGTCCACAATGTCACGATCCCGTGGGCAATTAACGGCTTGACTCACTCGGCAGGATACACTCCTTGCTTCTTGCGCTAGCTGCTAATGAATCGACCTCAAGAGTCTACTTTACGTGCAGAGCATATGCGCAATCTCGCTTTTTTGCAAAATCGTTTAGGCTCTCAAAGCTAAACCACTGAACTAATTTTAATGAAATACTACAAAGATATATCTAAATACCTGGGAAAGGTGATATTTATTGCCAGGTGCTTAAGGAAGGAAGGGGATCTAGGTGTTTACCTACTTCACCTAACCTAAATTAGAAAATTATATCCTACGCCTCACTTGATGGCATATTATCTTTTTATTTGATTATATTGATATTGAACAATAATTTATTTGCAACTAGCTGTGCCCACGACTTCGTCGTGGTATTCGGAATAACGCGTAACTTTTTTTTTATGTTAAGATCGGCAGACAGGCTGACGGTCCACTTGATGGTAGATGGCTTCCATCGCCTATAACACATGCAACGCCACAGCTGCTGCAAATGCGCTGCCGTCTACAGTAGGATTAAGGATAATGGACTGGATGAGAAAATGGGCTCTGGCATCCTTTACTCGCTCACCGAAACACAAAAGCACACGTAATGTTATTTCACGGTGGTCTTCTGTAAGGGGGTGGTTACTGCCGCCAGACGGGTTGCCCAAATGACAGCGAAACACAGTCTGCCCTGCCACTATTTTCCAGATCCGGACCAGAGCCAAATTTGAAAAGTTCATTGTTCAAAGTTGACACGGCCGGAAATCGAACCCGAGAACCCTGGAACAGAGCGTTAAGGCAAGCACCCTATCTTATCTTATCTTAGTGGCTATTTCTGTCTGCTAGAGTACCCACCTAACCACTCATCCAACGGGCTCGATTGGTGGCGACATCTAATCTCTTTTTATTTGATTATATCAAATTCAAATAATTTATTTACAAGTAACATGGGTTACTGTGAACCAGTTCTTGTTGGTTTAAATATGCATCCACATGTACTGCCACGTCTGGCGTGTAAAATAATTTTAATTGAATGGTCAATTAAAATTTATAAAACAATAGAGACAAAAAAAGAATAAAGAAAAGTGGATACTGAACAATAATTTATTTGCAATTTTATATAAACACAAACCTTTCTCGTTCATCGCTCTTTCCATCAGAGAAACTTTCAGTAAAGAGAACATCAGGCGGTTTGGAAAAGAAAAAGACAGAGGCCAACAGCGCCTTTATTTTTTTAACTAGCCGGTGCTCGCGACTTTGTCTGCATTGAAAAATGAACCTAAATAAGGCCGACATCTTTATCGCTGTGACGATAGTGGCGCCGATTTTTTTTTATATTTTTAAACGGTCCCTCGGGATACTCTATATCCCTTTCCAGGATATAGAGTATCCTATATTTTAATCCAGGTAATAAATTATCTGTGTGCCAATTTTCATCCGAATCCGTTTTGCCGTTTTTGCGTGAAAGAATAACAATTTCTTCTTTCCTCTTTCTTTCCAAACTTTCTTCTTTATAATATTAGTAGGTAGTAGGATAGATAGATATGTAGACTATAGATTATTGTAGATATAGATTTTGTAAAATCTCTTCTTTCTATTTTATTTGGTGATACTTTTAAAATAATACCTTTATTTGTGCTTGATAAACCCTTATTTGCAACTTGTGGAAAATACATTTTAATATACTTTTTAGGGTTCCGTACGTCAGAATAAAAATAAATAAAAATAAAACAAAATCTATACATAAAATATATTGATTTATTTTATATATTTATTTTATTTATAAATAAATAAAATCCCTTATATTTTTTTATATATAATATTCCCCCTATTTTTTATATATTTATTTTATTTATAAATATATAAATAAAATCCCTTATAGGATCACTCGTGGGTCCGTCTGTCCGACCATTCCCCCCCTCCTATCTCCGAAACTACTGAACCTAAAATTTTGAAAAAATACAGAAATTAGTTTTCTACTTATAGATTATAGGAAAACCTATAAAAAGTCCATGATATTAAAATAAAAACTCAATATAGTGCCGATAGGTAACATCGTACGGAACCCTCTTCACGCGAGTTCAACTCGCACCTGTCCCTTTTTTTTTTAAGCCATTGGATTTAATTATTTATCAACAAGTAATACACTTACAATTGTTTATTTTCTCAAATAAATAAAATTTCACTTGTTAATTATTTAAGTGGGCGAATTAGCGGTCTAGGTCATCTAACTAAATCGCTACACGTTTATCAAATGCGTATACCCTTCCCATATTGGACGTACTCCAGGAACTCCCAACAAAATAGGCGCAAGGCGTTCGTTTCACATTCGAATGCACAAACATTGCATTGCATTCCAACGCATCGGACAAAACTGGCTTACATAATTCGAGTAACAGCAGTGGACAAGTTTAGCAACCGGTCTTAACTATAACTGGACTAATTTAATGGTTAAATAGAACATAAACGGTGACATAACGTTCCAGTTAATTATTATCATTGAATACATCAAAGGCACCGCTACATAAGTACGCGTCGATTCAAACTAGTGATAATAATATATTTATTTGATTGACTTCAATATTATAGTTATTGAAGTGTATGTTTTTTTTTTTTTTTTTTACTATAGATGGGTTTGCTCTTGACCAGCATCTATCCATGTAGGAAGGATGAGGCCGAAGATGGAGCGAGCTCACCCAGAAGATGCCTATTCACTCGAACCTTGAAAATATTTGGGTTATATGAGCTCGGAAATACAGACGCCGGCAGGGAGTTCCAATCCTTTTAGCAGTGCGCATCACAAAAGATGTTTTAAATCGCTTGGTCCGAATTAGAGGGATTTCGACAAAGTGAGGATGGTAACCGGCCGTACGTCTGCATGTCCGATAGAAGAAAGGGGAAGGCGGTATGATCTCATGCAGCTCTCGAGCACACTCTGCGAAGTACATCTTATAGAATACACTTATGTATTTTTTTAAGATAAAGAGTTTTTATCTATTGTTAAGATGGGTAACGGTGATGTTTTTTTGTTTAAATATAGAATACACGAGATAAGTTCAAATTCAAATTCAAATTCAAATTCAAATTCTTTATTGAGATAAAAACGGAGAGGTCCACTAACATTTATCTCACAATACATATCTTCGTAGTTAATATGATAAAAAATAATAATAATAATAATCAATAATTAAAAAAAAAAAAAAAAAAAAAATATCCTACATTACAATATTAGTCAATTAAACTAACGGCTTACATGCCTTTGTCCCATTGGTCTATTAAATTTTCACAATATGTCCGAAAAGTTTTAATTACAGTAGACCAATTGTCACAAAAAATATCAATGTCAGGGTTGGTGGTAAGGAGTGCATTGAAATGGCGGCGGGTACGGATCAGTGGAGACATGGAGCACGCCACGGTGCAGCTGATAGCCACGTTAAACAATTTGGGCAATTCCCCGCGCCTATTGCCCAAAACTCCGGGTCCGTCTGGCACGAACAAGGTGCACAATAAATCATGCAGGTGCAAGGAATCGACCGATCCTCTGAGCACCTTGTAGCAAATAGTGAGCTGATCCATCAATCTTCTCACTTCCAGCGAGTTATAGCCGAGCTGTCCAAGCAAGAATTTGGTCGGATACATGCACGGGTAATAGCCGTAGAGTTTCTTGTACAGCGACCTAAGGAACACTTTTTGAACCTTTTCCAGCATCCGCGTGTAGGTAAAGTGACGCGGATTCCACACACACGCACTAGATTCTAGTTTGCTTCTAACTAACGAGTCATATAAAGTTCTAACAACTAACGGATTTTCAAAATCCCTGGCGTTTCGCAAGACGAAGCCCAGCCGACGATAGGACTCTTTGGCTAGATCCGATATATGATCGTGAAAAGACAGGGTACGGTCGAATTTTACACCTAGGTCCTTAATATAATTTACTCGATTTATACATAAATTGTTAAGATAATAGTTATAATCAATTGAATTTCTTTTACGGTCAAATGTCATTACATTACACTTAGTTACATTAAATGTCATTTTATTCGTCACAGCCCATAGGCAAATACGATTTATGTCCTGTTGTAAGCTGAGGCAGTCTCTGGGAGATTTTATTTCCAGAAAGAGCTTAAGATCGTCAGCATATAAGAGACACTTGGCTGTATTGATTACTTTAGGTAGATCATGGACCATCAATAGAAATAATAAAGGGCCAGTGATAGAGCCCTGGCTAACACCAGATTGGGTGTAATAGGGCTGCGAAACATGTATCCCATACCTAACATATTGCCGTCGGCCCCTCAAAAAGTCCGCCATAAATTTGAGGAGACCAGTGGAAAAGCCAAGAGCGCATAACTTCTGTAGCAATATGTCGTTATCAATTTTATCAAAAGCTTTCTGAAAGTCGAAATAAATAACGTCTACTTGTGAGCCATGATCCATAGCATCCGAGATATAATCAACCAAGCTTAAAAGGTTCGTATTTACCGAGCGACCAGGCCTAAAGCCATGTTGCTCTTCGCCTATTTGTTGTTTCACCTGTCTATATATCTCTTTATGCAGGATGTACTCAAAAACTTTAGCTGGCGCACATAGGATCGCTATTGGGCGATATTCCTCTACCAGAGATCTTTTGCTACTCTTCGGGATCGGAGTAACTCTGGACAATTTCCACAAATCAGGATACTTCCCAGTTTTTAGCGACAGATTGAATATATGGTAAAGCGGGAGGATGAAGTGCCTTCTACCAGCTTTTAGAGTAGAACCAGGCAAATTATCGGGACCAGGTGAGCTACCTATCTTTAACTTGCTTAGGCCACGTTCAATATCTTCTGGAAATATAGCGGGGATAGTAACGTGACCACCGACACTGCCCAGACCAACACACGAGTCGATATCGAGTGTCGGTGATTTATCCAGAAAAACACTAGCGAAATACTCCGCGAAAGCCTCGGAAGCCGCTACACCGGCACATAGGTTACCTTTATAAGAAACACAAGGCTCGAACCCGCCCTTAGATCTGAGGCTGTGCACATGATTCCAAAAATTCTGTGGACGCTGTAATAAATTATCTTCAATACTGGAGATATAAGACTTATAAGCTTGCGTGATACGGACCTTCAAATTCGTACGTAACTCCGAAAACATATTATATGTATTAATACATTTTGAGGTCAACCAAGCTCTATGCAGTCTAGATTTACATCGTATATCTTTTATAATGTTTGCATCGAACCATACGGGATACCTATTACATTGCGCAACTGGCCTTTTCTTTTTGGGGACCGACAAATCAAATAATCGATAGATAATGTGATAGAAAGCTTCAGTCGCAACAGACGCGTCCTTGGACTCCAGCACAGACGTCCAAGAAGTGTTCTCAAGTAGCGAGAGGAAAAGGGGAATATCCATCTTTTTGAAATTCCAATCACGAGACGTGTCAATGTTAGTCGGACTCAGTCGGGCGTAATCGTTATCTAGCAGTCGGAAAGCGAGCGCCACCTCGAGCGCGGGGTGGTACAATCTGTCGGGCGGCACAAACCCATCAGCTGCCTCGCGGACGCACACCGTCTGCGACTCCCGCGCCAATACTACGTCAAGAATGCCTCCATGATAATTAATTATATCATTATAGTCAATTAAGCTACAATAGGTCAAAAAATAACAATAATAATTTTTAATATTATTCGATGCACTATTAATATTTAAATCCCCGAAAATGTAAAATTTACTCTTCGACACTGATAAAAAGGATTCTATTTTACAAAATAAATTCATATAAACGGCATCGGTAGCTTTCGGTTTAATATAAACGACACATACAACAAGAGAGATACCACAGTAGGAGAGCGAAGCCCACAGGTCTTCGGCGAGCTCCGATTCCAGGTCACGACGGCGGCGCGCGGCGACCCCCGGCCTCGCCGCGAGTAATACTCCGCCGCAGGGGGCCGCGCGATCGCGGCGCAGCAAAGTCCAGCCATCCGGAGCCACTTCAGCATCCTCAACTGAAAAGTCTAGGAAAGTTTCGGTCGCAGCGACCACAGCGTGATCCGATGTCAACATACTGGTACGCCACGTCGGCAACTTCGTCTTCAAGCCTCTCACGTTTTGATAGAAGACGCTAACGTGCAAGGGCAATACGGCACGCGGCTCACTGAGAGCCGAAACCCCGGGGAAATGTATGACTCTCCAAGTTTGAAGGCGTACGCTTTTTGTAATTCACCCACCTCTTAACCCGTGCATTTTCTGGCCAAACGTTTATCGAAAAGCACTTATCGTAGCAATCTTCTGGGGCTCCTATTTTGAAAGAGTTGTAGCTATTCGACGTCTTCAACTGTTCTACGGTGATTGTTCTTTGCGGGCAGAGCGCACTCAGGTACGTTTTGACCTCGTCCGTTCCAGATAGCATGTTCCATAAATGAAAATGTTTACGTGGCTCAGCGGCTTTAAGTGACGTCACAGCCGGCCCCGCGACACAGCGCAAGGACATGGATCTGCGCTGTTTCCTCTTGTATTGAACTTCAGCCCAATTCTCGTTAGCCGCAGTAACCACTGGTGGCTGCTCATTAGCCGATTTGATGATATTGGTCAGTGTCGAGTGCAAAACTTGTGATTTTCGAGGAGCACGGTTCAGAGAGGGTGCAGGCACAATCGCAGCGGATCGCACGGGCGACGACAGCCCAGGCGCACACACCGGAGCGCATGACAATGGCGGGACCGGCGCAAGCGCCTGTGTGGGTATAGGCGAAGTTTGCGCCAACCCATGCGCAGAAGCCGGACCCGAAGGAAGCCGCACGGCGCCAAGCATCTCGGCTCCAATTCTCCTGTCCGGCTTCGCAGACGGTCGCGGCCTACATGCGACACTATTGAGACCGCTGTTTTCATATATCTTGAATTGATCGAATAGTTTCTCTATTTGGTGCCCATACTTCTCGAATCTCGCTTCATAGCTGGCAATGATCGAAACAGAGTGACTAAGTTTTTTGTCATACTCCGCCATCACAGATAACAAAACAGACTACTTTTAATCCATAGCTACGCACGGGAGCATTTTTTCTGCGATTTATATAATTATACCTACGCAAACCTTTCTCATTGATCGCTGTTTCCGTTAGTGAAAACCGTATCAAAATTTTACTTTTTTGCTAAAATCCAAATTAACAGAGTTAAGGAAGTTAGAAGATAAGGGTTCTTCTAACCTCCCTAACTCTGATAATTTTAATTTTAGCAAAAAAGTTATATGAACATTTTTATCTAAGTATAAAAAAATTCTCTAGATACAATATTTGAAACTTTTATTTCTAACTCTTACCATTTTTGTATGATTTGAAAAAAAAAACAGCCATTTTTTTCATAATCCAAAATTACATTCAACAATCTTTTCATATCTTCTAGAAACTTATATCAAAAATGGCCCTAAGGGACTCTAATTCATATTTGTTAGGAAATTTTCCTGGACTATTAACTCATTCTGAATTGCAGTGTCCCGTTGGCTTTAGAGAGTGAGCAGATGGAAAAATTCAAATTTAACGCAAGAAAATGCTATATTATAAATCACAACAATTACAGAGTCGCTAGTCGTCATCTTAAAAGCAGTGGTGTAGGAAACAATAACCCGGTAAAATAAGAACTATAGCCAAGAAAACATTGAAGACATCCGCGGCCGATGACGCATCGCACAGGAATGACATCAAGCGCGCGAATAAGATTTTTTTTTTTTCATTACTTTTTTCGAGACGCAATGACAACAAGGCTGCACTGCCAAGTCGTTCATTTTGACGTAACACGCACAAAGGGGACGATGTAATCATCGTAACCTCGGTAAGGTTACACAAACACAGTTTGTTTATTTATTATTAACGATTTCGATGCATAATCGGATAATTGTTTTTACGACCGGAGGCGGGTCGAAGATGCATTGCGTTGTAGCGCGCATTGGCTTTGAGTACACAATCGCATACACTAGCTGCGCCCCGCGGTGTCACGCGCCGATTATCGGATTCTATCTCTATTCGTTCCCTCATTAATGCTCGGTCTAATACATCGCGCCATTGCTTCGATTTCGCTTAGGCAGAGCGTTCACCAGAGCTGTGATAGGAAGACTTGGATCGATAGGATTGCTTCATTTTCCTAGCTCCGCAAAGCACAGGTCTGGTGGGAGAGGGTTTAGCGGAGAGAGGTTTTTTACATACATTGTGACTGAGAAATGTGTCGAGTGAAGTAGGCGTGCGAGGGATGTGTGCGAGGCATCTTATTTGTCCGCGAGTTGACGTAGTAAAAAATAGGTAAAATACAATTACGTCAAGTCGCGTGGAACCGCAAATTTATCGCCCGCGAGTTGACGTATAACTCGTCTTAACGCCTCGCACACTCGTTGCTCAGTCTTAACGTTATTTCTTTCTTATTATCTTTTTGCTCAATTCCTTAGAGTCATAATGTAATATTAGGTAGCCTATAACATCCTTAAAAAATTGACCTAAAAATGAAAATTAATAATAGTTTTTTTTTTCGGCGGACAGGCTGACTAACGGTCCACTTGATGGTAGGTGGCTACCGTTGCCTATAACACAAGCAACGCTAAGGTGCTAAAGCACCTATAGCTGCAGTAAGATTAAGAATAAGGGATTGAGAGGGGATAAGGAAAGGGGCTCTGTCTGGTATCCCTCACTCACTCACCGAAACACAATGTGCTGTTATTTCACGGTGGTCTTCTGTAAGGGGGTGGTTACTGCTGTCAGATAACGAACACTTGTATTAATTTTACTCATAAAATTTTCATACAGGGGGCCTTATTTGAAAATCAATTCTTAAGAAGTAAACTCCAAAAATAGAGTCAAAAAAATCACATCACGTTGCCTATTAGTCACAGATACCAGATAGTTATAATAACAAAATTTCATCACAATAAATTATTTGTAGAAATTATTATTTTTTAATTGATTTGAACATTAACTGAAACGATGTCATCCAAACACCTTAAAGACGCCTTGACCTTTAATGTAAACAACGATAAGGTTGAGTTTAGAATGCGACAGCAATTACAGATTTGCTCTTTAGACTTGGTGTCAGACGAAGTTTTATTAAATTAAGTATGACAACAGTCGTCGTACGCGATTTCAAAGTAGCTCCGATATATTGCGATTTAGTCTCTATTGCATTGGAAATAGAGTACTACGCGAGTGGAGATTTTAGTTTGTTTCTTATCTAGCACGCGGATACACCAATTTGTGTTGATATAATTTATACATATTTTGTTTGACGTTTGTTGCGAAAGAAGGTTATCAACCTAAATGAGTAGGAAATCAATTAAGCACATTTAGTAGATTTCCACGCACTGCAATAAAGTGCATATTGGAATGCATTTTTATCTTCTTTTTTTTTTAAAACAACATTAATTCTAGGATCTAAAGCTTTATTTATACCGACGAGATCGACTAGTCCCGGCTTCGCCCGGGTGCGACTAGTGGCATAGTATACAATTATACATAACATAGATCTTAAGTACATACATCCAGAAATATAGTCCAGGAAAATTTGAGTCCCTCAGGGGCAGTTTCTAGAAGATAAATATTGGTGAGTGAAAGAAAAATTTTCGTTGAAAAAAAATTGGTATTTTTTTTCCAAATCATACAAAAAATGGTAAGATTTAGAAAAAAAAGTTTCAGACAAATCGAAATGTTCATATAACTTTTATTGTCAAAATTAAAATTAACAGAGTTATGGATGTTGGAATATATATAAGGATTTATAAGTACATTTTAAAAAAAACACAGTATCAACCCTTATCTTCTAACCTCCCAATTCTGTTAATTTTAATTTTAGCACACAAAGTAATATGAATATTATCATGTAAAATTAAATACTCTACAATATTTTTGGGAAACTTTTTTAAAAAGTTGCATTATTTTTTGTATGTGAAAAATAATATATTTTTTAATTTATCAAAATCTCGAGATAACTCAAAATACAGCTCATGTGTTCTTATCGCTGATGAGGAAGGTTCGGATGAGGATATTTGAATATATAAGAAATATTCCTTGAGGCCACAATATGATATACACTGTTTCTTTAGATTGCTAATCTAATTTGTTTTTATAATTATAAAAAAACAAATTAGTCTAACACGTTACAATCTTTTATTTTCACATAGTGAAAAATTACAATATCATATCGTAACAGGTTCATCGGCACATCACTAATAAGACCTGTAAGTGCGAGCGAGATAGATTGATAAAAATGATTTATTACCTGACGACACAGTTGATAGTGCGTCTAATATGGCCAGTATTATTCTTAAATAGCAACATTAACAGCTAAAGGGGCGCGTGCGAAGTCTCACCCTATATTAGTCTATGTTCATGGCCTAATCGCATCGGCTTGTAGAAGAGCCGAGGGGTATTGGAAGAGAGAGAGAGAGAGAGAGAGAACACATATTTATCTTGAACTTGACGACAGAGGCGTATGAAAAATATCCCACCTTGGAAGCCATCCAACTGGAGCTGGAGCTTTTTAACACCTAGATACCTGTCATACAAATATTCCAATTTGGCACCAGCCTTCGTATTCACACGACATCGCCATTAAATAGTATTATGCTAGACTTCACTTTTATAAATAAGTCTATTTTCTTTTATCAATTACAAGTGGGATTGTTAAAACATAAAAGTCAACTAAAAAAAAAGTTAACTCATCCTTGTCCGTGGTTCAGATAATTAACACTCGAATATTTTTGACATATATTCCTATGTATATATTTTTTTATTTTTTTTTTGTTAATTTTTTTTAAATTTTATTGCTTTAATTGCGGCGCCATCTGACATGTTATTCGTTTTTGTCCTTTGATGTGTGTTTTAATTCGGTGCCTTGTGCCTGCCTCGTTGGAAGCCATGTAATAATAAATAAAGAAATGTTAAATAATATCTCAAGGAGCCCCATAGAGTGTGAAGAATCTTCCTTATTCTTACATATACAATTGTCTGTCTGTCTGTATATCCACTAACTCCTCCTAAAACACCGAACTTTGATGCTGTTTTCACTAATGGAAAGAGCGTTAAACTAGGAAGGTTTTTATGTATAATTAGCAGTGGAACCCTTGCGCCGGGAGCGTGTCGCTAGTAATATTATATACGTTAAAGTCAGTTTCTTTATTAAATTTTAACTGCTCAACAGATCCTCATGAAATTATGCATATTAAAGTTGTCAGGGGTACGGAAAAGACATAGGGTACTATTCATCTAGAAAAAGTGTGTGTGTCAGCTCCAACGCAGGACTGCAGTTTAAACGTATAAAATTAAATATACAAAATTTGCCTCGTGTCAATAGATAAAATTTGATACCTAATACACAGGTGTCATGTGTTCCAACAAAAGTTGTGTTAGTTAGTTAGTTACGTTTCATGTAGTTATCTTCGGATTACTTCAATTCGGATACTCTTTCATTGGGATATTATTCAATAAAACATCCAAAATAACTCATCATGATGGTGCACACATCCAGTTTATTTTTTACAGCACATTAAAATATTCAAAATAACTTATATAATATATATTTCATAAACATTTCATCAGATGTACAAAAAAAAACACTCTTTCTTTTCACGTCAAAATATATATTTTCCTTCTTTTTCTTTTTCAATGTTTGAATATCAAACCTTTTTAAATCAGCCAGTATTTAAGTTCAAAATATTTTTTTTTTTTTTTTTTTACTATAACTAGGGGTTTGCTCTTGACCAGCATCTATCCATATAGGAAGGATGAGGCCGAAGATGGAGCGAGCTCACCCAGAAGATGCCTATTCACTCGAACCTTGAAAAGATTTGGGTTATATGAGCTCGGAAATACAGACACCGGCAGGGAGTTCCAATCCTTAGCAGTGCGCATCACAAAAGATGTTTTAAAGCGCTTGGTCCGAATTAGAGGGATTTCGACAAGGTGAGGATGGTAACCAGCCGTACGTCGGCATGTCCGATAGAAGAAAGGGGAAGGCGGTGTGATCTCATGCAGCTCTCGAGCACACTCTCCGAAGTACATCTTATAGAATACACACAGACAGGCAACTTTGCGTCTATGTGCCAGGGTCTGCAGCTTAGTTCTTATTAGCCTCCTAGCTCTGCGATCCACCGAGTCGAGTGCAGCAAGTTGGTATTTTGCTGAGCCATCCCAAAGGTGACATTAACATTACATTACATTAACAACATTCGGTATACACGGATGTCACTACGTTTTATAAGTTCAAATAGTTCATTTTTTCGATAACAAGATGTCTCTGCGCTGGCTTTCTTTCGTCTATCTTTCGTTTCTAAACGCGGACTAAGTTCATACAAGATTTCGACGTTTGCTTTTATAAGCCCAGAGAATAGAATTAGGGAACATTAATACATGCGTCAGCTCTCGCACAAATTTCAAAGTGACAGATAACGTAACTCTTTTTAGGTAACGCTTGAGTTAATTTTATTCCTCATAAAATTTAAACGGGGACCATATCGGGGGGCCTTATATGAAAATAAATTCGTGAAACACTTAAAGAACGGACCATTTTTCAAGTTCTAAATGTCTATGTATAATAATAATTGTCATCAATGGTCAATTTACGGCGGCAGTTTCTTCGATTTGTTTCTGAAGGTGCAACTAAAGAAGCGTTCCAAAAATTCGCAACCAAAAATAACCCAACATAAATGCATTCATCTTCCGAGCTATTTCGGTTCAATCGAAATAGAATTTTATTTATAATTCAGTGATGGTCCAATTTTAAACTGCGCTCGAATCGCTCGTGCATTGGATTCGTAGGTAAATATTTTTTTTAGTTTTCTCGCCTTAAGATATGTTTCGAAAGCGCCAAGTCCGAGGTTCGCGTCAATCAAACGCGCCGTGCTGACCTGGTATTCGTTTCAAATAAAATATACAAAAATACCTTTCAGTAGAAAGAAAACATTTCATTTCAGTTTCTTTGAATGCGATGTGGGAAAAATCGAACGATTGAGTGACATAAAAATATAAGTTCGAGGAAAAAAGCTCAAATTGTAAGCTTTTTAGTTCTCGGGGGCTTTTTGTTTAAAAAAGAAAGTAGTCGCTGTCGCCAGTAAAAAAAAAACTACACAGTTCATGACTGCGAAACACAGAATCCCTAAGAATTCCGAATTAAAGTAAAATTGTATTTTCACACTAAAATTACTGAAAAAGTTCAAGTTGATATATTTAATGTACCTTCGTAAGACTATTAACAAAAAAAAAACAATGAATTTTTAACTTTGAAATTCTAAGAAATAAAGATGAACTCGTTATTCCTGATTCCAGGCTCTGTAAAGGTCATTAATTATTTAAAAGGACACGATGCGAAAATACTATCAAAAACTAAAACTAAATAATTTATCAAAAATAAATTGCATTTTTTTTAATGTTAAGATCGGCAGACAGGCTAACGGTCCACTTGATGGTAGGTGGCTACCGTCGCCTATAACACAAGCAACGCCAAAGCTGCTGCAAGTGCGCTGCCGACTACAGTAGGATTAAGGATAAGGGTTTAGGAGGGGATAGGGAAATGGGCTCTGGCATACCTTACTCACTCGCCGAAACACAACAGCACATGCAGATTGACATCGACATCAGGTGTAATGTAAACGTTTCGAATGAAAAATGATTTTTCTCGTCTTATGTAGTGCTCACTCAGCCTTGAAGCTATCTAAGTCTTGCTAAATACTATGACGACATACGGCACGTTCTCTCATTTTTCATCGCTTACACTAACTATTATAAACTTTATTTATTTTTACTATATTATTATTTAAAAAAAAACTACAACACTATCCGTCTTACTACAAAAACATTAAACATACTTTAAACAGGCTTTGTACACGTGGTTAAATAAAACTTTACTACAAAAGAGTGTCTAGGCATTGTTTAGGGTTGGACAATGCTTGAGCATTATTTAAATTTAAATACCGCCAGATGCTTGATTAACAAGTGTCTATCTAGTTAGCGGCTTCTCCTTGGACGTGCTGTCAAATTTGTAATTGTTTTGCGTAATATTAAAGATTTCTTTTGATTTTTGAAATGACTATGGATATTTTAAATTTAATTGATTACGTATGGAGGATATGAATTATTTATAAGGATATATAATTTTGTGAGATAGGATACATCGCGAGCGAATTAATCCATTCGAATATTACGATGACGCAACGCCGCGCTCACGTTTTTTATCCATGTTAATAATAATAATTGGAATTTATGAAAATAAGAATATTAAATTAACAAATCCAACTTGACATTTGACAATTACGCCCGTGTCAGTTACGTTCCATTAAGCGCAATGTTTTTTGATATAACAAAATTTTATAAACAATCTAACGTATTTGTTGTAATTTGTGCCTTATTCCAATTTGATAATTTACTTATATCGTTACTATAGTCCGTAATAATAGCTTGTGAAAACCAAAATCTGCGTAAAATGAAAACGACATGAATTCAGGGCGAGTGACTGAATGAATGTTTGTCAGGGTTGCCATAATGCAATATCATTCTCGTACTTTAACACTATCTACAAAAACAAGCGCTAAACAAGGTTTTGTGGTAAGGATATTTTAAGCGCTCGCCTAACAATGTTTAAATAGTTATACATTGTCTACGTAAGCACGTGTTTAGACAGTGCTTATTTAATCTTTTGTAGTAAGACGGTATGTATCTAGGTATAGGTACATTTATCATATCACCGATAAATAAAATAAATAAATATTATACATAAATTCTGTTTCTCCGCTAATTTCTTCTAACTCACCCTTACGAATTTTGATGCGGTTCTCACTAATGGTAAGAGCGATAAACTAGTATTCGTTCGAAGCCAGTGTGTGTTGTGTGTTTTTTATTTAAATATCATTACTAAATTTATTGGCACATTGTTATCGTTATCTATACAGACTAGATGCCTCGTGCCTGCAAGCATTTCACTAAATCGTAGTAGCTACCTTTTTATTATAAGCTGCTACTAACTGACACTCTACTCTCACAGCACTTTTTTTAAGCACCACAAATGTGGATGAAAATATTCAGACGACACGAGGAAGGGTATATGGACAGCACTTGGACATAGGAATAATCTTTACGAACTGAAACACGACAGCACATGTGCTAATTACCGCAGACGGGCTGTCGTCGCAGCGGAATTCTTAGCGAAGATTTATTATTTAAAAGTAACCTTTGCAAAAACGTTCGTATAGGCCATTGACATACAAATTACATTTTTTTTAAATATATATTTATAATTCTATAAAAAAATAACAATATTAGTGTGTCATATGCTAGGCATAATAGTGGCGTGCCTAGGAGACGAGGAATCAAAATACTAGCTAATAAATGATGTACACATATGCAAGTGTTCCTTGACAATTCTTGCGTCAGTGTCGTCACAGTATAACTTAAAGCAGTATGGAAACAATTTTAATTCTTGAACTACAATTGATAGACCAAATAATAGAATCTTATTATTTGAGTCTCTTTAGCGATAATTATTACTTTACTGGGATAGCAAAATTCGCACGTTGTACGCTTTGTCTCCTAGACTACAGACTCAAAATGTCAGACTACACTATTTAGTGGGTCGTCGTGGATCAGCATAACGTCTTCCAGTACGTGTCCTCCACTTGAGAATCCCTCTTCTCCAAATACTATCGCAATTATGAACTACGACTTACACAAATGTTTTTAAGAATTTTGAATAACTTTTTCAATATTCCGTTTTAATTGCAGAGTGTTTAAGGATTAAAATTATAATTTCTTACATTAACGCATCCGCAAACCTTTTTTACAAAGACTGTTTAACATTTTTTTTAATTTTTTTTTTATTTCAGGTCCAAAAAACTGGTATACAATTCCATATACAAGTAAGATGATAATAATATACACAATAACATTTACGTCGGAATGCAACCTACTACAAGTGGACACAACATACAAAATAAAGTCATACGAGAGAAAATGAAAAAATTTAAATAGATACATGGTTAAAAAATGATTTCCTGGCCGAGACCACAGAACCACAGAATAAATCAAATTTATTTTGAATGCCATTATAAGAAGAGCACATCCGATAGAGTGGACTATGTTGACCTCATTAGTGCGACACACAGGTAGGTGAAATGTTTTACGATTGTATAATCGGCTACCCAGTCGAGGTACTGAGAAACAAAGACGCTCAAGAATATCTGGAGCATCAGTAATACCATGAACAAACTTGTAAAGAAACATGAGGTCCAGAACTTTCCTGCGCTTACGCAAAGAGGCCAAATGAAAGTGAGAGAGACGTGATTCATACGATAATAATTGTCTGCACTTACAGTCCTGAATGTGAGATGGTAGAGGAAGCGCTTTTGGATACGCTCGATGCGATCGGAATGAACTTGATAGCCTGGGTTCCAAACAACCGAGCAATACTCCAGTGTACTACGTACTAAATTGTTATATATTAGTATAGATATGGTTGAATCCCTAAAAATTTTCATCTGCCGTGATACAAAGCCTGAGATCCTTGAAGTCTTTCCAATAATAGTGCCAATATGATCGCGGAAGCTCAAACCACTATCCAAGATAATACCAAGGTCACGCATATACGAAACTTCGGATAAGGTAGTACCAGCAATGGAGTAAGCGATACCAGCTGTCACTTGACGTCTAGTGAATTTAATGAAATAACATTTGTCAGCATTAAGGAACATACAGTTTTGAATGCACCAATGATGGACTTTATTTAAATCTTCCTGCAATGAACGGTAATCCTCATGTGTAACAATATCTCTGTATATTTTTAAATCATCGGCATACATTTTAAATTTACATTTTAATGTAAATGATAGATCATTAATAACATGGGCAAATAAATATTAAGTAAAACAATATTTATTGCCGGTAACCCTTAAACTCCTTGTTAAATGCCCACCTTCGTGTTTTAAACAGGAAAAAATTACTAAGTTATTTAAACCTTTGGCTAATCGGGACAATACTGTTATAAATGCGAAAGTTTGTTTGTTTGGATGTTTGTTTCTCAATAACGCAAAAACGGCTGAACGGATTTAGATAAGTTTTGGCACACAGATAGTTTATTACCTGGATTAATATATAGGACTTTATATCCTGGAAAAATGTTACGCTCCCGAGGTGTCTTCTAGAAATATAAAAAATCGACGCCACTGTCAACACTGTCATCAGAGCGATAAAGATGTCAGGGGTACGAAGTCGGGGGCACACTTAGTAATACATACTAGGTCATTTGAAAAGTTCTTAGCCTAACATACTTAATGAAACCACACGATTTTGAGTTTATTTTTATTTTTCAACATACTCTCCTCGGAGCTCAAAACACTTTTTCCATCGACCCGGTAAGGCTTCGATACCCGTTTTAAAAAAATCTTCGTCTAACTCCTCAAAATAAGCGTCCACGGCGGCTATGACCTCTTCATTTGTAAAAAAATGTTTACCACCTAAAAATGTTTTCAGCTTTGGGAACAGATAAAAGTCGGACGGTGCTAAATCCGGTGAATATGGGGGATGAGGTAACAATTCGAAGCCACATTGATGGATTTCTGCCATGGATTGCACAGAGGTGTGAACGCGCGCATTGTCCTGATGAAACAAGGCTTTTCTTCTCAATAAACCTGGACGTTTTTCTTTGATTTCTTCTCTCAAACGACGCAACAGGTTGCAATAGTAATCGGAGTTTATTGTTTCACCCTTTTTTAAATAATCCACGAGAATTATACCCTTTGCATCCCAAAAAACGGATGCCATGACTTTGCCCGCCGATAAAACCACCTTTGCCTTCTTTGAGGTGGGCGATCCTGCTCTTTTCCATTGTTTCGACTGTTCTTTTGTCTCGGGTGTATTGTGGTGAACCCAGGTTTCATCCATGGTTATAAATCTTTCAACAAATTCTATTGGGTCAGCTTCATATAACTCTAAACAGTCGCGAGAAGTTGCGATTCGGTTGCGTTTTTGTTCCACTGAAAGCAGTCGCGGTACCCACCGCATAGACAGCTTAGAGAATCCAAGTTCAGTAGTAATTATATGATGTGTTCGCTCAGATGAGATGCCTACAGTCTTAGCTATCTCCTCGACAGTCAATTTTCGATCAGATAAAATTAAATCACAGATTTTTTCTTTGTTTTGATCAGTGGAAGCAGTCGAAGGCCGGCCACTACGGGGCTCATCTTGAATGGTCTTACGACCACGTTTAAACTCTGCCACCCAGTTTTTAACAGTCGCATACGAAGGAGCGGACTCACCCAAAGTAGCAGACATGTCTTCATGTATAGCTTTTGGAGTTAAACCTTTCAAATTCAGGTATTTTATCACTGCACGATGTTCAATTTTATCCATTTTCAAAAATAGCTCTGACTTAACTTACGGTATCACGTGTAAACGAACAATGAGTTACTGTGAATAAACTAAACTGTGCATACTTGTTGCTAAATAATGTAACTACAAAATGAGAGTAGTTATAAAAAAAACCAATGACTTTAACCATGTTAGGCTAAGAACTTTTCAAATGACCTAGTAATTAACAGATGTTAAAAATGTCTCATTAACTTGAATTTACTTCTTTGAATTATTATTAATTTTATAACGTCCATATAAATCGCTATTCCACATTCGCGGTTTCCTTATTATCCCATATCCGCGAAAAGGACCCCTTACTGTACTAACAATTCTGTGTATTTGTATTTGAAACTAGCTGAGCCTGCAACTTCGTATGCGTGGTTTTCGCTATAGCGCGTAACTTTTTTGTTTGTAAACCGGTTGGAATGAAACAAACACTAAATGTTACGGGAAGTTTGCTACAATACATCCGTGAAAACCGCATACAAATTGGTTAAGCCGTTTCTGAGATTAGCGTACACAAACGCACAGACAAACAGACGAAAATTATAAAAACTATTTTTTCATACATTAAATATGTTTTCAAAAAACAATTTGTACGGTTCGTTTACAATTTTATTATATGTATTGATGAGAGATTGCTCACTGTTTGTCAAACTATACCGTTATTACAGAGCTTAGCTCATCGCTCGCTCGACCGGTTTCCAAGTTTGTTTATGGGTGTTTGTCAATGCGTTTTGATAAACTAACGTATACTTGTGTGTGAAATACAACCCTTTGTCGACAAGTTCGCCTGTGAGTGGGGTTAAGAAATTTTGCAACATGTTTCGTAAGGCAGCAATGGTGTTCTTCTTTTTATGAAATAAGTTAGCAGACATACCGACAGTCCACTTGATAGCAAAAAAAGGGATGTATAGATAAGACCTGATAGAATAAAAGGGATAAGGCAAACATTACAAAACAAGTATTGTTATTTCACAGGCGACAGCAGCCCTGGTTGGGTTCCTACAATAAAGATGGTATTCCCTACAGGTCACCGAGAACTTGGCTTAGTACTCCGTGCTACAACCACATACTGCTAAATAGTCTCCAATAATTAATCTGTAGAAACACTTGGGTACATAATATCAGGACACTGAATTACTAAAAACAAACGAATCAAATCATTCATAAAGATACGCATAGTATCTTTGCGATAAAGACTGGTAAAGAAAGAAAAAATCCAAGATTTTAAATTATATACTATTCTAATTTGGTCCTTATGACATATTAATTTATTTACAACATCTAATAACAAATTATGGAAGAACATTTGAATCTATATCTATACACATAATAAAAGCGTAAATATATACACAAAATAGAATCGCTAATAAATTGTACACGTTGTACTTATGTTCCCGAGGCCAAATAAGTTTTAGAATTTTTGTCAGTTTGTCTGTGCGTTCGTGCATGCTAATCTCAGAAACGACTTAACCAATTTGTATGCGGTTTTCACGGATGTATTGTAGCAAGCTTCCCGTAACATTTAGTGTTGGTTTTATTGCTTATGTGAAAATGGACGTTAGTTCTAGTTGCCCCCCCACATAGTTCTGGAGTTCTCTATACTTTATTTCAATAGTTCTGTTTATTTTCCACGAGAAATTGATTATTGAACTTAAGGCTTCTGTATCTGCCAAGTGCCAACGGCCTTGAGGTTCTGGACAGAGATAGATAGATACAAAGATAGATAGATAAAAGCGAGATGTTTCCCCGCGCCAACCGCGCTAATTTGTACAGAAAACAAATAATAGTTATTTTTAGCCTAATAAATCATTATTTTGACTCGCCAATCGTACACTTTGTGAAAAACATCTTGTCAAAAATTTATGCGAAAGAAAAATGCTGAAATTCAATGCCGTTTAGAAGTAGTTACAAAAATTCAAACAAAAAAGGCTTTACTTCGGGATTTTTTTTCAACTATTAATAATATTATAAGAATTATTTCCAACGTTCAAATTAAAAATTAATGTCCTATAAATAACAATATTTTTTTTGTACATTTAGATCCACTCAGTAAAGTATAGTTACACGGAGAAAACCTCTTGTTGGCATATACAGGAGCCTTAATAGGGGGTCAACTTCACAAATCGAAAAGTTTGCGTGTTCGTACCGACTACAGTATTCGTCGGATGGAAAAAAGTCTTGGAGTCTTTTTGGGCAAAACAGAACTCCGTGGAAAAATTTCAAATAAAAAAAAAATCCCGTTATGCGTATAACGCGAATTCTGCGATGTTCTGCACACTTTTTATCAATAGTTCTGCTGATTTTTCACTGGAGTTTTTTTTAAATAAATAAATAAAACAAAACATTTTTTTTTTCAGACAATATTGTCAT
The DNA here is from genome assembly GCA_910589475.2 of Bembecia ichneumoniformis. Taxonomy (NCBI): domain Eukaryota; kingdom Metazoa; phylum Arthropoda; class Insecta; order Lepidoptera; family Sesiidae; genus Bembecia; species Bembecia ichneumoniformis. The sequence goes on from OU342546.1 coordinate 729,627, forward strand.
AATGAACAACCCTAATCCCTCATGTTAGTACTACCTACTAAGGTCAGCAGCGCACTTGCAGCACTTTTGGCTTTGCTTGTGTTACAGGCGTCGGCAGCCAGCCACCATCAAGTGGATCGGCAGCCCCTCTGACGACCTTAACATTAAAAAAAAATAAGGAAATAGACAGAATAAAATTTAAAATTGTAAATTAAAAGTGTCTAAACGAGATCAATCAGTTTTGTATGGAGATCAGGCCATCAGAGGCTCTAGTATGAGTTTACGATACTACACCAATACTACACTCGCTAGCGAGAACGTAAAACTTTTGTATGGGAAATCGTGAACTGTCAATGTCAAATTATCAATTTTCCATATAAATGTTTTACGCTCTCGCTAGCGAGTGTAGTATCGTAAACTCATGCTAGAGCCACAGTTTATTTTCGTTTTAACTGTTGAAACTTGTACCATTAAGTAACAAGAAATTATAGATTTTACTGAGAAAACATCTTGTAATTTGGTGACGGGGTTTTAGTTCGCTAGGATATTCTGTAATTAATAAGAAATGTTGCCTTAACAGGCTTAGGCAACATAGCACAGGGTTAAGGTTGTGGCGAAACAGTGAAGAATTTATTATAGGTAGGTACATTTGATAAAACATTTTGTAATATTCCACGCTGACATACTTTTTTGACGTTAACATACTTTCGCGCTTCTATTCCACGTTGACATACATTTTTCTTCTTGTAATTTTGTAGTCAAGGCGGTAAACTAGCAAAGGTTTCATGGGAACTGAATTTGTGGTCTAAGCAGAACCCACCGTAAATACAGTGTGCTCACCAACAACGCCTACTGGCGGGCGTGGCCTATGATAAAATTAAGCATGACGGCCAATAATCTTAAGACAATTTTGTAATGAAATAACTTTTATATTAGTATTAGTCCATATCCCTAGGCTAGCCTAGCCGCCTACCATCCAATGGGGCCGTCAGCCTGTCTTCCGATCTTAACATTAAAAAAAATTATAATAATTAATTCATTCTTTTGTTATAGTTGGAAGCTTATTGTTTGTCGGTTTATTTCTTATAATAAAAAACGGGACAAGTGCGAGTTGAACTCGCGTGAAGAGGGTTCCGTACGATGTTACCTATCCGCACAATATTGAGTGATTTACCATGTTATTTTAATATCATGGACTTCTTAAAGGTTTTCCTATAATCTGTAAGTAGAAAACTAATTGCTGTATTTTTTTCCAAAATTTTAGGTTCAGTTGTTTCGGAGATAAGGGGGGGAATGGTCGGACAGACGGACACACTGATCCTATAAGGGTTCCGTTTTTTTATTCGGACGTACGGAACCCTAAAAACGCATAAAATTTTATACAAGTCTTAGTACAATCCGTACCTACTATACATATATAATTGTATTTATAGCAATACCTATTAAATAGGTAAAGTTTGTATGTTTGTATGTAGGTGTTAATCTTTGATACTACTCATCCGATTTAAAAAATCTTTCAGCAATAGTTAGGTCATCGCGTTAACTAAAATTAACCAAGCTAAGCTGAGTTGGAATATTACTTTACAATTTTTTATTCAAGAAAACCCATACTGATTGGATGTACCGAATCTCGTCAGCTTTCGGTAAGATTCGGCACGTCACCCTCGCCGCCCACGATTGTACCCCAATGTAATCTGAACGATATCCACATTGCGCACAATATTCGGTAGTAGCTACATGTAGGTCATAGGCCGGAACACATAGCAACTGACCGACAACATTGCTACCGCCGAGCTTGACCTCAATATTCAACACTATCGACGACGCCACGACAAATTCCTTGCAACAATGTTTTTAACAGTATCAACGCGTTCAACCACAAACAAACAAACCCTTCAGCTTTATTATAATAGTATCGATTTAAATATGTCAGGCGATCCTTTTAGAGTTTGTAACATAGGCTGTGGGACGATACCTATTAGGCATGATACCGAGGAAATATCACGCACATAGACTCCTTTTGGTAAAATATCTACAGAATTATTATTAAATGGCTCGTTTACGATTTTATTATATGTATAGATAATTATAGGAAAACATTAATTAGTATAATTATAAATAGTTTAAAAATTGATGATTAAAATAAATAACTATGCAATTAACTTTATTTCGTTTAAATATAATCTCATAAGCAAAGTAGATGTACCTGTGTACACTGCTACCAGAGTGTATTGATAATAAAAATAATTTTAATACATAATAATCTTGTGTGACGATTCACTATGTTCATTCACACCAATTTTTTGAACCGATTTCAACGAAAATCTAAGAATGTGTATGATTTATAGGATATATATAGAAAGTAGGATATGATTTAGATACGCAGACGAAGTTGCGAGCTTAAGCTAGTCTGTAAACGAGCCGCTGTAACGGACATAGGGTATCAATCATACAGGAAAAATCACTGTTTCCCATGAACACAGATGAAGTCGCTTGTTAAAGCTAGTTTATAATACCACGACATAGAGTATAGCGATAGGGGTGCGTGCATGTCTGCTTGTTTGTTCGTTGTATCGTCTGCTGTAAATTAAATAATTTTTCTTAAAAAAAAAAAAAAAAAACAATTTGTACATGTTTGGACTTATGTTACCGAGGTAAAAAAAAACTATTCTAGAATTTTTGTCTGTTTATCTGTGCGTTTGTGCATGTTAATTTCAGAAATGGTTTAACCGATTTGAATGCGGTTTTCTCTGATGTTATTGCATGTAGCAAGCTTCCCGTAATGGTGTTGGGTTTCATTCCAATCGGTTTACAATTAAAAAAAGTTAGACGCTATCCCGAATACCACGCGTACGAAGTTGCGGGCTCCAAAAATACCATACGTAATCTATATGCTAATATTTGTCGTTTGTTTGTTTGTATGTAGGAAGTAATCTTCGAAACTACTCATCCGATTTAAAAAATCTTTCACGTATAGTTAGAATAGAATTTCAGGCTAAATATTCCGCGGACAAAACCGCGGGCACCAGGTATCTAAGAACAAAAATCTAGCGCTTGGCAAAAGCAGAATGTCAGAGCAGTGACCGTTCTTTTACCGAAGACTGCCATGTAATAACAGCACGTGTTCTACTGACCATTCCATAGAGCTGGCAGCGCACTTGCTTGTGTTCCTAGGCTACGGTGGCCATTTTCCATCAAGTTAATCGACAGTTTCCTTAAAAAATACCTCTTAAGGCTGCGTACAAAGCAAAAAATATTTCTAATTTCACCCGCGTGGCCCCATAAGCGATTGTGACTGATCATGTGAATTAATGCGCATTGAAGTATGCATAACATGAGACGGAAGATAGCGCATTTCGCTCAATAAAAATGTTATAAGTGCCAAAAGTACTAAACATTAATTACTCGTAAACTACAATGTCAAATGAAAAATTAATTCTCAAAGCCCTAAATAATCTGGGAAGTAAGATTACTGATAATTTTTTTGGTTTGTAATATGTATCATTTTGAAAATAAAACAAAAAACGATAAAAATGAGAGGTAATTTGGTGATTGTTTTCTATCGAGAAAATTTCATCGTATGAAATTTTCTTTTCCACATTTCACTTTTATTTATAATGTATTAATCTATATATAAATATTTTCTTATTTGGACTTTACAAACTTAGATAAAATTCAATTAGCTATTTCTCTTTATACGCGCTCTTAATGCGTTCCCACAGCGGTTTTAGCACGAGTCTCCAACAATACACTCGATTGCAGCGTTCTGAAGGAACAGCAATTTGGCCGTTTGTTAAAGCCAATAAATTTAATGTGATTGATTCCGCGTATGACTACAAAGAAGGCCATTAAAAGTTTACATCAAATAAACTCGTGTCGGGCGGTCGGCCAAAACGATTTATAGGTTTTCCCCCTTGTTACCTGATATTCTGTTGCGAATTGCGCGACTTGACGTAACAGATTTAACATCATGTGCTGTATATAGGTCGAGACTTTTTAGCTTCAAGTCCACAAATCTTGTGAACGACAAAACATTGACCAAATTGCCCGCCCACCAAACTTTGTCACTAAACAAACAGACGCTAAAAACGTCGTTATAGCCTTGGAAGCTCATTATGCGCGTCGCCAACTGCAAAACGTCATGGAGCGTGAAAGAACAGTACAAGTATATCCTTATAGTAGTAGATCCATAGAAAACTAAAAACTAACTAGAAGGGAATCTCTTCTGATGTGAAAAGCCGACAAAATAATCAGCCGACAAAATAATCACCTACAGCGTGTCTCTCCCCGCGAAACCCCTGGTTCGCCTGACACGTCCAATATAGAGCGCGTAGGGTTGTCACACAGCAGTAAAGCTATAATAAAAACTGAATGTTACCTCATGTTACCTCATGTTTTCAAGTAAATTAATACACAATGTATATATTCTACATATTTGAGCCTAATTGCTTGATGAATTTTACCATATTATAAGGTGTTACAATTAATATTATCTATAAGAGTGATATTTGAAATTTTAAAATAGCATACAACGTACTACACATTAGGCAGAGTTGCAAAGGGCTTCAGTAAGTTCGTAGGTAATTATAACGAAAACAGGTATTTGGCGGCCGGAGTGAGATATCTATATTGCTTTATCTATGATAGAACCGCCAGTTAGACATGTAAGAGATTTTTCTTTTTGCCCTCCTACTGGCGATCCAATGCATTCAAAGGGACTGTCAAAATTTAAAGTCAATTTAGCCCCGTTTTACGGAACTTTTCGATTTCAAAATAATAATTTCGTATTTAGACTGTTGCTATTGCCACTTTAAATAATTTTATAATACAACACATTATTTTATTTATTACATTGAAACATATTAGAAAAATACAAAAAGTTATAACTAAATAAAACAACGAAATATAAACATTTGCTTGCCCTAGTCGGGTAGAACACACTTTGTACCTATTGTTATTTATTTATTTATATACATGATAAGTCTGTGACTATAGCAGACGCATAATCAACAGAGTCTTTGAGCACTAAACGTCAATGACGTTAGGAATGCGAAACGGAAGGGCAGATTGCTATCGATAAGTGGCACGAAAACAGGCCGTAGTGGACAGATTCGATATAATCGACTAGTAAATTTTGGAAAACTAATGACGTACTCGAACTTTGCTATGCTTTTTTGTTATGTCATGTACATTTTTTTCCATAAAGCCAGTTTTTACAAAGTTGAATTAATTTTTGTATGGGAAAAATAAATAGGTATGTATTATTCTGGCCTTTACAATACAAGCTATGCTTAGTGTAAAGGTCACCGAAAAACTATTCATATGTGTAAACTATCTGTAAATTTTAAAATTAATAAATAAATAAAATATTTTAATTTATCAAATAACTCGAGATAATATCTCAAAATATGGCTACCTTGTATAAGACTTTTATTTTCACATAGCGAATTAATTACATATCATATCGACATGTGCCTCCGCACATCACTATAAGACCTGTAAGTGCGAACGAGATAGACTGATAAAAATGATTTATTACCTGACGACTCAGTCGATAATGCGTCTACTATAATAAATTTCTTTATTTAGAGTCTATTCAGCTGTCCGGTCTATTCGTAGACCCTAGGACCAAAGATTATTTGGTATTCGTAGACCAAGACCAAAGATATCAATCAATACATACATATTATATAATAAAATCGTAAACAAGCCGTGTCTGTCTGTCACTACATTAAATATTACTTCAAAAATATTGTACTTGGGTACCGAGGTCTAAATGCAGTTTTTAGAATTTTTATCGCTTTGTCTGTGCGTTTGTGCACGCTAATCTCTAAAGCGACTAAACCTATTAGAATGCCGTTTTCACTTATGTACTGTAGCAAGGTTCCCTCAACATTTAGTGCTTGTTGCAATCCAATCGGTTTACAAACAAAAAAGTTAAATTAATTGAAATAATACGGCTAGTTTAAAATAGATGCAACATAAATAATAATTCTTTCTTTACATATTGTCTGCGTGCACCGTATAAGTTATACTACATAAAATGAAAATTAAGTTATTACGCGCGGGGACCACACAATAGCAGTTGCAAGCGTAAACGGTTTTGAACCGGTAGCCGGTGTCGGATTTCATTGAACGCCGAGACATGCGCGCGCGCACAATACGCGACTTATTCCTCCATTGTTTACTATGCGGACGCACGTTCCACAAAAATTTAGATTTAGCCGCGAGCACTTGATGTCGTCATTATTTTAGCTGAATAAAACTGTTTTCATGTTCCTTGTTCGGACTGCTAAGGAGTGGAACTCATTGCCTGCGTCTGTGTTCCCACAGAACTACAACCTCGGGGTCTTTAAAACTAGGGTAAATGGGCATTTACTGGGTAAGCGTGGTCCACCTTCGGCCGCATGTGCACCTCACATCAGGTGAGATAGTGCATGGTAGGTGGCTACCGTCGCCTATAACACAAGCAACGCAGAAGCAGTGCTGCAAGTGCGCTACTTACCATAGTAGGATTTTCAAGGGATGGGGAAATGAATGAGCTCTGGCATCCCTCACTCACTCACCGAAACATAACAGCACACATTCTGTTGTTTCACGGTGGTCTTCTGTAAGGGGATGATTACTGCGTCAGATGGGCATCCCAAATGACTGCGAAACGCAGTGTGCCCTGCAACTACTATGTGATATTGCTTCCATAAGCGGCAGACACCTCGGCTGCCGCCACGTCCGATCATACTATGGTGTGGATTAGGTCAGATTCAGCAAAAGTTTTAAAACAAAGAAATAAAGGTTTAAATAAAGAAAGAAGATGCATTCTGAACTGGTAGCAAATGCAAAAGAAAATGACTACTGTAAGAGACTGGAAATTGTTTCCTATGTTGTATGTTTGTTACTCAATCAGGCCAAAACGGCTGAACGGATTTGGATGAAATTTGGCACACAGATAGTTTATTATTATGATTTAACATATAGCATACATTTTATCCTGGAAAAATGTTAGGGAGGGATCATCTAAAAACATTTAAAAAATCGACGCCACCGTCGTCATAGCGATAAAGATGCTTGAAATTATAATACTCTCATATGTTTTCATTTATCAATGCGGCCGAAGTCGCGCGCACCAGCTAGTGAAAAATAAATTATTTTTTTTGTAATTAAAGTAAATGTAAATAATAACTTTAATAATCTCTTAAACTATTGAATTAATTCTAAGATTTTTTTTTCACTGATAGCCAAACTAGGTATCTTTAATTAACATTAGACTCTTTTTATTTGTGTAAAAATATGATTTCAGATTGGAATTCAACTTTGCGTAAAACTTTGCCGGAAGAAAAACATACGAGGGGTGATCCAAAAGTAATGATAATCAGATATTTGTAGAGCACATAAAAATATGAAAAAAATTTTTTTTGCTGCCTCATATATCCACTAGATCAGCATAAAAAAATCATATAAATAGGACACGATTACCGGGAGGTACATTCATTTGAATACGAACAGTCGGAGAGTAAACATCAAAATGGAGAAAAACGAAATCAGAGCTGTCATCAAGTACCTCTGTTTGAAAAAAATGTTTACCAAAGACATACACAGCGACCTAGTGGAAACATTGGGGGACTCTGCTCCTCCATATTCCACGGTTGCGCGCTGGGCAAAGGAGTTCAAGCTGGGTAGAACATCTACAGAAGATGAACATCGCGAGGGCCGCCCATCCACGTCCCTCACTGCAGAAAACGTCAAAAAAGTCGAAGATATCGTATTGGCAGATCGAAGAGTGACCATAAGGCATGTGGCTGAGGTCACAGGGATCTCATATGGTAGTGTTCAAAGAATCTTTGCGAACGAACTGCATATGAAAAAGGTCTCTGCGCGTTGGGTGCCGAGAATGTTAACCGACGAGCAAAAGAAAAAACGAGTCGACATTTCGAGGGCGAATCTCGAAAAGTTCCAGACGGATCGGGAACTTTTTTTGTCTCGTTTCGTGACCATGGACGAGACCTGGATCCACCATTTTGATCCGGAAACCAAACAGCAATCGATGACTTGGAAACGAGCCTCTTCTCCGACGCCGAAGAAATTCAAAGTGTCAAGTTCGGCAGGAAAGGTTATGGCGTCCGTTTTTTGGGATGCTGAAGGAATTATTATGGTGGAATACCTAGAAAAGGGAGCCACTATTACGGGCTCTTACTACGCAGACCAAATAAGAAGATTGCGGGAAGCCATTAAAGAAAAAAGACGAGGCAAACTCCGAGCTGGAGTGTTGTTTCACCAAGACAACGCACCGGCTCACAAAGCCGCCGTCGCGATGGCTGCCATTCAAGAAACGGGATTTGAACAGCTCGAACACCCACCCTATTCGCCAGACCTGGCTCCCAGCGACTTCTATCTTTTTCCTCGACTCAAGGAACACCTCCGAGGCAAAAAATTTGAGGACGATAGCGAGGTGATGACTGCTGTAGAAGCGTTTTTGGAGGGTCAAGACAAAGAATTTTTTTCAAAAGGAATTATGGGTTTAGAGAAAAGATGGACTAAATGCATTGACTTACTAGGAGACTACGTAGAGAAATAATTTTTTAAAAAAATTAAAATACCCTTATTTTATATTGATTATCATTACTTTTGGATCACCCCTCGTACATCAGTTGATGAGCACAAACGCACGTGAAAAAATTCAAATTGGCCGGAGCAGATACGTTGTTCATGCAACCCTCTTCATGGATGATATCAATAAAATGCACTAGTGCTTCATTGGGCATGCGTAAAGAACTAGACGACCGCAATGCGTTTAGTTCAATGTACTGCCAAATCGTAGTTTTGTCTTTTCGTGAAATTGAATTACCAATCTCGTCGTCGGTAGAGAATTTTATAAATGATCTCTCATCTTCATCTTAAGAAAATTAACTATTTAATATCATATAAGTACTAGAGTATTTTAATTTGTAAGCATTAATTAATTCAAATGCAATAAAGAGCATTGCTTATAACGACAGATCCATAATTCGCTGATTTTATCCGGAACGCTCCAGACAAAATTCCTGTACAACGTTATACGTTGGACGTTGACGAGCCCGTTGGATAAGTGGCTAGGGTGCTTGCCTTAACGCTCTGTTCTAGGGTTCCCGGGATCGATTCCCGGCAGGGTCAACTTTGAAAAATTTACTTTTCAAATTTGGCTCTGGTCTGGATTTGGAAAGTAGTGGCAGGGCACACTTCGTTTTCGGAGTCATTTGGGCAGCCCGTCTGGCGGCAGCGACCACCCCCTTACAGAAGACCACAGTGAAATAGCAGCACGCGTGCTGTTGTGTTTCGGTGAATGAGTAAGGGATGCCAGAGCCCATTTCCCTATCTCCTTTCCCTTCCTACTGTAGTCGGCAGCGCACTTGCAACAGCTTTGGCGTTGCTTGTGTTATAGGCGACGGTAGCCACCTACCATCAAGTGGACCGTCAGCCTGTCTGAGGATCTTAACATTAAAAAAAACCAAAATACGCAAAAATGAAACAGCCTATGTATTAATCATTAGAGTAAAGTTTTTTGAGTAGCGTTTTTTTTGCGTTCTTGCAAAAGTCTTTCGTAGCACACAACAATGTTTTTTATTGCTTGCCGAACGCTTTTAATGGTATTAAATATCAATCACGCCACTCGCACGAAACGCGATATGGGACCAATCAATGCATCCGCGTAAATTGAGGTAAATTAGCGTGTGAATTTTAAAAATCGCATTACCTATTACGAATTCGCGCTGTGAGGGGGGGGGGGGTCGCGTAAAGCGGGGGATTACTTATTTAAGGGGGCGTACAAAGCAAAAAAAAATTCTAATTTCACCCGCGTGGCTTCATAATCGAATGGTACAATACCAAATTAACTTGTTAAAATAATATGAAACAATTTATAAACAGTCTATACACAACACACTTATAATAATCTATATTTTTTCAAAAAACAATTTGTACCCATTGTGTTTATGTTATTGAAATCAAAAAAATAGTTTTTAGATTTTTTTTCTGATGTCTGTTTTTCTGTGAGTTTGTGCACGCAAATCTCAAAAACGGCTAACAGATTTTATTGCGATTTTCACTGATGTATTGTAGCAAGCTTCCCGTAACATTTACTGTTTGTTTCATTCCAATCGGTTTACAAACAAAAAAGTTACGCGCTATACCGAATACCACGCACACGAAGTTGAGGTCTCAGCTAGTTGAGAAATATAAACCTAAACATTCCCAAAATATTAATTTTTTAAACACAATATTGTGTTTTAACCGTTCAGTTTTAAAACCAGACCCAGTTCAAGAACTGTAATGAAAAAACCTTTGAATAAAAATGTCCCTCAAAGAATGAAATATAGAAAAAATAAGCAAAATGAAAGAAGTTCTAAAAATATGAAAATGGAGTATATATAATTAATGCGCAAACAGTATAATTAACTATAAAATGGTTACAAAGTAGAAAACCAGTTTGAGTAGGTAATGCCCTTCACGGACTATACACATCATGTTACGAGTATATGCATGTGTATGCGTTCATATGTGATCACCTTAGAATAAGTTTCTTTTTTCTGTAGAAACCAATACACACATTTGCAAAAAAGCGGGTGGTTTTGTATGGTTTTGATTTTTTCGACACAAAAAAAAAACAATACAATATAATACGAAAAAGGCTGGTTACACGCTGGTTTTAAGTGACGTAGTGTTAAAAACTTTACGTTCCAAATTCAATTTTTCAATGCTGGATTTGAAAGAAAACAATTATTATTCTTTACTACACTTTCTGACGCGATTTCTGAAAATTTACTTAAATAAGTTTTAGTCAATTTTTAATGAATTATCTCATAATCTAGTCTTTTAAAGTATTATATTATTAAAGGTGGCAGACAGGCTGATGGTCCACTTGATGGTAGGTGGTTACCGTCGCCTAAGGACACAAGCAACACCAGGGGGTTGCTTGTAAGCAACACCAGTACATGTGCGCTGCCGATCTTGCAGGAATTTGTTTACTGCTCGCTTGAAGAAGCCCATATTGTAGCTAGACGGAAACACCTTAGAAGAGAGACTGTTCCAAAGATTGCGCGTCCGTGGGATAAAGTTTCTACTCATCCGAACTGTGCGACACTTTATCTAAGTAATTTCGCATCTATGGCACGCAGTGCGCAGTGGTAAAAGTTTGAGGTTGTTTAGTGGTCTCGAAAATGGTAGATATAGTGATAAAAGTCAGCAAAATTATTAGCAAAAAAGAGGTAGATCATTCAGGTGGGATGATTAAATCTCTGCAATGGTGGGCCGAATGAGGATCAGGAGGGCCACTTTGTATGAAGACTGAAGACCAGGGAAGGCCTTTGCCTAGAGATACACAGATGACATGCCTTCTGGCGACTATAGCTCTTTTTAAATATGTATCTGACAAAAGGCTGTAAAAAGATAATAAATAAAAACTAAAGGTTATACACATATTACTCTCTCTAGCCACATCATTTCAAATTTACCATTAAATAAATAGTAATAATAAATTTGTATGTCTTTAAATTACGACAGAAATTAAGCTTCTATTACAAATTCACACAGACACTTCAATTCCTGAAAGGAGAATGACATGTCCCATACAAGCCATGACTGGAATTGGCCTTCAAGCAAGGTTGATATGATTTAAATCAATCAATTTTTACTGCAACTAAATCAGCTAAAAAGTGTCTTGGGACTTCCCCCCACATAGACTAGGGCACACGTGTGCATTGCCATACATGGGAGTATACCGACACAGTTCAGGGATTCTCTGAAACTAAATACCTCATTCACAGGCTATACTAGCACTGAACATGTGCTTGGACTAGGCTGACAAAAATGACTTCTCATTATCCATTATCCGAAAGGATGATGGTGCGTAATTTGAGGGATAAAGCTTTTTCTTGGCCAACAAATAAAACCCATCAGGCTATTTTTTCCATAGTTTTAACATACTATAATCTGTACGCTCCCTGAATCTGGACAAGGGTATTTTTTTAGCAGTTAGAATTATGCAGGCTCTACTGTAATTACTTTTGAGTTATGAATCTTTAGACATGTGTATATATGAGCATATAAGTTTTTAAATTATGAATGCATTTTGAATAATAGTTGCATGAATTTTATAGAGTAATAATATAAAAAAAGAAACAAGTCAAGTACCTAATATAATGGAGAAATTTAAAAAGAAATGGTCTACATCTCAAACAAATTCTATGAAAAATTATAAATTTATTAATATTGATAGTCTTATGACAAATCTATATAAATATTAACTTGTGTACACAGCTCCTGTGTCAATAAAATGACACACCTCACGATAGTGATGACCTAATCCCTTTCATTGATAAGAGAATGCATAAAAAAATTAACACATTATATAGTTTGCTTTTGATGTCTAATGTTATGAAATCTATCATATTAGGCCTATTATGTTTAAAGATTAATCAGTTTAAATTTCACGCTAATTGCCTTCGGTCTACGCTCTGTTTCCAATAATTAAAAGGGCAGTTGGATTAGTTCTAAAGGAATTCACTATATTTGATAAAATTTTCGTAATGCTGTTTGTCAATGCAATAAAAATCTACAAGACTATTCAATAATAAAATAAAATTATACTCGCTATGCAACATAAAAACATAATCTGAAAGTAGGGCAGATACAGCTGTCAAAAAGTTTACGAAAAGAATAAAAAGTAATTTGTTAACACAGAAAACTCTCTTCAAAGGAATCGATTAGAATGAAAGTGTATAAAATGAACTTACTAACCGTATTCAAGTCAACATAAATCCAATAGATATATCAATTGAAGTTTTATTGGTAAAAACAATGCACAAAAACACCTTGTTAAATGATCGCTCCGATCACAACGTAAGCACTCAAAGAACCAAATAAACACAAACAGTGAACACTTCATAGAATGCGATTTAATCACTGAATAACTGCTTCGTTTATAGTAATGAATACATGAAACTACGCCATAATCTTGGTATATATTTTCAAGCAAACAACACGACTACGAAACTTCTACGAACAAATATCGGCCATTTTGCCAGGCCGAAGTCGAATGGTGGAATATTGTAATTGGATAGGATTGGATATTGTTTAAATGTCATTGAATGAAGATTTATCGGAACATAGACGAAGAATAAGCAATTGTCAAAAAAGTTAACATAGAACAACTATATATTGTCAATGTTAGGTCTATGTTTGTTGTTCAGTATATATTTATAATTTCTACGCCTCGTTATCATATCATTAAGGCCGAGCGGAGCAGGCTGGGCGGAGCGGGAATATATCATGCTGGCTGGGTAGAAGGGCGATCATACATTTGTTTTTGTATGATCGCTGTCGCCCGCCCCTCTCCTCTGCATTAGAATTTCTATCTAAGAGCATTGAAGAGTTATTTTAGATTATCCCTAAAAACTTTGCACGAAGACGGTAAGGGCGTCGCCGTACCATGCGCGATTGATAAAAAAGTTGTATTTCTAACTGTTCTGTCACACTGCGTTGAGAAACATTAGCAAACAACAAAGAAAATGCTTTGAGGTTATGTAATAATTGTAATCTAAAACTGTCGAACTTTCTTTTATAAAAATGGGTTTGTTCTTGCTTGACCATCCATGTGGGAAATATTAGGCCGACGATGGAGCGAGCTCACCTATTCACTCGAAATTTAAAAAAAAATTGTTGTATGAGCTCGGAAACGCCGACAGGGAGTTCCAATCCTTAGTAATTCCTCTAGAATGCATTGAATAGGAATTAGAGGGATTTCGACAAAGAAAGGATTGTAACCAGCCTTGTACCTTGTGAAAAAAGACGAACTGGCCAGGTGTGAAGCATCGCTTGTTGCATAGCTGCCTATAGGTGGCATAATAATATGCAATCGGCAGTGAAAGAAAAGAAAAACATAATAAAATAAAAATGGGCGCCAGCTAATTACCTAATAAATAAAATACGGTGATTAAGCAATTTGAAAATATATATTTAACATAAAAAGAATTAAATTAAATCAGGGAGTGAGTTCTAAAATTGCCCTGTGCGTGAAATTAAATTTATAAATACACAACCCTCATTTGAAATCACAATTTTCACTTTATACATATATCTAGTCTAAGTAACTTAACTGAAACGGGAAAATTTGGACAAGCTCGGCAATAAAGTTAAAATCCGCTGGAGTTGGCTCGGCTAGTCTTCATCCGGTGTCGTAGAAAAATCCAATCTCAAAAAAACTTGGTAGCGTCTACGTCTCCTAGAAGCTGAATATTGTTATGTCAGGTTTGAATAATTAACAGTTAGGAGAATCCCCGAACTTGTTATTCCCGGACTTGATCCCCAAGAAATAAAATCGGGGATATGTAGATAGAAATAAAATATACAAAAAATAATAATTATATTCGAAACGAAAACCAAAACGGTCAAAAGCAGAATGGCTTGTCCGCAACGGAGACAAAATTTTGTGACAACCAAAATTTTGAATTGCTAATCGAACCAAGGTTTGTCAAAATGAAAAAAAAACTGATTAAAAATAAATAAATAACATGAAGGAGTAATTGAAAATGAGGTGATATATGTAATTAATACATTGATTTATAATAAATAATATAAAAGCAGTACCACTATGGTACACGCTTCACCCTATTTAGGATGCCCAACTTTTTGCTCGCTGTTTGAGCTTTGGACTGGATAGAAGTGCCGAAGTTGAGATTTGAACACAACTTCATGCTAAGAAGCTCGAGATCATTGGCCACAGGTACGAATGCATCTCGGAAAGTGGGAGCCAAATCGAAAGGCCTCCTTTTCGCAGAGAACAAAGACGCTTGCGTTTTGGTGGTGTTAAAACTAACCAGATTCTTGTCTTCCTATTGGGATACAAGATTTAAAGTCGAGTTTATTGCCATTGCCTTCCTCTCAGAACGAATTTCATCGCGACCGGCCCCTGCGCTGAACAAATATCTCTCCATGCATCTGCGTATGTCACCTAACCCGGAAGAAGTAGATCATCAATATGAAGCAGGAAAAGAGTCACAGAGAGTATAAATACCTGAGGAACACCGGCTTTAATTGTCATGTAGTCCGAGGAGCAGCCATTAATGACTACTCGAATCGACTATTCACTCGGGATCCAGCTATAAAGGCCGGAAGGGATGCTGTATGTAGGAAGCTTGCTAAGTTATCGTGCATGCCAAACCCTGTCAAAGGCTTTCGATATGTCAAGTGACACAGCGAGAGCCTTTCCATGTTTCTCGATGACTTCACCCCAGTAGTGCGTGACATAGGGGAGAGGGGGGCAGCTTTGTACAGGGACAGCTTTGAAAAAGTGTGCTAGTAGAGTGAACTTGAACGCAACTTTAACAGAATATTATTTTTTCTGCGGGCAACACTAATCCCGACAGCTGTCAGTTGTAATTTTTAGTTAGTTTGTCATTCAACGTCGAACAACGGAGAAGGTTATGTTGTTTACGGCAGTGCGAACTAAATAATTTTGAAATTCTTTGTAAGGATTTTACGACTACGTTTATGAAGAGAGGTAAGTTAATTTCGATTAATATTAGGGTATTATTTTTCGTTATTTTATAGGAAAATTATTACATTTTTTTTTCAAGTGTTGTTGGGGCAGATTTGAATTTTGTTCAAAGCTGCCCCAGTCTCAAACACAGTACTTTAAGATTACGTTATCATCTTATTTTCTATGTACCTACTTACACGTATCATATGTTCACAGGCAAAAATGGTAAGAAATTACAAAAAAAAAGAGAGAAACGGAAGTTAATGAAGATGATGTAAAAAATGCGATACTTCAAGTTATTACTGGTGAAATGAAACTGAGGCAGGCTGCTGATGCTTATAACATAAAACCTAATACCTTATACTATAGAATAAAGAAGTACAAAGAAGATGTCCAGCTGAAATCGGTAGATTTTACAACAAAATACTCTACTTCCCAAGTTTTCAACAAACACGAAGAGAGGTTATTAAAAGAATATATAATTACGCGGTCTAAGATGCACTATGGGTTGACATATAACCAAACACGGCAGCTAGCGTATGAATATGCGACCACCCTGGGAAAGTGTCCAGCAAAATGGACTAAAAATAGAGAGGCCGGTACTGACTGGTTGAAAGGATTCATGAAACGCCATCGAGACTTATCTCTTCGGAAACCCGAAAACATTTTTTCAATTTGTTAAGTCCTTCAGAAAGTTTAAAATTAATAAATAAGTTCATACTAATTTTGAGGAATTATTAGGTTGGAGATGTGTTTGATTGTTTTTAGGTTTTAAGAGAATTTTTTATAAGACGAGCTTTGTTCACTTGATTATTTCTTAGATAGGTATACCTATCTAAGAAAATAAGTATAGAAGTTTTGAATTCCTTCTTTTAATTTTGATCTGAGATTCTGTTTGTGCCATTTTAGATAGTTTTTAAAGCTAATAAGGAGATGTTAGAGACTTTATTATTTTTCAGTTTAGAACAGTTTTTTGAATCTATTGTTTTTGTAAGACTAATTTTTTTATCTAAGGTTCCTAATAGCTTAGTTTTGTTAGCAAAGTTGTAATGCCTGAAAGTGCAAATTATTTTAAAGAAATGATTGTTATTATTGAAAGACCACTTAAAAGTATTATTAGATTTAGTTTTTAATATATATTTCATTGATAAAAAGTTAACTTTATAGACATTTAAATATGTTATTACATTTTTATAAATAATGCTTAGAACTGTTTTGAGGTGTTCAACACTGCCTCAGGAGGTAGTCTTCCTGATATGTATTTTGACAAAAAAATTTGTCATTACGTTAGAAGGTGAAATGAAACATTTACTTTAGTCTTTATGGTGTATTTGGCCTGTCAATAAACCAAATAATTTTCGTCTTTGTTGTTTTTTCACTTCGTAAAACCAATGATTCAAAGCTGCCCCAGGCCTGTTCAAAACTACCCCACGGATGGGGCAGCTTTGATCATTTTCATACCTTTGCAAAAGTCATTTTATCTACTTATTATCTAGTGTAATGCTAAAAAAACCATGGTAATTTTACTATTTGATAACAAAGGCTATTATTTAAAAAGGAAAATCTTGCAAAATTTCAAAAATTTGGAAGTTATTGGATAAAGTTTGTAAAACGTTTAAAGCTGCCCCCCTCTCCCCTACACAAGATCTCCGGTTGAACTTCCCTGGCGAAATACATATTGACGATCACTGAGCGGGTCATTAGCTTCAAGATAATAATATGTCAACAACTTACTGTTCAGTATCTACTCTCGCCATAACCTTACAGAGTACGGAAGTGATGACGATTGGTCTAGTGTCCAGGCGAGAGTTGCAGGCAAACAAGAAGCGTAAAAATTAGCCTTCTCTATTGCAGTGCGAGCCAGTGAGCCGTGTTATATGGGTGTTAAATTGAAAAGATGTCAAGCTACATCCATTAGTGTTTCACAAATTAGTCAGAATGGCGCTTGTGTAGCATTGGTTCTTGGTATGATTGGGATCGGTTGTTTGTGTATGAAACCACCGTAATTAAAATGCTACTACAAAGTTCGTAAATACTGACCGACACTTTCTCAAGACAGAGTTTTTGCTTCGCTATTATAGTGTCAATATAATTTTGTAGATCAAGCTCAAACAAAATGGCATAAAAGGGGCATGTGAATATGTGACAATATGATAATATCGATGACAATTGATGATGACAGAGCACAAAATCAAAATTTTGATTTTGTGCTCTGTCATCATCAATTGTCATCGATTTTAGTTTATTTGTCAGTTCAGTGCATGTTATGTCATTGTCATCGTCAGAGACGAGGAACCGAATACCATAGAAAAATAAAATACTATCCGAATACGGAATACCCATAGAAATATAACTAAAGCATAGAACCCAGACTAAAATAAAAACCAATATTTATAGTGTGTCGCTTCCTACACCTTTGCATTAAGGCCATAAGTTAAAGAGAGACAAATATACTTTCACTAGATGTTCGTCTGGCTGTTCCGTGCCAGGGTGACCTATACAAATTATCCATATATACAAATATAGATAAGACGATATCGTCGGCACAACACTAACATAACCTAATCGGCTTTTATCTTTTTCTTAAAATATTAGGTAAATTCAAGAAACATAATTTATTAGTGGTCCTTATTATACAAACAAGCTCTCAGTAGAGGTGAGCAAAAATTAACGTCACGATGAAAAAGTCACGGTGATCTCAGTCCAAAAAGTATCACTGTGACTTGTCGCCAGAGATCGACGTGACAAAATCACGTTAGTCGTTCCTGTCACAAGGCTTTAAAGTTATTACGGTTATAGCCACTACTATTGTTCTCTTGGAACGACGTGACAAAGTCACGATTATTTTTCACTGTGATATTTTTGTAACTGGAACGACAGTCACGGCGATTGAAATGTCACGCTTTTCCCCACGTCTAGCTCTCAGTATATTTACTGCATGACTTTGATAATGCAAACAAACAAATCTACCGATGGTAACTTATAAACATATCCTCATTTTGTTTTCTGGACGCATTAGATTTACATCCTGGCACTGAACAAGACATTGTTATAATCACAGAACTCACGGATATCTAATATAATAGTGTTATAATTGATTTGATGCTAGATTTATTATATTTTGATACAGAAATCAAAAAATTAACAAAAACGTTGTCACTCATGTCACAGAACATATGTACAAAACAAAAATACAGATAAGTTAAGTAGACATTTTATGCAAATCATTTGTTAACGGTTAGCTAGCCTCGAATGGGTATCATAAAGCGGGACCAAGTACGTAAAGGGACCAAATTTGGCGTTTGTCCTCGATACGCTGATCAAAAATAAGAACAAAGTTTGTATGTTTATCTCTTTTCCCTTGATCCAGCCATCCACCAAGAGCCTCTTGAGATGTTGGTCGAGACTCGTCGCTATAAGACCGTTCGGCGAGATGACTATTATGGGGACGATAACATCCCACATGGTGGTCACCTCATGAGCCAAGCTTTTCTTTTTCGACTGTCACGAGGTTTTCGTTATGTGGGACAGCAATGTCAACAAGTATCGTCCAGTGCTGGGATCGGTCAATAACCATGATGTCAGGTTTATTGGCGACAATAGTCCTGTCCATGATTATGGAGCGATCTCATTAGAACGTAGCATTACTATTTTCGAGAATAGGCGTAGGCACATACTTGTAGTAGGTACGGCATCTCAGACTCGATAAGACCATATCGAAGCGAAAGTTGCTGAGGAATTATCTTGCCTATTTATACTTATTATTATTTTTGTATTCTGTGTACAAAAATAATAAAAATAAGTGGCTGGCTGGTGCTAGGACGGACAGCCAGATAATGGAATCTTAGTAATAGGGTACTAAGTCTGGCCAAAATTTGCCTGTTAGAAAAATTTTAAATTTTATCATGTTAACCATCCAGCCATCACACACACACACAGTTTCTGTAATGCGAATGTCTATTGGATCACTTGACGATCGACTGTACTTAATTCGAGGCAAAATTGCGAAAAAAAGACAAAATTTTATTTTATCTTACTCTCAACAAAAACCTTATATTGAAAATCAAGTTGAAAAGTAAAAATTGATTTTAAACGATTGGGAAGAGGATCTAGATAAGGAGGGATGTGTGTGTGTGTGTGTGTATGCGTGTGTGACTATTTGTCCTTCAGCGTATTCACGACACTGCGCTTGAAGGACGCTCTCAGCAGGTGTAAAATGTCCAAAGTATGTGGTGGTTGATACTTTCGACCACTTCATTAAAGACTACCACTTGATGGTGGTGGCTACCGTCGCTTATGGCATATAACACAAGCAACGCTGTATGTTTAACTATCAAATAATGTAATAATTGCATCAAAATACTTGAAATGTTATATTTTTTAAAATAAATCACAAGCAGGTTTTACATACCATAGAGACGGTTCTCATTGGAGGGTGGCACAGCGAAGTATATAAATATTTCATAGCATTTTGTCCCTTAAGTGGTTTTAATAAAATTCGAATTTCATTGTATTATGCTACGGCGGAATGCAGAAGCACGGCGGATGTTGCAGTACCATAATCAGCCCTGGATTTGTCAATAGGCTGTATAGGTCGCGGCCTATGGGCGGCAGCGGCGGCAGATTTTAGATGGTTTTCGCGCGCTTTCGGAAGCCATCAAATTCTTGTGCTATAATAAATATGCAGTAATAATAATAATCACCTAATAAAGGCCCAGGTATACCACCTAGGCCAATAGGAAGAGGCGGCACAAAGTAAAGGGGCCTATACTCAAGAAAATTATAAATCCGGCACTGACCATAATACAATGAAATTTGAATTATATCGAAAGCAATTAAGGTATAAAATACTATGAAAATATTTAAATACTTTGCCGTGCCGTCCCTAAGTGTTATACTATGTTTACTATTGTATATACTGTAATTTGTGTATAATAATTGTATTGTAATTGTTACATATATTATTTTAAAGATGACAAAAATAATTGAATCCTGGAGTTTCTTTCGGGATTTATTCTCAGGATCTTAGGAAAACTTTCAGGCGCTGGGCGACCCCCACATACTCCTGCCGTCTAGCCAGCAGCAGGAGATCTGTAAGCGGATTACTCCTCGTCAAAAAAAAAAAAAAAAAAAAAAAAAAAGGATCTCAGGAAAACCTGGTAAAATATATAATAGACTTCAAAAAACGAACTTGTTACCCTATTTCCTCTAGTCTGGATTTGGAAAGTAGGGGCAGGGCACACCGCGTTTTCGCAGTCATTTGGGCAGCCCGTCTGGCGGCAATAACCACCCCCTTACAGACCACCGTGAAATAACAGCACGTGTGCTGTTGTGTTTCGGTGAGTGAGTAAGGGATGCCAGAGCCCATTTCCCTATCCACTCCTAATCCTTTATCCTTAATCCTACTGCAGTCGGCAGCGCACTTGCACCAGCTTTGGCGTTGCTTGTGTTATAGGCGACAGTAGCCACCTACCATCAAGTAGACCGTCTGCCTGTCTGCCGATCTTAACATAAAATAAATAAATAAACGATTTGACACCGACTCTTGTGTATTAAAGAAGCCATAAAGTGTATCCAATTGATATTTTTTCAAAACGTAGCCAGTGTTCTCCTAGCTACAATATCGAGATAATTCAGCCAGCCAGGGTTACATAAACTCAATCATTTTCTATATAAGAAATATTTATATAATTATGTAATATTTATATATAAATAAAACATACATTAATGATCAATGACTATTATATTATATGATGATTGGATTGGATGCTATGATATATCGGAGATTGTGATTCGATCGTTAAAACTGTGGACTGGAATAATTACAGTATTTAATATAATTTTTTATAATAATAATTACATTATTTTTTTTATAATAATTACAGTATTTAATATTACTGAAGTCCACCCATACGTCATGAGAACATAGAATTTTATAGTGACCCAGCCAAAAATCAAGGTAACCCCACAGTATAGAAGCAAGCTTCAACGTACATGCGCGATTTCATTTGGACGGGTAATAAAGAGATGAGATGAGAAGAGATGAGGTGTGTGCTGACTCTAATGGCACAGTATAACCATACACGTCATACAGTCTGGCAACGAATATACTTGCGCAGCGCAACGTTCGACAAACTCGCTTCAGTTTGCAGGCTCGAACATTGAGCGTTGCTCGATTATATGACGTAAGCTTTAAATTGTGTGTTTTTCCAGGTCAGGTCATCAAACACCAAATTTTAGTAGGCCAAATCAGAGATTCCTTATTAAGATTACCATTATTTTAATTTATGTTACGTTCGTCAGACGGGCTAACGGTCCACTTGATGGTGGATGGCTACCGTCGCCTATAACACAATAAATGCCACAGGCACTGCAAGTGCATTGCCGACTATAGTAGGATTAAGAATAAGGGATTAGGTATGAATAAGGATTTCCCTATCTACTAGGGGTAGATCTAGACCATCTTCTATGGCTCTAGCTTTACTGCTAACGAAAGGCATACTGATTGTTTAATGTTTTGTACTATATGACCTTGCCAATTTTCAGCCGCTTAGGCTAAAAAAGGTAACTAAGAATCAGAGTTAACTTTTTTGTAATATTATTAGTAAAGACGTAAAAATGTTGCCAACATGTGATACTTTATTTAAAAAAATTCTATCTTCTCACAACGGGGAGACATGTGAACAGAAGACGTCATTGTGCGTATTTTTGAATACTTAAAAAAATATATACAAATGAAACTAAGTTGAAAAAAACGGTTAATTCGTGTAAAAACCACACCTAGCACTAAATTACTGTATTTTATTATTTCTAGTTACAAATTATTTATGTATTTACGTTCAATCACTGGGAATATCAAATTGTATATACATTATTTGATATATTCCTAATTTTTAAGTATCCTTGATACATATAACACTTTAACAAAGTAATTTTAACATTTCTTAGCGTATACACATAGTAAAATTAAATATAGGTAACATCCTGTGATGGTAACTTTTTTTAACTTAAAATTAATTACTATAATATTTAAAAAAAATTACAATCAGACCAAAAAGTTATTAAATGAAATAATATGAGAATTTTAAAAGTTAATTTTGAATATTGTACACATACAATTTAATTATTTAATATATTTCAATATTAAATAAATACTATTTAAATAGTCAGAATAATTTCAAAACTTATATCTATTAAGATCACTTGACCATATATATATATATACACACACACACACACACACACAAATGTATATATACATATATATACACATTTAAATTTAAAAAACACAACACAACAAAAATAATTCAAAAAGGAACCATTTACAATAACAAAAAATGGACGCGCCATTACTGATACGATTCTCACAAACATCTTTGGGCATATCTTTTGGGATCACAAACAGCCATCACACAAACAGACAAACCACTCTGTGTTTATTTTACACTCGAATCACATAGACTTCACAGTTGGTCTACCAATTATTCACCCAAGAGAAACTGCTATATGAGTTAAAAGTGATACGAGTGAAAGCAGACTACAGATGGCGCTAAACAAAACATCTTGAAATAACCCGGAATTGGGTGTTTGACGTGTTATACAGATCAAATAATAAAAAACCTAACATTATAAATGCAAAAGTCAGTTCGTTCGTTTGTTTGTTACGCTTTCACGCCTTAACTACTGACCATCATGAAATTTTTCATACACCTTGTCATGGACAGAGAAAAGGACATAGGGTGTCATTCATTGAGAAAAAAAAATACTGTTCTCTAGGGATTCAAAAGCTAGTATTAAAATAAAAATAAGCCCAAAGAAGACTGCGAAGGTACAGCACATCTCCATCTAACTACTATTAATAATTACGAGATTTAATCGAAGAATCAAAGTAACAAATTTTGAGATATTCAATCCTTTAGAACCTTCTAGAAATAGCTATCACCCGAGCAACGCTACAGGTAATATCTAGAAGGGCATTTAATTTAGGAATTACAACACATTGCCCATATTATCTCTTTAAAACTATCTCTTTAAAACTTTTAAACATCGTTTTAAAACTAAAAACAGTAACGAAAAATAGTAAAAAATGTTGCTTATTTTAAATGGGTTTTAAGTTGTAACAGTTTATTTTAATAAGTAAATGTACGAGATGTGCGAGTGAGACAAAAATATTAATTTACGCGACCCAAAAAAACTCAAAGACGTAAATCTTTTAGAAAGTTGCTGATACCTTAAAATTCTTAACAAGGTTCTCATATATTTATTTTTCATTTCGAGATCTATACTTTATCATTGGTTATACACAAAGTTAAATCGCACAAATGCGTATTTATTGTAAAGTTATGTTGCAAAGCATATAAGAAAAAAAAAATGTATTTGCGCCTGGGCTTTTATACATTTTAAATCTTTTAGCTTATACAAATGCAATATCACGCTCATCTCTGTCACGCTCGTGAGAATCACTGTGGCGCGCGAAAGAGATAGAGTATGGGAGTGACTAAAATTATTCAGCTTTGCAATATTTACAATAAAAGAAGTTCAAATTGCTGCTGTTTTGAGAACAAATCGATTTTGAATTGTATTAATTTAAGCATTGAGTTTTCAAGCAATAGTAATTTCTTAGAGTGACATAATTGTTCTTCTTCACACCAAAAGACGGCGCGAAGGTGAATTGTGTGCCACCAAGCTAAATTTTTTGTATGTCACACCAAGTTTATTTTGTACATAAGCGTAGCTCCTACCTTAGCCCTATGCTTGGCACGTATAGTGTGACATTAGCCTTACACCGTATTCGCGAGGTGAGATGTGTCCGCGTAGAGCGCTGAATGATAAAAACGCACTTATTTGTTCTCAGTTTCGCTGAAAGCTGAACAGGCGCATACGCATATCCATATAAAACTGTTGTTTTCCATATTAAATCATTCATAGCCACTATAAACAGTTATCTTCAGTTAACGAGATTGCTTCAGTCTTCCACGTGAGGCGTTGCTCCCTTACAAAAACAAAACATGTTGAGATGGCGATGAGTCCCGCTTATGCATGCCGGTTCATTTCCATATCTGAAAGGAAAAAAATGAGCAATAATTGATTCCATCTTTATTGCTGTTATAGTTTTGCCCCTGTCCTTTTGAGTATACCTGACAAAGTGTACGCAAAAAATCATGATGATCGGTTGAGTAGTTAAGACGTAAAAAGGTAACAGACAGACGAATAGAGTTACAGAGATAGTCCCTCATCCTTCATCATACCAAGGTCAGCAGCATATTGGCATTGCTTGTGTTAATTACGGTGGCCATGTACGATCAAGTCAACCTGTCTGCCGACTTTTAAAAAAAAGGCTACTGCTCTATAAGGACATAAACTATTATTTGTGGCAGAGAACTTTTATGCAGGTGGCTCTGAAGGTGTTGTTTCAATAATAATACAACCAATATTGTATGTCTGATTTAGGGAGACATTAACGGGTAACTCACGCATTAGTTCTGGATATATCCCTGTTGTCTATGTAAAACTTGTCTTCCTTGTTGGAATAAGTCATCGAGGCCTCGTACACGCCACGGCCGGGACCCACCTCCACCTGCAATTATTTCATTTTAAAACTTTAGTACAACTCGTTTAAAGGATAAAATATTTTCCATTTTTTTACTATACGAGGCTTGAAAAAAAAACATGTGCGTGTTTTGCGCAGAGGGCGTATCAGAATTGAAACTTCTTTGGCGATCAAATATATAGTTAGCGGTAGATGTCACGCAGAAACATTACAGAGGCGTCATGAGGTCGTTACACTGAAGCGTCACACAATATTCGACACTGAAATTTTATTCTCATCACGTGCAAAGAAGTTTCACTTCAAAAGTTACAATAAAATTGTAAAAACGTAACCGTAAACCAATAGAATAACTATTATTTGCCATTGCGCATGCGGCAAGACAAGGACAGTGCTACTCTCCGAAGCTTTCTGTCTCTGTTTACCGTCACTACTCTGCCACTTACAGACAGTCCTAACTCTAAGCTACCTCTATGCTTGCGAGGTCGAAGTGGCAACTTTGTTCGTTTACATAATGTACAGCTTCTCGTGACTATAATCTGGTGTAGTCTAGTAATAATGTAGCTCGATCTGTGGATGTCACAAACGCATCAAAGCTATTGGAGCTAATTTAGGCCAAAGACAATTTTTGTACTATGTATATTATCTATGCCAGAAGCAATCAATAATAATATCTATATACACATATTACATTAGAAAAAATCGTATGAGTTATAAAGTAGGCATTTTTGGATGAATATATGCCAATTGCAAGTAATACTCAGCATATATTGGGTTAATTCTTCCCCATGTGTAATCACAATCATCCCTCGCACGCTGTACAATACAATCGAAAAGTGCAGCCTCTGTGTGCTTAGTCAATGTCGTGCTCTTCTACCGTATTTGCTCCATAATCGTTTTTTTTTTTTTTTTTTTTTTGGGAAAATCTGTTTTAAAATCAATAATATATGCTGATATCAAAACTTATTTTTTGCACTAATGAGAAAAACATAGATCTCACAAATCTACGAATATGTATTTAAAATAAAATTATAGTATGTACATTGAATTATAGTATGCATGTTGCATGTATCACGCTTGCAACTGTTTCATACTGTAGAGTAACATTTTAATTTTTTTTTATGTTAAGGTCGACAGACAGGCTGACGGCAACGCCAAAGCTGCTGCAAGTGCGCTGCTGACTGCTATAGGATTAAGTATAAGGGATTAGGAGTGGATAGGGAAATGGGCTCTGGCATCCCTTACTCACTTACCGAAACACAACAGCACACATGCTGTTATTTCACGGTGGTCTTCTGTAAGGGGGTGGTTACTGCCGCTGCCCAAATGACTGCGAAAACGCAGTGTGCCCTGCCACTACTTTTAAAATTAAATTTAAAATGAATTGAATGTGTACAAATAAATAAAAATTATCGTATAAATAAAAAATTTAGAGAAATCGCTAAGGCTTTTGACACCATTGCTATTGAATAATATTAATTTAAGGATTTGGGGGAAAGTATCGTAATGATTTAAAAGCGACGATTCAAGAATAAGGCAGAATGTGGCACTTATCACATTGAACGATATCAATGGAGAGAGACCTCATCATGATATCAAGAAATCATACTCATCGGGAGTGGCACAGGGGAGTGTACTGGGTCCTTTTGGAATCGAGGATTACCTTGATCTGATAGTTGACGTTGTAATTTGTGCGGGCAGTGAACTTGCCGACGTAGCCGTCTTCGTCGCGAGCCTCGGCGAACTGCAAGAGAGGCTTGTTCGCCTGCTGACGCATCACCCACGCCACTCGCGACAGCGTCCGCTCCACGCACCGCTCTCTGCGGAACGCATTTATATTCCATCAGTGCTTAATTGAAACGAGACATTTAATTGTAAACCGCCTACCGATCCATGGGATTTAAATGCGTTGATGAAGATTATGGAGGTTTATCTGCCGCCAAAGTTCTAAACATTTTATGGTTGTGCGATACAGCGTACCACTGCTTACCATTACCACTTGTTGATACCACCGTTCATAAGCGTTCATAAGCGCTTACCATTACCGCCGTTCATAAGCGTGCTCGGCTATTCTCGGTAATGCTCTGACCCACTGCATGGCAACGCTGGCCGCGCTATTACTTCGTTTCCGCTTAGTATTGACTTTTTTTGCTGGGTTATTTTTGTCAAATAATATTAAATAAAGTTTGTCAAAATGTCTGGTATAATAGAAGTTAATAGAAGCTCTTAAAATTCCCTTGGGAGTTTGATAGCATAAATAATAAAAAAAAGCGTGTGTTTATGACCACACGACAGAAGTGAAAACTTCTAATTTTCCTATAACTTCTAATAATTTACGCACTATTCAGTGCGTCATCAATCCGAGTGCGCTTGATGTCGAGTAGAGTCGAGTAAACCTGATTCAGCGTCACCGATTCGAGCGTGACGGTTTACTTACGTTCACTCCTCAGCAATAAACGCGCCTAAAATTTTGCTTTAAAAAGCAAAGCCTTATAGAAAAAGAGATCAGAAGGGGGTACGTACCTGACAGGATCCGTGAGATGGTTGAGATGGTTAATGAAGGCTTCGACGGCTCGCATGTAAGAGGCGTCAGAGGCGTCGAGTTGCTGCCAGTGAACGCAAGCGCACCAGTGCGCCTCCACTCCGGCTTCACTGCACGACCGGTTGGTGGGCAACTGTCAAACCGAGCATATATATCAGAGAAACACTTTTAAAAGTCCCTTTTTTTACAGGGTTTCAGGAAAAAAAAATAGCCAAGATGACGATCCTGAGAAAGAAACCCTGAAAGAAACTCGGGATTCTATGAAATTTTTCTTTTGTTATATTTGAAGCAAAATAAAACAAATATCAATTATATTCCTTGTTAGCCGATGCCCACGACTTAGTTCGTGAAAGATACGCCCTCACACATGGATTGGTTTATAACACGAAGAAAAGTGAATGCATGGTCTTTCGCGTTAGAGGTAAGTGTCCGGACACTATTCCGTCCATCAAACTAAATGGTACGGCTCTAAAACAAGTTAATATTTTTAAATATCTTGGACACTGGGTAACCTCTGACTTGAAGGACGGTACAGACATAGAAAGAGAGCGCAGGGCGCTGTCTGTCAGAGCAAATATGATTGCTCGCAGGTTCGCCAGATGTTCGAGGGATGTCAAAGTAACTCTTTTTAGAGCATTTTGTATGTCTTTCTACACGAGCAGCCTGTGGGCGGAGTATACCCAAAGGCAGTACAGCGCTTTGCGAGTTCAGTACAATGATGCGTTTAGGGTGCTGATGGGGCTTCCACGATTTTGTAGTGCATCGGGGATGTTCGCCGAGTCGCGGGTCGACTGTTTCTATTCGATAATCCGGAAGCGGTGTGCATCCCTGGTGCATAGGGTTCGGGCCAGCTCCAGCTGCATCCTGAGCGCATTTGCTGCTAGGCTTGACTGTCAGTACCTGAACCACTGTTGTATGGTTCATGTACTGACTAATAAACATATGTAATACTAACATATATTTTAAGTTGTTACTAACGTAATATGATCCTTGTTGGTCCAAATAAATAAATTATTATTATTATTATTAAGGTGTGATTATATAATATTATAAACAAAAGTCAGCTCCGACGCACCACTGGAGTTTACTTCTTTAATTAATTAATGTATAAAATTTTCCTATATTATTTAGTTACATTCTGCACACTCAGATGTCACGTGTTCCAACAAAAGTTATGTTAGTCACGTTCGGTATACACAGATAAAATAGTACACTTTAATCGACTAGATGTTGCTGAGCCAGTGGCTCAACGCGGACTACACTTTTCATACAACATGTTTGCTTTTATAAACCAAGAAAATAGAATTAGGGAACATAATACAGCTGTCGCACAAATGTTAGATAACGTAACGCTTTTAGTTAACGCTTGTATTAATTTTACTCAGAAAATTTCCAAACTGGGGGCATTATATGAAAATCGATTCTTAAGGAGTAAACTCCAAAAAAATTAAAAGTGTAATCAGAAATATACTCTGTCCGAAAGGTTAATAGAATCGCTGATTAATGAAGCCTGGGGTTAAATGGTTCTGAGCTTACACTATGTTAAGTACTTATGATATTTCTTTTTTGTGAACACATTTCTTTTGTACTATGAAACCAAGCCCTAAATATGAAAGACATGTTATGTTTAATCTGTGGGCAAGTGCCTTCTAGCCATAGAGTTTAAATTCTATACGCATAGAGTCTGCAGAGGTTGTAACAGTTGTAAATAAAATTATTACAGTGGTTTCCAACAAAATTGTCACAGAGAAATAGATTTGAGACGTCACAGTTAAAACTTTTACTTGTTTGCAGGCAACGTACCGGTTCGAAGAGTGACAAGCCTCGCGGGAAGTCCGCTCCGCGCACATAGTACTCCTCCTGAAGGTGACGTAAGCCCAGGGCGTGCAACAACGTTGCGTGGATGTCGTGCGGCGTGCTCAACAGTCGCGCGTTGCGGATCAGCGTCTCCCGGTGGACCGCCAAGCTCTTCGGCAACGCCAGCGCCATCAAAGGCAGCCTCTCCTCCAGTTTGCCTTGCAGCGTCTCGCGAACTTTCGCGTATCTGCACCCGACACGTTGAAGCAATATGACACCAGCGTTAGGGATGGGTTCAATCGAGTTTTTCAAGTGATCAAGTACTATTTTAAGTATCTATGTTAACATTATTTGAAAGTAAAACCTAAAAATATTGTACAATAAAAAAAATTTTTTTTTGCTGTTTTTAACAGTACACTCGCCTGACCTTCTCCCATACGACCTACCAGATATACTCGGAATCCAACCTCTCTCGAATCTAACCCACTCCGCCTAAACTTTTTTTTAGTGTTAAGGTGGACAGGTCCACTTGATGGCAGGTGGATACCATTGCCCTTAACGCAAGCAACGCCATAGGTGCTGCAAATGTGCTGCCGACCATAGTAGGATTAGGAATAAGGGATTGGGAAGTGGGATCTGGCATCTCTTACTCATTCACCGGAATCTTCTGTAACGGGGTGGTTACTGCCACCAGATGGGCTTCCCAAATGACTGCAAAACGCAATGTGCCTTGCCACTACTAAAACTTGTTCTACTACTACTTGTTCCTCAAAGGGTGGGCCTTAAGATGAATATGGAGAAGCAAAAGTTATGTCAACTTGAAGTTGTTGATGAGTGCGTCTAATTGGGACAAACAGTTGAATTAGGTAGAACTAAATTCGAAAAGGAGGTAAATCATTCATAATTCCTTAGTCGCTCAAAACAGATGTCTTCCAATAATGTAGCGACAGTGATAACATGGCGCACAATTATCGTAAATTGTGGACCTTGTAACACCTCCTTACTTTGAAATAACAATGCGTGCACTGTTGTCTATCATTTAGTGCAGAAGCTCATTTTCCAATCCGAATATGAGATATGAGCCTATCGCCTTATTCCTCGCTCTGAATTTTATCAACCCTTACTTATGGCATTATATTCGTTAATAGATTGAAGTGACAAGCCCCACGATGTTAAGCAGTCGTAAACCAAGATGTTTCTCTGGCGGCAGTAACCACCCTTTTGAAGAAGACCATCGCGAAAAAAAGCGTGCTGTTATGTTTCAACGAGTGAGTAAAAGGTCGCAAGATCCCATCGGCCCTCCTTATCCCATATCTTTTATCCAATCCTGTGGCGGTAGCCTCTCACCATCATATGGACTGTCAATTTGAATGGCGACCTCTTTATAATGAAAATATCAACTCTCTCAATTTCATCATAATATAGTACTTCATACTGTACAATTTGTAGTCACAAATACTTCTGACGGCAGTAACCACCCCCAGTCAACAGTAATCGGAATACGAAGCATAGGTGCAAGCAAAGCAGTAGTACCTATAAGTTCTGACCTGGGTCCATGATCCCCCATGAGAAGAAGCATGGTGTCTTCGCGAAGACCGCTCCGTTGAAACGCCATCAGGAAATCGGCCAAATCGTCATCGGCCGTCGCGATCATGTTAAAGTCATCGTGGGTAATGTCCGCTATGAATGTGAAGATGAACCGTTTGCCGTCCAACTTTAGAAACTGGAATAGACAGATTTGCAGATATTAATAAATTGTGTTAAACCAACATTACACAAGCTATGTTTGTTATATATAAGAAATGTGTGTTTTATATGTTCTACCGGAAGTACAATGGTGAGTTGTTCTGTACTGTACCAGGCCACAGATGTTGGCCCCAGAAGAAGGAGAACGACAAGGGACAGACTTGATTGTTGATAGGGTCATGGGTTGGTTGAGGGTCAGTAGGTACCCCACAGATCCAGAGTCCATTCTCATTTCTTAGACAAGAATCGCTATGCACAGTTCCGATAGTTATAAACTTTATCCCACAGACGAGCGAACTTTGAAACAATCTGAGATGATTCTGAGAGATCTGATGTGTCTCCCATCCACCAAGCTATAATATAGGCTTCTTCAAGCAAAGCTGTAAATAAAAACTCGCAGTCAGCGGATATTTCGCCCGTTTCACCTATCCCTACTAAGGCATCCCCACTGGTATTTTTTTTCCACCTATCCCCACTGTTTGAGAATTGTCAAAATTTCTAAACAATATCACTTGTACCCTTAGGCGAGTAGTCAAGTGGATCGTTAGCCTACCTCCACCCTTTTTATAGTATAAAAACAATATATACCTGCTGGGTGATGTTGAGCATGAGACGGTACTGCGGTGTATCGCCTACACAGTATCGGCCCTCAGGACGGTCCCAGCGCCGTCCACGGTTGGACTCCTCGAGGTAGAAAGAGCGGAGATAGTGGTCCGCCGGCTGGCGTCGAAAGCCATTGAAGCGGTATTGAAATGTGCCGATCCACGGCATATCTTCAAAGTACGCTGTGCGGTAGCTGCAAGGAAATTTAAACTAAATTTGTCACTTGATAACAAAATCTTTTATTTTCAGTAATAAATAACTATTCTTATTAGTACAAAAAAGTTAATATCTATGTAATATATGTCATATGATATAAAAATAGATGTGTGTATGTATGTTCCCTAGGGACTCCAAAATAGCTCAGCGATTTTGATAAATTTTCAGGCAATCTTCAGATTATCACAGCGATTACTAGTAATCTGATAAACTGATTACTAGTAATTTTTTTTTGGAATTTTGTGTTGTCCCTACAAATTAATACAAAATTAGATTTTTTCTATTTAAGAATAAAATCGAAATATTCAAAGCCTGACAATAATATGTGTCCAATAAAGCCTGAATAAATGTTTTAACACCTAAGAAAAAGCACTCGGGCAAAAGTAAGTTGTTAATATTAATTGAAAAACTTAAAAATAATAGCAAAACACACTTTGCATTTGCATGTTGCTTTTTCTATAGAAGGGGGCTTTTTATGCATATCCAAGCAGCTGTAGTTGTAGTACGCCTTACCATAATTTAGATTTCAATTTAAAATAGATATCGCCAAGAGCAATGACTTTATTTAAGTTATGATTTATAAGTCAGTTTTTTTATGTTTCACTTATTTTGTGATCAATATTAACTTGTCTTTATCGAACTAACTATTCATAACATAGCGGCAATAACACAAAACATAATATGTTGATTGGGACATCTATAGTGGACACACAACCAATATAATCTGTATAAAGAATATACATTCTTTATACACACGAGTAATAGGAGATTTCGAAACTGACAAAAAAATAAAATATAATAATCGTCGAGAGAAATAAACAGAATCATAATGAATGGTCACAGTGACCACCTCTTACAGAAGATTAGCATAAAATTACAGCACTCGTGCTGTTATGTTTCGGTGAGAGAGTAAGGGATGTCAGAGCCCACCTTCTTATGTATTCTTGCTTTATCCTTTTTTATCCTTGCTTACGTGCTTGTCTAAAATGGTAATGACAACGTCCGATTCTACTGACAACCTGAATGCTGTTCTTTATCATAAAAATAAACCAATTAAGCTGTTCCATTTACCCATCCTCTTTAAGAGTGTAGAATATAAAAGGCATCGAGTCAAGAGTAGCGGTGTTACCAGTCCTCCGCCTCACATCTGGCAACTCCAACTCGGTCTTGCCAGTCAATATAGGAAACAACGCTGCCGGGGTGCCATCACCCACTATGTTATAGCTGAAAAAACCACCACAAAAAAAGGTTCAGTGGGACGAGATTAGGGCCGGTGACAAGGCGTTGAGGTTCAAATCTTGGTCCGAGATTAAAATTGCCTTGTGTAACCTCTACACATGCAAAGCACTGAGGCTTAACGAAAAATAACTTTTGTAGGTCATCATCAATATTGCTAAAACTTAATAAATATGAGCGCCACATTTTGCTTTGATACAATTTTTTTGGGCCCTAAAAACTCTGATAACTCGGCAGCCTCACGAACCAAATGCTCGGTCAGTGTGGACATGGCTCGAGGTTGTTTGAGCGCACGTTTGCTCGGC
Organism: Bembecia ichneumoniformis; assembly: GCA_910589475.2. Taxonomy (NCBI): domain Eukaryota; kingdom Metazoa; phylum Arthropoda; class Insecta; order Lepidoptera; family Sesiidae; genus Bembecia; species Bembecia ichneumoniformis. The sequence continues at coordinate 763,106 of OU342546.1, forward strand.
TTCGGGCCCGATTCATGCGTTGTCGGTAAACGGACCGTACTCAAAAGTGGTTCGGTGTGTGCTGGGCGTGCGGTGTGGAAACTGCTGTTTTGGCTTGCGAGCCAATGCAAGTTCACGTTTGAAAATATATACTGCACATAGATATCTAGTGAACAAATATGAAATAATCAATTTCAACCTTTTCTCTGATTTCTCTAGAGTCTCATTTTTCTAGGGTTGACAAATCAAAAGTTTTGGACATGTCAAGAAATAAGATAGCGATTTTTGTATTGTCATTAGGTTGATTGAATTTTAATGTGCGGGGAAATCACAGGCATAAACTAGTCTAACAAAATTTAGCTTCGACATAATTTTTTTAAACTAAACCCTTCAAAAACACTCACCCTAAGAGCACTGTAGCTTGCAACTCCTCAGTGAGCACCTTGTAACTCTTGGGCATTCTTCTGATGAAACCGTTCCTGGACGTTGAATCGAAACCCAGAATTAGCACATTCACGGACTCCTCTCTTCCGGGGGGTGGCTGTTTTGGTTTCACTGTTTTACGGAACCCGACGCCGTGACCCAACCACTTAGATGGTAGCACACTGAGGACGACAATTTATTTACTCAGAGTAGTCCTTTCGAGAAATAAGTTCCTTATGGTGGAAATAAGAAGATATGTGAAGCAGCCATTCAAGGAAATAGTTGTGAATACTTAGAGGAAGTAACATTAGGGACCTCTAAACATATCATATCTTTACACATATCATGGAGGATGGAACGATAGAGTATTTAATGTTTTCATAGTGCAACAATCGGCCTGCCGCAGTATAATACAATGAAATTTGAATTATATTAAACGTCCTTAGGGTACAAAATACTATGAAAACATTTGCCGTGCCGTCGTCCAATGTGCGCTGACCCTAACATTAATTTTCCCTTATTAATGCAATATATAGATTAATACTGTTACTGTGATTGTGCAAATTTAGAAACAGATCTTGAATCTGAGTGTTTACAGTGCCATTTTACCTGTCAATATGTTTCCCAGTGCATTTGATTTTGACATGATCACTTTCGGTTAAGGTGTAAACGTTGTCTCTGGGCACTTCAATCGGTGCTCCAAGGTGGTATTTCATGTCGCTCTCATATATTATATCTCTGTATGTGCAGACTATATCCTTTGTTGTCTTCAATATTTCATTTGTCACTTTGCACTCTGAAAGCTAAAAATTGGTTTAATAATATGTGCGAAGACATAACAGTAGCAGTTTGCTGTACCAATAGATAGTGCGCAGTCATAATAAGCATTTGGCGATTATATGGGTGTAATAATACTCCGTAGGTAGTATATACAGGAATGTAATTCTAAAATTACCCTATTTATATACAGTATTTACAATGGCATACCGATAGGTATTAGGTATGCGACGACGTATCTATGCTTGTTATTTGAGACAGCAAAACCGCGATGTGCGCGTTATGTTTGCTTGTATCCACGCGCGCAAGCTCCGCAGCAATGCGACAATATTGCGCCGAGTCAGCTGCTGCTGTCTCCCATTAAGAGCGCATATAAAGAGAAATAGCTAATCCTAGAATTGAATTTTATCTAAGTTTGTAAAGTCCAAATAAGAAAATATTTATATATAGATTAATACATTATAAAAAAAAGTGAAATGTGGAAAAGAAAATTTTATACGATGAAATTTTCTCTATAGAAAGAAATCACCAAATTACCTCTCATTTTTATCGTTTTTTGTTTTATTTTCAAAATGACACATATTACAAACCTAAAAAATTATCAGTAATCTCACTTCTTAGACTATTTAGGGCTTTGTGGATTAATTTTTCATTTGACATTGTAGTTTAAGAGTAATTAATGTTTAATACTTTTGGCACTTATTTTTATTGCGCGAAATGCGCTATCTTCCGTCTCATGTTATGCATACTTCAATGCGCATTGTTTCACATGATCAGTCACAATCGCTTATGGGGCCACGCGGGTGAAATTAGAAACATTTTTTGCTTTGTACGCAGCCTTAATCCTCAGTCGTGAATCCAGCGATAGTGATCAAATAAATATACAGAACCACGCTGATAAATTGCTCTTTTCAGAGCTATTTCAATTTATCCGTTAATGGGTTGTCTATATATTTATTTCCACACCTACACTCGGTACGTAAGTGTGATGTCTTCATAAATGAGACACTTTAATTAGTTTATTTAGATATAAGTATTTTAATTTTTCTCTAAAAATAACCGCAAAGAGTATATAATCACTACGTAACCGGACCGCCATTATAAACATTTCCTCAGACACAGACTGCAAAATGCCATAGACTAAAACATCACACAGGTAGCTACAAGCATATTAAGCTAAACTAAGCAGTCATAATACTTACATAACATTTAACCCAATCTTGACCATTGCAAACCACTTTTGGCAATTCCTTATCGAACTGTGTCACTTCTCTGGCAAATGGGTCCAACTTTGGCATCTCGCAACCCGTCCCTTTATCTTCCTTTAGTGCTTCTTGAAGTTTATTTTCTATATATCTGAAAATGTAAAACGTACTTTATTAACTAAATTTGTCTCTTACCATGGTCAACTTTTTCATTTACCAAATGTTCAGAATTCATATTCTATGGGGTACCTAACGCGCACACCTCAATAGCGAGTGTGAGGCAAAAGCGAGCGCAGGGCGCTGTCTGTCAGGCAGGGCTAATATGATTACTCGCAGGTTCGCCAGATGTTCGAGGGATGTCAAAGTAGCTCTTTTTAGAGCATTTTGTACCTCCTTCTACACGAGTAGAGCCTGTGGGCGAAGTATAACCCGAAGGTACAGCGCTCTGCGCGTTCAGTACAATGATGCGTTTAGGGTGCTGATGGGGCTTCCACGATTTTTTTGTGCATCGGGAATGTTCGCCGAGTCGCGGGTCGCCTGTTTCTATAAGATAATCCGGAAACTTTGTGCATCCCTTGGTGCATGACCTCGGCAACATAAGTACAAGGTGTACAAATTGTTTTTTTTTTTTTTTTTTAAATATTTAATGTACAGACACGGCTCGTTTACAATTTTCTTATATGTATACATATAACTTCTGTTTTACTACTATCTTTTTTGTGTAATTTGAATATTGTAGAAGTGAATGAATTGACATAATTATAAAATATTTATAGATTACGGTAGGTAATGTTCATGACATCACTCATCTTAAAGAATAAACGGCGGTAAATTTCACATATTGTACATAAATAATGGGTTTACTGTACAACGTCAAAATACCAATTCCTTTAAATATGTTTGTCAAAGGTTTTATGAAGAGTTGTGTGCCATTATTTAAACTATACATACACTTCCCTTATATAGAGACATTGCATTTGTTACAAGATATCCAAATTATTTTGTAAAAATAGCGAAATAGAGTCCAAAATAACTGAGCAAAGTAATTTTTTGCAAAGACCAAAACGTAGAACTACACGATGGAAAATTTATGTAATGTGGTAATCAAAGCATACAATGAACTACCCAATACAGTAATTTCCTGTGAATATTTCAGAGCACATTGAGCGCGAAGCACGTACATTCCGTTAAAACGATAATAAAATGATGCATACAAAACTGATTGATCTCCTTAACAACACACAATGGTTATAAGACTGTTGCAATTATGACTTTAAAGACGTTTATACCTATCAAAAGACACTAATTCATTTATTTATACATAACAAAACAAACAGACATAAAATTTAAAAATTGGTTTTTTGTTTTAAGTAGGTAGGTACTGTACTGCCATGCCAAAGCGGAATGCCATAGGACATGATATGAAAATGCTAAATTATACCAGTCTTGCAGTGGCAATAATTATGTATGAAGTGCGGTATAAAAGCGCCACAAATAGCTAATGCGCCTGAACGCCATTTTGGTGACGTCATCTCGTGACACTCTCAGTATACCGTCAGTTTTTTTAGCTTTATTTTTTAGTGGCAGATGACGTCACGTGGATTTTAATGTGACAAGGTACCAATTAAGTGGCATTGTCTTCCTAATCGCACACGCTGCTGAACTAAATCCATTCGCCGATTTAGTATGCCCACTATAAGGTACATCCTTTCAGCACCCAGTAAACCCAATAGGAAATGAAAAATATATAACACTAACATTGTATAATACTTTTGACAATCTTTGATGCCGTTTAACCGCAAAAAATAGCTGCAAAAATTGAACCACATGGCGTACAAGAATCACAAAAATATTTGTATTACAATCTTTATTTAATACTTAACAAATAGTCTGTAAGGCCAACTGTATCTTCTTCACCAGTAGTTTGAACAATGATTATTCATTTCAGATAAGCCTCTTAAGTGTGTGTCAATGTAAATTTACATTTTTTTTTATTTAGCATCAATCGAGTATTATGAAGAATTTCCTTAACAGTATTACTGAGACAAAAAAAAAAGTCCCGTTGCCAAACTAACAATCGAATAACTGAGACTAGCCCTATAGGAATATATGTTTGTAATGAATAAACTCAAAAACTACTGGACCGATTTTAAAAATTCTTTCACCTATAGAAAGCTACATCATCACCGAGTAACATAGGCTACTCACCCCCCCCCCCCCCCCCTATATTTTATAAAGTTACGCGAACCAAGTCGCGTGAATCAGCTAGTATACTTATAAAATACTAGTGACTCGCACCCCGGCTTCGCACGGATGCAATTTTGTTCTGCAAATTATATACCCAAACCTTCCTCGTTTTGTTTTGTTGAGAAAAACATAATTTTGTTCTTTCCTCGTTTAGTGATCGGTATTCGGTTGGGTGTGCTTTAGAAGAAGTTAGCGGATAAACAGACAGAAAAATTTATAATATGTATAGATATACATAGATAAGCGTTTAATGAACTAGAAATTATAAAACTAAAAATATAAAACAAATCTACTTACTCAATTACTGATTTTCTGAAAAATAAAAATAAAAACAAGCATTAATTTTATAACTACATACTCGCTTACGACTACCGTTAATAAAAAATCAAATTATTATAAAGACAATTAAAATTTCTACTAGTGCGATAATTAAAATATACCTAAATACAATAAGAATATTAAATTTAAAAACTAAGTAAAAAATTAAATAAATTTTAGAAAAAGAATCTCAATTTTTCGTTAAGTTGTATTTAATTAAACTTTAATTAAAATTATGTAAAGAAACAAATTCATAGAACCACCGCTTAGCCATCGCCATGGTAAACCTTAAATGGATCTATATAATACTATAAAGAGATAAAGTTTCTTTAGTTTGTATGTTGTGGTTAATCTTCGAAACTACACATTCGATTAAAAAAAATCTTTCACCAATAGTTAGAATAGATTTTCGGGATAGACATAGGTTATTTTATCCCGTAAAATGAAGAGGCTTTTTCGTGATAATAGAATTTATAGGAAAGTTGTAGAGCTTGATGATGCCTACAAAAAAGGCAGCAACAGCATATGTCCAATTTTCATATTTAAGACACAAAAACAAATTTTCCGCATTAAAAAAAATATTTAAAATATTTAGGTGATGTTTATTGGGCATATTATCAACAATTATGAATTCTTATCAAAATCAGCAAGTAATTAATACTTACATGTGATTTTTTTGCTTTTTACTGCTAAAAAGCATGCAATGTTTACGTCATATACATAAAGCGCGACCGCGCCGTGAAGCCACAGAGGCAGTGCAAGTAGGTCAAGACGCGTACGCTACGACTGCGAAGTAGTTATCTGAATTCCACGCGAGCGAAGCAACGAGAACAGAGGCTCTAGTGTGAGTTTACGATACTACACTCGCTAGCGAGAACGTAAAACTTTTGTATGGGGAATCGTGAACTGTCAATGTCAAATTATCAATTTTCCATATAAATGTTTTACGCTCTCGCTAGCGAGTGTAGTATCGTAAACTCATGCTAGAGCCACAGTTAATACGAGAAAAGAATTTCAATACTAAGCGTGCTGCATTTTCTAATAAACTGTAGCCATATGGTAAATGATTATATTACATACAAGCGTGTTTAATTAATGGTTTGATAAGAATATATTACAGTGAGTACCTACAGCATATCCGATTATAAAAAAGCATAACGAAGCATGTATAGGCCAGGCATTTCTTTTGCAGTTTTACTGAATCAAAATATTAATATTAATTTCAAAGAGCCCGTTGGATGAGTGGTTAGGGTGCTTGCCTTAACGCTCCGTTCTAGGGTTCCCGGGTTTGATTCCCGGCAGGGTCAACTTTGAAAAATCAACTTTTCAAATTTGGCTCTGGTCTGGATTTGGAAAGTAGTGGCAGGGCACACTGCGTTTCGCAGTCATTTGGGCAGCCCGTCTGGCGGCAGTAACCACCCCCTTACAGAAGACCACCGTGAAATAACAGCACGCGTGCTGTTGTGTTTCAGTGAGTGAGTAAGGGATGCCAGAGCCCATTTGCCTATCCCCTCCTAAACCCTTATCCTTAATCCTACTGTAGTCGGCAGCGCACTTGCAGCAGCTTTGGCGTTGCTTGTATTATAGGCGACGGTAGCCACCAAGCATCAAGTGGCCGTCAGCCTGTCTGCCAACCTTAACATTAAAAAATATATGATTTTTAGTTACAGGGCACACTGCGTTTTGCAGCCATTTGGGCAGCCCATCCGGTGGCAGTGACCAGTACCTCTTTACAGAAGACCACATGTGTGCTGCTGTTGTGTTTCGGTAAGTAAGAGATGCTAGAGCCAATTTCCTCCTTATCACTTCCTAATCTTAATCCTAGTGCACTTGCAGCGCCTGTGGCGTTTTGCTTGTGTTACAGACAACAGTAATCACATACCATCAAGTGGACCGTCAGCCTGTCTAACGACCTTCACATAATAAAAATGGATAGTCAGTAGACTGAGTGTGTTTAAAACATGACCTTCATTTTTTTATCTTAGAACCGGTTCGAAGGACCAGAATAAACACGTTTCTTTCAATTTTATTTATTTAGTTCCTTTACTTATTTGAGATATTTGTAAAATCATAAATAAAGAGAAAATATCTGAAAAAGTTTGAACTGTTTCATTATACAACAAATATAATAATATAATGAATTATTTCCCTTTAAAGACTATTTAAAGTATATTAATTATTGGGAATTAATGGGTCAAAATATAGATTATTATTATTATTACTTTTAAATTCCAATATGAAATAAAATTATACTTAAATTAAAATAAACTATGATAACACATTTAGGTACTCATCTGTTCCAAACAATGATTGGGTTTTTCATTCATTCTTCCACCAAGAACTCGACCCACTTAAGAATAAAATACATATTATGGACAAAAACGACGCAAGAGCAAAATAAATATTGCATTCCAAATAAAAACAGACCTTATAACTTTACCTATTGTGAACTACATTGTCTCGTGAAAGTAACTGTTCGTAAGGTGCATTTTTAGATAATAATTTGATTTGTGTCACAGTCGTTTTTGTGTCTTTCATGCGCCCAACACTATTATTACGATGTGCAAATCTAGAAGAAATAAAGAAAAGAAAAGAATAGAAGACGCCAAAACCAGGTTTAAAAAGAAAGAAAAGCAAGACACCACGTTATCACGAATCCAATCCACTTTCAACCTTATTACAAGCAGATTATAAAGTATGAGCTCGCAACAAAATAAAACAATTAGTTTTATATATATACCTTCTTGTTATGTCCAAGTCTACGGGATTATTTAATTTGTTTATAAGTGTCAAGTAATATAAAACACATATAACTCCTACTGTGACTGCGAACACTTGCAGCTTCCTCGAACTGTACCTCCTTTTGGCTAACAACATTATCTGCAAAAGAAAATATTCTATTTTTTAATATTTTTAACTAAAATATACGGCAGCCAGACTGACGATCTATTCGACGATAGTTAAAAACGCATGTAAACACAACATCAGAGGGATGAAAGTGTAAATTGAGCACTCTTTGACGAGCCCATTGGTGGACTGGTTAAGGTGCTTGCCGCTCTATCTCAGGGGTCCCGGGTGCGATTCCTGGCAGGGCCAACTTTGAAAATTAACTTTTAAAGTTAGCTCTGGTCTGGATGTGGAAAGAGCGGGTATTTGGACAGCCCGTCTGGGGCCAGTAATCACCTCCCAGAAGACCACCGTGAAATAACAGCGCTTGTGCTTGTTGTGTTTCGGTGAGTGCATAAGGAATGCCCGAGCCCACTTCTTTATCCTTTCCCAATTCCTTATTCCTGCTATGGTCGGCGGCAGACTTGCAGCATTGCTTATGTTGTAGGAATATTCTAAAATGGTGACTATTGATGCACTTAAAAATCACTATGCTATGAGGTATGTCCAATAAATTTGCGTACTGATCCAATATGGCGGCTATGACGCGATCACGCGATGTATAGCCCCACCCACTAGCTCACGTGTTGCTTAACAAGCCAATGCGCGATCAGTACTAGCTTCAGCGTTGCCGGTACGGGCATAGAAAAATATGCTTTAGTTATTTTTACCGTATTTTTACCCGATTTCGGATAATTTAGGTCTTCAGCGGGTTTCTTTCGGGTAACGTTGACTGCCGGTTAATTTCGGGTATTTTTGCAAAAATCTATCGTAGTCAAATAAAACCTACCTAACAGAACGTAACCCGAAAACGGGTAATTTCGGGAAATTTTTTATTTGATTTCGGACTTTTTCTCGTTTGACTGCTGGCAACACTGACTAGCTTGGATGTGAAGCTGTATGCACTATGCCTCTGGCGTTTGTTTCTGTTGTGCGTGTTTTAGCTGTTCGTCAAAATGGAGAAGACGCCAAGGATGACGCAAGATCTGGACGACCTACAACCTCTTAATTGGGATGATGAAAACATTGATCGTGTATGGTCGCTTGTCCTCACTAATGTCGAAAAACTGTGCGGATTAGGTAAATCAACTGTGCACATAATTCTAACTAGGGTTGCCAGGTGTTCGGCTTTAGCCAGACATGTCCGGCTTTTTACAGTCGTGTCCGGCCGGCTTTTGTTAGGATTTGGTCAACCCCGCAACGACAAATTACTTTAAGAAAATAAAGATACATAATAAAGAGTAGAGCAAGTTTTAAGTAATAAATACACAAATAAAAAGGACTATTTCTTTTAAAAACCGTCAGGCTTTTGTGGCAAAATGTCCGGCTAAATATGAGTCTGTGTCCGGATTTTCGATTTTGAGGCCTGGCAACCCTAATTCTAACTGAACATTTGGGTTTAAAAAAAACGTGCGTCGTGTGCGATCAAATTTGGCTCAACGCGACGGGTGGATTCTCCACCATGACAACGCACCTGCCCATTCAGCGTTTGTTGTAAGTGAATTTTTGACGAAAAATTCAATCACTATCCTTGAACACCATCCCTACTCGCAAGATCTTGGCTCCCTCCGACTTTTTCCTATAGACACCAGTGTGAGGATGTAGAAACAATAAAACAAAAAACGACGAGTAAACTAAAAAGCCTAACTGCCGAGGACTTTCAGGGATGCTTTGAACAGTGGATAAGAAGATGGGACAAGTGCCTAGCAACTAATGCAGAGTATTTTGAAGGCGACGAAATTAATGTAGATGAATTTTTGTAAAATAAAGTTTTTATGACCCTAGTTCGCGTATTTATTGGACACACCTACTACGCATTTTACCTTGATTGATGAAAAACGGAGTAATATGGTTTATTTTTGACTAAAAGTACCTACAGATGAGCAATTTTGAGCAGCAATTCATTGGTTCCCCGTACAAATTTGCATCCTGTATTTCAAGTTTTATTTTCGCAACAAGGAGCCCTGTCGTCTTTCTCCAAGGTCCCATCCACCTCTATACCAAAATTCATTTATTTTGATTCAGCGGTTTAAGCGTAAAAATGTAGCAGAGAGACTTACTTTTCTACTTTTAATTTTAGTTTATTTAGGTACATGTAGTTTATATAGCCAAGCGAAAAATAATTCAATTTAAAAATTGCACGAATAGGTAAGATTAAGCCCATGTTAAGAATAATAACAGATGTGAAATTTAAAAAAATCGATTTTTCTTTAATTCTGTAAAAGACTATTACTTCATATTAGAAAAAAAATTCATACCGGGGGCTTATATGAAAATAAACTCCAAAAAATATATTTTCTCATTTTTAAAATAATCTTAAAAACATTACGATTAAAATTATATATTTATTATGAACTGATCTGAGGTTGATTTTATCGCTGACATCCTGTGACCTCTTTATTATAAATAAAAATTAAGATACGTTCTCAGCCTATTCAAACAAAATCTTACAACACACTAGAACATATAATATTTTATAGAATTTTTTTTTCTTCTAAATAATTTTATTATCAAATCGATTGCAGCCAAGTTGAAACTGAGACGCATTGTTGCAATACTAACATACATATAAAACCCCATAAACTTAAAATTAGTACACAATAACAATACATATTTGATATTTTGTATTTCACGCTTTCACGCAAAATTCATCATCATCGTAATCATTGGCGTAGGATGTCCATTGCTGGATATAGGCCACCCTCATAATTTTCAAAAAGAACCGGTCAGAAGCAGCCTGGATCCACAGTCACCCCGCGGCCTTTATCAGGTTTTCTGTCCACCTTGCGGGTGGAGATCCTACTCTGCGCTTGCCTGTACCTGGCCTCCACACGAGAACCTTCTGGCCCCAGCGGCCGTCGGCTCTCCGTGCTATGTGTTCTATCCATTGGTAACTTTCATTCGTCTACGGACCTCCTCATTCCCGATTCGATCTCGCAGTGTAACCCCGAGCAAAGCCCTCTCCCCATAGCACGACGATGAGCTTTCTCCTGAGGCACATTGTTAGAGAACACGTTTCAGCGCCATATGTAATCACGTAAAGTTACTAAAACTGCCACTACGGAATTTTTTTATGTTGTAACGTAAATGGCTGTTTTATGACTTTCCACATTTTATGGCTGAACGGGTTTATCTGGATTAATGTTAGGATCCCGGGGATCATTTAAAAGTATAAAATTGGGCGCCATTTTATTTTTCTGACGATCCCTCGGGAACCCAACTTTTTCCGGGATAAAAAGTATCCCATATGTTAATCCAGATAATAAACTATCTGTGTGCCAAATTTCATCCAAATCTGTTCAGCCGCTTTTGCATTATTGAGGAAGAAACATACAAATTTTAGCATCTATTATATTATTAGCAACAAAAACAAGGTTTAAACTAAATTTATATAGAATATATAAAGGTTTATATTTCTTTTACTTTTATTAATCTCATTAAAGCTAATGGCTACTTACATGAAAAACTTAATTAAACCATTTCCTTACAGAAGACCATTGTATATGTGCTGTCGTGTTTCAATGAATGAGTCGGTTATCTCAATTATTCCTTACCCTTCACACTATCAAGGTCAGCAGTTCAATTGGTGTTTATATGGGATGGAAACTACTAACAATCAAGTAATCCTAACCCTTAAACTGCTTGTAAAAAATAAAAATATGCATTTAAAAAATTTAATACAAGGTAGGTATCTAATACAAGGTATCTGGTTTATAGGTTAAACATTTGTCTGTTGACATAATATGAAAGTTTCGATCATTGCGAGGTCTTTTTTTTAAAGTTAATGTCGTCAGACAGGCTGACGGTCAAAATGGTAGATGACTACTGTTGCCAATAACACAAGCAACACCACAGGCGCTGCAAGTGCACTGCTGACCTTAGTAGGATTAAGATTAAGAAATATGGGCTCTGGCATTCCTTACTCACTCACTGAAACAATAGCTGAATGAACAAGCTCTGATGAATGCAAGTTGGAAAGACACCCAAACAAGCTGGCTTAAACAGACTCAAAAGATGCAAAATCCTACAACTAGATGGACTGTAATGGACATCTCTACCCGTCACAATCTTTCAAAACATTTGCTCATGGTCGATTAAGACTGATTACAAAAAATACAACAAAAAAAAACTGAAACAACAGCACACATACTATTATTTCACTGTGGTCTTCTATAAAGAGGTGATTGTATTTCAAATGTAAAATTTTAATGGTATGTTTATGCCTTACTTAAAAATTGATAAACATTTACTCTCTTGCAAAATGATTATAAAATAATGCAATAATTATGTCTATTTTCTTGTCAAGAGAAAAAATTTTAATCAGAAAATAGATTAGTTAAATAACTCAGTGATTATAACTTGATAATTTCTTCCACAATTAAACATAAAATCTCATAAAATAAAAGACACTTATTAAAATTAATTAAATAAAAACTAATTTGTTATACCTGATTGAAATCTGGGGCAGTTCTCACAAATCAAACTTAGCCAAAGTTCAAATGACACAGGACAACATTATTTTTAACACATACTTACCAACAGAATTTATAAAGAATCAAAATGAATGAATACATATATACTATATACTTCTTTGAAAGATAATAGATAAATCAATTCATTCCGATATTACTTCGCTTAAAGAAAAAGACGAGCAAGCCATGTGCTTCTACCAAAGGTATGAACTACATGTGGCAAAGAGATGGTTACTTTTGGAGGGAGTATAACTTTTTAATGCATTACCTTTCCATATAAAAGAGGCAAAATCTTTTAGAGAACTTAGGTCCAAAGTGTCTGAATGGCATGTTTTGATCAATTTTAATTTAAATATTTGTTGAATAAAGGATAAAATGTTTAGTTTTAGTTTTTGAATTATATATTTTTCTTGTAAGTAGCTTATAAGCTGTAATGAAAATAAAGAAATACCTATAATTCGAGCTTGTTCAATTGTATAAAAATCTTAATTGTGTAGATATTTGATATGTATTGAAAAATAATAAAATAATATAACTAATACATATGAATTTACAATTTTTCTAATGTAAATTTTTAAATCAATTACTTACTTAAGTAAATTTCAAATGTTAAATTGTGAAAAATTGTTAATTTAAATAGTGTACTTACGAAAAAATTGTTTGCGCTGATTCTCATGAACATTCAATTCCTCAAAATCGAGAGCTTAATTTAAACGCACTCACATAAAAAGACTTTTTTTACATTTCGCGTGGGTATTTAATTTGTTTTATTCAATAATTACTAAATTAACGATTTTATTTATCACACACTACGAGATCCAAGATATAATACTGTATTTACACATAGTTTGAAAATATTAGGATAAATAACCACATAGTTACAATTACAAAATACAACTACTACTATAGACAATTAGACACAGAATAAACGCAGAAAGCAAAATAACAGACAGAATGACAGATAAGACAGATAGAAATTTAAATTATATAAATTTAAGATCACACAGATCACAGAACATATATACTCTAGCGTTTAAGATTCAGCCAGATCACAGAAGCATTAGCACCTCGCGAGTCGCGCGCGTGGCCGCCTCAGTCCCTCTCGCTCTAAGATTAATGTTGCCAGAAAAATAAGTGCCCTTATTTTTGAAGTATTTTTAACTTGTTCTTGTAGATTCTACATTAGTAATAATTAGAGAATACTATAATAATAAATAATATAATAGCTTTTTGAATGCAGGTTCTTAAAAGATAAAATTGCTCCAGCATTGTTTAAAGACTATTCCTCTTGGTTTTACAATCCAAAAGAAGTGACAGCTCTTTTAATTTCCATTCTACGATTACAACATTTAATGTTGTTGGCCATACAACTGTCACAATTTGACATTTGTGAGGCCAGAAAACTGGCCACGACGATAAGGACCAAAAACTATATTTACATCCCTTTTTTTCAAAGGCGTTATGGTAACAACAGTCCTTGTTTAACATTTCGTGACGTCAGATTGATTCCATCTAGTTGTGATTAATCTGAGAGTCAAATCCATCCACGGACGTATAATTCATCAGTGTTCCCACTTTCAATTTAGACAAGTCACTAGAAGTACCATCAAACCTCGCTTGAACTTTTTGAAGGAATAATAAAAATGAATACTTTTTATTTTTTTCTATTTTCGCAATCCCGTGCTTTTGGTAAACTATGTACAGCATAGCTGACCTATCAGAGACATCAAATTACTAATTCAGTAAATGAGAGTGAGAGCACCCATCACGATTTTAACGCCATCGTGCGACGATCGGTCGTATTGAGAATGATGCCAGTGTTTTCAATATACTGTAAAAAAAATACCTTACTAAATTTTCTTTAAACAACCAGGAGCCACCATGGTAAGTGGTCATCCATCGTCGCCTATGCCGTCCTGAGAAAGTCGCTAAAAATCACCAAATCTATATCTAGTGACTTAGAAAATGTAAAAATTGTTAAGCTATTGCAGAATTCCCTAAATCTAGCGACAAATTCCCCAAAGTGGCAACACTGTCAGTGATAGACAAGCATCAGACAAGTTAGAACCAGACTATTCTGACAGTAACTGCGGCTCCAGACATAAACAAATATTTGTACAAAGACTTTGAAAGAGTTTGCTCACATGTTGTTGGTTGGTTCACAGTATTCAAAACGACCATGTTTTTATTTTTATAAATTTTACTTTTGGGGTTCCATATACAGAAAAATTATTCGATTATCAATAATCGAATAATTTGTCCAGTCCATTTCGATTGAGAACAATAACTAAAGGCATTGTTCTGAAGTAAAAGAGTAGTTTAAATGACCGACTATTTCGATAATCGAGTAATGACCGAGTAATAGTGTTCTGTGCTTCCTGTGCCCGCAACTAAACGCAAACACGTGTGGCAGGCTACGCACATCAACGCACACATATGAACATTGAACGCTCTGGTGTGCGCTCAAAAAAACATTTTCAGTTTGAGTAAACCATCGACGTAACATCCAACAAGACTCCTAGTACAGGGCGAACGCATTCAGACAACACATAAGATGAATACACGTTATATAATTCCACGCCCGCTATTGTTCGGGCAGTAACGACGAGATTTGGGACCCGTGAACATCTCTGCGCTCGCTTACTAAAATTATCTATTACTGGTTGCAATGGCTCCTTGTAGCATAAAATGGTGTGGCAAGGACAGCAATAGCTCAAATTTTAAAACCGATGGTATAACATTTCACAGGTAAGCTGGCTTCTTGAATTATAATTAATACAAAATACAAAAAATACAAAATAATTTATTCATATTCTTAAGTATAGGTACAAAAAGAGGTGCAGGGGGCCTCCTATTAAGTATAAAATACTTGTATCAGGAGAACCCCGCTTCTCCAACACCGTACTAAAATCCAAAGAATACAATAAAGTGTGTATGTTTGCATGAGTGTGTGAATGAGTATGTGTGTGTGAACGTATATGTGTGTGTGAATGTGTATGGGTGTGTGCATGTGCATGCGAAGTAGCATTATCTATATGAGTTAAGTGTAGCTTTTACATAATAATAAAGTACATTAATTTTATTGTAAGCGCAGTTCACCTCAAACTGGTCGTTCGATCCACGTCACTGACAGTGCATCCCTTTCTTTCATAACTAAATATATGATTACATTCCTTTCTTCCTTGATATGGCACGTGTAACTAGTGATGTACAGTACCGGGTACCGGTTAGTGGTCAGAATATCGATATCAGTTTCGTAATTGCATTTAAATCAATGCCTAGTATGGAACGAAACAGGCAGAAAATATATGGCTTTTTCAACCAATTCAACAAATAAGGAGGTTTACAATTTTTTTTTAATGTGTGTTACGTGATATTTTCGCCAATTGTAAAGCGATTTTCAAAATTCTTTTTGGTTCATATAAGGTACCTTGAACGGATGGCTCCATATATTTCAAGAAAATATTTCTACTTTATGTAGTGGATCTCGGTTTTTCAAGGTTTAAAACTATGTAATCATGTTGTAAGCTGAACGCGTGAAGAGTATATTAAGTGTTATTTTCATAGTATAATTCATGTAATTTTGCTAAATTAACTACTACTATTGCAATTCTATTGTGGTTCGAATGTTTTTAATGGTATTTAACAATCTCAAAATATAACTTACAGTTTATTACTACCAGAATATAAATATAAAATACTTTTTAAAATTGGTAAAAATCCTACTGGCGGAGATATCGCGTAACATACAGTCATAAAAACATATGGTAGAATTCAGAATCTCCTCCTTTTTGGAAATCTCTAGAAAAATACGGCAAAAGTACCATTCACTCTGTTTAGTAAAACCTAGATATACTGTAAGTAGCGATTGTTATTTTTATAGAAACTAAATACCCCATCCCTATGTTTTGTGTAGAATTTCGTCGTGACCTTGATCGGACCAATTGGCGTTCAGTACCCCGCGACCGCGTACCTCAGTTAGTTGCCAGAATATGTAGTTTGTATTGTGAATAAATAGGTATTAGGCGTCTAGTTGGATGTTACGTCGATGGAGTAAACATTTTTCCAAATAGCAAATACTCGTGTCAGACATACTGTGTGCAAACATGTGTCCAAATATTTTTGCTATGCTGGCGCCGACTTAACCTACTGTCACAGAATAAATAAATAAAAAATTCAGAAATGACTTGCCATACATACCACAAGCCACAAGTCAAAGATTTTCAAGACGAAAGAATCCGTAATGTGGCATTTAGAACCACGTGGTACAAAATACAGCTATTTAGCTACGCCATGGCCACACTGATTACGGCGATCAGGATCCTAGGAGTAATAGTGTTCTGTGATCAGGATCAATATTTTTGTAGGAAAAATTTCCCAATGCCCTCTCTATATATTCTGTATATTTAATCTTTTTGCCACAACCAAATTGCCTTGCAGAACGTATGAATAGCAGAGATATTTTAAAAAGAGAGATAAAAGGCAGTAGTGATTACTGCATGTTATTTGAGAAATCGTAGTCCAACATACCTCTATACCTTGCAAGCAAATACTCCTGAGGAATAATGGACCGGATCCAGACTTAACTGGATCCAGTCTTTGAGTATTTGGCTGCGAGGCATATGAACTGCAACTGAAACAACATAGGTAGGTACCTAAAAATTAAATCCCCAATTGATAAACACATTGATAGGTCTTTACGAAAAGAAACACAGCATTATTAATGGATATTCTTTTATTTGGATAAGTTTATTTACAACATGAACATCGACTTTATAAAATAAAATTAGAAATAGAAAAGGTATAAAATTGCATACAGGACTTAATAAAGCAGACTTTTATTAAGAAATTACAATAAGGTGTAAAATAAGGCATAATTCGTTCTTGGAAACATTCTTTGTTCAATATATTCTGCGATTTTTCGTACAACTTTTTTTTTCAATATTTATACGAAAACTCATACATAGGCACGTACTAAGTAAGTATATAACATTAACAAGCATACGAAATAAACGATAAATTGTAAAATAAATTTGAGAAAGTAAAAATAATGATACATATTAATACATAAGTAGAAACATGAATAATGTAGAACATAACACCTGTAAAATTGTCCACGACAAAATACCAGAACATAAAAAAAAACAAAAAATATCAAAAGTACTAAATGTTACTGTAGAAACTGTATATTGTATGTTAATTCATTCTTTGTTATAAACCTATACTATTTTTTAGTAGATAAATAAATAAAAAAGTATATGTAATAAAAAAAATGAAAGCGATAAAAAAGAAAACATGAAAATTTTAAATCAAATTAAAAAATATTGCAATAAAATATAACTGGCCGCTATCCACGAAGGCAACAAAATACCTCAAAATTCCACACAATTTCTTATCAAATAATATTCCCAATTAAAATAATAAGCGTTTTGTACTCTAAGGAGCATTAAATATGGCTCAAAATCCATTATCATAGCCTATGTCATTGTTCATCACTAACCTAAGAGAAGACGAGTAGGTACACAATAATATTATAACTATGGAAAATAAACCTAGTTCAAACCATAAATTGTACTTTAATTGAATTGCGAGAAAATGTTTTTGAAACCCGAGGCTCTAGTATGAGTTTACGATACTACACCAATACTACACTCGCTAGCGAGAACGTAAAAAAATTGTATGGGAAATCGTGAATTGTCAATGTCAAATTATCAATTTTCCATATAAATGTTTTACGCTCTCGCTAGCGAGTGTAGTATCGTAAACTCATGCTAGAGCCACAATACAAAACGTGGCTGATTACTACTGGAGCCGAGTATACGCGATTCAATACGTCACCAATCACCAATCCGAGCGCGCTTTATGTCGAGTGGAGAGGAGAGTGCTGCCAGGTCCATTTGAGTGTTGGGCGCCAGATCAGTTTAAAAAAAGCGCTAGATTCCGCTAAACAAGCGTGATTAAAAAAAGCGCTAAATTTTAATG
The DNA here is from genome assembly GCA_910589475.2 of Bembecia ichneumoniformis. NCBI lineage: Eukaryota > Metazoa > Arthropoda > Insecta > Lepidoptera > Sesiidae > Bembecia > Bembecia ichneumoniformis. Next base: position 781,395 of record OU342546.1, read on the forward strand.
CTATTTCTAAATTAGGGAGTTAAATAGATGCGTTCCGATAACAACCATATTGTTTGATTGACCAAAAAAAATGTGCTTGTAGATATAGATTTTACATTTCAAGTACCTACCTATCGTTTTCGTTCTGAACAAAAATTTCTTTAACCACGACTTGAAGTTGGGATTACTTTCCCATTCAGTTTTATAGTGTTGTTTGGAAGATGTTTTCTTCTTTGATATCAACCAGAATCACATCTATGTGTCAATCACATCTACCAAACTTGAAAAACTTAAATATAACTTTAAAAACACGATAAATAAACACCGGCACGTTCGAAGAGTACGATCATGAATGAATGAATGAGAGCAATTGTTTATAATAGTTTATATATATGAGACGGTGCCTATTTAAGTTTACACCTGTTAGTGCGATGCGAGGCCGCTCCGGGAACCCCGCAATAAGTTTAAAAGTTGTAACGTGTGCCATAAATACATTTTTAATTACCCGAATAAGTTTAAAAGCATTCAGTGGAAATAACGTTCGTTTTGAAATGATTATAAATAATAAGTAGGTATTGTATAATATAACAATCATTTCGATAAAGCGTTAGATTTTCCGCTAGGAGTCAACTGTTAAATTTGGGAGTTGATTACCCTAAAATTCCGCTAGATCTGGCGGCGAAAGCGCTAAAATCCGAGTAAACCCGATTCAGCGTCACCGACCCGAGCGTTACGGTTCATTGGTTCATTTACATTCTGCCACTCGAACACTAAGAGGCACTTACATATTTTTTTATTTAGAAATTTTATTAAGTGCCATGTTGTGACGTATGTTACGTCTCTGTTGTGTTTGTTGAAGAAATTAAAATACATTTAAAATTTGAATCAGGCCTTTAAAATTATTTGTATTAGTTCAATACGGTCCGTTGTTATTATATCCTCTTTGGCTATTTCTTTCGTATCCGCCGACGCCAGCACCAGTGTCTTCGTATGAAATTCTAGGCTTATAGCCGTCTTGATCAGCTACATATTCTACTGTCTGGAAAGTTAATATTAATTAATGTACTTTTTGCATAAAGTGCTATTCGGTGAGAATTTTGCTCGAAACACGAAGAAAAAAAAAAGCAATAAAAATTCTACATTCAAATTTTTTTCCTTAGGTAAATCAATATCTTATAGAGTGCCTAGATAGTAAATATTACTATTATGATATCTCTATATATAAAAATGAATCCCCATTTCCCTTGGTCACGGCATTAAACCGATTTTAATTCGGTTTTCACTAATGGAAAGAGGGATAAACGGGGAATGTTCAATATATAAAAATTGCACCCTGGGTGAAGCCGGGGGCGAGTCGCTAGTACTTCATATTATTGTCACAAAGAGAGAGATAGAACCGATTTTAAGTTTTTGTATGTATGTAATATACGATGCGAATTAGTCCGAAAGAACTACACCTATTTGAAAGAATTCTGTCATCTGTTTCAAGAATATCTAAAAATCCTTCAATCATACTCATATGATGCAACCGGGCGAGATCGGAGGATGTCTTGTTATTACCTAACTAATGAATTTAACCCTAGGACCAATGACTAATTAACCGTTGTTCACCAAATCAACAATTGTCAAATGGCACACTGCGTTTCGCAGACATTTGGGCAGCCCGCCTGGCGGCAGTGACCACCCCCTTACAGAAGACCACCGTGAAATAACAGCATATAGGTGCTGTTGTGTTTCGGTGAGTGAGTAAGGGATGCCAGAGCCCATTTCCTTATCCCCTCCTAATCCCTTATCCTTAATCCTACTGTAGTCGGCAGCGCACTTGCAGCACCTGTAGCGTTGCTTGTGTTATAGGCGACGGTAACCACCTACCATCAAGTGGACCGTCAGCCTGTCTGTCGATATAACATAAAAAAAAAAAAATCAAACCAATGTCAAATGCTAAGCGTCAAAACCGAAATGTTAAAGATATAAAATCTCGCTAGATTACTCCTTCAACTGTTTACCTCAAAATTTTATGAGAACTAGGTAAGTTACGTCGAAAACTTAGTAGTCTCATCGTCGTCGCCTTAAAAAAATACCAAGCACAGCTCTATCGCCTAGGTACTTCAGGTATTTGCACTCATATCTGATTCTTACCTGTTTGCGTCCATCTGGCAACACCACGTAGTACCAGCCCTCTGCCCTGTCCCCTTGTCTGGCCTCACCGTGAACGAAATCATTGCCAGACTCATCGTCTTTTACCATATACTCGAACTTATAATTTGCCGGCTCCTGGAAATTAATAGGAAATTAAACATTTCTGAAATAATATACGCTTGCTAAGAAAAAAATCCCTTTTTAATTAGAAAAATGCAGAAATTTAATTTTCTCTGAAATTTAGGACGTTGAAATAAGTTTCATAATTGCTCTAATAATATATGTTTAGATTGAAATTTCGTAATGTCAGTGGCGTTTATTGATGATTTTTTGGAATAATAGGTAATCAGGGGACATCAACTATAAAAAAAACTTTTTACATGTTCTGCTTCGCGCAGATACAATTTTTTCTCTAAATTATATAAACATATCCAAATTCCGTTAGTGAAAACCCGTTGGGTGGTTTAGAAGAAATTGGCGAAGAAAGAAATAGAGGCTAGCAATGACTTTATTTTATACTAGCTCGTGCCCCCGACTCCGATCGCGTGGAATATTTAGTCATGTCCATTCTAAAATTCTATTCTAATTATTAATAAACATACAAACTTGACCACTTTATAATATTGTATATTTAGATAAGATTATTTACATGCTCGAATCTCTTGAATTTTAAAGTATTTCTTAAGTATTTTTTAATTTTCTTAAGTATTTCTTAATTTTAAGTATTTTTTAAGTATAACTTACACCATTGCTGCCATCATCCCCGCCATAACCATTTCCAGGAGGTAAGTATCTTCTGTTCTGCTCTGGTGGTCCGTATGCACTTGACGGTGTTGAACCAAACCGATCCTGAGTATATTGCTGGCCACCTGAACAAGGAAATTTCATAACAAATTTGCTTTTCGCGGAAGATAAGAGATAAAATTCATTTGTGGATTAAAGTAATTTATTTTAAATTTGCTGTTTTTTATGGTAAAATTTGGTTGTCGTCTGACGGCACGCTAAACCGTCGTCTTAAGTATACACAATTATTAAATGCAAATGCATTGCGCGGACTTATAGGGCCGGTCAAGGAGGATAGACTACAGAACTAGGTGAAGATATTTAGACAGGTTCTGCCATTTATTTCTTTATTTACTCCTCCAATAAGGTTTATAATAGGACCAATCTTTTTGACATAAAATCCAGTTATATAAAGACGTATATCGTCGTCGTTTCAGCCGATGGACGTCCACTGCTGGACATAGGCCTCTTGCAATGACCGCCAAACACCACGATTTTGTGCCGCCTGAAGCCAGCGACTCCCCACGACTCTTTTAATGTCGTCAGTCCACCTAGTGGGGGGTCTGCCGACACGTATATAGTAAAAAAGACGTATATAGTAAAAATGAAAACTCCATCAAATCTAACAGTACAATCACTATTTTAGATTATTTTAAGCTCAGGAATCACGAAGTTATCGCTACTTAGTTATGTCGAAAACTTAATAAGATGGTCTTATAATAAGGTGTTTCGGTGAGTGAGTTAGGGATACCATCAGAGCCCATTTTCCTAACCAAACTTTTATCCCTAACCCTTATGCAGTCGCCAGTGGCGTTGCTCGTGTTATAGGTGACGGTAGCCACCTACTATCAGTGGACCGTCAGCCTCTCTGCCGATCTTACATTAAAAAAAAGTACCAGAAAAAGCCATTTTTTTTTGGATTTTCTTAATCTTTTTAAAAAGAATCTATGTATAATTCAAAATTAACAATGCAATAAACCTTTCTGTGTCTGGGTAAAAAAAGATGTGACACTCTTCCCCAAGTCGTAATGAAATTATATTTAACCAACCTCCAGTTCCAAATCCAGAACCAGAAGAATGAGATCCGTATGCTGTCCCTAAATTCTGCTCATTCTGTCTGAACCCATTCTTTCTGCCGTTGAATCCTGGAGCTCCGTATTGAGGCGGGGGTCGCGACGATGGGTTGAATCCTGATGGGGCGCCATACTGCAGGGATGGTTGTGATTGAGGTGGGCCATATTGAGTCGAAGGGCTGTGTTGGGAATTCTGGTTGTATTGAGATTGGGATGGGCTATACTGAGAGGAAGGATTCGGATTATATTGGGATTCTGGTGGTCGATATTGGGAAGAAGGGCGGTTGTTCGGATTGTAATTTATCGCGGCGTCATAACTCGTTTTGCGGGACCTGTAAATAGTAGGTATATTTTTTAATCCTTTATTGATTCACTAGCTTTTGCCCGCGGCTTCGATATTTTTTTGTTAAGATCGGCAGACAGGCTTGATGGTAGGTGCCTACTAGGATTAAGGATAGGGAAATGGACTCTGGCATCCCTTACTTACTCACCGAAATACAATAGCATAGCACAAGTGCTATTACTTCTGTAAGGGGGTGGTTACTGCCGCCAGACGGGCTGCCCAAATGATACCGAAACGTAGTGTGCCCTGTCACTACTTTCCAGATACAGACTAGAGCCAACTTTGAAAAGTTAATTTTCAACGTTGACCCTGCCGGGAATCAAACTTGGGAACTCTAAAACAGAGCGTTAAGGCAAGCCCCCTCACCACTCATCCAACGGGCTCGTCAAACGGCTTTTTTTAAGGCGTGGATTATTTTTAAATGTCAGTCTAAAAATAAGCAAATTTATTTATTAATTTTTAGATGATCCCTCGGGAAAAATAATTTTTTCGGGATGAAAGGTTAGGTTAGGACCTTTTCTACATCCCTGACAACGTGCACGAGTGACGTGGAAGGCAAAATTTTAATGGTGATCGGATGAGCAGTTCAGGCATGAAAGCATAACCACAGGCACAACTAACAAAAAAGAAAAGAAGTTGATTAAATCTTCTCGGATCTTTAATACAAACGGTCACAGACAGACAGGCTGAATAATAATAAATAGCTTATCATGATAAATAGCTTATCAGACAATACTTAGAAGATACAAATGTGCTGATGAGCCTGATAAGATAAAAGAATAATGAAGGATAAATGACTTAAGTGAAAGGATAGGGCGAGAAGTTGTGTAGGATTATGTATATTTGGACAAACGATCCAGTTAGGCAGGAACGACTTTGACAAAGAAGTTGACAGAAGAATCCGGCTGGGTTGGGCTGCTTTCGGTAAGCTAGGTCATCTATTCTCGCTATCACTGCCCCACTTTCTATAATCAGTGAACCCTGACAGTAAAACGTATGGTCCGAAACGTGACCTCTCATGGCAGGACTGGTCAACAAGTTCAATTCACTCAGCGAGCTATGGAGAGGCTATGATAATAATTCAAGTTACATAATGCTATGCTCGGAGTTTTTTTTTTGGTGGATAGGATCAGAAATTCCGAAATTAGCTGTAGAACCAGAGTGTCCACATAGCAAGCTGAAGTGGCAATGAGACGGATAACCGATGGAGTACACGAGTTATCGAATTAAGGGCACGAATTGGAAGGCGCAGCGTGGAAGGGTCTGCTGCCAGCCTGAAAGGCTTCGCGAGAAGCGGCTGGCGAGATTTGGGAGTGGAGAGACAATGAGGGGATATGGGACTGAAACCTTTTTCTAGGTTGGTGGTATTCTGCAAGTGGATGGTTATGGTACCGGACTGGCTGCTATTAAGACGTTATGAAGAACTTGATGAGATAAATTAACATTTAATACTACAATGAGTTCATTAATTTTTGTAAATTATAAACGCAAAATTTCCTCCTTTATCTCTCTTTCCATTGGTGAAAACCGTATAAAAATCGGTTAAATGGTTGAGGAATAAGTGAAGAAACTGATATAGCTACAAACAGCAACTTTCTTTTATAATATGTAGTTATGGCTGAAAAAAAAACAGATATTCACCCAAAAAGTGCATCAGTTTGTCTCTGGTGTCCACTCAAATTGGGTGGGCCATAGTTCTGGGAGGGTGTGATCCCACCGCCTCCTCTATAGTCTTCATAATCTTGTAACGGTGGAAGGTATCTGAAAATGTAAAATAAAATAAAATAAAAAATAAAATAAATCTTTATTTGCGCGAACACATGTTTACAGGATTTTAATTTAGTAACATTCTTATTGACAATGTTATTTTAGTAGTAACAGACACTGGATAACTGGCACTTCTGGCAACAGTAACCACACCATTACAGAAGACCAGGGTAAAATAAGGGCATGTGTGCTTTTGCCAGAATTCATTTCCTTAGTCGTTCCTAATTCCTTATCCTTTGGGCACATTAAACTAAAATGTATATTTTATAACTTAATAACTTTATGATTGGTTAGGGTACTTAACGCTCTATCTCAGGGGTTCCGGGTTCGATTCCGGGCGAGGTCAACTATGGAAAAAAAATTTCAAGGTTGGCTTTGGTATGCATTTGGAAAGTAGTGTCAGGTTTACTGCGTTTTGCAGTCATTCGGGTAACCCATCTGGCGGCAGTTACCACCCCCTTACAGAACACCACCGTGAAATAACAGCACATGTGCTGTTGTGTATCGGTGAGTGAGTAAGGGATGCCAGAGCCCATTACTTTATTCCTTATCTTTAATCCTACTATGGTCTGCAGCGCACTCGCAGCACATGTGCTTGTGTTATAGACGACGGTAGAGGTCTACCATCAAGTGGACCGACATAGAAAAAAATATAACTTTAAAGTATTTTTTTACAATATTTTTTTTTTTTTGTTTATTATAGATGGGTTTGCTCTTGACCAGCATCTATCCATGTAGGAAGGATGAGGCCGAAGATGGAGCGAACTACCCAGAAGATGCCTATTCACTCGAACCTTGAAAAGATTTGGGTTATATGAGCTCTGAAATAAAATCGTAAAAGATTTTTTCAAAAAAATAATTTGTACACGTTGTACGTACTTATGTCACCGAGGTCAAAAAATAGTTTTTAGATTTTTTTTTGTCTGTTTGTGCGTTTATCTCAGAAACGGCTTCACTGATTTGAATACGTTTTTCACTTATGTATTGTAGCGATCTTCCTGTAACATTTAGTGTTGTTTTCATTCCAATTGGTTTACAAACAAAAAAATTACTCGCTATACCGAATACCACGTGTACGAAGTTGAGGGCTCAGCTAGTTTATTAAAATAAATCCCTTATTTACTCTAAGTTGAAAATGTAAATCTTTAAAATTAAACCATAAGAAGAGGTGCTATCTATATCTTCTGTTCTGACTGTTTCTTCTGTCTTTAACTGTTCTTCTGTCTTTAACTTCTTATACCGGATTAACTTCTTAATAACCTAAAGGATTTAAATACTATTTCCACTAATGGAAAGAGCGATAAATGGGGAAGGTTTGTGTATGCAGAAAACTAACCTGTTATCAAGTGGGGGTTCAGCAGAAACAGCGACGATGGTGACCAGCAAGAAAAGCGACTGTGAACAATGATACAATAGTTTTTGATTTTTTTTAATATGTAAAGATTGCAGACCGGCTGACGGTCCACTTTAAGCTAGGTGGCTACCGTCGTCTATAAAAGAAACAACGCAACGATTGGGATGGGATAGGGAATAGGGTTGCCAGGTGAGTCGCGAAAAAATACCGGACAACCCCAAACTTTTGTGAGCTAGGTCCAAAAAAATACGGGTTTGGTATACAGTGATGAAGTGAGAGCGAAGAGCGCGCGCGAGTTTTCCTAAAAATACCGGACATTGTTCTGTCCGGTATTTTTGACATTTATTTTTTACCGGACAGGCCTCGAAAATACCGGACTGTAACCTTAAATACCGGACATCTGGCAACCCTAATAGGGAATGGTCTGTGTCATCCTTTACTTACTCATCGAAATACAACAATGCACATATTGTGATTTTGCGATGGTCTTCTCTGTAAGGGGGTGCTTACTGTTGATGTATTTTGAACTTGAATCCTAGTTGACTTAAAAAATTGAAATGAGAATGTTTTTTTAAAAAGCTAGATTGAATATGTCATTGTGAGAAAAAAAAAGAGTAATAGAAGAAAAAGACGAATGTGTTTTTATAGTTTTCATTCATATTTCATAAAATGTATTATACAGAGAAGATAATATAATGTGCACAGAAGACCACCGTGAAATAACAGCACGTGTGCTGTTGTGTTTCGGTGAGTGAGTAAGGGATGCCAGAGCCCATTTCCCTATCCCCCCTCCGAATCCCTTATCCTTAATCCTACTGCAGTTGGCGGCGCACTTGCAGCAGTTTAGGCGTTGCTTGTGTTATAGGCGACGGTAGCCACCTACCATCAAGTGGACCGTCAGCCTGTCTGCCGACCTTAACATAAAAAAAAAAAAATTGAACAGTGTGTTTTTATTTAATAGAGATATCAAGATGATCAAAACGTGGTTGATGGTTTAAACAAAATCCTATAAGAGTTGCTGCCGCTAGACGGAAAACGTATTGTGCCCTGTCACTGCTTAAAAAAAACTCAGATTTTAAACAGAAGTGTGGAAAAACAGAGATATCTCACTAGATTAATTCACAAGATCTTAATTGAATCTAGTGAGTTATTTTCTCATTAGATAAAGCTTTGGAGGTTTGGATCTATTGAGAATTTTCTTTCTTTGTGGATCCATAAACTCAGATTTTTAATAGTGGAATAGATGTCACTCTTCGGGACTGGACAACAACCCTAGTAGCCTGGGGTGTTGCTGAGTGTTGGGGGGTGCACTGTATCCGCCGACATATTTCGAGAGGGTGCAATTATCGCATCCCCAGGAGGTGTCCCTCGTAATCAAGAGGGACAAAGCGGGGGCGGGACTTGGTGCGCTAATGCGATCCCAGAACCCATCCTGACCGCCGAGGAAGACCGCCGCGGGGTTTTAGTGGGTATACCTACCTCACTATGAGGAAGGGGAGTCCCACATACAACCGCACCGTCTCCCCAGACGGTGTGTGTATGCGTACCTACTTGAATCCAACATTGTAAGTATATCGTTTTGAAAGATATTTTATTTGTGAATTTATTTCAAAAATACACATAAAGAAATGTCAGTTTATAAAATATCACTTTTATGAATCTCAAAATTGACAAAAATAGTTTATGTGAGCTAAGATTAAGAGCTAAGAGCTAACTGCCTTTTCGCGTTGAGGAAAAACGTCTTCTCATAAGTGCGACAAAAAGTATGTGGAACACATACAATTTTTACTTATATAAATAGAATTACTCACTTTCATTGTAACTTAATAACCAGGCCGTAGGTTCACTGAAAAAAAAAAACACAAAATAAATTAAAAATAATAAAAATTAAATAAAAATATACCTAACAGTTTAATTCGTTATGATAAAAGTCTCCGCTTAATTTAATATTTAAATTAATTAATTTAATATTTATTTTATATGTAACTAGCGGTCCGACCCCGGCTTCGCCCGGGATGCAATTTTTATATATATGAACATTCCCCGTTTATCCCTCTTTCCATTAGTGAAAATCGAATTAAAATCGGTCTATCCGTTCACGCGTGATGCCGTGACCAAGGGAAATAGGGATTCATTTTTTTAAATTAAGATAGATTGGACTTCATTTATTTTTTATGTTAAAGTGGCCAGATAGGCTGACGATCCACTCGAAAGGCCTGGGCCCCTGTAGTGGGGATAGGCTGTTGATGATTTACTTAGTGACCATGCAGTCCCCGGCTTCACACAATGGAATTTTTTCTGCAAATATATCTTCCTCGTTAATCACTCCATCTATTAGTGAAAACCGTAAGAAATAGCAAGAAATAGCATAAATATAAATAGCAGAAGCCAAGACTTTATATCATAATAAGTATATAAGCACTAGCGATCCGCTCCAGGCTTCGCACGGATGCGGTTTTTTTTTTGCAAATTTTACACACAAATCTTTCAATTATTCAAGTTTTGTTTTGAGGAAGTCAGCGGAGAAATAGAAACAGACTTATTTGTAAACTAGCTGAGCTTGTAACTTCGGTATAGCGCGCACCTTTTTTGTTTGTAAAGCGATTGGAATGAAACAAACACTAAATGTTACGGGAAGCTTGCTAAAATACATCACTGAAAATCGCATTCAAATCGGTTAAGCCGCTTTTGAGATTACCGTACATAAAAGCACAGCCAAAAATTCTAAAAACTATTTTTTTGACCTCGGTAAACTTAAAAAATTTTTTTTTTTTTTTTCAAAAATAATTTTTTCTTTTTTTACATTTTACATCTTTGTATCTTTTACATTTTTTTTTTCAAAAATATGTAAAAGATCGAATCTTCTAACTTTATTTTTTAAATATTTATTTTAATTACAAATATCTGAAATTATATTTATTACCTACATAAAATTGTGTATTTCAATATTTAAAGTTTTTCTTAATAATATCTCTATAAGTACTAATATTATAAAATAAAAGATTCGTACTGATTACAATTATGCAAAAATACATACGTACATGTATTTTTGTACGTTTGTAATGAATAAACTCAAAAACTAATGGACCGATTTAAAAAAAATCCCTTATAGAAAGCTACATTATTATAGCGAGTAACATAGGCTACTCACCCTCCCCCCATCTCTCCCCCTTTACCCCCTCCATACAAATGTATAAATAATAAATAAATAAATAAATAAATATTTTTTATTAACTGAAAACTCGTTTACAAATTAAATTAAGATTGAAGACTCCTTTTAAGCATGTATGTATGTTTGTAATGAATAAACTTAAAGACTACTGGACCGATTTTAAAAATTCTTTCACCTGTAGAAAGCAACATTATTAGCGGGTAATAATTTGATAAGCGGACGAAGTCGCGAGCAAAAGCTAGTATTATATAAAAGTGAACCTTGTTTAAATTCTCTAAATGTGTTCTTAAGAAAAAAAATGTAATCAAGATTATTTAATAATTCACCCACCTTCACAAAATAATTCACTTAACACAAATAATTTTTATAAGAAAACTTCGTACTTTCGTAAACAGAACTGAGTAATGTCTAGATTCGCGAACGTAACGGATTATACTCGAATGATGATATCGTTCAAATCGCTTCTTTATATACTAAAGTTTACAGAATGGAAATGATTAGAATACATATTTACAGTGCACGATGTGTATTTAGTGTGTATGTGTGGGTTATAAAGAGACTGGATCGATGCATCTTCCGAGTTCGCCAGGAAAGATGCTCTATTTGGGCGAGAGTAAATAATTGTTTGATTTGAACTATCTTTACGATTTTTTTAATATTTTTTAATATTGACGATCAAAAGACCCGACACTGTGAAAGCTCAAGTCGCTTAACGAGCTATGAAGAAGGCTATGCTCAAGGTTGCACTGCGAGATCGAATTACGAATGAGGAGATCCACAGACGAATTTTACGGGGCGGATTAGAAAGTTGAAGAGGCAGTGGGCAAGACACATAGTACGCAAAGCCGACGGGCGCTGATACCGGAAGGTTCTCGAGTGAAGGCTACGGACGGGGAAGCGCAGCGTAGGACATCCACCTACAAGGTGGACAGACGACCTCCTGATAAGGGTCGATCCAGGCTTTCTGACCGGTCCCTTTGGAAGAATAGGAGGAATAGGCTTTTATACAGACAACATAGTTATATGTTTTGTTTAGCTAAAATAATTTTAACAAAGAATGTTGAATGGTAATCACACCTTACCATTCAACAGTTTATACATATGTATGTCGGGCGATCCTTATTACATGGCTTCTACATACCTTAACATATAGCTACATGTTCCTTCAGCAGAGTTTTGTGTATCGCCTGGTATGTTCAGTGTTCATTAATTGGTTCAAGGTGGAAGGCTGGAACTTGATAGACACAATACCGAGGAACTAGCATACGTATTGTAGAGTCCGTTTGATATAGTATCTAGTTGATATATACTAGTGTAATTTGTATTAATTTAGAAATTTATTATTAAAAAGAAAATAAATCTATTCCTATTCCAATCCAAACTTACCATTTATAAAATTAAATGAAAAAGTGAGTGAGTTTGTTTTTTTTTATTACGCTTTGACGCTTTAACTGCTCAACAGATTATCATGAAATTTTGTATACACGTTGTCAAGGGATACAGAAAAGAATATAAGTTACTTTTTATCGAGAGAAAGTACTGTTCACGCGGGATCATCTAAGAATAAAAATAAAAAATTCAACGCCTTACAAAAATATAATATGAGCAATAAAGGTCAAAAACTAGTTCGTGTATAAAACACAGAGGGAGTAGAGTAACTTCCATGACGATGCAACTAGAGCGCGTAATATCTCGCCGTAGCCCGGAGGGAGGTGCTTCAAGTTCCACACAACGTTCGTGTTACCAAAACCGAAACAAGCCCAATTCACTCCACACGACACACGAGTGCTGTAACTCGACTGTCTCATCTATTGCAAATCTGGACACCTGCCTCGACTGACCTACATCCAGAGACACACTGACTATTTGCAAGATAAAAGGTCTTACTGGGTAGACTGGGAATGATTCAATTTTCAGGCTTCAGTTTGTAAGTTATTTTTTAACTAGCTGACCCTGCGAACTTCGTACTGCCCCAGAATAAAAACCAGAAAATGAATTTTATTCACATCATTTTTTTCGTGAATATTTCTTCTTCTTCTAATAATAATGTTAATAATAATAATAATAATAATTTATTATTATTATTCTAAAAATTAAGAAAAGAAATAAATAAATGTATAATAATAATAATAATAATAATGAGGCGGTACTTGTTGACACGGCACGTATTGTCAGGAGGTTCCTCACTCTGCAGCCCTAACCACATGTCTCGCTACCTGCATGATTCTTGTTTTAGGTTTTTTATGATATTTATTGTTTTTATAATGTAAAGGAACAAAATTCCGTACAAAATGAATGATTTTAATCATTAGCATTTTCATTGTAACATACCTAAATATTTAATATATTTTGTTCTCAGGTAGGCCGAAATATTTTTAGCGTTTTAGCACTCCCCAAATCACCATATTAATGTGTCTCTTCATTTTTGGTTACCCACTAAATAACCAAAAATACACGTACGAGGGGAGCGCCCCGCACCCCCCACTTCTTTCCAGTTAAATACGAGCGCGCATAGTAGTAGGAATAATATAAAAAACTTGGTATCCGGCTCGAAGGATCAAAAAGTTCGATAGCCTTGACAAAACAAAACCCTGAAAAATATTTATATCTGACCAAATACAACATACGTTAATTATACTTGTAGTACCAACTCATTACCTACAAACATTAATAAAGAACATTCAGATGAAGAAATCATCGTAATACGATGATTAACTTACGAAGTAATTCGTGCCGATTTTATGAGAGTAAAGTATTATTAGATTTGCCTACGTTAATTAAATAATAGATAGTGGTTGCAGCGCGCAACTTCGTACGCGCGTAACTTTTTTCTTTGTAAAACGATTGGAATGAAATAAACATTAAATGTTACGGGAAGCTTGCTACAATACATCAGTGAAAACCGCATTCAAATCGGCTAAGCCGTTTCTGAGATTAGCTTGCACAAACGCACAGACAAAAATTGTAAAAACTATTTTTTTGGCCTCGGTTTTAGTGTGCAGACACGGCTCGTTTGCCATTTTATTGTAATAGACTTCAATATAAAATATCGATAAAAAACAAATTGTTGCCCAGGTCTTCGCCGAAGATATCTTTTGAATAAGAATGTTAAAATTCTATCGAATCATCTATTCATTATCATCTATCGAAATTCTATCGATCGAACAGCACGTGTGCTGTTGCATTTCGGTGAGTGAGTAAGGGATGCCAGAGCTCATTTCCCTATCCCCTCCTAATCCTTTATCCTTAATCCTAAGTCGGCAGCGCACTTGAAGCAGCCTTGACGTTGCTTGTGTTACCATCAAGTAACACTGAACATGAGTATAATTATTGTGTAGTTTCATATTATTTAATTTGTAAACATATTAAATTTAATTTCATTTAGACTTTTCAATCTGTACATAAATCAATTAATAGAGGAGCTCAGCGGTACCAAAGTCGGATGTCACATTGACGGTGTCTGTGTCAATAATATTAGTTATGCTGACGACATGGTCCTGCTGACCCCTCCATTGGTGCGATGAGGAGACTGCTTGCCATTTGCGAATCTTATGCGGAGACCCATGGGCTTAGGTACAATGCACAAAAAAGTGAACTAATGGTTTTTAAGGCAGGCAAAAAATGCTTTTCAGTTGTACCCAATGCTACACTTTGTGGTGCCTCTTTAAAGAAAGTTGAAAAGTTCAAATACTTAGGCCACTGTGTCTCCGAAGATTTGAATGATGATATTGATGTAGAACGAGAGCGCAGATCGTTGGCTGTCCGGTGCAATATGTTAGCTCGTAGGTTCGCACGTTGTAGTGATGAAGTCAAAGTTTCACTCTTTAAAGCATATTGCCAAACATTTTACACGTGCAGCTTATGGGTAGACTATTCACGACGGGCATTTAGTGATCTGCGCGTGCAATACAGTAATGCGTTCAGGATGATTTTGGGTCTGCCAAGATTTTGCAGCGCCTCAGGTATGTTTGCCGAAGCGCATGTCGATGACTTCGCAGCTATAATTCGTAAGCGTTGCGCTTCTGCCCTGAGACGCTTGCGCGCTACCAACAATACCATCCTGAACGTATTCACTGATAGGTGGGACTCTCCGATACTGGGGCGTTGGATTCGGCTGCATGCTGCTGGATGGATGCCCTGGGGTCGGGATGCCCAGAGATAGGTACTAATATTTCACTTTAAATTTTAACTTTAATTTTTGTTCTTGTTATTAATTCTAAATTAAGTTCCCCTTTTTGTATATGGATTGTAAATTATCCGAAATAAATAAATATTATTATTATTATTATTTATTTTCTATTTCAAATATTGAAGATATAGATTTGGATATTTCGTATCCAAATCTATATCTTCAATATTTAATACATATAAAAAGTGGCTGTCCGGTTTCTTCGCTATCTTCATCTAAACCACCCAATGGATTTTGATACAGTTTTCACTAATAGAATTGCGATAAACTAGGTAGGTGTAAAAATTTAAGAAAAAAATGCGTCCGCGTGCAGCCGGAGTCGCTATTAGTAAGTTTAGAGGTGAATTATTCCCGATTATTTTAGGGTGGTTCAAAAAAGAAGTTTATGTCCTTCCTCAGGAATCTCTACATAATATTTCATTAAAATCAATTCAGTATTTACTGTGAAAATATTATGGGATCTTATTTTTTAAAAAAATAAATTAAAATTGCCGAACTTCATTCACCTGATGTATAATCTGTTTCACCCGTTATCACTTTTGTATAATAAATACCAAATACGAAGTTTGGCCACATGCTGACACAAAGAAATTTTTAACGAGAATTCTAAAAAAAATTTACTGAAAATAAAAGATATTTTCCGCATCAATCGTACATTTTTTTTATTGGCCTAAGTATAGAATGACCTTACAAAAACTTGAAAATCCTTTAACTTTTTTGAAAAACAATTACACTTTTTTTAACAAAATATACCTAACACTTATTAATAAGTCTTTTACGGATATTGTCAGTATAACATTCAATAACAATTATGACGTATAAAATAACACAGAATCAATTAAACACAGTTCAAAGTTTAGATACATATAGATAATTGAGACCTTTAACGTTATGTGTTGTTTAATAATATTATTAAAATTATTAAATTTTTTTACAATATAAATATACTAATACTTACTAATATATAAAGCTGAAGAGTTTGTTTGTTTGTTTGAACGCGCAAATCTCAGGAACTACTGGTTCGAATTGAAAAATTATTTTTGTATTGAATAATCCATTTATCGAGGAAGGCTGGCTATATAAAATTACGCTACGATCAATAGTATTACATATAAGCAGTGTCCAGTACCGCGCGCCCCACGCGCATTCCACCGCGACGCGCCGTGTGGGCCGCAGAGAAGCGTGGCCGAGTTCAGCTAGTATAAATATATAAAAAAAACAATCAAACAATAAAAAACTTAAAACTATGTAGGATGCCGCAGATAGCCGGGCAAGGCCCAAGCTACCGGTGGTTAGGCTGACAATTAGTGCCGTGTTAAGAAGTATTACCTTCTGTACATATTTATCCCTTGATCTAGCCATCTAGTGAGAGCCCCTTGAGATGTTGGTCGAGGCTCTTCGCTATAAGACCCTACGCCGAGACGACTATCAGGACGATAATTGTCGAATCGACGTCCCACATGGCGGTCACCTCATGAGCCAAGTCAATGTAGTTGGTAACCTTTTCTTTTTCGGGACAGCGATGTCATCAAATATCGCCCCGGCGGCGCTGGGATCGGTCAATAACCATGATGTCAGGTTTATTGGCAACAACAGCTTATTGAGCGGTCCCAGTAGAACGTAGACCGTTTTCGAGAACAGGCGTAGACACGTAATTGTAGTACGGCACTACAGACTGGCAAAAGAACCAAAGTGACCGACATAGCTCAACGTATCGCAAAACTGAAGTGGCAATGGGCGGGGCACATAGCTCGTAGGACTGATGGACGTTGGGGACTTAAGGTGCTGGAATGGCGGCCACGCACCGGGAAACGCAGTGTCGGCAGACCCCCCCCTAGATGGATAGACGATATTAAAAGAGTCGCGGGGAGTCGCTGGCTTCAGGCGGCACAAAATCGTGGTGTTTGGCGGTCATTGCAGGAGGCATATGTCCAGCAGTGGACGTCCATCGGCTGAAACGAACGAACGAACGAACTACAGACTCGATAAGACCGTATCGAAGGGCGAGTTGCTGATGAATGATCCTGGCTACTTGGTTATGTTTGTGCAAATTCTCGCCGTTAGAAAGATGAGCACAATCAGAAATAATATGCCTGAGTGTCTCTCCAGGACAGTGGCATCCTTCAGAATATATTTCCGGTAATTGTTCATCTTAATAACTTCGTCCGCAATTGCATAGACAAAACCTTCAGTTTCCCCAAAGAGATCAGAGACTTGTAGAATCGCCCATCCAGCTCCTTGCTCTTCCATATACTCTTACGATCTTCGACACTTAGAACTAGCTTGCGCCAGTTCTTGTTTGCCAGAGATAGTGGCGTGAGGTTTTTGTCGATTGCTACAATGTCGCGATGTACCCCACTCTCGTTGTTCAGGAAATATTCCCTAAGACTGTACACCTCACGTTTATGGAGGTTATGGAGGCATTAATAATTAATATTATTATTAATTGCTTTTTTTGCTGAATGTAGGTTTACAGAACATAGATGTATTTTACATTATTAAATTGGTCGCTACATCCTGCCCTTAAGGCGTACAATATATAAAATAAGTACGAATTAATTACATGACACATTAAGTTAATTATTTTGTCTTATCATGAAAATATTACTTGAGGCTTTAATTTTTCCATTAAACATTTTCATTAAATTTATGGGGACACTTTGTCAGATCGTCGTGTGATTGCTTTACAATTTTTTTATAGTGTTCTGGATGATTTCTTACAAATATACACATTTCCCTTATATACATGCTAATATTTTAATATTTGTAAACAGTTTTCAGATGTCAAAAGGGTACCTACCTATTTCCTAATATGCAACTGACAAATTATTATCTAAGTCTGTACGCTGACTAATTTTAAAATGGACGAAGCCGTAGAACACAGATTAGTGTTCTAAAGTATTAATTTCAAATGCTCGTCCACTTGATCACTTCGGTTCTAGTGGAATTCGTTTTGAGATTGATAGATGACTTGTCTTCTCCAAGAGCGTTATGGTGACCACACGTCTCAGTTGTAAGTACAATCAATCAATCAATTTATTTGTAACTTATAAAAACATACATTCAACAGACACAGAGAAAAAATAACAGTATCAGCAAGAAAGAAAGTTACAAAAAGGTCCCTCAGCATTTCGCCCGTATACACTGATCTTCCGTAGGTACCCTTAGAGTCCCCGCAGACTAATAGACTTTCCTATCGGCCGATAGTTTGTTCGAGTTGGGCTGCTAGTGGGCCAATTGGGCCAACAAAACAGTTGGGTTGGACGTGAGTGCGCAGACCAGCCAACCAAACTGTCGGCCGATTGACATTCGCTAGAAGTTGGTGAAGAAATCAGTCGCGTGGAATGTTGCCTAGAAATATTATTATTGCTTTTCTGCAAAGGAGAAGAAGGACGAAGCTGATTCCAATTAGGAACAGTTGCTTCACACACTTCTTCCCATAGTTTTTTCTTCTGATTAACATCAGAGTAGGTACTCTTTTTTTTAATTGTATTCTACATCATCTATCTTTTTTTTCTTTGGATTTTAGTACGGTGTTGAAGGAGCGGGGGTCTTGCTTCAATTTCCTGAATTAACTTTTCAATATAAGTTTCGACAAGTATATAATCCATCATGTGCAGTCAGCTTAGATAATCTGAACCATCTAAAATATATTTTATTATTATTGTTATTATTGATTGGGAAGCCCACCAAACTTTTTTATCGGCCGATACTGAATCGCTGAATGTGCATACCTCTTCATACTGATCAAAGAGCCGACCAAACTATCGGCCGATAGAAAGTCTATAGTCTGCGGGGGCTCTTAGTTTAACACACACACGGTTACACATAATATATCATACATTTAAGTTATACAAATCATACATTTTCTTACTTCATTTTGTACACACTCAAACATATGTTTGTAGTAAATGAATACGTATTTTACCAAATTTACCTATCGTATACGGTCAATATTGTCTTTGTAAATATTTTTTGAAGTAAAAACATCTTTAGGCACGTTGGGCAATTTTTTTTTGGAAAAAAGGGACTGAATTCGGGTCACGCTGATTCAGTGACTCACTTAAAATGTGGCTTTAATTTTTAAGTCGCTGCATCCTATTACTTAATATCGCAAAGGTGTTGGCTTTAAGACTGAGTAGTAAAATTAAAAAAAAAGTTTTATAAGTATGTTATTATAGATAATGCTACTTCACATACACATTCACACACATACACACACACACACTCACACAAACATATACATTTTATTGTATTCTACATCATCTATCTTTTTTTTTCTTTGGATTTTAGTACGGTGTTGAAGGAGCGGGGGTCTCCTGATACAAGTATTTCTATACTTAATAGGAGGCCCCCTACACCTTTTTATTCTTCCAATCGGGTCAATAAAATCCAGCAAAAATCAAACACATGGTGACATTATTTGAAGAGAACACTTGAGTCTCAAAGTGCGAACACGACCGTTTCGTAATCGCATAAACGAAAGGAAACTATTTTATAAAACGCATTCAACTAAGGAATTGTAATTGTAAGAACGTCAAATAAAATCAGTGGCCATAAAATAAAATGGACATTAATGAGTTTGGTATGTATATTGAGTGATAATTAGACACGTTTTCATTAAGAATTGGACTTGGAAAATACAAGCAGTCAGATTAGTGGATCGTATGTTCAGATGCTGAATAGCACACGCAGGTTTGAATCCAGTGAAATGAAGTGTTGTCGGAGAAGGAAGGCTGCTCATCCGAAGTAGGAAGGTCGATGGATTGCAAGTCCATACCTCGCACATTATGAGAGGGTGGCTACGTGGCTATCACATTCATGGGCACATTACCCATGAATAAGAGCCGTGGGTCTTTCGTCTGCAGATATCTACACTATCCCTTATCCTTAATCCTACTGTAGTCGGCAGCGCACTTGCAGCACCTGTAGCGTTGCTTGTGTTATAGGCGACTGTAGCCACCTACCATCAAGTGGACCGTCAGCCTGTCTGTCGACATAACATAAAAAAATAAAAAAAACTATCCTTTGGAACTCTTAGAAGCATAGATTACAGTTTAATCTAGATCGAGACTTGAACAGTAGTACTTTTCTCTGATTGAGCTGTGATGCCACAGACAGATACTCAGATTAAATTTGAACAAGTCGCACCTGTTCGTACCTATATGCACAACAGGTCTCCAAGGTGAAGAGCCTCTAGTAGTAAGGGAAGTCAGCAAATTGGATCCATATCGTAAGGAATGCGGACGCGGCCGGTTCCGGGCACCCCTCTTTTGCGTCGGGCGTTAAAAAGGCGTAGTCACAATTAATTAGTTTTTTTTTGTCACACCGCTCTGAGGTAAGGTGTCTATGATGTAAGTATAAAACTGTGCCTGAGGGATACAAAAATATAATAAATCACTGACGAATTCGACGCGTAACCGCAATCACTCATAGATGTATGAGGAGAGGCCTTGCTCTAAATGTATTCGCGTCATGCCCATCTGCCCATCGATCACGGTGATGCTCTATACACCTACTTATTAACTTCGATCTCGTTACAAATTATATCGAATGTCATAATCGCGCGTGCGCCGATCATTGTGCAAACGATGCGAACGCTCTGGTAGAAATTAGTGATGCGATATGCTTTTATCGATTGAATAATCTTAAACGCATGCCTTAGCCTTTAGAAATCGGAATCGAATTAGCACTAAAACAAAATTCATTAATTATATCAATTAATTAATTAATTAAAGTGCTATTTCAGTTTGAGACTTACAGCGGCATCTATGAACGGATCGAAGGATTATGTCACTTTTTTAACCAAATTCATTCAAAAAAATATTGTTTTTTGAACTTTATAAGAATCGATTTTCATTTAAGGTCCCCGATATGGAAGTTTTATGACGAGTAAAATTAATACAAGCGTTAACAAAAAATTAAGTAGTTCTACCCAAATCCGATAGATGTCGCCGTTTCACCTAATTCTGTTGTAGTATAATAGATGGCGCGTTTATTTACCTACCCTCTTCCTATTGCATAGTCTTGCGTGGGAGCTGACACATGCACTTATTTTTAAAAGGCCGTTGTCCGTTAAAAAGGCTATATACATATATTTTGTTATTAAAATTGATCATCCAAGAGTTATCACACGACTAAATGGGTATTATGAAAAATATGAAAAGTGGTTAGCAAAATATTTTCTCATATATTTCTTCTAGCGACCAGCAGCAGCAGACTTTTTTTTTGCAATTATATAAACAAACCTGCCTCGTTTATCGCTCTTTCCATTAGTAAAAATCATATCAAAATCAAAACAGGCGGAGGGGGACAGCGGCTTGATTTTGTACATATAATATGTAAAGATTCACAAAAGTCAGCCCACTACGGAAAGCATTTTTCGAATTCAAACATGAAAAGAGGTCTGACTAGGATTTGATCCTGCATAATATATTGTATCGGCATCCGATCGTATCGACTCACTCGCTTGCTAAGATGTCACATCTATCGTTCACTCTTTTATATTCAAACACAAAAACACACACACATCCATATTAGGTATTTGTGTTTTATACATACTTAAAAAATATGAGCAGTAAATTCTATGGTGATAAGTGATTACCTTAGTAGGATAAAGGACAATGGATTAACAGGAGATAGAGACGTCATTTACTTGCTAACCGAAACATAACAGCACACGTGCTGTTATTTGATGGTGGTCTTATGTAAGGGGTGGTTACTGCTGCCAGATGGGCTGCCCAAATGCCAAATGCTTGGAGCATATTTTAAAGTCAGCAATTCATTTAAAAACTATATAACGTATCTATAATCTATAATAATATGTAAAGCTGACGAGTTTGTTTGTTTGATTGAACGTGCTAATCTCAACAACTACTGTTTCGAATTGAAAAATTCATTTTGTTTTGAATAGTCCATTTATCGAGGAAGGCTATAGGCTATATAACATCATGCTACGATCAATAGTATTATATATAAGCAGTGTCCAGTACCGCGCGCCCCACACGCACTCCACCGCCGTATGGGTCTCAACGAAGCGTGCAGAGTTCAGCTAGTTGAATATATATATTTGTTCATAAGCTCTAATTCAAATGTGAGTGGTTTATCATAAGTAATATAAAGAAGTTGAAAGTGAGCTTGTCTGTTGAGCTTTCACGCCTTAAATACTTAACCGATCATAATGAAATTTTGCAAACACGTTGTCAGGGATACCTACAGAAAGGGACATAGGATACCTTTCATCAAGAAAGAACTCCGCGTTCCGAGGGATTATATAAAAATTACAAGAAAAACAATATTCCAAAGCCTAACAAAAATATAAAATCTATATTAATAAAAAACTAGGGTTCCGCCCCCGGCTTCGCCTGGGATGCAATTTTATATATATGAACATTCCCCGTTTATCCCTCTTTCCATTAGTCAAAACCGAACTAAAATCGGTCTACCCGTTCACGCGTGATACCGTGACCAAGGGAAATGGGGATTCATTTTTATATATATTAAGATTAAAAACGAGCCGTGTTTGCACATTAAAGATTTTTTTAAAAAATAAATTTTTACACGTACTTATGTTACGGAAGTCAAAAAAATAATAGTTTTTTATAATTCTAGTCGGTTTGTTTGTGTACGCTAATCTCTGAAACGACTTAATCGATTTGAATGCGGTTTTCACTCATGTATTGCAGCAAGCTTCCCGTAATATTTAGTGTTTGTTTCATTCAAATCGGCATACAAACAAAAAAGTTACGCGCTATAACACGCGTACGAAGTTGCGGGCAAAATATAGTGGATATTGAAATAGATTGCATGTTAGGATGCTTCTCGGTAAGGATATCATATGACAGCCGATTATTTTATGTAAGACGATTCGCAAGGAGTATACGAGAGATTCGTGCGATTTAGGACAGGTAACTGCTTCCCATCTTCATTTCTTCGAGTTTCTTGTCTCGACGTTACGCAACTTTTTCTACTGCATGAACGGACGTCTCTCAAGACTCAAATATACGAACATATCGATCAGTTATCTTTGTTTGTGGTCCAAGCGACGGGATATTAGAGGAAAATTTAATAAATGAGGAGCCAATTATTTTTATCATCTGACTGAGCCCGCAACTTCGTGTGCGTGGTATTCAGTATAGCGCGTAACTTTTTTGTTTGTAAACTGATTCGAATAAAACAAACGCTAAATGTTACAAGAAGCTTGCTACAATACATCAGTGAAAACCGCATTCATATCGGTTAAGCCTTTTCTGAGATTAAAGTGCACAAACGCACAGACAAACAAACAAAAATTCTAAAAACTATTTTTTTTTACTTCCACAAATCGTTTTTTGAAAAAATATTTAATGTACATACAGACACGGCTCGTTTACGATTTTATTATATGTATAGATTAGGTTTTTTTTTATATTTCTTTAATATTTCAAAATAACCTGACTTATTCAGTAAAAAATTCAATAACAAAGATGCCTTTTGTAGGCACTTTTTTCCAATAATATTAATACTATAGTATTAGTAATTTCTTGGAGCTAGAGTAATTATATAGGTTTTAGCTGACGCCAGCGACTTCGCTTGTAAAAATGAAAAATATAACACCTAAGAAAATATCTGACATATTTAGCGCTGTGACGACGGTAGTGCCGCCACGGTGACAGTGGCACCAAATTCTTTATACTTTTAAGTAATTAATACACAAAATAATTTATAGTACATTACTGCAGAGTCCAGGAAGTGAAGGATTGTCGGTCGAGGTTGGTATAGTGCTCTCAATAAATGTGAGGAAATAATGAAACACGCCCCCGCCTACTACGCCTGTGACAGCGGCGGGCGCGTTCGTGAAGACTCGTGAAACTTCGGGTTTCATCGGGCTGAGCAGCGGCCAGGAATGAATTTTCATACAACATTCTTGGCCTAGGCCGAGAAAGAAATGCATGAGCCAAGAATTACAAACTTCGTGGCTTGTTTTTAGTACAAGAATGCCTACATTTCCGAGCATGTTTGAGAAAAGTTATATTTAATTTAAAAAATTAGATGAGTTTGAATGTTAGAATGGTAATTTGTGAAACAATTGTATTTTGTTTTGTTCATGCTGTTCTGTTCCCAAGAATATTATATAAAATTCTCCGATTTTTATATAAGATTTACCTATCTATATAAAAATCGTAAATTTTTATAACTTGGACCACGCGTTAATTCGGTTTGTTGGTAATTTTCCTATCAGCTATCGCTATCAGCTTGTCATATGCATCAGCTATGTATAGCGAACTAATCAACCAGAGCCATTACTAAATTTTTGAAATTTTAATTTGTATGTTAATTGACTTCTTGAACTGGATGCTTTGCACTATTTAAAATAAGAATTCAGCTCTCATTGCCTACAAGGAGTGATCGTGGATCATTTGCCATTCCACGCTGTTGGTGCTTTGGTTATTTAAGAACAAGCTGTGTTCCGATGTTTTGCTCGCCTAGTTTGAAAGCATAAGGTTAACAGCATTTCAGTTAGAACTGTCTGCCTGTCCGTGCATATCTCGGAGAGTGTGCTCGGGAGCTGCATGAGATCATACCTCATGCAGCTCCCGCCTTCGTCTTTAAGATCGGCAAACAGGCTGACGGTCAACTTGATGGTAGGTAGCTACCGTCGGATATAACACAAGCAATGCCACTGGTGCTGTAAGTGCGCTGCCGACTACAGTAGGATTAAGGATACAAGGGATTGGGAAGGGGGTGCCTTGGCATCCTTTATTCACTCACCGAAACGAAACAGGTACACATGCTGTTATTTCACGGTGGTCTTCTATAAAGGGGTGGTTACTGCCGCTAGACGGGTTGCTCAAATAACTGCGAAACGCAGTAGTGCCTTGACACTACTTTCCAGATTCAGACTAGAATCAAGTTTGAAAAGTTCGTTTTTTCAAAGTTGACCCTCCCGGAAATCGAACCCGGGAACCCTAGAACCGAGCGTTAAGGCAAGCACCTTATTTATCTGTGCAATTGTCTGTGCAAATTGTAGGAAAAGAGGGTAAATAAACGCGCCATCTATTATACTACAACAGAATTAGATGAAACGGGAACATCTATCGGATTTCGGTAAAACTGCTTGATGAACTCCATAAATATAACACTATTGATGGCGCCATCTATTATACTATAATAGAATTAGGTGAAGCGGTGACACTAGCTGAAGCTGCGGCGGATTTGGGTACAACTGCTTAGTTAGAAGAACATAACGCTTTTTAGTTAACGCTTTTATTAATTTTACTTCTCATAAAATTCACATACCGGTGCCTTAAATTCACGTACCTTAAACTCAAAAAATTTTTTTTGATGAATCGGTTGAACAGTAATGTCACAGTCTAACCATACTAAGAACTATGTGTTATTACCTAATCTAAAAATAAATTAATACTAAATTGATTAAAACTAATAATATAAAAATGGACCCTGCGGCATTGTACCAAGTACGCTGGCAGCATTTCCTCGTTGAATGGCCAAACTAATACGTTGACCGAGGAAAGTGCCAGCTCTTCGGTCTCCCGTCGCATCAATAAGCCTCTTCGAGATGTCTTTGAAGAGGCTCATTGCTGCAGGGCGCCACGGACCGAGTGTCTCGGCTCCGAATGGTACAAAACCATATTCGGCGCCGAGGCCACTATATTTAGAAATTTTATTTTTTTCCACCGCCTCTGCTGCGGCTGCTGCCTTAGTGGATGTTCCATGGAGATGCGAAGGGGCTAGTGTCTACACAGGTAGCATCCCACACCAGCACTCTGCCCAATCTCCAGGGAATCAGGGTCATCCCATCCGGTCTCCTGCCATCGTTTCTCGAGATGCCTGCAGGCTCTAATATAGCTGGTAAAGTCTTACGTCATACATTCAGGCAACGACTGTACTTGCGTAGAGCAAAGTTCGGCGAACTCTCTTCAGTTTGCAGACTTGAACATTGAGCGTTGCCCGACTGTATGACGTAAGTATGATTAGACTGTGGTAATATTTCTTAATTAAAGTTATTAGATTAGATAGTTTATACGTTGTATTACATTATAGCAAGGCGCTATTAACGCAACGCAATAATTCTTGTCACGACAGATCAATATTATAGATTTAAGCGAAATTCCGCTTTCAAGCCGCATGCGCATCGTGATTTTGCACACAATTTGACGTTGAGACTGCGAAACGCTTAAATCGTAGAATAAACCTATTTCATAAAGAAAATAACATCAAGTGGGGAATTTACAAATCTTATTGCGTTTGTAACCAAGCGTGAAACTTTAATCAGTTTAATTTAAAGATATCTACCTATCTTATTTTTATACTAAACTAGCAATTCGCCCTCAGCTTCGCACGAATGCAATTTTTTTTCAAACAATATGTACACAAAAACCTTCCTCGTTTATCGCTCTTTCATCAGTGAAAGCCGTATCAAAATACGTTGGGTGATTTTGAAGAAATTAACGGAGAAGCAACGGAGGCAGACAGTCTTTATTTTATAAAAGTTGTGTCGTGTCATATAAAATACAGAGACATCTAGGTATACTAATATTATAAAGAGAAAAGATTTGTATGTATTTTTGTAATGAATAAACTCAAAAACTACTGGACCGATTTTAAAATTCTTTCACCTATAGAAGGATACACTATCAGCGAGTAACAAAGGCTACTCACCCTACCCCCATCTCCCCCTTCTACCCCCTCCATAAAAAAATTCCGTTTTCCACGATTAATATTTTATAAAGAGACGCTAGTATTTTATAATAAGAGAGCGCGGTGGCGCAGTGGGAAAGACGAGGCCTATCATGTCGAGAGGTCCGAGTTCGATCCCGGTAATGACATGTATACCAATGGTTTTTTTTTCTAAAGATTTAAGTGCATTTACCGACTGCTCTCAAATGGTTAATAGAAAACATACCTAGTAAGGAAACCTATATAGGCCAAGGAAAATTTTTTAAGGCACATGTGAAGTCCACGAACCCGCACCGGGGCGGGGCCAGCGTGGTGAACCATATAGCCCATACGGTCTATTCCCATTATGTCCCACGAGAAATGTCCAATTTTACGCCTTTGTTGAAAGGGTGGGCCTGAGCCCCTGCAGTGGGGACATAAAATAGGCTGTCGATCAGAACGCACAAACCCCGATCCAACGCGACAATATAAATAGGGGCCGCGTAGGTATCTTTCCCTTTTGCACCACCCGCCGCCGACGCCGACAACATCTCGTCGAAGAAGACAACCAATAGCGTCGGACTTCGGAAGCGTTGGCTGTGACGGTTGCTGCTGGCTCCCATCCATCCACCGTCGTGAATCCAGCGATAGTGGTTGAATAAATATAGAAAACCACTCTGATAAACAGCTCTTTTCATAGCTAACAATGGGTTGTTTATATTATTTCCTCACCTCTTGGTATGCGGTAGCTTGCTACATCAGTGCAAATCGCATTCAAATCGGTTCAGCCGCTTTTGAGATTAGCGTGCACAAACGCACACAGAAATTCTAAAAATTATTTTTTTGACTTCGGTAACAATATTTAATGTACACACACGGCTCGTTTACGATTTTCTTTTATATATGTATTGATTTAGATTTTCTTTTTATATGGCCTCAAACAAGTTTACAACAACCTTAACCTTTTCTACAACGTGAATGACCTTGGGCAACTGGACCCTACACTGGCCCCGCTAAGCGAAAATATCTAAAAGCCTTTGTTTTACTGAAACTATTGAATAGGGGATCGGACAAATTTTCAGAAAGTGTTTTAAATTAATCTTCATGGATATTTATTCCCATAAAAAATACTATTTTATTTATTTATAGCCTTTTAGGTACTCAAAATCATGTTTTAATATTGTTTGTTTGAAAATGCCGCCAAAACGCCACGATAGTTCATCTGAGAGCGCATAACGTCATTTGTGGTCATATCATAACAAAACAGCTGCATTGGCATAGACAATGATTGCCCACAAATGACGTCACGCACTGTGATTAGTGTTTCAGTACAGATTAAAAATATTGTAAATAATAAAATTTTCTTTCTTCATTTAAAAATATTTAAATGAATTATATTAAATTATTATTCGATAAATAATCGTAAAGAATGATATATTTTCTTTCTAAGTACATTTTAGATTTTTATCTGATTACTGTCCGATCCCCTATTAAATGAACTGTTCGTGTCATTTATAGTGTAAATGAAACTCTATCATTTGATTAAGTATTTAGCAATACTTCTTGAAACAAAATTTGAATCGATTTTTGCAACAAAACAATTATTTATTTTTTCGTAAACTTAAAAATAATTCGTCACAGAAAAGGTCATTAAGTTATGTATCACATATTATATTTTTTGGTTTCATTAGCTTTATATTTGAAGGAGCTGAAAAGAAAAACAAAGCAGTGATTTTTCTATCGATGGCCTGGAACCTCTTAAGAGGGAATTAAATAAATAAAACTCACATTTAATAATAATCGGTATTTACATTTATAATACAAATTGAAGTCTCTAAATGTCTCCACCTGTTACAACTTTACAAGATAAACTTTCAACTTAGAATTTACTTAAAAAAAACTATTATTAACTTACTGTTTATTTGATATTATATAAAAATACTCATATATTATATATCACACAACGATACATATATACGAAAACATTTCATTTAACTATTTTTTTTAAATAAAGTTTTCATTAAAAAGTAAATATAAGCAAGGGTTTCATCTTTTTAGGCACTATTGATACCAAAGCCACAGTATAAGTGCTTCCTAGCACTTCCTTAGTAGGATTAGAAGGGGATAAGGGATGGGGAAATGGGCTCTTAGATCCCTTACTCACTCACCGAAACACAACAGTACTTATACTGTTATAAGGTCTTCTAGAAGGTGGTTACTGCCGCCTAACGGGCTGCCCAATTCATGGCTGCGAAAGACAATGTGCTCTCCCACTTCTCCATATTGTTTGTGTAAAGGATTATGCTGTTATAAATCTATTTTACAGAAAAAATAATTTAAGGTCAAAAATTATTGCTAAATTACTAGGTACTGTAGAATAAACTTTGTCTCAAATTGAGGGTAGATAATAATTAATCCGGTCAATTTAGACATTCGAAGTTACATCAATTCTCAATAAGCTGAAAATCGGTGAAATCGTTCAAAATATGATTATAAACAAAATCAGAAAGTTCCCCATCCCTCCCCTTTTTGCAATTTTATTCAAGGTTAAAGGTCAAAAAAATGAGTTTTTTTGCGATTTTCAGCAAAACGGTAAGTTTTATCATAAAAATACCTCAGACAAAAATTGTAGATCATAAAATTATCTACAAAAAATGTATAAATACTTTCTTTCCTACGAGCCACCGTTTCTGAGATATAACGATTCAAAAAGTTGTAAAAGTTGTAATCGTCATAACATGCACACGCCACCTATGAGGTAGTGTACTTAGCGGGTTGCTGCTGCCTCGTACCTTATTGTTTCATTATAAGACGCACATAAACCAAAAGAAGAAAAGATTTGTATAAGACGTTTAGACCCGAACCTTCGATGAAAAAAAACTGCGAGGCCTAATTGTAATTTGGACTTAAAAGACCTAGGCCGAACAGCAGTCATGATACTATGGCAAATATTTGTGCATATTAATTTTAAGTGATCTAAATTTGATCGTTTATTCTTTAAGATCACTCGTTCCACAAAATATGTTAACGTTTCTGGGATTTCATTATTTAAATCTTCAAACATGCGACCTGGTGGAGGGTAGGTAGAATTATCAAACACTGCGGTTTGAATATCTTTGCGAATGATAGCTGCAGCTGCGTCTAGGACTCTGAATTGTTCTTCTTTTTTATTCATTTTTCTTTTTTCATACCAGGCTTGATTCAAAATATCATGATGATTATCTGCTAAGCATATGAATGTTGATGATCCCGATTTCTCAGTGATAATAAGTTTCTCACCATACTTCAGTTTTAGTCGTAGCTTCACCGTTCTGTTATCTAAAGTCGTAGTTTTGCAAACATTTTGTAGTTCGTTTAAAGTGAACTGACAGTCATCGCTATTTTCAATATAAGTAAATATTTCTTCCATTGTCAGATCAGTAGCTTCGTCTTTAGGACGACCGACTTTAGCTCCAGTGGTAGGTTTCAAGAAAGAAACACAGCAATCTTGATGATATTTGGCTTCAGCACCGACTAAATCAGATCCAAATTCGATTCGAGCAAGAACAGCTTTCGCTACAGCATCGTCACGAGCCCGAGCCACTTCCAGAATCGAATCTTTAAATTTAGATGTACTCACTTGGCTAAATCGGCGGCGATAAGCTAAGGGTTTTTTTCTCTCATGTGCTTCATTCAATTCCTGGCCACAAAATAAGCACAGTTTTTTAAAACAAAAAGCTGATTCACTGAAACGTAATCTAGTACGAGGAGGGCTTGCTGTGGATGTACTAGCTTCTTGTTCTTCGCGTTGTCTTTTATTAGCTGCAGCAATAGAAGACTTTCGAGTATAATTTTTACGACAACTTTCATGTATTGTCACAGATTTCTGGTTTTTAAGATATTCCGAAAAGTCATCTGCTCTTTCGATACTTGCATTAATTAATGTCTTCATACCACGTTCAACAGTAACAACTTCACTTTCAGTTAAAAGTTTAGCACAAATAAAACAATGTTCTGACATTTTTGTTATAAAACTCAAAACAGCACGATATAGGTTAGGATAAACACGTGTTTTCACTACAGAGTAGCATTCAAGACTAACGGTATTTGATTTGTTATAGCAGGTATAAGACCCTAGCCACGCATGCAGTCGATCAGAAGACAGATGTTCTCTCAAGGTCATAATTGGCGTATAATTTAAGGGACTGGGTTTCTTTCTACCTGATTTTCTTATAGTTATAACTTATGTATATTTTATATTTTAAGTGTAAGTTATAATGATCGATAGAAAAATATTTAAACATATATTACAACTCGGGAGATGTATATACGTGGCGTACTCATGCATATTATGACGATTACAACTTTTACAACTTTTTGAATCGTTATATCTCAGAAACGGTGGCTCTGAGAAAAATGTAAAAAGTATTTATACATTTTTTTGTAGATAATTTTATGATCTACAATTTTTGTCTGAGGTATTTTTATGATAAAACTTACCGTTTTGCTGAAAATCGCAAAAAAACTCATTTTTTCGACCTTTAACCTTGAATAAATTTTTTGCAAAAAGGGGAGGGATGGGGAACTTTCTGATTTTGTTTATAATCATATTTTGAACGATTTCACTGATTTTCAGCTTATTGAGAATTGATGTAACTTCACTCTTATTTTTTGGTCTAATTTGACCGGACTAAATAGTATAAATTACATTCATTATTTTACTTTTTCTCCGAATTAAACATACCAATCGAACAATCATTCGACAAAAACAATATGCTATAGTTGTTTTACTTTTGATTAAATATAAAAAAATGTATATACAAGTGTCCCAAAATTCAAGCGTAAGCGGGAACCAGGGAGTGGACAAGTTAACGATTACCCTGGGAAAAATAATACCAATGATGTAACTGTCCATCTAACTCGCACTTCATAAATCCATTGACGACGCTTGTTTACCCGAATCCTTCCCGAATCTGTAACTCAAAACCTGTTTTTGGGCACACAATAACGTATTATGTTTGGCTCTCATTCAGGAAAAAAATTCATTATTTTTTTGTGCTTAGTGACAAAAAAAATAATGAATTATACCATTTTAGAATCCTGATTAATAGGGTATTTGACAGATTTTAGGAAAATATCTCAAATTGTTCATTATACCATAATACACTTGCAATTTGATTCATTCTTTGTGAATTGCTTTATTTTCTATGAAAATTACAATCAAAGTTTAAATGATAAATAAACCGCCAAAATTTTAATAATGATTTCTTATGAAAATCGTACATATTTTTGAATACTGTGTTAGTTAATTTGGTTTAAAAAAATATTTACAGTTAGTCCAGTAACAATTTGTTTCATATTTTCATTATAGTCAAATACCGTATTGTGTTAACTTTCATAATAACTTGCCACATTTTTTTACACTGTAACGTGTCAAATTTGAATAAAAGTGTAAATGTTCTAAAATAGCAAGAAAAAAAAAATCAACTTAATTTTATTTTTGTATTGAAACTACAGGTATTTTGAACTGTTATAAACAGCAATGCTACTTGGGTAGCTAATACAAATAAAATTACAGTGATACTGGCAAATTTGTAGTCTGTACCTAAAAATATTGTAAGGAGTGTCAAATTTCAAGGTTTTTAAAAAATACTATATTATCTTATATATAAAAATGAATCCCCATTTCTCCTGGTCACGGCATCACGCGTGAACGGGTAGACCGATTTTAATTCGGTTTTAGCCAATGGAAAGAGGGATAAACGGGGAATGTTTTAGGGTATATAAAAATTGCAGCCGGGCGAAGCCGGGGGCGGGCCGCTAGTAACTTAAAAAAAGAGTTCGATTTTTTTAGTATATTTTCCTAGGTAGTCGTTAATTTCTCCACTCCCTGGTTCCCGCTTACAGTTAAATTTTGGGACAATATATATGATACATGCAACTGTTTAATTTTTTTTTTTAAATATAAACAAACATGTTATTGTTAATAGTTTCAAAATGAAATTAAAAAAATCCACCATATTTCGTTTCAGAGGCTGAATGCGCAAGTTTTCAATGTTGAAAAATCATTGGTTATATTGTTCCTTACCTACTGTTGGTCTAAATTATTAGTTCCCAAAGTGGTCCTGGTGGACCCCTAGAGGTCCAGTTGGCGTGGAAAAAAAACCAATCAATTCTCACTTATTTCATTTAGAAAACTCCCCATTCGTATTTGGAACTCAGCCGCAACGCAAATTTCCATAGTTAGATCTAATCTTCACATTTTTTTTGTCAAGTTTTGGAAATATGGTAGAACCAGCTAAAAAGGGTCCACCAGAACCAGCTAAATTTTGAAAGTGGTCTATGAGAAAAAAAAATCTGGGAACCTCTGATCTAAATTTAAGTGTGCTCACTGAAAGTCACTGTTTACATTTTCTTTGAAAAACGATACAAAATAATGTCCAACATATCAAAATAGCACAACCAGTAATTCAAATAATTCCTTGCTGCCAATGAGTCCATAGCCACCAATGTGTTCTTACAGACTAGCTAAGTGAGAACTAAATAAAAACTTTTAGATTTTTATTTAAATGTTTTAAATTAAATGTAGAATTTTTACTATAGTACGGTCATTCTATGAATGCGTTTTTGACATTTCTTTATGTCCATTGCATAAAGTTCATTTCCGAATAAACGATACAGAAAATGTATCGAATTGACACCTGTCAGAACAGCACTCTTATAATGGCCGGAGTATAAAGGCCATATATACCAAAGTAGAATCTGTTCAGTTTTTTTTTTGTCTTTTCATTAAACATGGGTTTGCTCTCGGCCAGCATCTATCCATGTAGGAAAGATGAGGCAGACGCTGGAGCGAGCTCACCCAGAAGATGCCTATTCACTCGAACCTTGAAAAGAGGATTTAAGAGCTCGGAAATACGGACGCCGGCAGGGAGTCCAATCCTTAGCAGTGCGAATTATAAAAGATGCGTGTTTTAAATCGCTCGTTCCGAATAAGAGGGATTTCAACAAGGTGAAAGGGAAGGTGGTATGATCTCATGCAGTTCCTGAGGACTCTCCGAAGTACATCTTATAGAATACACACAGACAACACATTTTGATACATTTAAGTATCAAAATAATAGAATCTCTGATTCATAGGAATACAATTATTTTAATTCAAAAACATTTTAAATGAATTAAACACAAATTAATTGAATTATCACACGGACTTCAGTAACAAGAAAATTAAAATTGGTTATGGGGTGATTTGTCGATAAAATTGATCCTATATTTACACTCGTGGATATATTTTGTGGAACGCAAAAAAGTGGCAAATTAATATGAAAACACATATATTTGTGCAATAGAAGCTTTTCAAACTTAACATTGCGAAAAATCACAGACTTGCGACATTGTAATCATTGTAAGTGTAACCATTTTCAATTAAAGTTACAGCTTTAGACGCCTGAGCAACGCTGATATCCGGTATTATTATCCAAACTTATCAAATAAAGTTCTCTCCACTCAATAATGGTATTTTTTTTGTCAAAAAAGCAAAAATAATGTTAAATTTGTTAAAAACAACAAAAACCTGCAAAATTCCATACACTGCGTAGGTATCCAAAAAATTAAGATACCTATCCAAAAAACAAATGAAAGTCATAAGCAAAATTCTATTCTAATCCTTCTTTTTTAAAATTACATAATAGTGGTATAGATGGCCAGTATGAAATAAAAAAAGATTTTATGTTATTTTCCTTATTTTTTGCATTCCTCTAAATAAGTCCATGAGTGAATATGATTAAAGGCTCAGACACAGGTAACCTGTTGGAGAGTATATTATTTCTAAAATACATTTTGGAGTGCTGGTACAATTTACATTTTTTTAAATGTTAATGTCGATAGACAGGGTGACGGTCCATTTGATTGAAGCCTAACGTCGCCTATAACACAAGTAATGCCACAGGTGCTGCAAGTACGCTACCGACCTTAGTAGGATTAAGGATACGGAATTACGAAGGACTAGAGAAATGGGCTATGGTATCCCTTAATTTCTTACCGAAACACAACAGTATACTGTTATAAATCACAGTAGTCTTCTGTAAGGCGGCAGTCACTGCCGCAGACGGGCTACCCAAATTACTGCAAAATGCAGTATGCCTTGCCACAATTCAATTTATGCAGAACCATTTTAGAAATTTGTAAATGGCCACATATTTCTTGAGAATATTTAATTGAAAGAACAAAAAATTGAAGCTACATATAACTACTAAAACACACTGTGCACTATGTCAATATGATTCTTCATCTCACTTTTACTAACAAAAGCACTTTTGCACAGTTTACACAAAAATCTACCACCATGGTACTGTCTCATGTGGTTCCTCAATTTGACGTCCGAGTAAAATCTCTGGTTGCAAATCTGACAGCAAAAAGGCTTAATACCTATATGTCTGCGTATATGAACGACCAAATCCCTCCGGCATTTCAGCTTTTTGCTACAAAAATTGCACTGCTCCTCAGAGTATATAGAGTGAATGTCTTTATGCTTGTCCAACAAGTGCTCCGTGTAGAACTGTTTATCGCACATATCGCAATTGTAAGGTTTAATCTGCAAATGAACCTTGTTCACATGCAGTGAGAGTCTATTTTCGTTCAGACACTCGATCTCGCAGAAACTGCAATTATGCCCCAAATGCCTACTCTTAATCTGATTAAATTTCGATATATGCCTGCGCAAATGTGCGTCGAATTGCTTTTGCGTTAAGAAAATTTTATTGCACAGCAGACAGGGTTTATTTAAATGGCATTTCTTGTGATTTTCAAACTTCTCTTCATCGGAAAAACCTCGTTTACACACCATACACATTATGCAATCGGTTCCACTGGAATCATGGTTAAATTTGACATGTTCATTTAACTCAAATTTGGAATTACACTCTAAATCACACTGCATGCACTTGACTGTAGCAAAAGAATGCTTCAAGATATGCTTCTGTAGGAAATAATCTGATATAAAACTCTTATCGCACAATGGACAAGTGAATTTGCACTTGTAAAAAACCCGCCTTCTCTTTTTGAATGTCAAAAATTCCCTGCAAACGTCATTAATCGGTTCATATTTCACATCGCTATCTGTCGAATAACTCCTCTTGTATCCGTTAAATATTTTCCTGTTCACGTATGTTTTTCTTGCACGTTTCGCTGGGTTTTCATTTTCAACACTACTGTCGCATCCAGAATTATCATCTAGACTAAATAAATCATCAAAGTGATCATTATTATTGCTACCATTAAGTTCACCCTTTAATTCATCAGTTTTAACTTCTTCCGAACTTGCACTTTCAGAACTACTCTCTTCTCTTTCAGATGCAACTCTAAACTCATCCTCTAACTCTTCCACTTTAAAGTTTGAATCATCAAACTCGTCCACATCCTTGGGTTCTTCGCTATCCTCCACCAAATCTTCATCACTTACACCTAATAAAATATTTTTAGAAATTACAACTAATAGATTACTCTTTGTATCATCTGTCTGGTCTAAATTCTTTATCATATGGCTGATACAGTTAGCCAGTCTATTTCTAATGTGTTTTGTCTTAAGTGTGAAAATGTAGGATGATATTGCATGATTAACGCAAACTTCACAGACTTTGGTCCCAGAGAAATTATGGAGGAAATGCATCTGCAACAAAAATATAAAAAAGTTTAGAAATCAAAGTAAAAAGCGAAACGAAAAATCAGATTAAAAGAAATTAATTCAGGGAAAAAAACTTTTGTTTTCTGTTTCATATGAAGCATGCAAATGCACATGTGCATAAATAAGGTTATGTGGGATTGTTACCCACTAAAACCACCTCTCGAAATGGGATTGGTGCTATTCCTGCAGAGACTTTTAAACAGAAACTTTTGAACTTTTGAACAGACACTATCAGGGAGTCAGTGAACATTGCATGTTGATGATATGTGTAGTGTTTCTGAAGTAGATTTTAAGTAGGTATCAGCTAAAGAACCCACAAAGTGTTTATCGAAATATTCAAACTTTTAAAGAAATTAAGATATCAATTTATTCTCTACAATGATTGTAAATACAGAAAATCAGTTTACAAAAAAAAATCTTTTTTTTTCGTTATTTCTCAACTATTATATACCAATATGATTTTTATCTCATTCATTTATATATTAAAAGTGAAAGTAAATTTAACCAAGGACAACATTTATCTAAGTTAAACTTGGCTCAATTAAAAGTTACAACTGAAACTTTCTTTTCCTTGTTACTGCTTTTATCTTACCCTTACTTATGTTACTAACTTCACCACAATACAGACATGTAGCCAAATTTTTAAATATCCAACAATATTTACAATTTACAACGTTAACTAATTTTGTCACATATGATGACTCTGCATCGTCATCATTAGCGTAACATGTAATGTTTCTGGGAAATACCTTATCAAAAATCCAGGATACGTCAGTATTTAGTGCAATAGATTTAACATTTTTGTGTATACAAATTGAATTAACATAATTAAAATCTAAATTAGTTTTACCAGTTGGTGGTTCTTTAAGATTATCACTTAATGGAATTTTTAGAATTTCATCTCTACTAGGACCTAAATTTGTTACATATTTTTTTATTATTACAGAATTAGCTATGTAATAATTATAATCTTTATCAATAATTCTATCGACTCCGTTTTCTATATCATCAGAGATTAATCGATTACTGTTTTCAACGTTGAGCAATACTTTTTCCTGTGTTACCTCTTCAATACTTGTTTGCGCTTCTCGTTGCTAGAAAATTAATAAATATCTCTATATTTCACCAAATCTGAACACAGTTGAATATAATTAAAAGTATGCACCTACTGCATCTCGATCAATTTCATAATACTGATTTCTTGCTCTAACATATAATGAACATGTAAAGCACTCGACAATTAATACCGTCACTGCAAAGTGAATGATATCTACTCACATAAGAAGTTGGGCTTAATCCAAACTTCTGGGAATAAAAAAATATAAATGGCCTGTAAAAATGGATATATGAAATAGCTAAACTCCAAACAATGAAAGTTTGTATTTTATTTTGATCTTTTGTTTTGTAAAGTATCTTTTATTTTGATTTTATGCTGATGCATTGTAACGCGGGCGACGCCGCAGACCAGAGGCTCTAGTATGAGTTTACAATACTACACTAATTCTACACTCGCTAGCGAGAACGTAAAAATTTAGTATGGAAAATCGTGAACTGTCAATGTCAAATTATCAATTTTCCATATAAATGTTTTACGCTCTCGCTAGCGAGTGTAGTATCGTAAACTAGAGCTAGAGCTAGAGCCACAGTTAGTCTAATATCAGTTAGTCTTTTGTTAATTTTGAAGTTGTGGGATTCAAAATTCAGTTAATCTTTTCAAAATTCAGTTTCAGTTAATTTCAAAATTCAGTTAATTCAGTTAATCAGTTAACTGTCTAATATCAGTTAGTCTTTTGTTAATTTTGAAGTTCCCAGCTTTGCACAGATTTTTTTTTCTGGAAATTATGTATAAAAACCTTCCTACTGTAATACTATTTCCATTGCGGTGAAAACCGCATCAAACTTCCGTGATTTAAGAGGAGTTAGAGAGTATACAGATAGATAGACAGACGCAATTCTGTTATGCATTTTTTATGGATACAGCTTGAACAGTGAAAAGCCAGTACTTTATGAAGCTACTTTCAATGCCCAACAGTTGCAGTAGCTGTTTATTTTAAAATGAATCAGACTCTCATGGTGATGCTTGGTTTCATTTGACACTCTGTCAACAATACACTGCATTGCAACTTTTCTTTTGCCTGGCTTCGAAGGGTTGTAGTGGATAGGTCTCTCTCCTTAATTTTCCAAAAGGACTGGTCAGAAGTAGCCTGGATCCACAGTCAACCTGCTGCCCTTATTATATCATCTGTCCATCTTGTGGG
Organism: Bembecia ichneumoniformis; assembly: GCA_910589475.2. NCBI lineage: Eukaryota > Metazoa > Arthropoda > Insecta > Lepidoptera > Sesiidae > Bembecia > Bembecia ichneumoniformis. The sequence continues at coordinate 819,771 of OU342546.1, forward strand.
TTGACACCCTATGCTATGTCTGCTGGTCCCTAGCCTCCACTCGAGAACCTTCCAACCTCAGTAGCCATTGGCTTTCATTACTGTGTCCTGCACACTGCCAGTTCGACTTACAATTGGGTAATTTCCCAAATGGCGCATTCAAAAAAAAAAAAAAACTCTTCAGTTTTTTATATTGTAAAAGTAAAGATATGCCAATTAACATGTTACACTTATGGATAGAGTAATCTCAATGAAAGTCCACCTTAATGGAATTGAAGTAATCTCAATTCCAAAAGACTTGCAGAATAAAATATATTGGTACTGAAAAGCTTACCTCCGGCATGATGCTGTTTAATACTTTCTCAATAGTTCTGTCCCCGGTTATTTCTGGAAAACCTCCATGGAGGTACACTAAAGATTTCATTTCAGTCATATTTCCCCGCTTGTTGAAGCATACTGCGCACAATCGATCCATCTTCCTCTCAATCAAGTGCTTGAGGACTGTTTTGAATTTGTGCTTCTCCATGTGTTGCAAATGTTTCCTGTAACTCGGATTAACCAAGTCACAGGTATTGCATTTAAAATCTGTCTCCCTCGTTTCTTCTATGTCATTAGCGCTTTGCGTGTGAGCAGTCCTTAAATGTCTTTTATACAACAGTTGCTTGGGAAACGATTGTCCACACAGCCGACAATTGTACCACATGGTTCTATCATGTGTTGCGCTATGTTTCCACAGAGCTTCCATATCGGGAAACAACTCCCAACATCGAGGACACTCCAATTCACTTATCTCTGTATCGTCATTTACAATTTGACTCTCAGATTTAACTAACTTTATAGCTGGCTCAGCATAATCCATTACCCTTTCGTGTTCCGCATAAATAACATTGTAATTTGGGTTAGCTTTTTGCCTTCCCCTCTTTTTAGTTCTCTCTAGGGGATCTAGTTTCTCCATTTTATTATAAACATCCTGTAAACAATTGTATAACGCCCTCTCGGACTGGTCACATTGTTGACTGAATAAGTAAGATGTCATTACTCTGTTCAAACATCTGTTGCATATCTTATTTGGTAGATCCTTATACTCTTGTCTCTGAAAAACATACAGTCACAAAATTAATATCAACATTAACGAGGAACCATAATTTATAATGTTAAAAAAAAATTCCCATTTAAAACATACAGGAGTTGTCATTCATAGGAAACTACTTTTTTGTGTTGACATAGCGAGTTCCAAAATTTAAAAAGTAATAATTCATTCATTATTACATAGTTCCAGGCTCCATAAAATAAGTAAACTATAGATTTAAATAAACAAATCTTATACATATACAAATTAATTTCGCATATTTCAGAAACAGCTCCAACAATTTGGATGAAACTTTGTAAGTAGATAAGGTTTTTGTTATATGAATACAAATTTAAGTTCGGCTTACATCCAATAGTAACCACAGTTTGGTCGCCCAGGTACTTGTCTTAAAAGTCAATGTATATGGTACTACTAAAGTTACCAGAGGATACACCGATTTCCTTGACTAAATTCAACTAATTTTTCAATAGAAAATTGTTTTGAGGTCTTCAAAGTTAAGCAAACTATCTTGCTGACAAAACTGTAGATTGATATTCAATGTATATTCATCTAAACATATTATAAAACTAAGTCCCATGCCACTTCTGTCTGTATGTATCTCAAAAACTACTGAACGGAATTTCATGCGGTTTTCATCTATCAACAGAATGATTCCTGAGGAATTGGCGTACAATTCGTTACCCTTAGGTTCCCAAGTGTTTGCAAATTGGAGAATACTACGAAAAGGTGTACTCAAATTTCAATAATACTTCAAAAGTTCACAGTATGGTTGATTATTGTAATGGTCAGTTGAAGTCATGTTTTCAAATTCTATAAGTTCTTAGTAACGAAGTAATACCTGTTTTTATTTCATTCAATTGGCAGCTACATGACAATAACCGCCAATTAATATAATATCAGCAATGGCATGTGCTTTGCACTGCCATTTTTGATAAAACAAAAAAAGCATAATCACCCCCCTTACTGAAGTCCTTTGTGGAATAAAAGCAAATGTGCATCGTACAGTTGTGTTTTGGTGACCAAATAAGGGATGCCAGAGATCATTTTTCATCCTTAATCCTACTAAGGTTGGCAGCACACTTACAGCACCTGCGGTGTTGATTGTGTTATAGGCGACCATATCCACCTACCATCAAGTGGATCTTTGGCCTGTCTAACCACATACAAAAGAAAATATATCAGAACAATATGTGGTGGAGATTTTATGGAGAGTTGCAGGTAGTGCTATTTAAAAAGTTACACATACTTCCCTTACCATGCTTGTATATAAAGACATGTGTGTTTGTATGAAAACATCAAAATTATTATGTCAAAAATAGCAAAATAGAGTCCAAATTATTGTAAAGACCAAAATGTAAACTAGAACTATATAATAGAAAACTTTTTTAAATGTTAAGGCTACCGGTCCACTTGACGCTAGGCCAGGTGAATATTGTCGCCTATAAAGAAGCAATGCCACAGGTGCTGCAAGTGCACTGCTGATCTTAGTAAGATTAAAGATAAGGGATTGTGTTATGGGCGACAGTAGTCATCTATCGTCAAGTGGTCCGTCAGCCTGTCTGTCGACATAGATATATATTAAAAAAATGAACCCACCTTATAGGGATGAAAGGACGCAATCATATTCCTGATTGTTAATTTGTGAAAAACTCCTTTTACAGACACCTGTAAAATCTGATCTAATTCAGATAGTGGATCTGCGATTGTTAAACAATATCGACACACTTTTTGTTTAAGCGTTCCTTCCATGAGCAATTCTACCGCCTTTTTGGTAGTCAAACGTTTGGAGTTGTCCACTGTTTTATCACGTGTTTCAACATCTTTATCAATGAAGACAGGTTCTTCCACAGTTTTTATGCGATTTCTAAAGCGCGGCTTGTAACATTTACGATCATTATCAATATTTCTCTCCATTTTGTTGGGTTATGTGTCACTTGACTTGATTGAAGCGTATGTTATGTAGACAGTAGACATACTACATATAGGTTTTCATTCTATAATTTCCAAACCAACAAAAAATGTTGCATTAAAATCTCCTTTTATTAGTTTTATTACGAAAACTGTTTAAAAATTAAAATTAAATACATTTTAAAAGCCATGCAAATTAAAATTAGTAAAGTCAATCAATCAAAAACTAAAAAGTGCACAGCACAACATGACAGCACAGACTTCACACTTCCTTCACTTACGCTTTTACCACAGAACAATTATTTGACACAGATAGCTTCAGTTCAACAGTTCCATTGAAGTAGTTAATTTTGGGCACAATATAATATGTTTATATTTGTTTTAAAATATTGGTATAATAATTAACATGTCTATAAATTGATTCTGAATTTTATGTAGTCAATCCATCAATTATTTTCTACATTTATATTGTAGCGATTAACTCGCAACCTTAGAGAATTTAACAAAATTCTCTAAACTCGCTTAACATACATTTTATAATAATAATAATAAGCCTTTTATTTCGTGCAAAAAGTAAGATAAATACATAGTTTAGAGGAAAGGAAAAAGAAAAAAAGAGAAAAAGAAAAGAAAGATAGTGGTGATGATTTTTACACGTATTTCGCTTATCTCGTATTAAAAGTACAGTCGATGATCTTTGTAATCATAACAAATTGTCACATTTTGCCAACATCATTTTGAGTTAACAACAAACATTAACATTCACTCTGTGATCTATATAGCAATTATTTAAAGAGAATGAACTTATTATTAATAATAAATATTCTGGTCTGTGGTTATTCTTACTGCGGGCTTGTTTTGCCAACAGGACATTGTTTTGTCATTTGTTAAAAAAATAATGCAATATTTTTGCAGTTTGTTTTTATCCTTTCGCTATAATTTAATCCTTTCTCTTGTTAATCTTCACGTGTAATGTATAATGTTATAAAACTGTGTTAAACATGTCGTGGCTTAATTTAAATCAGAGTTTGAGCAGTCTTAAAGGACAGATAACAAATTTTGCGTCTGAAGTATTGTCCGAGGGCATAGTGGAGGATCCTGGTGAGGGATCTTCAGGGTCAGATTCGTCTTTTAAGAAACTCGAAGAGAAATGCCGTGATCATGAGCTGCAAGTAAGTTTTTACGCTTTGTAAGTGTACGTTTACTTTGTTATGTTTTGACAGCTGTTTTAGGGTTATGTTTTCGTCATAATAATATGTTTCATAAGTTATTACAGAACGTAGATTGTTTTAACCTTCGGACCATCGTTTTAAATTGAATAGGAAACTAAAGAAGCGGAACATTATTGTGTTTAATATAATTTTAATAATTTTGAATAAGAGTTCCTGTGTTCAATGACACAGGAACTTACAATGCCAAGTTTATAGACTTGGACATTTTCCACCTGTCGAGAGCATCCCTCAAGCGCAGTGTCGTGAATACGCTGAAGGACAAATAGTCATGCACATGCATACAAACACACTAACTCTCCCTCCCCCACACTCACACATATCCTAACTCTTTACCTAGATCCTCTTCCCCATCATCTAGAATCTTAACATAACTTAGGTACATAATGAAACCCTGTAAGTGGCAATATGATTAGTGATGCTGTGTCTCTTGTGTGTTATTTTCTGTATTGCTGTAGGGTTTTTGTTCAGAATAAAATAAAATAAAAAATAAAAAAACGAACAAAACTTTAAGTAAGAACTCAGAGGCGTTAAAACATTTACAATAATGAGAAATCCAGGTTCTTCTTTGAAGATTAACTAATGTTTATACCAATTTTGGTGACAGATGGACACAGTTAATTGCTATGAATAAAGGAGGCCATCATGTATATAATGCAACATTTCTGTGTAGTAATTTAGCTTAATAAAATAATAATTAAGTTTGTCAAGTTAATTTAATTTTTTGAACTACCTAATAATATTTGCTTATACTCGCCATATTAATTTAGGGTTGGTGCATACTGGTTCGGAGACGAAGCGCATTGAAGTGGCAATCTAAAAATAATACATGGCATATTAAACCCTATCTCCACAATTCAGTGCACATATGTAGGTATTTCTATCGTGATAAAATGATAAAATGTGTAATGGTGCACCGTACTTTATCACAATAGAATTATGTGCCCTAACGTTATGTTCACATAGAGGCCCCGTTTAGCAGGTCTGTTTTATCGTACTTATATGTTTTTATTCGGTGATGGCGTATGTAGTTGTATGAGTGAGTTCCCACACATAACAATATTGAAATTCTGATCCCTTATATTGGATCGAAGCTGTCCATCCTTGTAGGTTGGTGATACACTGGATTCACATTGGAGATGTGAACTTTACCTCCAGTAGTGACAGATTCTTTAAAAACGGTCATGTAAATCTGGTGTAAATATTACTTCCAGTAGCGACTGACCCGTTAAAAACGATTCTGTAAATACAGACTTTCTGTCTGAATGAACCCTTAATTGTGGAGATAGGGATTCATATGCCAAGTAAACTTTTAGATTAAAGCTTCAACTGAGCCAGCATGCGCTGACTCTTAGTATAATAAAATAAATAAAATAAAAAAGCCTTTATTCAACTAACCAATAAAAACAACAGTTAAAATATGTAATTTTCAAATTTGCCTAGTTTGCCTCGGAGGCAAAGAGCTCCCCATTTTTACCACTCATGTTTGTTTCTTGCTACCCTTCTCCATAATAGTTATAATAATGTCACTATTTCATGCAAATGTCTTTGGTGTAAGATTTTATTAATTCTTTACTCTTTAGTGTTTTTATAAAATGCCACACCATTAGTGAGTATAACAAGAACCAATGTGGCAAAAATTAAAGCCACATATTGTGTCTACCCTGTCTATACCTACATATAATAAAATCGTAAATGAGCCGTGTCTCAATTTTTTTTTTCAAAAAAGAAAAATTGTACACATTGTATTTATGTTACTGGGGTCAAAATAATAGTTTTAGAATTTTTGTCTGTTTATCGGTTTGTCTGTGCTTTTGTGCACGCTAATCTTAGAAACGGCTTAAACGATTTTAATGCGGTTTTCACTGGTGTATAGCAAGCTTCCTGTAACATGTAGTGTTATCTAATACCACGCATACAAAGTTGCAGGCTCAGCTAGTCCATAATAAATAAAATATGGTGTACATGCCACATAAATAAATAAAATAAATTTCAAATTATCATTTTTTTTTTTATGTTAAGGTCGACAGACAGGCTGACGGTCCACTTGATGGTAGGTGGCTACCGTCGCCTATAACACAAACAACGCCTAAAGCTGCTGCAAGTGCGCTGCCGACTACAGTAGGATTGGATAAGGGATTAGGAGGGGGATAAGGAAATGGGCTCTGGCATCCCTTACTCACTCACCGAAACACAACATGCTGTATATGTTGTTATTTCACGGCGGTATTCTGTAAGGAGGTGGTTACTGCCGCCAGGCGGTCTGCCCAAATGACTGCGAAACGCAGTGTGCCCTACCACTACTTTTCAAATCCAGACCAGAGTCAATTTTGAAAATTACATTAAAATTTCCAAAGTTGACCCCGCCAGGAATCGAACCCGGAGCCACTCATCCAACGGGCCGTCATTTATTTGCTGCTTGCTTTTATTATTTTTATTATTTATTTATTTGCTGAATATAATAGATAGTTACAATTGTTGTAAATTTTAATATAGATTTGTCCACATATTCAAACTACAAGGGCTGTGCAAATTAGAAAACAAAAAATTATCACTTGTGATGTTATTTAGACATATTTTGCATCACTTGAAATATATAGTCTCATCATTTAGTTTGTGAGGATGTATGTATGTGACTTTTTCAAGTAAAAACTATTGAAATTTGGATGAAATTTGTCGGCCTGTCTGCCGACCTTAACATTAAAAAAAATGTAATCCACTACTGGTCCCTTGTTTTTTGGTTTTTAAAACTTTTATGTTTCTGTATTATAAAATGTAATTTAACTATGAAAGTTTCAAAATAGTATATTTTGATTAAATAGTATATTAATATTTTATAGTACTTAATCTCTATATATAAAAATGAATCCCTATTTCCCTTGGTCACGGCATTGCGCGTGAACGGGTAGATCGATTTTAATTCGGTTTTCACTAATGGAAAGAGGGATAAACAGGGAATGTTCTTATATATAAAAATTTCATCCCGGGCGGAGCCGGGGGCGGAACGCTAGTTTATAAATAAATAAAAAATGCGGTAAATAAATAATGTCTTTACTTTGTTTTACGAATGGTCTTTGGGAAATAATTATACAGTTACTATTAAGTGTTGGAATTAACTCATTGCGTTTTACAATAGATGGCATTGGTAGTACAGTATTTCGGTGTTACCTAATGGTAATAAATTCATCGCTAAACAGCTGTAACAAGACACCATTTAAATTTTCCTATCTTTTCTTTGAATGGTGATTCAATATGTCGAAATTTGTGCTGATAAACCTGTTTTTGCTGGGACTTTTACTTTATTGTGAAAAAAAGTGTTGATAAAATTATCTAAATTATTGTCGATGTTAAGTAAAGATTTACTCCTATAGAATGAGAGGTACTGGTGGTTTTCGTTTCTTTTCCAAAATCTTTTACAAGATTGTTGATCCAAATAAAGTTAATGCCATAAATCTGCCTACTACATATTGATACGATTTAAAAAAAAAAACTAGTTAGTGATCAGTGAGTATATTTTAATTATAAGGTGCCAAATCCTAAATTGTTTAAAGTGCAAATTGATGTGGAAAGTAGTAGCAGGGCACACTGCGTTTCGTAGTCATTTGGCCAACCCCTTACAGAAGACCACCGTGAAATATTAGCAGGTGTGCTTTTGTCTTTCGGTGAGTGAAGTAAAGGATGTCAGAGCCCATTTCTCCTAATCCCTAATCCTTAATCCTACTGTAGTCTGCAGCGCACTTGCAACAGCTTTGGCGTTGCTTGTTTTATAGGCAAACCTACCATCGAGTGGACCGTCAGCCTGTCTCCCGATTTTAACATAACAAAAAAAAAGAAAACAGACTTAAGTACTGTGTTTCATTTGAAAAAGCTATTTTGAAAATACGTATTTCGCATTTTGTACCTATTTATTTACTTTCATTTAAAACCATCTTGTCTCTTTATCTAAACTAATATTATAAAGTGATAAAGTTTGAATGTTTGTATGTAGTAGGTAATCTTAGACACTGCTCATCCGATTTAAAAATTCTTTCGTCAATAGTTAGAATAGAATTTCAGGATTGACAATAGGCTAAATATACCAATAGGACACCAGCTATAATAATAATAACAATAATATTTATTGTTTTTATATACATATATATTGTAAAAAATTTAAAATTAAGAAAAGAAATAAATAAATGAATAATAATAATAATAATAATAAATTGTACACGTTGCACTTATGTTACCGAGATAAAAAAATAGTTTTTACAACGTTTGTCTGTGCGTTTGTGTACGCTAATCTCAGAAACGCTTCACTGATGTATTGTAGCAAGCTTCCCGTAACATTTAGTCTTTGTTTCAAACAAAAAAGTTACGCGCTATTCCGAATACCGAATAAATGTAACGCTTGGCAAAAGTAAAATGCGGACGAGGTCGCGGCCACCAGTTAGTTTGAAAAAATAATAAAAACCTAGCATTTGTATTTAAATATTTTCAGGTAATAAGTTATTTTTCCATCTATCTCGTAGCCGTCTACCATCCGGTGGACGGTGAGCCTGTCTGACGACATAAATAAGTGTTAAATGCACAGTGAGGCTTATTTCATTTGGCGTTGCTAATGGCCCAACGAACCCAACCATCGTACAGTACCTCGTCGCTTTGTATACTCATAGGGTAGATATAGATATCATATCGTGTGTTTGTATAAGGATATCAAACAGATAACAGAAAACTGCCTTTTCGGTTACGATTCATGCTGGTTGAATCGAGAATTGTGTGTAATTTAAATTCGCTTATTTGTAAGGTTTTTTTTTTTTAATATTTTCTTCTACCTGGTGGTGGATGGCTACCTTCGCCTATTAAATAACAAGGCTACATGTATTGCAAATGACCTGCTGAGGGGAATTGGGAAATGGGTACTGTGTAGTGTAACAATAGGGGATCGGACAAATTTTCAGAAAGTGTTTTAAATTAATCTTCATGGATATTTATTCCCATAAAAAATACTATTTTATTTATTTATAGCCTTTTAGGTACTCAAAATCATGTTTTAATATTGTTTGTTTGAAAATGCCGCTAAAACGCCACGATAGTTCATCTGAGAGCGCGTAACGTCATTTGTGGTCATATCGTAACAAAACAGCTGCATTGGCATAAGACAATGATTGCCCACAAATGACGTCACGCACTGTGATTGGTGTTTCAGTATAGATTAAAAATATTGTAAATAATTAAATTTTATTTCTTCGTTTAAAAATATTTAAATTATTATTAAATTATTATTCGATAAATAATCGTAAAAAATTATATATTTTCTTTCTAAGTACATTTTAGATTTTAATCTGATTACTGTCCGATCCCCTATTCTGTATCACTGTTGGGGTGGCGGCGGGTTATAAGAAAACATGGAGATTTTAAGGAAACACTACACTTTAATTTCACTAGAGTCCCTATGAACACAAAAAAAAACACTATAGTCCTTATATATTTATATATAGATATTTTTATCTTCCGTAGATCACGTCTCCTGTCGACTTAATAAAAATAAGAGTTGGATTCGTTCAGTCTGGATGTCATAATCATAAAATCGTCAGCTCGATCGCCTTTCTGATTCCTTTTTAAAAAAAATCTGAATCTCTTTTATTATATATGTATATATTACGTACACCTTCTCTTTAAGGCTCTCTCTCCAGAATGCTCACTCCCGTGAAAAAATCCTGTCATTCTGCCTTTTTTCTTTTCTTCAATTCTGTGGTTCTTTTTTCATTTGAAATCCCGCCGGCCAGTGTATATGTAATATAAGTAAATAAAAAGGTCACATTATAAACAGAGGCTCTAGTATGAGTTTACGATACTACACCAATACTACACTCGCTAGCGAGAACGTAAAACTTTTGTATGGGAAATCGTGAACTGTCAATGTCAAATTATCAATTTTCCATATAAATGTTTTACGCTCTCGCTAGCGAGTGTAGTATCGTAAACTCATGCTAGAGCCACAGGAAACATAAAGGTTTATAATGAATGATAAAAGCGAATGATGATGAACCCTACAACTGGCATCCCTTACCGAAAAATGATGGTCTTCTGATGGTAAACAAGTGGTTACTGCCGCCAGATGGGCTGCCCACTTAAAAAGCATAAAAAGCAACATTTGATTTATTGATGGAATCTGTTCTAGTCATAGAAGTACGAATACGGCTTTCGCGCGCCTATATAATTCTATGGTTCTAGTATAAATTAATTAATATTATAATGAGAGAGACGGCATTGTAAGTTTTTTATATGTGAAGGATAATCTTTTTTTAAAGTTAAGATCGGCAGACAGGCTGACGGTCCACTCGATAATAGGTGGCTACCGTCGCCTATTACAGCAACGCCACAGCTGCTGCAAGTGCGCAGCCGACTACAGATTAAAGATAAGGGATTGGATAGGAAAATGGGCTCTGGCATCCCTTACTCACTCACCGAAACACAAGAGCACAAGTGCTGTTATTTCACGGTGGTTTTCTGTAAGTGGATTGTTTCTGCCGTCAGACGGGCTGCCCAAATGACTGCGAAACGCGGTATGCCCTGCCACTACTTTCCAGATCCAGACCCTGCCGGAAATCGAACCCGGGAACCGTAGAATAGAGCAATAAGGCAAGCACCCTAACCACTAATCCAAAGGGCTCGTCAAGTATGCATTTTACAAGTATCCACATTATATATTTATTATGTATGTTGATCAAATTACATAAAATAAAAATTAACAAAAAATCAGTTTAGCCTCCGGTTTGATTGAAAAATGTTATTGTCATTGTCGCTCTGTGAAAAAAAAAAAAACTCGCATCGACTCTACAGTCTACCAATGGCGGGTGGAATGGGTACTTTAAAATTTAAATTCGAAATTTAAATGCGCGCAGCCAATAGGTCAAAACAGATCGTATTCGCATTGTAAGTGGTTACGTGTTTTGTAAGCTGCATGTTGCCACGCTACTTTTCTCGGTTCGAGTGATTCTTACGACAGAATGTCGGATTTTCTGTCAAATATTTTCTGTCAAGTCTCAAGAAATGCATACATTTCATGAGACTTGACAGAAAATAAATTTATTTTAAACCCGCCATTTCGTACCCGTCGTAAAATGAAAATATACAAGTTATAACGCCTGACATCCTTATCGCTGTGACGACGCGACGGTGGCGCTGAACCACCGCCACCGATGGTGAATTTTTCCAGGATAAAAAATATCCTATGTATTAATTAAGATAATAAACTATTTATTTGTATAAATTTCATCTAAATCCGTTCAGCCGTTTTCGTGTTATTAAGGAACAAACATACAAATTTTTATGTTATTAGTATTAGAATATCAGTAAGTATTTGTGTGTAATACATCATACACACAAAGACATTGCTGTATAGACACTACCCTTAGTTGCACGCGTGTACCTCAACCATCGTCTCAAATGTGCCCTACAGCGCTGATCTTCCGTTAGGACCTCGTGGTCGGGATCTCCAGTTTATGACTGTCATGAGATAGCCATAAACTGGGGAGCCGGTCTGGCATCAGTCAGTAAACGTTTCCCAATATAAGACCACCGTGCATGCGTCTCGGCGAGTGAATAAGAGATTTTTTTTCTTTTTTTAAATGTTAAGGGAGCGTACGAAGCAAATATTTTTTTAAATTTAACCCTCGTGGCCCCATAATTGAATGGACACGATACCAACACAACAGAGTTCCTTTTATTAGAGATATTTCTTTAAACAATCTTATTAAAATAATATGAAACAATTTATAAACAGTCCATACACAACACACTTATAATAATCTACTCACAACAAGTCTCATTAAAAAAATTACGTCTAAATACTCTTGCGCACAGAAACATAGTCTTCCCGTCTCGGTGGAGCGATTGTGACTGATCCTGTGAAACAATGCACTTTGAAGTATGCATGATACGAGACGGAAGATAGCTCATTTCGGAATGAAAATGTTATAAGTGCCAAAAGTGTTAAATATTAATTACTAATAAACTATAATGTCAAATGAAAAATTAATGCTCAAAGACCTAAATAATCTATGAAGTCAGATTACTGATAACTTTTTAAGTTTGTAATATGTGTCAGAAAATAAAACAAAAAAAACCATAAAAATGAGAGATAATTTGAGGATTTTGTTCTATCGAGAAAATTGTATAATATCTTCGGTCCACATTTCACTTTCATTTATTAAATAATGTATTAATCTATATTTAATATTTTCTTATTTGGACTTTATATAAATAAATAATAAAGCTTTGTTTATCCCATAAATACAATAATAACAATAATTACAAATGATATAATTAAAGTTAAAATTCATTGAAATATTAGTCATACATAGTCAAAAAGTCAGATAGTCAAGTATAGTAATGATAAAAATTAGTTTTTAATGCATTTTAAATATTAGTGATTTGGTTATTAATAATGATATTCATAATTTCTCATTCATTTGGGTCTAAAATTTATACAATTTGCTATTATTTCTGTGTGGGCCCCTCTCGGGTAAAAGCCACCTCCATAGAATGCCAAACGCTTTTGTCGTGCGCTCTTCAATCCAGTCCCTGCCTGCAACTGCTTCCATTTCGCCTTGTCACCTGGCCTTTCCATATTGTTAATGCACGAATCCATCTTTCGTCTCTGTACTTTGCCACATGGCCAGCTCATTTCCACTTCAGTCGCTAAGCGAAGGTTGTTGCATCAACCTTCGCTGAGCGAAGGACGTTATATACTTAGATAAAATTCAAATCTAGAATTATCTATTTCTATTTATACGCGATCTTACGCTACCGCGCCAGGCAACGCCACAGGTAGGACTGCAAGTGCGCTGCCGGCTACAGTAGGATTAAGCATAAGGTACTGGATAGGAAAATGGGCTCTGGCAACCCTTACTTACTCACCGAAACACAACAGCACAAGTGCTTGTTATTTCACGGTGGTAGTCACCCCCTTACAGAAGGGGGTGACTACTGTCGCCAGACGGGCCGCCCAAATGACTGCGGAACGCAGTGTGCCCTGGCACTACTTTCCAGATTCAGACCAGAGCCAAATTTAAAAAGTTGAAAATTAACTGTCATTTTCCTTGGCGGAAATCGAACCCGGGATCCCTAGAACAGAGCATTAAGGCAAGCACCCTAACCACTCATCCAACGGACGTCAGGCTTTCCTTCCACTCCTTATCCCTTATCCTTTAATCCCTGTGGCACCACCATTAAGTGGACCTTCAACCTTGACCTGAAAAGGCAACAAATATCCCCATGAAATTTTGCATTTCCTGGTAATAAACTATTTGTGTGCCAAATTTCATAGAAAGCCGCTATATTATCAGCGATTAACATAGGCTGCTCACCTTCCCCCTTATCGCCCTGCACCCCCTTGCATACGAAATTGCCGTTTTCCACGAATAAGCTCAAAAATGTTTAAAACATAAATGTCCACCCATGCGAAGAAGGAACGGGCCGCTAGTAATATTATATTTGTGGGATGCGAAAGTGAGTTTGTTTGTTTGTTTCGCTCACGCCTTTACTACTCAATCGATCATCGTGAAATTTTGTATACAGAAAAAGGCATAGGAAAGGATACCTTTCATCCAGAAAGAGTACCTACCGTTTAATAGGGATCTGACAAAAATATACGAGCCAATGAAGATTGAATAAATGTTTTAACACCTCTAAGAAAAGGAGGCACTAATGAAGTCTCGAGCAAAAGTGTGGAACGCTTTTGCTCGAAGTTATCGTTGGCTTCTTTTATGGATCTATTCGTAATAGATTTTGTATGTACATAGGTGACGTTATGACGCATTTCCTGTTTGAGTGAAATTCATGTAACTTTAGTCCATTGATCGACTGTTCGACCTCGATACAAAAATATATCTATTTTGAAATCACTTATTTGAATTACTTACTTGGCCAAAGACAAGATAGACGCCAAGCTGCATATTTCAATCGAAGACAAAAGATGAAGGATTGTCTTTATTGAGGCCAGGAGTCAGGAGTCAAAGGAATGATAAATTTAGTAAATATTATAATCTATAGTATTTTCACTGTATGATGATATGCGTGACAGTTCTCACTTTTTCATGTCACGCATACTGTTGTCAACTAAAAAAAAACCGTCACAAAAAAAAATAACAATTAAACAAACACATGTATGAAAAAAAAAATCTATTCGAAAAACACAAAAGGAATTATCACTTTTATTATTAATTTATTATTATAATAGGTAAATGTAATAAAAAATATTTATTTTAAAAGTGTCAAACGCGTGGAACGGAACTTGTGTCAATAGGGATTGACACTAGGGATATATCGAAAGTACTCTATGTTTGTCATTGGATATTCGGAGATTTAACAAATATTTTTCTATTCCATATATTTTTAAAAACATCGTATTTTGATAATAAAACTAAAGCTGACTAATAATAATAAAACAAAAGTAAATTTTGTTCTGAGTCTGATACGAGTTGTCAAGTTTCGAGTTCTGACAGTAATGAATATATAAATTAATATTTTAAACAGACTGCATTGTATTCTATAATTTGTTTAACGTAACCTTTATTCCTAACTACTAGAATTTATTTCTAAATCTGAAAATCTAAAATCGGTAGTTCGATTCCATTTGCTTTGACAACTGATTCGATATTTTCAAACAATCGATTAAATGTCGTTAGGTTGCATCACTAAAATTGTCAGTTACGAACTGTCACGCATATCATCATACAATGAAAATACTATAAATGGTAGATGGGCTGAACAGTAGAAAATCAGTAGTAAAGTAGAAAACAGTAGAAAAATTTAGACAATTTGGTCGCATAGCATGATTGCGCGACCGTCAATCGGATGCACGCATCAATTAGGACGACGACGCCTGAGTGTATCAAACGAAATCTCTTTTTACAGTGTTTTTTATGACAATTTTCGGATAATTGTTACATAGGATGCACTGAAAGTTTCTGTATTCTAATGAATATGAGCCACATATTATATTAATGATAGATTTATTGTTTTCCTTTGAATAAGGAAGGATAGGCGGTGAGGTGAATAATTATGATATCGCAGCCCAAAAGTTAATCATTTTGTAAAAATTTCAATTGGAATGAACTTTTTCTTTTAAAGAATATTCCCACCACCGAGTAGTGTGTCGTAAGAGGCGACTAACCCTGGTTACCAAGAGATGGGCAGCAGCGTCTTCTGTGTAACTTTATATTACGATCACCATCCCGTCTGCCGGGCGTGCTGGTTATGGGAAATCCTCCCAATGGCAAGAATAATACAATCACGGACCATAGTCCCCGGCACCCTCTCTATTCTTGGCTATGGTAGCAGCCGTGGTAACGGAAGGGCAAAGGGTGCTAAGAATCCTGGCAGAAACGCGGCTACCAAAAACAGCGACTATATCTTGGCTTCACTGAAGGACCCTAAAAGAAAAAGCAGCTGTGATGAAGCTGGAAGTAGAGCCGAGCAAGATAAAATGGCATGGGTTATCATTGGGTTTTCAGAGGTCCGAAGAGAGGGAGAGGATATGATACACTTGAGCTTCGGGAATCTGCTCTAAATTACTTGTACTTAAATTAAGCCAGAAATTCTCGTTGAAATTGAGAAATTTTATGTGGCCTCTCACGGGAGAACTTATCCACAAGTTCAAAGTCGCTCAACATGATATATAGCGGGCTATGCTCTGAGATCAGAAATTCTGGAATTTGCTGAAGAACCAAAGTTGTCGACATAGCAAAATGAAGTGGCAATGTGCCGGTCACATTTGTCGCCGAGCGGATAACCGATGGAGTAGACGAGTTCTTGAATGGAGGCCACGAATTGGAAATCGCAGAGTGGGACGCCCTGCGGCCAGGTGGAGAGATGCCAGGGCTTCGCTGGAAGCGACTCGATGCGAAGCGTAGAGGATCGTGCGTGGTGGCGAGCCTTGGGGGAGGTCTATATCTTTTTTTTTTCTCGAGGAGAAATCCATTTACAGATTTCCTACCGCTGGCTAGGCGGTAGGGGTATGTGGGGGTCACCAGTGCTCAACGCTATGCTCTAGGTCATAACCGCACTGGCACTACCCACTAAAACTCCCCGGTGTCTCCTTGCCCTTCGAGAGGGATGGACCGGGCTCTGCGGAGGCAACAACTCCGATCCAAGGGGAGGTCTACATCTAGCAGAGGAGAGACACGAGCTGATAATGATGATGATTTTGTTTTTGTTACAGATCGCAGCTTTGAAGAAGGTCAACGAAGAACTCGAAGCAACATTACAAGCCGAGGTAAGTAAATTTACCTTAGATGTCACCAAATTCATATGCTCGCTCAACATTTTGTCAATTTACTGTATGAAACTCAAGGAAGGATGAAATTATAGTTATTAATTAAAAAATATATTCAAATCAAAGTACCCATGTACAATTCACTTACACGGCAGCTCTTTACAACTGACACATTCTAATTTTGTGTCTACGTTTCAGGGGCCTCGGGTTCGATTCCCGGCGGGGTCAAGTTTGGAAATTTTAATGTAATTTTCAAAATTGACTCTGGTCTGGATTTGAAAAGTAGTGGTAGGGCACACTGCGTTTCTCAGTCATTTGGGCAGCCCGCCTGGCGGCAGTAACCACCACCTTACAGAAGACCACCGTGAAATAACAGCACGTGTGCTGTTGTGTTTCGGTGAGTGAGTAAGGGATGCCAGAGCTCATTTCCTAATCCCCTCCTAATCCCTTATCCAATCCTACTGCAGTCGGCAGCGCACTTGCAGCAGCTTTGGCGTTGCTTGTGTTATAGGCGACGGTAGCCACCTACCATCAAGTGGACCGTCAGCCTGTCTGTCGACTTTAACATAAAAAAAAATTACAAATTTAATTAGATACATGGCCATAGTTGCAAACAACCATTTACAGACACTACGTGGTTCGCTACCAGTTCTATCAGGCTAGTTAGAATTCGAATCCGAAGGACATTTTAAGAGAGATATTATCTAAAACTTCATATTTTACTTTCTAGGTCATTCTAGGTCCTGTAATTGAAAAATACAAAGTCCTCGTGTTGTTAAAATAGATAGGTTGCATTAAAAAAAAACCTTACCCGCCTTAGATTTTATTGCTTTTTTTTTAATGAATTTTAAATACTTAATTTTGAAAAATAAAAAAAAGTTAATTTAAAAGAATACCGTTTTCAAATTAAACTTAGCCTTTATTTTGCATATCCAAGTCGGCTGCTAATTGCCGACAGAAATCAAACCTAACCCCTCTGCCACACTGCTCCTCGCTCTGCTCATCGCTCTGCTCGTCGCGATGTCGCCTTTACTGTCTACATCATGGGTTTTCAAAGTGGGGGGCGCGCCCCCCAAGGGGGGCGCAGAGACCCGCAGAGGGGGGCGTGAGCCACTAATAAGACAGGATCCGTTCCATGTTATTGTGGATGTCCTGCCAGACACCCTGCAAGAGGAAGCCTTGGATATTAAAAACTGTTCTGCCGCCAAATACGATTTCGACAAAATGGGAAAAGCATTAGTTTGGGTCTAATATTTCAAAATTTATACCAAAATTGCAGAAAAGGATTTTCTGCTATGGTAGCGATAAAAACCAAGTATAGAAATAAACATTGCTGGTGATTTGCACTGTGCCATATCTGGGGTTAAGCCGAGAATCGAAAACCTGGTAAAAAAACATGCAAGCACATCCATCTCATTCGAATAAGTAGATTTTGTATAAATTTAATAAGCAATAAAAAATACTTTGATGTTTCTTTCTGTCTTTACATTCTGATAGTAACCTAAAATTATTATTATATTTATAATTGGACAAGGGAGGGGGGGCGCGGAAATTTTCATCTTTTAGAAAGGGGGGCGCGTAATAAATTAGTTAGGGAAACCCTGGTCTACATACTGCTCTACTCGCGCAATTAATCGCACAAGGGGCTACATCTACCGAATACGGTGGGTGAGAAAGCATCTCATAGCGCAACTCGTGAAGTTTTGCCATGGCAATCAAGCAGGTGTGCACTCGTGCGTCGTCTTGGTGGAAGAGGATTTTCTTCTTAGCCAAATGTTGTCATTTTTCACGTAAAATTGTGTTAAATTGGTTCAATAAATTGGCATAATATTCGCCATTAATCGTTTTACCCTTCTCTAGGTAGTCAATATGGATTACTCCACGTGCATCCCAAAAAACTGTAGCCATCACTTTATTGGCCGATAAAACTGCTTTGGCCTTCTTCGGAGCTGGTTCGCCGGTAGCAATCCACTGTTTCGATTGTTGTTTGGTTTCTGGGGTAAATTGGTGGAGCCATGTTTCGTCTACTGTTATAAAACGACGCAATAATTCAGTTTTATCTCGTTGAAACAACGGTAAATCCGCCTCCGAAGTGGTCACACGCATACGTTTTTGATCAACAGTCAGTAAACGCGGCACCCATCGAGCGGAGAGCTTCTTCATATCTAAATGTTGGTGTAAGATATTGCGCACACGTTCGTCTGAGATGCCTACTGTCTCGACTATCTCTCTCACTTTTACTCTTCGGTCGTTCAACACTATGTCGTGGATTTTAGCGATCATCTCTGCCTGCAGTAGTGACTTCAACTGGGCGTCCTGGACGCACAGCATCAGTTGTGGTTGTACGACCACAGCGAAAATCAGTAAACTACTTATGAATCATTTTAATCGACGGAGCAGAGTCCCCATAATCAAGTTTTTCGTTTCCGTAATAGTTTTTTTTGCGCAAAAAATAACCAAGACACGAAATTCACATTTCTCCATCTTTGCAATTATTTTCTTTAATGGCTGTCACAAAAAAACTAAGCGGCGGTACTGGCTGAAAATTTTAATTTAGTCCTTCAAAAGAGTTGTGAACAAGGAGGTTCCATGCAATTTGCGATAATTTTAATCCAAAATACATTTTTACCAGACTTATCACTCCGCCCTAGTATAAGCAATGTCAAGTGCCGCGCGCCCCACGCATACGCCGCCGTTGTATGGACCGCAGCGAAGCGTGGTCGAGTTCAGCTAGTATAATATAATCATCGACAAATATTATTGAAAAATCATATGCCATAAAAACTAATGTATTTTAATGAAGGCATTAATTTTTTTAAATTAATCTTTGGTGTAGGGAACCGCGTAGGTACCAACCTTAAACAAATGTGCATTTTACAAAATGTTTGCATTACATGCACATGCATTGTGTTACATTACATTAAACATTACTTATGTCGCATTACACAAAATGTTGAGCAATTAAAATTGAAGACTTATGAAACAGATTTGTCGGTGTCGTATTTTTTTTAATAATTATTATTTTTGTCTTATATGTGTCGCTTATTGTAGTCACCAACGAACGAGGTCATATCGTCTACCAACTGCCTCTGCCTCAATCTGGTAAATAAATATACACGAACTTTTAACCCGTGTGTATCTATCTCCCTATCCTATTAAAATATTAATCAATTTCCTTCTTACTTGTTTGGTTTTTTGAAGAAAAGAAAAAAAATACATGGTTTTGTGACGGTTCCTTTTTAAAATGCACTATATTTGTATTTCGAAGTTTTTAATTTGTCTAACCCAATTAATTTAAAAAATTAATTTAAAAAAGATTCAACTAAATTTAAAAGTTATTGATAGATTTATCAATGTTCGTTTCTTTTTTAAATATTATACATTTTGATTAATTAGAGCAAAATAATTCAAGAAAATTTCATCAAACGAAATCTATTTATTTCAAACATATGAAGTCCACAACTCGACACCCACCATAAAGACACCAGCTTACGATTATTCTACTAATATTAACCACCCAGTGAATTCAGTGAATAAGGGATGCCAGAACCCATTTCCCTATCATCCACCTAATCCCTTATCCTTCGGCAGCGCACTTGCAGCGGCTTTGGCGTTGCTTGTGATATAGGCGACGGTAGCCACCTACTATCAAGCGGACCGTCAGCCTGTCTGCCGAAAACTTAACTTAAAAAAAATACTTTTTTAATCACTCTTTTTTAAAGTAAATATCGGCTTACTTTTTTTAAAGATTATGTATATTTAATATTGTTAACTTTACTAGCATTTTAGTGGTGACAGGACAAACTGCGTTCCGAGGTCAAAGATTGGGCATCCCGTCCGGCAGCGGTAACCACATTCCTGTGTTTTTTTTTAAATCTTTTTTAGAGGCTTTTCCATAAAGGACATGTCGCCTCATTGGGCAAGGTCATACATATATTTCTCTAAATTATATGTTATCATTAAATTTTTTATAGTAAATCTTGTACAGCTCCCTGGCATCATCGGATAACGGGAATGCCAGGGTGCTGTTGCACTCACCTACTTGCGACATAAATTGGCATCCAGGAGTCCAGCCTACGCACCCTCTCGTTCCGGACACGTTCCTTTAATACGTCACGGTAAACATCCCCCACAATGTTGCATTCAGCACAATTCGGCGTCGCCAATTTTCGCATCATATAGGTATCCAAATTTGTTAAGGGGGAGACAAACCCTAAATACTAAAAATATCCATTGTTTAATGAAAATGTTACAAGAAATGGACAAGACAATTGCTTTGAAAAAAAAATATATTATACTTAAACATGTGAAGAACCAATTGTATTAATGAGAATTTTCGTTAAAGTAATAGAAACTCCACAAAAAAAGTTAGAACACAAGAAGAATTTGACCTTTATTGAAAATTCTCTCGAAAACGGCTTATTACACGTATATGAATCCTGTACCTATTAATAAGTTAATATCAGATAAAAAAATTGTATTAATAAAAAAAATTATTTTGTGTATTGTTCTAATGGTAAAAACAAAAAAATCACCATTTCTAGGCCTGTTGAATTGGATCCGCCGCCAGCGAGTTCTATAGTAAATGTCATTTGCCTCAGTGAATCCCTTAAATGGAATGTGTCCAGAACGTATTCTCATGACAGTTAGAAGTCTCGTCTGCAAAGCGGCGCATTAGCAAACCATGGTACGTCTAAAGGATGTGGCTGGATGGTCTTATATCAGATACCTCTTTCCAATGATCTTTTATGGAAGTATTCCTTCCAGAGTTGTTTGCATCTCTTCTTTAATGTGGTCAATATTTCCGTGTAATACGGGGCACACCATCACAGCGAGCTTCAGTGGCCAATTTATGTGCCTTCTCATTACTAGGGATCCACTGCAATACTAGGAGAATGTATACTCCTTATTATCTACATTTAACTTATAAAATATGATATGCTATTGGGAAGCCTTCGGAACCCAATGTCAAGTCACGGTAATAATAGGTTCGTCACCTTAAAGTCGATATTGCTTGCACAAGGGCATTTATTTATTAAAACAAAACAAAATATCGAATTGACGTTAGCAATAGGTTGACTGATAAGTCAACTAATATTTATTATGCAGATATTTCGCTAATATTATAGTCAGCTTTATGATCTGCAATAATTGCAGCTCTTTCATGGATACTTAAATTCCTCGGCATTTTAATTACTTAATTTAATCGCACTAAACAAGAAATAATTATATGATACTGACATACAATGACTATTAAATAGAACACATTTGACATGACCTTCGTAATGACAGACCTTAAAAAAAGTTTGATGTTGACATGAAACTATTTTGTTGGTCATAGGTGTAAACCATATTGATCCTTGTTATCATATCTGGTAAGTTTACTTTCATATGCACTTATCTGCTTAGTGCTTTAGTTTCAAAAGGTACTAAGACACTTAATAAACGAATGAATTTGAAAACTGACGAAGGTATTTCTACTCTCACTGTAAATCGAAAACGTTCCTTTGTTGTGTTTCGGTGCGTGAGTAAGGGATGGCAGTAATCCCATATCCTATATCTTTACAAGGTTGGCAGCGCACTTGCAGTTCACCCTTGGTTTGTTTATATCCAATAAAGGTCATTGTGTTTTTTTTTTAAAGCAGCCATCCTTTTTTTGTTCGCCGATTATTCCCTTAATATATTTTGTCCACTCGTCGGTTGGATTCGCTGTATAAAACAAACACTCAGATAAATGTATTGATCGATCTGAACAAGGGGGGTTGATTGATAAGGGGGACACACATATAAAAAGCGGCGATAAGGAAATTTAGAGTCTTTGTTTCGTGGCGGTCGAAGCCGGTCGTTTGGGTATGTTGTTTTTGATTATTTATTGTTGTAATTGTGATACGTTGTTTTGATTGTTTAATATTTAATATTAATTTGTTGGGCGTATGATTTTTTTTTTAATTACATACTTACGGTCCAGTTAAGGGCTTCACTGGGGCAAATGACATTTACAATAGAACTCGCTGGCGGCGGAGACAATTCAACAGGCCTAGAAATGGTGTTTTTTTTTTGTTTTTAACATTAGAACAATACACAAAAAAAAATTTTTATTAATACAATTTTTTAAACTGACATTAACTTATTAATAGGTACAGAATTCATATGCGCGCAATAAGCCGTTTTTGAGAGAATTTTCATTAAGTCAATTCAAATTCTTCTTGTCGGCGCAGCTAACTGAGCTCACTGCGACCATTGGATTGGACTCCTCTCTGCTGGCCGTAGTGAAAACTATGGTCGGCAGAAGAGCTGCTTGGCAAGCGACTCAATCCTTCTGCGAAGATGTTATCTCGCAGAAGGAGGCGGCGGAGAGAGAGCGGGAGGACGACGTCCTGTCCCATCCCCTCCGTCGCCGACGAACAGGACGCAAGCGGCTGGCGCACGCCCGCCACCTGGACAGGACTAGGCCCTGACAGGACTAGGGCGGTAGATGGGAACTCTATCGCCAGCTTCATCCTGAGAGGCACGGCGCACCTTGGCAGTTCGCGTGCGACGTCCAAATGAGCCGTGTCCGGTTGCGGATCCCCGCGGTGGAGCTGCGAAAGAGTGTTCATCCGACCTCGGAACTTCACCAAAAGCGGACGAGGAGGACGCCAAGAGGTTTAGTCGATAGGTCTACTCCACTACCATCTCGGGGCAGGAGTCGGACATAACCCATTGGTCTGTCCCCAGGCCGGTGGGTATCCATGATGGATTTCTCTTGTAAAAAAAACAAAAAAAAAAATAAGGGTAAGAAAAGGTTCGTCACCTGAAAGTTGACATGTGCTTGCACCAGGACAATTATATCTGTCATGTTAAAATCTCATTTCAAACTTCTGTCAGTTGTCTGCTTAGTGCTTTAGTTTCAAAAGGTACTAAGGGTCTACGACTTGATAAAGGAATTAATTTGAAAACTGATCGTCAGTTTTCAAGTCTCGTTTACGATTTTATTATTGTATAGCTATCAAATCTTAAAAGTAGCTAATACCAAAGCGAGCCTAGTTTTGGTATTTGTGGATTGGTCTACACAGCGAACAGTATATAAAAAAATTTATTATTATATTATATAAAAATATATTATTTACCATAATATATATTTTATAAATATTAATTTAATTATATTATTTAATTATATTTTTATAAATATAAAGCGCAAAATTAATTGTGTCGTAATCTCGTGACACACTCACCACACCGTTGGCAACACTGGCAGAGAGTTTTTAGTTGGGGATGTTAATGTAGTTAATGTGACAAGCTTTCTGCGCTTTAGCGATTTACAGGGATTATATTATTATCCAATATTGACTCATGGTGCTAAATACTATTGATCAATTTAGTTAGAATAGGTCATTAGACACAAAGAAAAGCATTAAATTTAAACATAAACAGAAACACCAAATACAATAAACGTATTTAAAACGAACCAATGGACCGATGAATGCAAAGAAAATAGAAAATGCATTTAAAATATTTATATTTATTTAATCGTAACGTACGTTTCGAGATTGTATGTTAAACAATTTTTTTTTACTTAAAAAACTCACGGTTTGTCTCGCGTTCACGTTAAATCCGACTGCTTATAAAAAAATATAACCTACCTGATATACATAATACAATTAATGATCCAATTTTATCGTGAAATCGAAACTAGTGTCACTGTTTTTATTCGCATTTCAAATTCAAAATGCAGGCCATAGAGTTCGTTTTTTTTTTTTTTTATTATTTCGATTAGAGGATGCAACGGCAAAGGTCTCGTACGGTCGCATAAATGATTACTTAGGCATGTTAATAGGCTCCCCATATCCTGTGTTTTTATCGTATATTTGCATAGGTTATTACACCGTTTTCACATTAGCTGCCTGCTTTTGACTTGATAATTGAATTCGAACGTTCATTCTCTCTTAGGAAATTGTACGCAATCGGTGAACTCGAAACGGTTGCTATGGTTTTTTCGGATGCGTTAATCTCCTGGCAGGACCTTTAATGTTCTGGCAGTGTGCCAGCCACAATAGGTCTCCGAATTGGCAATGTGGTCTCTGGTTCTGCCAATGTGCGAGCCACACTATTAAAATCGGACCAGCCGTTCTCTAGATATAAACAGGGCCGGATTATCCATTAGGCAGTATAGGCGACTGCCTAGGGGCCTTGGATCGCGGGGCCCCGCGACCCAAGTTAATAAAAAAACGTATTATTTCTTGTGTTTTTCTTTTATTGAATATGGTGATCTAATACTTTCGAAATGTAGTGAAAACAGGTTAATTAAAAATATATTTTTTAAGAAGACCGAAAACGGTAAAAGAGTCCCGAGACCTTCATTGACAAGGGGCCACAACATGCTTAATCCGCCCCTGGTTATAAATGGGGCAAATAACACAGGACTTTCTTTTATAATATATAATTTAATATGAGTACCTACATGTGTAATTATTTTATAATATGTAGAGATATATAGATATTTAATTTCATTGTCCTTGAGGTGATTATTTATTTATTTATTTATTTATTTATTTATTTATTTATTTATTATTACATGGCTTCCAACGAGGCAGGCACCGAAAAAAACACACAACAAGGAACAGGAAAAAATAACATGGCAGATGCCGCCGCAATTAAAGGAGGCACAGCCTACGCCAATAAAACTCGAAGTAGCATCCCGGCAATAAAGTTAGAGAAAAAAAAATGATCAAAAAAATTATGAAAATTTATCAAAAAATTTATCAAAAATTTATCAAAAAAAATCATACATAGAAATATAATTAAATCGGAAATTTGGAATAAATGTCAAAAATAAACTAGTGTTAATTATCTGAACCACGGACAAGGATGAGTCTTTTAATTTTGGAAAATGCGTCGTTAAACAGGTCAACATCGTGACTCAGGGAGTTGGCAACATCCATAATACGATTTAATGCGGAAAAACGGCTTAAGTTGGTTTTGAAATAATTTAGTCGAAATGGTGTGTATCTGCCCGGTCTGGGCGCTCGACTGTATAGTTATTGACTGTATAGTTATGTAGTATCGTGATAAAGGAACCCTTTAAAAATCTAAGGTTTTTTTTATTTTCAAAACTTATTGGGATGTTCGTGTTTATTGATGAATTTTTTTGTTATAAAATAAGACTCTTGACTTGTGAAGTTTTATTGAGGAATTACTTGAATTAAATTTCGTTATACCACGCATCCATTAGGTTTGCGATTATGTACCCAATTTTTATTATACTCTAGGTTAGAAGTGATGAAAACGAAAGAGACAGTTTATTTTGAATTTGATCTTAAGATGCGATTTAAAATGCATGTTTTTATATTTTAACAGTTTAATTATGACCATTCAACTATTTATAATATTTATTCACAATGTTAATAATTAAATTTTCACTTTTAATACTATAAAGTAATATAAAAGAGAGAAATTGTCAGATTTTTAGGGTTCCGTACGTCCGAATAAAAAAACGGAACCCTTAAAGGATCACTCGTCGACCATTCCCCCCCCCCCATCTCCGAAACTACTGAACCTAAAATTTTGAAAAAAATCGTTTTTTGTGGATAATTTTTGTAAATTATTTGGCGATACATAATTTTCGTCTAAATGCTGTATTTTAACAAGTTGCTTGTTTTCATATCGCAAGCCTGTAGCTTAGTTTGATACCATGCGATTGATGTGTTTGTCTGGCATTTATTTATTTATTTAAAAGATATTTTTACAAAAGTTTATATTTGTTCTAATTGAATTGTTGCATAAAATTGCACGGCCGATTCCAATACGAAAAAAAAGTAATGCCGTGCATTATCGAATGCATCGTAGTCATTTTCACGCATGAACGTTCGCACACGCTCTTATCGGATACGCCCACATATGTGTGTGCGTGAGGGCGGCCATGCGCAGGCGCCGCCTAGAGCCTCACTGCGCGCTGCGCTGAACAATGAACACCTCGGTCAGGCTCAGTCGCACCTTGAACGCTGTCGGGCGCGGTCGCTCGTAGCGAGGCCGCTCCGCCGAGTAAGAACCGTCGTCGAAGAAGTGACGCGACAACGCGTTTATCGTTTGGTTCGCAGTAGGATATCCGTAGCCCCAGGTGAGTGTTGTAATATTTACATTTTACTTACTCGGCTGTACTCGTTGCCTCTTTGGTAATGTTTGTTTTTGATTAGCGTTACATATATGACCGGTGTGTTCTTAAAGTTTTTTGAGTCACCTTGTTTGAAAATGTGACGTCATTCAGGCATGTAAAGTTCTGGCTGACGATGGCTTTTATTTTTCCACGTGGAATAATAAATTCATTGTAGTAGTAATAATAATTGTAGTAAATGCCGCTTGCTTTGATGATGTGGAAAATAATGAACATAAATGAACATAAAACATAAAATTCGCCAATACTTCGATTTCCTTTCCAAAAGTCGATGCAGTAATACATATGTCTATAGATTATAAAATAAATATAATTGTAGTAAATGCCATTTGTTTTGATGATGTAGAAAATAATAATAATACTTAAAAAAAAACATAAAATTCCCCAAGTCTCTAGACATGGCAATACTTTGATTTCCTTTCCAAAAGTCGATTCAGCATATATAATGTGTATAATCTATAAAATAAAGTAGTTGTTCATCTCTATTTCTACTAATTCTGAACCATTTAAATGGATTTCGATACGGTTTAAACTAATTGAAAAGGCAATAAACGAGGGAGGTTTGTGTATATAATTTCCAGAAAAATTTGCCGGTCGCCCGGTCGCTAAAATTTTTATAAATAAGTAGGTATCTTTCGTGAGCGGCTTCGCCCGTTTTAAAAAAAAAATGAACTTATGCGTTTCAGTAGGGTGCAAACGAGTAAAGTAGGTTTAGTTGTTTAACCGTGAAAACCAAATACAAAAACCGATATGGTTACTTTCGCATAATATAATATTAAGGTTAAATTTATCCTCTGCATCATCGTCATTCCGGTATCAAGTCATGAACTTACCAGCAACTGGTGACTCTTCTTTATGTTTTATTATTATGTGACTCACCGTATACTACGTTCTACATGTTTTGTTGTTATAGTATTTGATAAAGGAGTGTTTTCATATCTTATAAATATCTACTCTATTTGTATTTAGAATTTTTTCCAACTGATAATAAAATATAATATCGTAAATGGTATCACTACACCCATATGTGACACTCGCAGACAATTTTAACGCAATCGTTTTCTGCGCGGATAATTCAAAACAGTAAGTCCTTATTTTGACGTTTTTGTATTAAAAGGCACCAACATTACTCTAACACCTTAGTTCCCAAAGTGGTCCAGGTGGACCTCCAGGGGTCCACGGAAGACTCGACGGGGGTATACGTTGGCGCGACAAAAAAATGAGGGTGACGAAAAAAACTCTGACTTGTTTCGTTTAGAAAACTCTCCATTCGTGGTTGGAACTCAGCCGCAACGTAAATTTCCTTAGATCTAATCTCTACATTTTTAGTCGAGTTTTGGGAATATTATATGGTAGAAATGTAGCTGCAGGGGGTCCACCGAAACCATAGTGGTCTATGAGAAAAAGTCTGGGAACCTCTGACTCTAGCAGATTGTATTTCGACGACATGTAAAAGAGCCCCCTGCGGCCTATTTGCAGAATAAATTTTTGAATTTTGATTTTTTTTTGAATTTTGAATACGGGTTATATTATTATTACCTACTCTATGTGGCTTGAAAACCTTAATATTCGTTGTACCTATTTCGAGGTCTTAAACCGTTTGATGAAGCTAAGTTTAGAGCTTGTTATTTCTAGCTTTTGCCCGCATCTTCGTCAGCGTATCTTTATAAATTGAAAATTGCCTTTCCGTTTTACTGATGTATATCTTACTTTAAAGTTTTATTAAAATCCGTTCACTAGAAAAACAGTAAATATACATTCATACATCAATGTATCCTATGTTATAGGTTTTAAAATGAGCTAAAATTTTAGGACAATTTTAAGATTTTTCTGATAGGCCTTAAACAAGCAAAAGCAATTGCTCAAAAATATTGAAACGTTGGATATACAGTAGCGATTTCTTTGAAATATTTTAAACTGAATTCTCTAAAACTTAAGTATAATAAGGGAGACGTACTAGTAGAATTCGGTTTTCTGCACAATGCATCAATCGCTTATTGGGCTGCTGAACAATTTTTAGGTTATCATTGGAGGTAATACGCTGTGGCTATGTAGCATTACCACCACGGTCTAAACATATAGTTTTATTTGCATCAGACGTAAATCGCATCACTATGGCAATTGAAGATGACAAGGGACATTATGCTCGTGCATTAAATGACGATTTGGCTCCGGCGAACGATAACCGCAAATATTAATAATAGTCTTAAAACTGTTTTATGATCCATTCTTTGCTATGGGACAATGGCCCTCCTCGTTAACCCATATTCTCAACCCTGCGGTTTAAGTTTGGAAGGTCTAAACTGCTTCTGATACAGGCCCCCGGTTAAATACATTCATTGGATATCAATTTGTAGACCTGGATACGACTATTTGCGTAAATTTCACTGAGCTTACAAACACGGTTCTTTTGAGTGGTCTCCTTACAGTTCATCATGCCAGATTTAAAGACAGGTCGATAAAACACTGAAAGACTGAGTTGCTAGTTTACATTCATATCTCTAATCCGTTTTGTGATGGCTCAGCAAAATACCAACTTGCCTCGTTCGACTCGGTGGATCGCAGAGCTAGGAGACTCATTGGCGACGGTACACTAATAAGAACTAAGCTGCAGAGCCTGGCGCATAGACGCAAAATTGCCAGACTGTGTGTATTTTATAAGATGTACTTCGGAGAGTGTGCTCGGGAGCTGCATGAGATCATACTGCCTTTCTTCTATCGGACATGCAGACTTACGGCTGGTTACCCATCCTCACATTGTCGAAATCCCTCTAATTCGGACCAAGCGATTTAAAACATCTTTTATAATGCGCACTGCTTAGGATTGGAACTCCGGCGTCTGTATTTCCGAGCTCATACAATTCAAATCTTTTCATGGTTCGAGTGAATAGGCATCTTATGGGTGAGCTCGCTACATCGTCGGCCTCAACTTTCCTACATGGTTAGATGCTGGTCAAGAGCAAACCCATCTATAATTAAAAAAAAATCCGTACTTAAGGAATGTAAGGTGCGAAGAATCCGAAGCACTGTAGGGTAGGCCAGCCGATACCATAGACGAAGAGTTTTTTCTAATGCGTGTCTATGGAAAACTTAAAATTGATAATAAATTCGTATACACAAATTACCCCATAAACTCCTGAATATTACTGGTTATTTCCAATCGTGATTATATCCGTCTTCGCGAGGTCAATTAGTTGTCCTCTTTTTTACATGTTCGCTAGACAATGGCACCATGATTCGCGTGCAAAGCTGCAACATGTAATTTACAAGTACAGTAGGCGACAGGTCAAGCAACAAGTGAACAAGGACATTGCCAACGGTACAAAGTATTATATTAAGTATGTATATATAAATATTGCCACACACTTTTTGTATTTTATGAGAACAACGATTTTATGTTTTTGTAATATTTACAAATTTCTAAACAATTTTGTGACTTAAAAAGCTATAGGCACCTAAAAATTAGAGCAGTTTTAATTTACTGTTTTATTTACTTTGAACACTTCTGCATACATTATTTCCATGTGTAAATCTATGACGACGACATTATTGTGACATAGACTACATAAACTAAAACTCTACGGCTTGACCACAGATAAAACTTTCGTTTAAGACATTTAGGGCTTGGTTTCATTGCCAAATCAACAGTAATGTTATTGCAATCTTCGTTGTAGCTGGTCTCGTAAGTTAAGCAATTTTGATCAGTTTATATATAAACTATTTTCGGCATTAGTTTATGATATGTATATATACCCTATTTTTTCGTAAACTAAAGAGTACCGAAGTTTTTTTTTTTTTTTGCAATCTCGCAGTAATTATTAGAAATTATAAAAGATTTTAGATAATTTTTTTTTAAGAAAACTTAATCAAAGTTGTCGTCCGTTTGCGTAAATGTTAATTTTTAGTTTATATTTAATGACGCAACGAAACAAAGAAATAATGCCCGCTCATTGGTTGAATGTTGAAACTGTTTCCGGGCCTATTTAAACTCATTCCTATTGGTTCAGGCTGTTTTAATGCTCGTGTTTTTATTGGTCCGCATTTGTGTCTATCTTTTAGTTCGAAATCCGTTTACGCATTTATAATACTATGTTCACTGTACAATTCGTTTCCTACTGTGGAAATTAGTAACATACACAAGAGTATGCAATTCTGTCACGTCACATTGCAGTGAGTGTGCAGCGTTCGTTTTACGTTAAAAGCAACTGTGTAAAATGCATTTGCGTCATAAAAAGCGTATTTAAAAAAAATATTCCCTATATGTACTTACTTACTCCCGTCTATACTACGTAGTGGTAGGGCACACTGCGTTTCGCAGTCATTTGGGCTGCCCGTCTGGCGGCAGTACCACCCCCTTACAGAAGACCACCGTGAAATAATAGCACGTGTGCTGTTGCGTTTCGGTGAGTGAGTAAGGGATGCCAGAGCCCATTTCCCTATCCTCCTCCTAATCCCTTATCCTTAATTGTAGTCGGCAGCGCCCTTGCAGCAGCTGTGGCGTTGCTTGTGTTATAGGCGACGGTGGCCTCCTACCATCAAGTGAACCGTCGTCGGCTCGTCTGCCGATCTTAACATTAAAAAAAATGTAAAGCGGCGGTTATTATCTGCCCAATTTTTGAGTGCAATTAGCAGCAAATCTAAAAATTTCGATCAATTTCAAGTAACTCAAGTAAAATGTACTCGCCGTAACAAAGCAATATTTTTGTATTTTTTTTTGCAACTTCTAAAACTCCTTAAACGAAGGAGCAGATAACGCGTTAAATTCATGCATATTCAGAATTAATTAGTAATTGAACGTATGTACGTTTATCGCAGTCGACTTTGTAACGACCTCGCTTTTATTTGAAAAGTTTAATACTCCGAAAACCGTGTATAGTCAACGTAATACGACAAAAAAAAACGTAATGTCGGCGCCGAATATCTGAATTGTACAACTATTTACATTTTATAATATGCACTTTTTCTAGGAATTGAATCGGTCATTTCAAAAACCTCATAATAGTCCAAGCGCCGGAGCAAAAAAAGTAGGTTCGTAAAAAAATGTTCGGGACCGGCTATTTTTTTTTTGGAATATGTTCAGGAGTGTCCCCTGATTGCAAATCCAAGTTGGCGTCATCGGGGGGGGTGAGCGTCAGCCGCCATCTTGAAAAACACGTTTTATTGAATATCTCGCGAACCGCGCATCGTACGACAAAAATAGTGCAGATCATTTTTGTAGATAATAATATTTGCCATCTTTTTTATTTAAAACTTTTTTCTGTAAAATGCATAGTTTTTTATTTGTAGCGCTTCAAACTTTTTACAATATGGTTTTTGCTAAATATATAGTTAACGGTTCATGATAAATGAAAAATGGTAATAACTGAATTTGTAGAGCATGAAATTTCCTATAAATTTCATTCGAAACTTTTTCCCGTAGCATTTATAGTTTAGGAGCTGCAGCTAGGTAAAACCATTTCCAACGCCATTTCATAACGCATAAAATGGCATAAAGTTTTCCAAAACCTTACTCCTAAGTATGTAAATTTGTATGGCAGAAATCGTTTAGAATATATAGTACCTAAATTAATTAACAGTTTGCCGACAGAACTTAAAAATGAATTAAATGAAAATAATATTAAATATAAACTTGGAAAATATTTTTTAGAACAATTATTGAAGTAACACGTATATTTTAATTGTTCGGTAGGTACATAGACAAACTTAGTGTAGTTTATAATGTACCGTATACCTGGTTTCCTCTTTATGTATTTTTTTTTTTAGTAAATAATAAATGAAAAAAATGAATGAAAAAAAATGTCAATGCAGCTGTGTAACGAGTCAATTAAAATTATAAATAGTGTGGAGAACAACGAATAATTTATCATCATAAAAGTTATTATGTAAAAACGTGGCGCATTATTTTACAGGGCGAGTCTAATTCTTTTCGATGTCGACGGAAGACACTCATCTCCTTCTGAATCGATTTCTTCTGCCTCCGCCATATCCGAAGGAGACGAATCGAAGGCTGGGTCTTCTTCGATTTCGTTTTCGATGGCATCTATTACGTCTGGCACGTTGTCGCATGTTTGGCCACTGCAATTCGAGCAAATGATTGAACATTTCAAACCAGCTTTTCAGCATCCATAAGCAGCTCCGCAATATTGTAGGAATGTTGAGGGGGGAAAGTCCGAACGACCCAAAATATATACTACAACTCATAGGCGCATGATTGAATATATAGCATTATAATCTCGTGAATATTTTGCGTTCACTCGACATTTACAGCGTTTTAGCTCCTAAACTATAAATGTTACGGGAAAAAGTTTCGAATAAAATTTATAGGAAATTTCATGCTCTACAAATTTAGTTATTACCATTTTTCATTTATCATGAACCGTTAACTATATATTTAGCAAAAACCATATTTTAAAAAGTTTGAAGCGCTACAAATAAAAAACTATGC
Source organism: Bembecia ichneumoniformis (assembly GCA_910589475.2). Taxonomy (NCBI): domain Eukaryota; kingdom Metazoa; phylum Arthropoda; class Insecta; order Lepidoptera; family Sesiidae; genus Bembecia; species Bembecia ichneumoniformis. The sequence continues at coordinate 852,834 of OU342546.1, forward strand.
TTTTTACAGAAAAAAGTTTTAAATAAAAAAGATGGCAAATATTATTATCTACAAAAATGATTTGTACTATTTTTGTCGTACGATGCGCGGTTCGCCAGATATTCAATAAAACGTGTTTTTCAAGATGGCGGCTGACGCTCACCCCCCCCGATGACGCCAACTTGGATTTACAATCAGGGGACACCCCTGTACATATTCCAAAAAAAAAATAGCCGGTCCCGTACATTTCAAAAAAAAAACCTCTGGCGCTTGGACTATAAGTCACTTAAGGGATTCACTGAGGCAAATGACATTTACTATAGAACTCGCTGGCGGCGGAGACAATTCAACGGGCCTATAAATGGTGTCTTTTTGTTTTTACCATTAGAACATTACACAAATATATTTTTTTATCAATACAATTTTCTTATCTGATATCAATTTATTAATAGGTACAGGATTCATATGCGTGCAATAAGCCGTTTTCGAGAGAATTTTCAATAAATGTCAAATTCTTCTTGTGTTCTAACTTTTTTTGTGAAGTTTCTATTACTTTAACGAAAATTCTAATTAATACAATTGGTTCTTCACATGTTTAAGTATGATATATATATTTTTCAAAGCAATTGTGTTGTCTATTTCTTGTAACATTTTCATTAAATAATGGATATTTTTAGTATTTAGCGTTTGTCTCCCCCTAAATTAGAATTTTTCAGAAATCAATAAAAACTGTTTCATACACAAACAAATGAGTTTTAAAGGACTTTTTTATGTTCAATTTAGTATTTGAGTGGTAAAAAATTAAAATAGCGAATAACCTTTACAGCTTATTAATAGAAATAATGGAAAAAACCTGAAAAACCGTTCTTGACTTATGTTGTTTTAGCGAGAAATAGGGTTAGTGGTATATAATTTAACCAAAACAATAGTAGTAATCATATTTTTTATTACTTAAAATTGAGAATTACACTTAAAAATAATCTTATTATATTAATTTGTCATGTTTTAATACCTTTATGGTACATAGTCATATTCTCCATCATTCTCATCTGGATTATCTTCAACATTTACAGTTGGCCATCTAAAAATGTTGTTATGAAATGGCATATGCTCTTCCAGAATCCTATCTTGATACGCACCTCTCTTTAAGAAACCATTTTCAGCAAAAAAAGCATGTTGGAAAAAAATGTGACTTAAGAGCTTTTTGAAATGACCGTTTCAATTGTTCTATCGTCAGTGACGATTCATCGCCAATCTATTTCAGCGCCATTTTCAAAATGTTTTACAAGACTTATTTATACTGAAAACAAAGTTAGGTTAGGTTCTGGAATCTTTATGAAATTACACCCGGAATACTGGTTTTGGCACAAATACCTACTGTAGAAATGTATGTATAATAGAATACAATTTCTAGGTATCAAACACTTCCGGTAACATATAATAAAGGCAAGCAACGCCATAGGGATTGCGAGTGCTATAACGACTTTGAAAGGAAAATAAGTATAAGTAGGGAAAATGGGATTGGTTTCTGGTATCTCTCACTCGATTACCCGTGACGCTTCGACACACGAGCTGCTATCCCCCTTTTTTTCGGGAGTTTAATTTAATATTCCTTAAATATTTGAAAAATAATACATTTATGGTAAAAACTAAACAATATCTGACTGATATTGAAGACCACATCAAAATCCGTTGTACAGACAGAAGATAGATACGAACAGCGAATTCAATTTATACTACACTAGCTGTGCCCGCTGCTTCGCCCGCGTGTAATTCAGATTGTTTCTCGGTATCAGTAAAAATCAATTACCTGCCTGGCAGTCGTAGCGTGCGCGTCCTGCACTACCTGTGCAGTTTCACGGCGCGGTCGCGCTTTACATATAATATACGATTATTATCTCTTTAACCATACGCCCAAAACATAGGCAGTAAAAAGCAAAAATCACGTGTATTAAATACTTGTGACGAATAAACTTACTGATTTAGATAAGGATTCTTAATTGTTGATATAATAAACATCACCTAAAGATTTGAATTTTATTTTTAATACAAAAATTAGTTTTTGTTAATTAAATATAAAAGTTGGTCGTTGGCTTTTGTCAACAATTCAATTCGATTACCACGAAATAGTATATTTCATTACAAGTGCGGAAAGGCTGTCATTGCAAAGAGTTCCGACAAATGTCTACCCGAGCCGAGGCGCAGCCGAAGCGAGGGTTGACAGTCGGAACAAGTTGCAATGACGGTTCCGCACGTGTACTGAACGACTATTTTTAATACAGTTGCGAAAAAATGAAGCAATTTAATAAAACAAACTAAACTCGCAAAGAAAATTTCTGGAAAATGGCGCCAACCGTAGAATATAAGCAGAGATTTTTTTTCTTCAACCATTCTGGTAGGCAAAGGAAACTATGCCCATACAGCCAAGTCTTCAGTAGAATTTTTTTATTGATTAGAAATGAAAATGAAATTTAATGAGATGAAATGAAATGAAACCTAACCTAACTCATTAAATCAAATCATTAAATCTGATATTAAAACAAATTCGTAGCTTCTTTTTAGAAATATACGTATTTGCATGAATCATAAAAACTTTTTAGTAAAAACTTCATGGTTGGTTTTTCTTTTTAATAGACATTATTTTGACAGTTGGGAAAGAGAACGCACGAGTGCGGGAAAGGTAAAAAAAAAGCACGAGTGTGTAATAGCCCACATCCCGAACGCTATACGTCCCTGCAATACGCCACTTTTTGAGCAACTGTATTAAAAAAGCCTTTTCATTTTTCGGGATAATATACTCTGTTTCCATCCTGAAATTCTATTCTAACTATTGGTGAAAGCGTTTTTTAAATCGGATGGTGGTTTCGAAGATTATCCCCTACCTACAAACAAACACATATACAAAACAAACTTTACATCTTTATAATATTAGTATAGCAGATAGACTAGCTGAGCCCGCAATACGCAATAGCCGAGTACGCGTGGTATTCGGTATAGCGCGTAACATTTTTGTTTGTAAATTAACGGGAAGCTTGCTACATCAGTGTATTCAAATCGGTTAAGCCGTTTCTGAGATTAGCGTGCACAAAAGCACAGTGTTGTAAATAGGTCTAGTAATTGATTGTTAACCTACTCAGTGAATACTCTTTTTAATATATTAATTCTGTAAATCTTGTATATAAAAATGAATCCCTATTTCTCCTGGTCACGGCATCACGCGTGAACGGGTAGACCGATTTTTATTCGGTTTTCGCTAATGGAAAGAGGGATAAACGGGGAATGTTTTAGGGTATATAAAAATTGCACGCCGGGCGAAGCCGGGGGCGGGTCGCTAGTAATCTTATATATAAAAATGAATCCCCATTTCCCCTGGTCACGGCATCACGCGTGAACGGGTAGACCGATTTTAATTCGGTTTTCGCTAGTGGAAAGAGGGATAAACGGGGAATGTTTTAGGGTATATAAAAATTGCACGCCGGGCGAAGCCGGGGGCGGGTCGCTAGTAATCTTATATATAAAAATGAATCCCCATTTCTTCTGGTCACAGCATCACGCGTGAACGGGTAGACCGATTTTAATTCGGTTTTCGCTAATGGAAAGAGGGATAAACGGGGAATGTTTTAGGGTATATAAAAATTGAACGTCGGGCGAAGCCGGGGGCGGGCCGCTAGTATACAATAATATTTGAAATAAGAGTCAGTTGAATGAAAAACATGTAGGTAGCAACATAAATCTTTTTCTTTATTATAATATATGACCAATATTATGTTTTCACAACACACAGAAAACAGACAAGGAGACAAAAATTCTAAAAACTATTTTTTTTTAATCTCAGTAACGTAAGTATAACGTGTACTATTTTTTTTTATCTTTAATGTCCACGGCTGTATATAAAAGCCGTGGCCTACGCACACGATTTTATTATTATGTTTTGTTAGAAGATAATTATGTAACGATGGAAACATTAAAATCTGCCTTGGACTGAAAATTAAACTCTTTTGTTTAAAAAAGGGATATTGTACAGTAAAAATGTAATTAGAAATTGATAAATAACCCACAAAGCCTCGCATGTTTGTTTGTAGGTAATCACGATTTAGAAATAAAGTGTGTGTGTGTGTGTGTGTGTGTAATTAGTTTGAGCAAATAGGCTAACGCCTAGCGAGCATTGATAAGGTAGAGTCGTGACAGTAAAAGACGCGGGAAAACGCTTTGACCGTTATGTACTTTGTTATCGGGCATTTTTTTATCCGTGACACAGAGAGGGCGCAACATACAAGCACATACAAGATAACCAAGCCGACACATTACTCACTGCGTTTATTTTACACTTGCGAGCAGAATTAATAAAACTTTAACACTAAAATTTGTGTTCAGCGTGAAAAAATTTTAAAAAAAAACTCGCTCCATGATTTTGACGTCTGTGTCGTAGTAGACATTCGCGATGTTACAATAAATTTATTTATAATAATAAAAAAACAAAATAAGTAACAATTAATAGAAAACAATAGCCACATAATAAAATTAGTTTTTAGATGCGTTTATGTGGTCTCTATTTGTTTTTTTGTGAAGTAAGGTAATCTTAATATGTACATATTTATTAAAGTCTCAGCAAAGAAATAAAAAAATATTCTATTCAAAATGGCCCCACCTTTCGCTTTGATATGGGCCTTTAATCTGTTTGGCCACCTATGGATTTATGCACTGTTTCCATGGGTTTAGCCACTGCTTGCTCCAGACATTTCGTCGGCGTGTCGTTTAGAACAGGCCATGTCCTCTAAAACTGACCATAATTTGTAATCTAATGGGGGTTCGGATCTGGACTGAAGAGAGGACCTCGTCAGAAACGTTGGTTTCGAGCCAGGCTTGGGTAGTTCGTGCCTTTTGACCAGGTGCAGAGTTCTACTGGAAAGTCCACGGTACATTTTTAAAAAGTGTATTGCTGAGAGGTTTCACAACACGATCCAAGATGGTCTCTTAATTCACTTTAGCTGAAGTCTTCACACCTTTTTCACAAAAATGAAGCTTTGTAACTCCTTGATAAGACACGCCCCACTGAACCAAAACTGCCGCAAGATGACCGCGTTGTACCTTTTCTACCACTAGGGCAGCTTCTTTAGAACTGTGAGCTTACTTACACTTTGTTATTTTGCTTGTTGTAGTGCTCTTCAATCGTGAAGTGTTTTTCATCAGTAAAGAGGATATTTTTGTGTCCTTCACCTGAGTATCGGGACAGAAGGCGTTATGATCGATCCACTCTCTTTAATATCTGTAGGAATTGATTTAGCGCATGTCCTCTATATCGACGATAAGCACCGAGCTTCAGGCCTCGGTTGAAGCTCGGTTGAAGGCCTCGGTTGAAGCTCGAAAAGTTTTAATATACGCGACAGTGTCCTAGCGGGAATTCTGGCTTTAACAGCATTAACAGCCTTTGTAGTTCTAACAGCACGCGGCCGATCTTTTATGGTCATCGACAGAGGAAGTGTCGATAGTAAGTACGATATACGAACATACGGCTGATACCAAGCTTTTGAAGTGTCTTGAATATGACCGACGGCTTCATACCCACTCTGTGTAAGGCAATCACTGCAGTGCTATTTTCTTTAACACCCCATTCCATATTGTAATTTTTGATAATAAACACGAAAAAAAATATGTAAAATGACGAGAAATCAAAAGAAGTTTTTGACATATTAAGCGCTTTCCAAATTCAAAATGAATAAAGTTTTGAAAAAAGAGAAAGTTTTAATGTAGCTTCATGGCCAGACTAGTTAATTTTTTGATTGTGTGCGAGTATATTTTTGACCCCCAAAGTGCGAAGCAGACCAAATTGAAATAATAAAATTAAACAAAAATGAAAGGGAAAAAACAAAATTAAAAATAAAATCATAGGTGTAATGTTGCAAAGTGCTTATTTGTTGTGAGAATGTTGAAGTCACATTACACCAGACGCGATCAGCGAAAACTAACACAAAGCGACCCGCTCGATTCGCAGAATGTTGTGTACGATATCAGTTTTATTCTGTTTAGCAAGTTTTTTAATGTTGCGAAATAATAGAAGCACGTGTGCTAACTGTCTTGCTTGCATAATCCTGTTTTTAGGCGACGGTAACCACATTCGTCGACCATCAAGTGGACTGTTTATTTCCTTAGTGCTCGCTTAGATTGTATCTTACGATTTCTAAATTTGAATAAAATATTTTAGTAACGCGTCTGGAGGCAGTAACCATCGCCTTGTAAAATATGCTAGAGCCTACATTTCTATCCCAATATTTATACGAGACGGTTCATCCCTTTGGTATTGCGATTGTACGAGACGGTATGTTACCGGGATGGGACGATTCATCGCCGTCGATTCTTAGCTAAGCCATTTCAGCGCAGACCGATTCATCGCTGGCCATTTCATCGCCCAATCGTTATGGTCTATTGTACATCATGCGCAGAATTGTAAAAAGCAAAATAAATACTACCAGATAAAAAATTTAACAATAGTGATTTCGAAATAAACGGGATACTCTGGTTTTGGCTGTGTTACAAGACCATGTGTACAAATGTGTTAAAAGACTTATTTGTAGTGAAAACAAAGTTAGGTTAAGTTCTGGAATGTTTATGAAATTAAATGTGAGTAGGTCGGTACACCCGGAGTACTGGTTTTGGCAACTAGCTGTGCCCTCAACTTCGTACGCGTGGTAGTGTTCGGAATAGCACGTAACTTTTTTGTTTGTAAATCGATTTGAATGAAACAAACACTAAATGTTACGAGAAGCTTGCTACAATACATCAATGAAAACCGCATGAAAATCGGCTAAGTCGTTTCTGAGATTAGCGTGCACGAACGCACTAACAGATAGAATTTTTTGACTATTTTTAAAGACTATTTTTTGACCTCGGTAACATAAGTTACCTTTCTTCCTCATATTGAAAACGTTATCAAAAAAGCTTCTAGAAGTCTTGGATTCATCATCAGGAATAGTAAAATATTTCGCAACGTAAAGACAAAAATTGCTCTGTATAATTGCTTTGTACGCAATACTTTGGAGTATTGTAGTCCTGTGTGGCGACCGCACTATGCTGCTCATTCTTTGAGACTAGAGAGTATACAAAAGAGGTTTACTAGATATTTGGTGTATTCTTTGAATGGGACTATTAAAAAAATAACTTACAATAATCGCCTTAAACATCTGAAAATGTTATCTCTTAGCAACCGTAGAGACTGTTTGGACTTAATTACGCTCTTTAAAATTATAAGCTCAAAACTAGATTGTCCACAATTGCTAGCTAAATTCAAGTTTAAGGTCCCTCTTAGGGTTCCGCGGCAGCCTTGTGCTCCGCTGTCACCCCCATCACGAAAGACATTATTTGGTTCCAACTCTCCTGTGTCACGAATGAGCAAGCTTCTCAATCTCCACTGTGATGACCTGGACATCAATTCCTGCTCAATTGGTCGTTTTCGTTCGTCTGTAAACGATTTGTTCCAATGATTTTACCGGCGTCTTTTTTCCCATCTTTTTGCTGCCTAACTTTTTTTTCCCAATTCTTTTCCGTGCCTCGTACAATGCAATGTAGTATATATTTATATGTATATTGTGTATATGTATATATGTATATTATGTATATGTAAGTATTTAAATTTTTAGTTTAATTTCGCAAGTGGTGTTCACTTATAAATGTTGTACACATTTATTATAAATTATTTTAGATTATTAAGTACTTACTGTAATTATAATAATGTAGTCAACGTAAGTGAGCCAAATAAATAAATAAATAAATAAATAAATAAGTGTTTGATTTTTTTTTTCGAAAAAATAATTAATATACAGACACGGCTCGTTTACGATTTTATTATATACTAGCTGAACACTGCCACGCTTCGCTGCGGCCCATACGGCGGCGGCGTGCGCATGGGGCGCGCGGTACTGGACACTGCTTATATATAATACTATTTATCGTAGCGTGATGTTATATAGCCTATAGCCTTCCTCGATAAATGGACTATTCAAAACAAAAAGAATTTTTCAATTCGAACCAGTGGTTCCTGCGTTCAAACAAACAAACAAACTCTTCAGCTTTATAATATTAAGTATAGATATATAAAGTAGCTGTCCGCCTCTGTCCGTTTCTCTCCGCTGACCTCTTCTAAACCACTCAACGGAATTTGATACGGTTTTCAGTAATGGAAAAAGCGATAAACGAGGAATGTTAAGGTATGTCATTTGTAGAAAAAAAATGCACCCGTGCGGAGCCGGGAGCGTGTCCCTAGTTTGTTACGTTTTGAGGTCGAAAACCAGATCGCAACGACCCGTATTCTATGTTAATGTCGTTGTTATTTTTGTTACGAAGGAAAATTTCAATTTTAAAACGTAGGCACATCGAATTTTAAATTCGAAGCCGTCGTCAAAGCGTTTGTGTAATCGTTGACCAACATTTTAAAATTATAAATTGATTTTTAGATTTTTTTTTCTTCACTGCTTTGTTTTGTTATTCCAATTGGGGGTTTCTTCTCGTGCGTTGACTTTTGTGTCGCTGTAAAAGAAACAAACACATGTTTATATTCATCTGAACCGTAGGACGTCCTATAATTTTTCAATAGGACGTACGCATCAAAGAATAAATGGTTTTGGAGAAAAATATATGTTGAGTCTAAAAAATTACTCATTTTTTGTATTAAAATCGAGATTAATAAGATTTTCAATAAAATAGAAGTATAAATAACTGCAATCGGCCATGTTAACTGAAACACCAATCAGAGCGAATGACGTCACGTCCAGGTAAATGCCATCGAGATGCTTGACTTTGCTTTGACAGAATGAAAAATCTGATGAGATGTCGGTGACGTCACGGTTCATCAGACGCGACGCCATGAAACCTAAGAGCGTTTTCGCGCGTAATTCAAAATAGATTTAAAAACATTCAATAATTCGCGTTGAAATTTAGTTTTTTTTTCTGAAATATTATTTTTTTCGGATATGGTAGACGTGTATCTACATTATGGAAGGAAATTTCAAAATCTGTCATCATGCCTATTATGCAATAGAACGGTCAGAAGTAGCCTGGATCCACCTTCGATACGCGGTTCTTATCTTGTTCGCCTTGTGGGTGGACATCCTACGCTGTGCTTGCCGGTCTGTGGTCTTCCAGTTGAGAACTTTCCGGCCCCAGCGGTCGTCGGCTGTCAGTACTATGTGTCCTGCCCACTGCAACTTCAACTTACTAATCCGCCGGGTTATGTCGATATTTTTCGTTCGATCTTGCAAGGTAACCACGAGCTTGGCCCTCTCCATAACTCGTTGAGCGAAGTTGAGTTTTTTTTTTGCGAGGCCCATAGTTAGAGACCACCTTTCAGCGCCATACATATTATGTCATCAATGGCAACACACTTTATTATTATTATATTTAAATAATATTCTTAATATGCAATACTAGTTAGGTCCCTTGGTTTCATTCGTTTTAAATCTATATTTAGTTAACCTACAAGCGTTGCAGTTTTGACAATCTTTTTTTAAAAATAGTCTTTGTTTACATATATTGAAATTTATAGGTTAAAACACAATTTTATAAAAAAATACAGCCCTTATTACAGACTATCCGGGTGCCGCTGTTTCACTCGCCTTTGTTCTATCTGTATATTGCAGTATATTGCAAGTGCAACAGCACTTGCACCTTTTGTTCTATCAGTATATTACTTGTCTATAGGTGACTCGAAGGTAGCCATCCACTTTCAAGTAGACTGTCAGCCTATGTGCCGTTCGATATCACAAAAAAATGTGGAGGTTTGCACACACACACACGCACGCACGCACGAAGTGGTATAAGCGACTCTTAAGATAGCCTCCTGCTTTCAAGTAGACTGTCAGTCTTTTTGGTATTCATTATCATAAAAAATGTGGGTGAAATGCACATACACACATACATCTTACTCTGTGTCCAGAGCGGCGAACGCTTACACCTTAAATGGAGGTAACTCTTCTTTTAAACCAGGGGTCTTCAACCTTTTTGTAGTCAAGGGCCGAGAATACTTTGGTTTTGGTCCGGCGGGCCGAAGCCCTGCACATATTTATGTAAACTTATTAAGTAATCAAATAAAAAACAATAATCACTGAAATTATTTATTGTAAAACTTTACAAATAAGGAATTATTTTAATAAAATTCAATCTCATTTCTGATATTACTTGCTACTTGTTACACTTTCCTTTAACTAATTTATCAATATCTGCCCCTATAGTGGTCTTTGCAATTCTCAAATTGTTCTCTAGGTGAACATCAGTGATATTGATTCTTGCCTTGGACTTTACAGTTTTCATTCAAGATAATAACTGTCAAATAGAGATATCATTTTCAGTGCATGACCTCCGATTTTAGGAAAAGAAAATTACAATTCAAATTTTACACGCTAGTTTAAGTATTAATTGACTATTTGGTTTTAATTTCTACATAGTTAAATTTAATTTAATTAAGCAAATGCAGGGCCGGCAAGGATGCAACCGAGGGCCGCAAGCGGCCCGCGGGCCGCGGGTTGAAGACCTATGTTTTAAACCTATACGACGACGCCCGATTCAACCACAAAAGGCAGTAACTGATAATCTCAAGTATGTGTAAAACGACGTTTATGTGTATAGAAACGAAACGTCCGAGGAGCGAGTCGTTCTCGCTTCGGAGACACCTATGTTGACACAGTTGTGTCTTTGTTGACACACTGGCGCGGCGGATGTGCGGAATTTGTCGCTCCAGTTTCGGCCTTATTCCATTGGCGATAAGATATATTGTACCTTTGTACAGTGTCGACCTGTTGTCGGGTGTACCTTGCACGTTGCTCTGCCTTTTCGAATTGTATTTTGTTGGGGCAATGAACGTTTGTTACGAATTTATATATCGATTAATGTTAAAATTGAACATTTTCAACACGGATGCCTTTAAAAAATAAAGTGCCTAATTAAAAGTTTATAATTAAGAGACGTTTTTACGAGCGGTTTTTTTTATGTTAAGACAGGCTGACGGTCCACTTGATGGTAGGTGGCCACCGTCGCCTATAACACAAGCAACGCCAAAGCTGCTGCAAGTGCGCTGCAGACTACAGTAGGATTAAGGATAAGGTATTGGGAAGGGATAGGTAAATGGGCTCTGGCATCCCTTACTCACTCACCGAAACACAACAGCACACATGCTGTTATTTCACGGTGGCCTTCTGTAAGGGGGTGGTTACTGCCGCCAGACGGGCTGCCGAAATGACTGCGATACGTGGTGTGCCCTGCCACTACTTTCCAGATCCAGACCAGAGCCAAATTTGAAAAGTTCATTTTTCAAAGTTGACCCTGCCGCGAATCGAACCCGGGAACCCTAGAACAGAGCGTTAAGGCAAGCACCCTAACCAGTCATCCAACGGGCTCGTTATTTGAAGCACGCTTGTGTTTATAGGCCATGATAGCCACCTAATCATCAAGTGGACCGTGAGCAATAGTGAGCATGTTTGACTTTAATAAAAATAATCCTCGTCACTACATATACTGAAACGAAAACCACCACACTTATTTATATTGTAACTTACTAGACAAATAAAAAATTCAAAAATAAAGAACGACACACCTCACACCTGACATGTGTTTAGCTGTTTAGTCGCGATACCCGCATTCTTTTTTCAAAAAGCAATCGTCCATGGCGACCGTATGCTAGTCACGTTCAGCCATCGCACAAAAACCAGTATTATAAAATCCCTTGAATTTACGCAACCGAGGAAACTCTGTACTGCAACATTCTACAAGAGAGCTCAATTTGCGGTGGTAATTTAGAGTACAAACTAGCTTGTGGACTCGGGTTTTTTTTTTTTTTTTTTCATTATATCGACTGGGTGCTTAGTAGATGCGGGACGTAATTGTTTTATAATGTTCGTGCCATATCGAGGCAAAGAAATTGTTGTCTGGATCTGGAAAGTAGTGGTAAGGCCAGGTTGCGTTTCGCAGTTATTTGAGCGGCCCGCTTGGCGGCAGTGACCACCCCCATACAGAAGACCACCGTGAAACAACTGCACGTGTGCTGTTGTGTTTTTAAAAATACATCAGTTTAAACCGCATTCAAATTGGTTAAGCCGTTTCAGAGATTAGCGTGCACAGACAAACAGACAAAAAATATTATATTTTTTTTCTTTACCTCGGTAACATAAGTAGGTACAGCATGTAGAAATTGTTTTTTTTTTTTTTTTTTTTAAGTGAAAACTTCTTTAGCGGCGCTGTGCGTTTTTGCGATGAGGAAAAATGTTAAACTCGCGATCGAAAATTCGTAAAACCAACTCAACTTGAGTTGGCTGGACGTAATGTAGTATATGGGTGTATATAAAATGCAGTATATGGAGTAATGTCTCCGCAAGGTTGAAGTTTTGTGTTGCTAGGAGCGTTGGCGACCGTCGCCAGAGTGGCGTCCGGTAGCCACACAAGTGGTGATGTGGGTCGACGGTCGCCACTGAGCGGAGACCAGACGCTATACTGCTAATTAAAGCAATTCGTGCAAAATTATTCCCTAACCATTCCAAAATATCAAAAATGCACAATATTCAAGTTTTCACTTCTGCCGGCACTCCCGGAGTGCAACCCCTATTTTTTTTTAAATATTTAATGTGCAGACACGGCTCGTTTACGATTTTATTATATGTATAGAAGAAGATTGACAGTATTTATTATAGGAATCTATTTAATCCCTAAAAAAAATTTAATTTGAACGCCGAAAACTCCGCCACACATTTGATGTGCGCGCGCGCATTTGAAACTGTAATAGTTTCGCTTTCACTCCGCGTCACACTACAGATAATAGATCTGGCGGAGGAGCCACTCTCGTCTGCCTCTGTTATTTTGTAACCTAACCCCGGTTAACCTCAAGAGTGACAAAAAGCCACATTACCAAGTAAATACACGCGGAGCCATTGTAATTCAAATAAATTTAAATAATTGTTGAAAGTTGACGCCGAGTGTCGTAACCTGACGGACCGAATGTTCTACACGTCTCTGATGCAATCTTACTCCTATTTTCCGACTGAAATCGATTTTGTATTCCGGCTCTATTCATATGTTAACTGTTCAATTGACGCTAGTGCTTGTTGTTGAGGTTGTAACCCCTTCGAGACGCTTACGCGGATGAACCGACTTCGCCGAGTGAATGAAGAGTTTTCCTTATCTGTATTTTAGTGAAGAGTACACTGATTCAGTGCCATTGTCATAATGAGTGTTGGGAACTACAAGGATCTTGCTAATGAATGAATTAAAATAAAATTGAATAGAGACCGTTAGGTGGAGTGGTTAGGGTGCTTGCCTTGCGGGGTCAACTTTGAAAATTTGTCTCTGGTCTGGATCTGGAAAATAGTGGCAGGGCACACTGCGTTTCGCAGTCATCTGGGCCGCCCGTTTGGCGGCAGTAACCACCACCTCACAGAAGACCACCGCGAAATAAACAGCACGTGTGCTGTTGTGTTTCGGTGAGTGAGTACTTAAGGGATGCCAGAGCCCATTTCCCTATCCCATTCTAATCCCTAATCCTACTGTAGTCTGCAGCGCACTTGCAGCAGCTTTGGCTTTACTTCTGTGGGTAGGCGACGGTGGCCATCTACCAGCAAGTGGACCGTCAGCTTTTCTGCCGATCTTAAAATAAAAAAAGAAAAGAAAAATATTTATGAGAATGCAATATACTTATATACAACTAGAAAGACTAGAGGACTCCGTACTATGTGTCCTGCCCACTGCCACTTAACTAATCCGCCGGGTTATGTCGCTAACTTTGGTTAGTCTGTGGATCTCCTCATTCCTGAAGGCCTACCATGAATGTCATTTGAAGAGTTCTCTCTCTATCGTACTTATGTAAGAAATTGCAAGTGGGACACAGAGAGTAAACTTTGGATGCCGTTCATGGTAGCAAGGCTGATTCGATCTCGCAGTGTAACCCTCTCCAAATCTCGTTGAGCTTTCTTACGAGGCCTATAGTTAAAGACCCCGTTTCAGCGCCATATGTCATCACTAGCATCATACATTGGTCGAAAACTTTTGTTTGAAAGAAGTGAGGAATTTTGGTCGAGAAGATAGATGTCTCGGAGCTTCTCGAACGCTGCCCATCCGAGCTGAATTCGACAATTAACCTTCTTCTCGAGGTTGGCTCTAGCTAATTGGAACTTTTTGTCCCAAGTGTCTATAGCTTTGACAATGAACTTAAATTAGCCATTCCTTTTATTTTACCTTGGCTTCCCAAAATTAGAAATTACGACACTCAATTCAAATTTGTTTGTCTGTCATAGATACACAAGGGACAACCGACGAATAGATTATGTTTTTAGTATCGAGACATTATTCAAAAGAGAAGCAGTTGAAATTCAATAAGTTTTCACTGCTGGCATAAAGGGCTTTTTTTATGTTAAGATCGACAGACAGGCTGACGGTCCACTTGATGGTAGGTGGCTACCGTCGCCTATAACACAAACAACGCCAAAGCCGCTGCAAGTGCGCTGCCGACTACAGTAAGATCAAGGATAAGGGATAGGAGGGGATAGGGAAATGGACTCTGGCATCCCTTACCCACTCACCGAAACACAACAGGGGCCTTAGACAAAGTAGCATTCGCTCCGTAGCGATGCGATATCGAAGTTCGTTATCGTCTCAGAGACAAAGAAATCATGACAAGTATCACGTGTTTATCACGTGTTACAGTGTCGATTCCTTTGTCTCTGAGACGATAACGAACTTCGATATCGCATCGCTACGGAGCGAATGCTACTTTGTCTAAGGCCCCAGTACACGTGCTGTTGTTTCACGGTGGTCTTCTGTAAGGGGATGGTTACTGCCGCCAGAGGGGCTGCCCAAATGACTGCGAAATGCAGTGTGCCCTGCCACTACTTTCCAGATCCAGACAAGAGCCAAATTTGCAAATTCATTATTCAAAGTTGACCCTGCCGGGAATAGAACCCGGGAACCCTAGAGCAGAGCGTTAAGGCAAGCAGAATGAGGTTCTCCAATGAGCCGCTGAGTAAATTTCGTGAATGTTCCATGCCCAATATACCACGAGTCGAATAATGGACCAGTAATGAACCCCATAATTGGACAGTGACATTAAAAACCGGTTCAAATAAAGCGAACAGACCCGTGTGAATCACTAGTATGTGTACTTTGGAATAGAATTCAAAGTCGCAAGAGCATAACGTTAGCTCTGTTGAATTTTTGTCACATACACGCTAGAATTAGAGGCAAAAAGTTGTGACAATTTGTCGGCGGTGTGCGAAATGGATTCGACCTACCACAAGCTTCGTTAATGTTTTCAATGGTTCGGAGAAGACTTGTGTTTAGAAAAGACTGGGAAGATGTGTCAGAAAATGCCAGTTTGAAAGTACATTGACTGAAAGGCCTACTCCTTTAACCTTGCTATATTTTAACCACATAAGTGAGTCAACCGAATCCGGATTTTTTTCTTTGTGGAGGGCAGCAGGCAGGCTGACTGTACACTTGATGGTAAGTGGCCATCGTCCCCTTATCAACACAAGACCACCGTGAAATAACAGCAATTGTGCTGTCGTGTTTCGGTGAGTGAGTAAGGGATGCCAGAGCCCAGTTCCCTATCCACTCCTAATCCCTCATCCTTAATCCTACTGTAGTCGGCAGCGCACTTGCAGCCGCTTTGGCGTTGCTTATAGGCGGCGGTAGCCACCTACCATCAAGTGGACCGTCAGCCAGTCTGTGCCGATCTTGACATAAAAAAAAACATATAATTTTGTTTATATGTTTACGAAATATTTGCACGTTTATTTATTTTGCTTTTACTTACTTACTTCCGCGAGACGAATGATGATTAATTGTCTGTGCATTGAGGAAGTCATTAATAGATACGCGGACGAAATCGTGGGCAAAAGTTAGTGCTGTGTAATTAATTTAAGTTGGTCAGTTTAGTTTTAAAGTTTTTAATATTTGTATCCGGCTCGGTGCGTGGTGCAGTCAGTCGTTTCGTTTCGCGAATATTTGTTTTCCGAATACCTCGGAGCGGCGCGTACTAAAGTGAGAATGAGATTCTGGGTGGGCTTGGAGATTGTTTTTTATTTTTCTTTTTTTTTGTTTTACGATTCATTTTTCGAATGCGCGTTTGCCAGTACTTTGCGTCCATGGTCCGAGTATACTTCTTCAGTTGATATTTCTTATAATACGCACTGGGCTAACGTCTAATACGCTAGTTGACAAAATTTGGAAATTAATTTAAAACTATAGTTTAGCATCTATTTCATCCCAAAAATTGAGAAAAATATTTGAGAAAAATTTGTCTTTTGCATTAGTATTTTGAGTTTTTAGAAATGAACTTGAAATTGACCACGAAAAAGGCCAAGACTGTCTTGGCGTCTTGAATGACGTCACACCTCGCGAAACAGCCCTGTTTGTTTATGACAGTCAATTGTGTTTTTAACAGGCGTTTGGCGAGGTGTGACGTCACGCTTCCATGCGCTTCTCTGATTGGTGTTTAATGTCACGTGATTAAACGCCTTATTTTGTCGATTTTATTTTCCAATAATATTATTAATCTTTTATTATTTTAATAGAAAAATTGTTTTTTTGTTTATCATGGTTAATCATTAGAAACTCCAAGCCATCCGATTTATTCTCAGTGGAAACAAGCCCATTAATGGACTGTCTGCTAATCTCTCTCATTAAAAAAAAAAACTTCTACTCATCCAGAGTGTTAATTCTGTCAGGTCCAATTGTTTCGACGTTAATACTTGTTTAATATGCTCTCAAAGTTAAGTACCTCCTTTTTCTAGGGTTTTATGGTTTATTGTTGTTGTTTCTCCTTGGGAACCTTTCAGAGTCCTCGTGAATAGTTCCTGTAAAGTTTACGATCGGCAATAAAAGGGTTTGTGTACAGGGAAGTATCGATTTCCTTAATAAACCGTGCGCCAACGTGTCCCGCGGACTGCGCGTACGCAGCCAACGATCGATCAACAAACCCTCGTTAAATGCAGCCGTCTCTGTCGCACCGGGGAGCTGTCGGCCATTGTGATTCGGTTGCTAGGCAACCCGGCCTTGTTTACACAGCAGTGATCGCTACGCGGCTCGTAAATCGATATTGTACGATAAATATTTCAGTTTTGACTTGTTTGAATATGCGCCATAGTGAACACCCGAGTCTTTCATGTTCGATGTAACTCCAATATTAAATACATTATTATATATGACACTGACACTATTTTTGAAATAAAAATTTCTCTGCCACAATTGAGAGGTGTGGCGTTACAATCTACGTAAGGATTATCTAAGGAGACAAGAGTTGATTTTTTTAAATCGGCGAAGATGCATAGGGGATTGAATAGGGAAAAGGGGTCTGGCATCCCTTACTCGCTCACCGAAAACACAACAGTACACGCATTTCACTGTGGCCTTCTTTAAGGGGGTGGTTACTGCCGCCAGACGGGCTGCACAAATGACCGCGAAGCGCAGTGTGCCCCGCCAATTTCCAGATCCAGACCAGAGCTAAATTTGAAAATTTAATTTTTCAAAATTGACCCTGCCAGGAATCGATCCCGAGAACCCTTGAACGGAGAATTAAGGCAAATCCGTAAATTTTTGTTTGTAAACCGATTGGAATGAAACAACTGCATTAAAATCGGTTAAGCCGTTCCGGAGATTAGTGTGCACCAAACGCACAGACAAAATTTTTAAAAACTGTTTTTTGACCTCGGTAACATTGTTTACAATGTTTTTTGAAAAAATATTTAATGTACTGACACGGCTCGTTTACTTTTTTATTATATGATTTATTATATACTTTTTTATTATATAGTTTAATAATTAAGGGATTCAGTAGTTTCAATAAGATTGTAAGAATTGCCAGAGTGGCCACTCTTGAAAAGTGCGGCATTACAATTTTGAAAAGTAACCCTACGAACCTTATCTGTCGGCGATAGTTTTTCGAATCTATTTATAAAATTTATATAGAATTTGATTATTATAAAATAAAATTTGAAACACTTGTTTCCCCGCGGACAATAGAGCCTTAGGGCCGCGACCTCTCCGCCTCAACGAATAACCGTGTCGCGTAATGCTTACTTATTTAGTTACTTGATTGTGTACGTGTATTTATAATGTGTGGTATTTAAATGTAAAAAAATCCATCAGTTTCGTTGAATAAGAGATGTTTTGACTCGTTCCTACCTACGACCTATGGTCATTTCAAAAACCTCGTAAGTCACTTAATTAGAATTTTTCAGAAATCAATAAAAACTGTTTCATACACAAACAAATGAGTTTTAAAGGACTTTTTTATGTTCAATTTAGTATTTGAGTGGTAAAAAATTAAAATAGCGAATAACCTTTACAGCTTGTTAATAGAAATAATGAAAAAAACCTGAAAAACCGTTCTTGACTTATGTTGTTTTAGCGAGAAATAGGGTTAGTGGTATATAATTTAACCAAAACAATAGTAGTAATCATATTTTTTATTGCTTATAATTGAGAATTACGCTTAAAAATAATCTTATTATATTAATTTGTCATGTTTTAATACCTTTATGGTACATAGTCATATTCTCCATCATTCTCATCTGGATTATCTTCAACATTTGCAGTTGGCCATCTAAAAATGTTCTTATAAAATGGCATATGCTCTTCCAGAATGCTATCTTGATACGCATATCTCTAAGAAACCATTTTCAGCAAAAAAAGCATGTTGGAAAAAAATGTGACTTAAGAGGTTTTTCAAATGACCGATTCTTACATTCGTTACTTTTCCGGTACAAAAAATAAGAAGAATTCCCTCGGTTTTTCACGGTTTCGATTTTTACTCGCAGCTTAGCCTGCGTGACGTCTTTCTCTGAACCCTTCCAAACTAATCGCCCATTACGCCATCTATTTCTAATGAAGGAGAACTAAACTGAACCTAATTAGACCAAGGGCAAATTAACCCATTTATTGAGATATTTTTTTTGTGCTTCATGGGAACTGACTAACAGCACAGCACACATGCTGTTTGGGTTTCGGTAAGTGAGTATGAAATGCCAGTGCCCATTTTCCTATAGCTTTTTTTTTAATTATACTTAATTATTGCACTCGCAGCACTTAGTGGAATGTCAGCTTGCCTGCCGAATATTAAAAAAAGAGAGCAGATGTAGCACCCGTGGCGTTGCTCTTTTTTTATGTTAAGATCGGCAGACAGGCTGACGGTCCACTTGATGGTAGGTGGCTATCGTCGCCTATAGCACAAGCAACACCAAAGCTGCTGCAAGTGCGCTGCCGCCTACAGTTGAATTAAGGATAAGGGATGAGGAAGGAATAGGTAAATGGGCTCTGGCATCCCTTACACTGTTAAATACCATTTGCTGTCAATTGTCGAAGGCAATGCCCATCGAGCCTTAGCCGAGACGTTTTGTAAAGTGTGCGGTGAAGTTATCCGTTTACTAAAAACACACTCGGTTGGCTCGTATTGGGTTCGCGAACGCGTAACATTAGAACCTGAGGTCGGAACTGTCCTTACCGATCTTTACCGTACTCTTGCAACGTACTGTGCGCTGGGGCAGCGTCGTGTGACATTTGCAGTAGTACACCAGTGGCTCTAGTATGAGTTTACGATACTACACTCGCTAGCGAGAACTTAAAACTTTTGTATGGAAAATCGTAAACTGTCAATGTCCAATTGGCAATTTTCCATATAAATTCTTTACGCTCTCGCTAGCGAGTGTAGTATCGTAAACTCATACTAGAGCCACTGTACCTCTACCATGAGTTTTATAACGACCGCGCTCGCTAGCGAGAGCGTAAAATATTTATATGAAAAATTGTCAATTTGACATGGACAGTTGACAGTTTATAAATGTAAACTCGTAGTAAAGGCACTGTCACTTATGTACTAAAGGAATCATGAAATCTATCTACTAACGAATTTAGAAAAAAAAAAAAACAGGTACACGTTGTACTTGCGTTACCGAGGTCAAAAAAATAGCTTTTAGAATTTTTGTCTGTTTGTCTGTGCGTTTGTGTAAGCTTATCTCAGAAACGGTTTAACCGATTTGAATGCGGTTTTCACTGTTGTAGCAAGCTTCCCGTAACATTTAGTGTTTGTTTCATTCCAATCGGTTTACAAACAAAAGGTTTACCGATTTACGTGGTAATTTAATAGAAAAACGTGGCGACTTTACACGTGTTTTTTTAGTGGCGTGTTTTTGCTTTTTGGCGAATTTATAAAAAGCTATTATATGTAATTTACCTATAATAGGAAACTGTTTTGGCTAGTTTTTTTATTGCTCTCTTTTATCGCACGTAACTTAATTATTAAAGCTGTTCGTTTTCTTAATTATTAAATTAATAAAGGTTCGAGAATTGGGCTATGAAATGCGTAAAGTATTTTAAAGTTAGTTCCGGAGACAAAATTTTCATCTTTATTATATAGGTATATTAGTATAGTGTATATAGAACCGCCCGTTCCAACTATCCCTACCAAGGCATCCCCACTGGCAGGGATAAGACTCCTTGGTCTATAATATTTTGTGCAGGATATATATTTTTTTCTTTTTCAAAACGATATTTGGTTCTAAAACGGGGCAGACCGCCTCGGTAGCAGTAACCGCACGCTAACACAAGATTACAGTGAAATAAAACGTGCTGTTTTTTTCCATCAGCAGACGTGCTTTTATTTGGCTGACACTCTATAAGGTCATGTATGGCTCTAGGTTACATTGTGTGTAGGCTACGTAAATAATTAATAATTTAAGCGAATTCTTAGTTTAACTTGAAGCAAGTGGCACAAGGACTTTAAGATGCGCGATACGCACGTTTAACTATCGCTACTATGTCTTTAATTTTGTTGGAATAGAGGGTTATCTTGCAAGCTTTTATTTTATGTAAAGGTCGACGGACAACCGGTGAACCAATTTTGATGAGTTTTTGTATAGAGATATAAGAGACCTTGGAGAAGGACATAGGCTAGTTGCTGTCGCTCAAATAAAAATTAAAGGGGTTAAAATAGGATAGGGGATTGAAGTTTGTTTGTGGAACCAATCGATAAAACTTAACAAACAAACAGACAGACAGAGTTACGCTTTTTCATCAGTTCGCATAGATGCATAGGTTTTAAATATAGTAAAATGTACCCCTATTTTATATTCATTGGTCAAAAAGCAATATAATAATTTTTTTTTTTCCAATGGACAACAGTATTTTATCCAGAACCTTCATGTTTTAGCAGAGGATGGAAAAATCGAAAAAGCACTTTACAAAAGATGTAATTTACACTTATTACTTGATTACTTATATTTTCATTTTTAGATTTTACAATTTAACTTTGGTGGTATACCATGAAAGTGTGAACACATTTCTTTTAAACGTTTGATTAGTATGGAGATTGATACAGCTTGGAAAAAAGAATAGGTTACTCGAAGTACTAATTCTGCCCAGAAGAATTCGCGGATAAACGAGGAAGGTTTTTGTATATAATTTACAAAAACAAAAACCCGTGTAATTTAATTTTCAAAAATTAAATTACACGCCCTAAAATGTTTGTAATTTTTTAGCTTCATTGGATATAAAAAAATCGTGAACGAGTCGTGTCTGTTCCGTACCATGAAATATTAAAAAAAAAAAAAATTGTAGATACGTAACCGAGGTCTAATAATAATAATAATAATAAGAATTTATTTGCGATGACCATGGGTAACTGATACCAGAGATGACATTTAGTTTTCTTGTTCCTTCATGACCAACCGATATTCGGTGTGCAAATCTTGACATCTTGATGCTGTAAATCTCGATTATTGTGTTATTACTGATAATACCATACAATACCATTCCTTATTGACATCGAATTTAGGTACATTATTTCATTATTATTATTTTGACTTTCATAATTTCTTAAATTTTAAGTCATGTTTAAATTTTAAGTCATTTTAAGTCAAGTAAATTTTAAGTCATCTAAAAAAGTTTTTAGAATTTTTGTCTGTTTGTCTGTGCGTTTGTTCGCGCTAATTTCAGAAACAGCTTAACCGATTCGAATGCGGTTTTCGCTGATGCATTGTAGCAAGCTTCCCGTAACATGTAGTGTTTGTCTCATTCCAATCGCGTACGAAGTCGCGGGCAAAGCTAGTTTATAATACATTTTCAATAGTTTTTTTTAAAGTTGCCATTTAGTTTCATTCGAAACGATTTAGTTTATTGCGGTCAAATTAAGCCTTATGTTTCGAAATAACGACAATTATGATGACATTTTTTTTGTGTACTTACGGGGCGCATGCGCGCAGTAATGGTTTCCATGACCGCGTTAAATTTTACAACTGACATGTACGTATAATACTACGAATGGGAATGTCAATAGAGATTTGTGTGACACGTTTGTAATAATTATGTAACCGCAGACTTTTTAGGGTTCCGTACATCCGAGTAAAAAAACGGAACCCTTATAGGATCACTCGTGTGTCCGCCTGTCGGACCATCAACCCCCCCATACAGAAATTAGTTTTCTAGTTGCAGATTATAGGAAAACCTATAAGAAGTCCATGATATTAAAATAACACTACTCGTTCCGTACTCGTTCCGTGGACCTATTTCGTTCCGTTTATTATTGTTTAAAAGCTGACATGATCGAGATGGTTTCTAGCAATAATTTATGAAGATCTATTCAGGCCTTTGAAGATCATCAGCTCATTTCCCAGTTGACGAAAGGATCTCACTAATTTCCACTAGTTCGATTGATTTGAAATTTGGTTTGTTACTTCGGTGGCATTTCCTTGACACGGTAACCTTGATTTGATGCTGGATGCAGTTTCAAGTAGTCTCACTACAATATGAAAATACTCTCCGACTTATGGCTCAACTGGTTTTCTTCTTACACTTTTTACATGAAAAAATCTCTGTAGCATTGGCCTAGCGGGGTTCAGGGGCCCCGATATGGACTTCGGCAGTCAGTTAGAAGGGCCCCTCGACATAATTTCATACAGGGTCCATCAGGGGCACGCTACGCGACTGCCGACGCACATAAATTAATAAGCTCAGCTATAGATCTCGTCAACAGCCTAGCTCGCGGTGTAGTCTGGGCTTTTTTTTACGTCCAAACTGCCTTTACTAGAAGTGAAGGTGAGTAAAATTATCCTCTGTGAACGCAAGTTAATTGAGTAATTACTTAACTATAATGAGAATTTAATAGGAAGTCTGAAGACACCGGTGAAGGGTTTAAAAATCATGCGGAATAATCTGTTTGACAAGTCACCTTGACCGCTGCACGCCTATGTGAACACGAGCTCGATGGTAGGTGGTGTCATATTGTGTAGGAATTATATATATAGGTAATAGGTAATAGGAATATTAGGTTATATTAGTATATATTAGGTAATAGGAATACACCAAACAGTCATGTTCTAGTTGCGAATCCCTCGTCTTTATTGTCTTTGCCATATACATCATAATGTTTTACCACAGACTAACTTATTATATATTTGTTTAGATGAACAGACTAACTTATTACTACAGGTGGTTACCGTCGCCTATTAAAAGTAATGCCACGGGCCACAGGCATTGCAAGTTGATTTTTTTATTCTACCATCTTATATATATAGTGAAAACAGGCACAAATATCCAGATCCCGTTGGATGAGTGGTTAGGGTGCTTGCCTTAACGCTCTGTCCTAGGGTTCCCGGGTTCGATTCCCGGCAGAGTTAACTTTGAAAAATGAACTTTTAAAATTTGGCTCTGATCTGGATCTGGAAAGTAGTGGCAGGGTACACTGCGTTTCGCAGTCATTTGTGCAGCCCGTCTGGCGTCAGTAACCAGTAGACTGTATTAAAAAAGGTTTAATCGTGCAGATTTTTTTAAAAAAAAGGTCTATTTTCTGAGAAAAAAAATAGTAAATTACTGCCCAAAAAAACCTTTCTTGTCACAGTAATAAAAATTTTCAGCGGCAACTAAATTTTACTTAACTAAATTAAGTTTCAATCGGTTATTTTAATTTCATTTTTCATATTTTGCACAATACTTAGAAAAAACCTTCCAATTTTAAATCTGTTATCTCCGAGAAACTGTGTACAAAAAGTTGTGCAATATTTTGCGCTTTAAATTTATAGGTTTTTATCAAGTTGCGCTCATTTTGGTCGTACGAAGCTACTTTTGGTTTTACTAATAAGAACTAAGCTGCAGAGCCTGGCACATAGACGTCTGTGTGTTTTCTATAAGATGTACTTCGGAGAGTGTGCTCGAGAACTGCATGAGATCATACCGCCTTCCCCTTTCTTCTATCAGACATGCAGACGTACGGCTGGTTACCATCCTCACCTTGTCGAAATCCCTCTAATTCGGACCAAGCGCTTTAAAACATCTTTTGTGGTGCGCACTGCTAAGGATTGGAACTCCCTGCCGGCGTCTGTATAACCCAAATCTTTTCATGGTTCGAGTGAATAGGCATCTTCTGGGTGAGCTCGCTCCATCTTCGGCCTCATCCTTCCTACATGGCTAGATGCTGGTCAAGAGCAAACCCATCTTTAAAAATAAAAAAACAAAAAAAGGTTACTGAAATAGGCATAAATTTTGGATCCAAAATTTGAGCTTGAAACTTCGATTTGACATATTTCTATGAGAATTTCTTGGCACACAAACGAACATAATTTTTATCCCGATTACCAAGTTGCCGTGGGATAATATTTCAGTCTTTCAGCCGAGTACTTTAGTCTTTCAAACCGAGCTAAGTTATACTTTAGTAGTGCTGCGTTTTCCAACTTATAATTTATACAAATTTTCTACTTGGACGGCGTCACGAGACCGCAATAGTAACTGGCCGTCAATCATACACGCGAACAAACTGACATTGGCCCGTGCACTCTCAATGGTCGGCGTTCAGTAGCCAATGTCGAACGGGGTCTAAGTGCCGCCTCTCGTAATAGAAAATCCAACCTAATCCTAATAATGTTAAGGTTTCGTTTCCAACGTTAGATAGGTTAGATAAGGTGTTAGGTATCCGACTAGGCCATCGACTAAATGAGTAGGTATGTCATTCGACATTATTTTCTTCAATCTTCAACACTAACTACATTGTCTTTGAAATTTAAATTTGTATGTTTTTTTTTTAACACGATTGCCAATGAGTTGATTACTATTTCGCAATCCAAAACCATGAATATTCGGAGTGCTGAAGAGTCAAAATAAAAGTTCATAGTATTTATATTAATATTGCATTAATGGTGACCCCTTTTTAATGCTAAATCAATTGTTCAATTGTGCAGCGACAAACAAAACTACATGCCTACAAAAATAACAATGTCATTTGCTGACTAAAGTGGTTTCGAGTTGAAGCTATCGGCAATTTGAAAAAATATGTATAAATTACGACAATTATTAATATTCTTTATAAATAAAACGGAATCCCCATTTCCCTTGGTCACGGCATCACGCGTGAACGGGTGAACCGATTTTAATTCGGTTTTCATTAATGGAAAGAGGGATAATCGGGGAATGTTCATATATATATAAAAAATTGCACTCCAGGCGAAGCCGGGGGCGGGTCGCTAGTTAATTATAATATTGACAATCCCTAACTACTCATTGTTGCTTGCTTGCTTTAACACTCCGTTCTAGGGTTCCCGGGTTCGATTCCCGGAAGGGTCAAATGAACTTTTCAAATTTGGCCCTGGTCTAGATCCGGAAAGTAGTGGCAGGGCTCACTGCTTTTCGTGTCATTTGGACAGTTCGTCTGGCGGCAGTAACTCACCTCCTTGCAGAAGACCATCGTGAAATAACAGCACGTGTGATTTTGTGTTTCGATGAGTGAGTAAAGGATGTCATTTCCCTATCCCTTGTCCCCTTCTAATCCCAAGGAAGTGCACTTGCAGTACCTTGCTGTTGCTTGTGTTAATAGGCGATGGTAGCCACCTACCATCAAGTGGACCGTCAGCCTGTCTGGCGATTTTAACTTAAAAAATAAACAAATAAAAACCAGGCCATATTTTTTTAACTTGAATTTTGGAGAATTTGGTAATAAGAGTATTTTTTAGTTTCAGTAATTTCCTCTGAATATTTCAGATTTTGTAAATGGGGATTGATTACATTCGAAAATTAATAACGAATTTGGATGAAATCTGACACACGGATAGTTTAACATATAGGATACTTTTTATCGTGGAAAAATGTTAGGTTCCCTAGGGATCGTCTATAAATATAAAAAAAATCGGTGCCACACCGTGTCGTCACAGCGATAAAGATGTCAGGCGTTATATTAGGTACTCATATGTTTTCTAAGGTGTTATATTTTTCATTTTTCAACGCGGACGAAGTCGCGGCCACCAACTAGTGATTCTATAAAAGTGATAAGTAGCATTGAAATATGTAGTGATCTAAGTATGAAATTGCTCGTCTGTGTATATGAAATTAGCCGTTATTTCTAGTTTTTGAAGGTCGACAGTCGGTTGAAAGGTAGATGCGCGCACGCGACTCGTTCCGCTGGCGACCACGTCGACGAAGGACACAGCGTTCATGTCAAATTGATTGTAGCCGATTGTGTGAAGCATCTGCATTCACTGATTTTTTTTTTTTGCCTCTTTTGATATCCAAGTTTTTAGTCTTTTTGAACCCTCGGATTTATCTAAGAAAGAAAGCCAAACGGGGTTTGGAAATACCATCTTGCTGGTACATATTATCTATCTTTCCTTATCAATACATAACATTAAAAATTAAACTAACCCCGACATTCTATTGAGCCCAAACACGCTATAATTGCTATAAAATTGTTGAGGAGTTGGGTGTCCCGTAGACAACTCGATGCTGCAGCATCAAGTCAAGGTTACCATATCATGGAAATACCATCGAAG
Source organism: Bembecia ichneumoniformis (assembly GCA_910589475.2). Taxonomy (NCBI): domain Eukaryota; kingdom Metazoa; phylum Arthropoda; class Insecta; order Lepidoptera; family Sesiidae; genus Bembecia; species Bembecia ichneumoniformis. Next base: position 879,584 of record OU342546.1, read on the forward strand.
TAACAGTAGACCAAATTTCAAATCAATCGAACCTGTGGAAGTCAGTGAAGCAGTCTTTCTTGAAACATTGTACTTATTAATTATTTTTTTATTCTTTTCAATTTGGAAAAGGAGCGATCCTCAGTGCAATTAGACGGGAACGATGGGGCCCCTTCGATTACGGGGCCCTGGGCGTTCGCCCAGAGTGCCCCATGGAAAAGAGGAGCCTGGGTTCTTCAGTTTAAGAATAGGACCCGGTAGGGTGGCGCTGCAATACGGTTACAGATTTTTTGTCTTCGGATAACGTGTGTCTGGTCCTATAGGGATACAAAATTCAAATTATAAAAATTATTAAAGGAGTTTAACAATTTTCTGGTCTATTGTTCCTTCCAGCTTTGAAATAATCTTTATTTTAAAATGAAAATCGAATTAACAATGTAAGTACTGGGGGCCTAGCCAAGATACACAAGATGCAAACGCTTCCTTTGCGTACTTACGAAACGAAAGAAATAAAGCCCGGTGATTGATTGTTGTGACAGTTGTAACTTCAACAACCAATCACCGGGCTTCATTTCTTTCGTTTCGTAAGTACGCAAAGGAAGCGTTTGCATTTTGTGCATCTTGGCTAGGCCCCCTGTAGGTCTTATTTGGATATCGAACGACATCTCTTCTAATAATGGCAAAGGAAATTTACCTATTCTGCCAAAAAAATTTAAATGTGGTGTTGTATTTTTATTAAAGTTTAAACGTGACTTACTTTCATAGTAGGCGACTATACTGAATTGAATCTCTTTATAATTACTTACAGAATAAAAAAAAAGAAGGCTTAAAAGATTCAGATATTTCAGATTTTGTAAGTAGAAGCACGTACTCGATACGTCGTCGTTCGAGTTAGTGCGCAGTTCGAACAGATTTTTTAATACTTTCAAACTCGGAAACCCCATTCCTTACCAAATTACTAGATGGCAATAAAATCTATAATTTCTTCTTATGTAATAAGAATAAGTTTCAACAGTTAAAACGAAAATAAAAATACAACTGATGGCCTGATCTCCATACAAAACTGATTGATCTCCTTTGCTGTCCAATATTGCATATGTACGATGAGATGTTTGATCTCCTGGTAAGACTTAAAAAATTGCACCAGTTTCTACGTCCTTACATATAACAGCTTTTTATCTAAGTATTTTTCTATATATTCTGGGAAACCGCAAAAAGATCTAATAACTTTTTTAATATTTTTTTTTTTTTCATAATGATAGATCAAGCATTTGACCGCAGTCTCACCTGATGGTAAGTGATGACGCGATCTAAGATGGAGCATGCTTGTCTATTAAGAACCGATTCACTCGCGACTTGAAAAGTCCAGGATTGTAGGTTTGCGGAAACAAGGGTGCTGGAAGTTGGTTCCACACGCTAGCAGTTCGAATCAAAAAAGTTGACCCGAACCGCAACGTGCCGATTTTAGGTATATCAACCATATAAGGGTGAGATTTAAATGTGCGCCTTGTTGTCCGATGGTAGAAGGGGCTAGGGGGGACTAGCTGGTGCAAGTCCAACGCACACTCTCCGAAGTAAATCCTGTAGAACACCGAATAGCTTTATAAACGTAGATATTTTTAAGCAAATTGCAACATAACTGCCATAGTTTTTTTTTTTTTTTTTTTTTTCAATATTCCTCGAAGAAAAAAGTACTTTACAAATTTATTTTTCATCATTCAACTACCAGTTTGTACAGTTGCCTACAATTTTACTATAAAGTCACTTCAATCCCTTAAAAAATAAATTATAGGCATTATTTAAAGAAATAGAAAATAATGGACAAAAATATAAATAATTAAAAGTCTAATATCTTGAAAACGGTTAGGTTTGGGTTGTGGTATTCCATCATAGAAGTTTGTCTATTATATTATTCCTACTTCTATGTATTCCATAGTCAAATCAGTCAGTAATGATAGAAACTACAAGCCTATGTATATAAGCCAAGTTATTTTCCATGATTTATTTGTATGATTCCGGACATATTTGTATGAGATAATAAGCAAATTACAAGGTTTGTATGTATTATATGCCATAGGTGGGCTGCTCGGGTAGAACTTATCATTCACGTACGGTACGTTGTACTCCCCATCTGGCTCATTATGTCAAGGTGTCAGTGTCAAAGTGCATTAATGCCAATTGATTACAGTCATTACGGGCAGTCGGGCTGACGTGACGGTCCACTTGATGGTGGATGGTTACCGTCGCTTAAAGACACAACCAACATCACAAGAGGAATAAAACTTGTTCGGGTAATAATTCGTTTGTATTATAGAGGTACCTACCTATATACCGGCGACTTCATTTTTTCTTTTTCTTAGGTGTTAAAACATTTGTTCAATCTTTATTGTTTACTAGCTGTTGCACGCGACTTCGTCCGCGTCTCTTTATAAAATATTATTCGTGGGAAACGGCAATTTTGCATAAAGGGGGGAGATGGGGGGAGAGTGAGTAGCCTATGTTACTCGCTGATCATGTAGCTTTCAATAGGTGAAAGGATTTTTGAAATCGGAGTTTTTGAGTTTATTCATTACAAACATACGTACATACAAATCCTCTTTATAATATTAGTATAGATATATTTTTCTCTGTCAGGCGTTGAATTTTTTATTTTTAGATGACCCCTCGGGAACAGTACTTTTTTCTGGACCCCTTTTCTCTATCTCTAACAACGTACATGTAAAGTTTCATGGTGATCTGTTGAATAGTTAGACACGAAAGAGCAATAAACAAACAAACTCATTGAGTATCTCATCAGTAACATCAGTACTCATCAGTAACAATGAGCTGCATGAGATCATACCGTCTTCCCCTTTCTTCTATCGGACATGCAGACGTACGGCTGGTTACCATCCTCACCTTGTCGAAATCCCTCTAATTCGGACCAAGCGCTTTAAAACATCTTTTGTGATGCGCAGTGCTAAGGATTGGAACTTCCTGCCGGCGTCTGTATTTCCGAGCTCATATAACCCAAATCTTTTCAAGGTTCGAGTGAATAGGCATCTTCTGGGTGAGCTCGCTCCATCTTCGGCCTGATCCTTCCTACATGGATAGATGCTGGTCAAGAGCAAACCCATCTATAATAAAAAAAAAAAAAAAAAAAAAACTCACTTTCGAAATATAGCAAATGTGTTATTCTCATGTATAAACTATATTGGTATGAAGTTTCATCAAAATTCGTTCAGTAAATTTTATTCACAAATTTTCGCGTTTATAATGTTATATTAATTAAGTACACTCTTTTTGCCCGTAGCTGAAATATAAATCATACCTACTGATTATTTTTATGCTATAAGAAGGAAGAGTTTGGCATCCTTATGGCAGTCTGAAAACAATTATGGATGGATAAGGTCGATTGTCCCATACAAATATTTTGGATAAAAAAATAACAATATAATTAAAATAAATGTACATAAATTTAGTTTAGTTTAGTTAAATTTAGTTGTATATATTGCAGTTTTTTGTAGCTGCTAAAATGGATTTTAATATCTGAATTAAATGATTATTATTATTATTATACACTTATTTATTTCTTTTCTTAATTCTAAATTTTTTACAATATGTATATAAAAACAATAAATATTATAAAAAACTTAAATTTAGATGTCCACTAGTAGCGGGGCAAGGCCGAAGCTACCGGTGGTTAGGGCTGCAGAGTGAGGAACCTCCTGACAATGCGTGCCGTGTCAAGAAGTACCACCTTCTGTATCTGTCCCTTGATCCAGCCATCCACCAAGAGCCTCTTGAGATTATTATTATTTATTATAAAGACAACTATCGTAATTGGAACCTGTTTCCACCGTCTTAACAGCCGAGCATTTTAATCGCTGAGCATCTAATTAAAGTATCTGCGAATAAAACTTCCAAGACATTTCAAAGGAAATGTTATATTGTATATAGTAACTGTTCGTTGTATAAAAACTCTTCGACTATTCTTGGCGCGCGTACGAGCCGCGTAAGCCCTTAACCTGTTCGGATTAGAGTTGAAATTGGCTTGCACCAATTTATGTAACAACGGCCAAGACAGTGTTTCAGGTGCACTATGTGTGTTTTGAGAAAGAGCTCAGTGTTCTTACCATTCTTACGTTGACCGTTTGTTCTTCGCGCGACTAACGAGCGGGTGTTTTAAAAAAGTAAAAATACAAGTGGTTTTTGAGTGTATTTTAAATGTAAATAATTTAAAAATTAAATAGTAACAATGAGCCTCATTCGTAACCATAAAAGCGTACAGCCTGTATTATTATATGAAATAAATGGAGCGCGATAATTATCAAAATAATGTTTACTAGTCTCTGAATGATATGTTTATCGCGTTTAGTTGTGTGTAACTGTTTGTATTCCAATATTTTATGATTATGAGAAGGTAATTTTTTTTTTCGATAAAACAAGAGCTATTGAAGATTTACTACATTGAATGCGAGATGTTATTGTAATAATAATATTTAACAAATAAAAGTTTACTACATCGCGAAGGACTCAATTTCAGTAGTCAATTTTTTTGAATTTATCGTCAGTTCGAAATGCCAATTCCATGAAGAATTGCTTTTTTTTAACTTGACACAACTAAGGTTCAGTCTTTAAAAATTGATAATTTTTTTTTGCATTTATGGAGAAAGACCCTCAATCTTTCTTCAACCTTCATAATAAAGCGTTTCTCGCTTGCTCCAGTGGCTCGCACAGTGTAAACACTCCATAAGTTTAGCAATAATAATTTCTCCGTAATTTGTATGTGTAATTCCTTATCGCTTTGACTTGAAGCGTCTGTTTACTCAAAACTCAATGTTAATTGTGTTTGGAACACCTCGCCGACGTCTGTTAATTAACCATTAAATGTTATAATGGCTGTTGAGTAAGTAGGTAGGTATATTAGTTCTTTTTTTCTTCACCGCAGCGGCCGGCGTGTTGTGTAATGTAAGCCGATGATAAATGCACAATTGTCCAGCGGTGGTCCCTCGATGATGGTGATGCCACAGCCAGTCCGTTATACTTAATTTCTATGGTGTTGCTTGTGTTTACTGGCGACTCCTTAGAAACTTCGCGATGACATTACCGCAGTTTTCCAATAGTTCCAACTGAAGTTTGAATAGACGTACGCTATGTATATAGGACTAGACTTCGTCCGCGTTGAAAAAAAAAATAACGCTTGCGTCTGCATCAAGCGAGTCCCGTCGTTCGTGTCGCGTTGGCGCGAGACCGCTTCAACCTTAAAAGATAGAATCTTTTTTTTTTTAGAACTTTTAAAGGGGAACAATTCTGTCATACGTCATTTTTACGTAACTTTAACGGTTTGCGCAGCGCTCGCAACGGAAGTTCTCAAAAGGGATAAATTGTCCCGATTTTGCAACATTTTTCATTGAAGCTCCGCTCCTATTGGTCTTAGCGTGATGTTATATAGCCTATAGCCATGCTCGATAAATGGACTATCCAACACAAAAATAATTTTTCAATTCGAACCTGTAGTTCCCTGAGATTAGCGCGTTCAACCAAACAAACAAATAAACTCTTCAGCTTTATAATATTAGTATAGATTTTCAATTATTTTAAGAAATATTGAATAAAGTCAATTTCAATTGGGGAAATATATCTACTAACTAAGCCCGCGACGTACGCGGTGTAGTTCTTTTTTTTAAAAACCCACCGGAACCTAAAATTTTTCCAGGATAAAAGTATCCTATCCATGTAATGAGCTATCTGTGTGCCAAATTTCATTCAAATCGGTTCAGCTGTTTTCGCGTGACTGAGTAACAAATATGCAAATTTTCATGTTAGGATTATAATTTACAATAATGCATGCCACACCCTCTATCGTGCGAATTATTCCTTATTTCATTATTTATTTATTTATAACTAGCGTTCCGCCCCCGATAAACATTCCCCGTTTATCCCTCTTTCATTACTGAAAACCGAATTAAAATCGGTCTACCCGTTCACGCGTGATGCCGTGACCAAAGGAAATATGGATAATAATTTTTATATAATATTAAGATTAAAAAAAGATCCCTTACCCTTAACCCTACTGTAGTCGGCAGCGCACTTGCGGCAGCTGTGGCGTTGCTTGTGTTATAGGCGACTGCAGCCACCTACCATCAAGAGGACCGTCAGTCTGTCTGCCGATCTTAACATAAAAAAATAATTAAATTAGAATAATTATAAGTACACAAACCATAATAGCCGAGTCGCCAATTAGATCCATAAATATTTCATATATATATTATATATACAGAATTCAATTGAAAAAATTCAAAATGAAAAAAATTAGAAGAAAGTAGAATAACCAGAGAAAGAGCAGAGAAAGAGAGATATTATCACTTATCGTTATATGAGACAAATGAACACCAACCAACTCAAATAGCAGTAAAATTTTTGGAATACAATAAGTATAAAAAAAAAATTTGTTCTGATTAGAGCGTTCAAAAATGGAGTAAAACATTTGTTTTTAATCAGATCAAAAGTGTGATTAGATTTCTCGATCAAACAGCAACAATATTTAACAAAGTGGCGATTTGTCGCGCGAAGAAAATCTCCCAGAATGTTCCGCGCTCAAGTTGTGGTCGTGCTAGTGCATATTATAGAAAATTCAAGGTCAACCCTGTTCACCGTTGATTTTACTCAGGTAATGTATACGTTTATAATATACTAGCTGGACATTCTTTTTTTTAAATTTTGAGTTTATTCCTTTGAAAAAGGCAATTTTGTATAATTTTGTAAAGGGTGGAGATGGGGGGAGGGTGAGTAGCCCATGTTACTCGCTGATAATGTAGCTTTCTATAGGTGAAAGAATTTTTAAAATCGCTCCAGTAGTCTTTGAGTTTATTCATTACAAACATACATTTATATAGGGGGGGATAAAGGAGGGAGATGGGGTGAGGGTGACTACTGACTAGCCTCTCTGATGCTCTTTTTGAATTTATTTAAGCTATTTACGAATATGTCCACTTTACTGCTGTGCTTAGGGAGGAGATCGTTGGACTGTCGACACATCCAGGGGGTTATAAAATGAGGTATTAATGTGTACTTGTAAGGCAAAGGTATTAATAAAAGTTAATAAAAGGTTTTGGCCAAGTGATGACATATGGCGTTGAAACGTGGCCTCTTGGGCCTCGTATGAAAGCTCAATGTCGCTCAACGAGCTATGGAGAGGGCTACGTTCAGGGTTACACTGCGAGTTCGAATCCGTAGATGAACGAAAGCTACCGACATAACCCGGCCGATTAGTAAGTTGAAGTGCCACATAGTATGGAGAGCTTGCTACAATACATCAGTGAAAATCGCATTTAAATCGGTTAAGCCGTTTCTGAGATTAGCGTGCAAAAACGCACAGACAAAAATTGTAAAAACTGTTTTTTTTTTAATGTTACGTATTTCTTGGTAATTGCACTAATGTTAATAAGACATATTTTAATAAGTGAGTTGAAAATGTACGTGGTAGCTGATACAGAGTAAGTACAGATTACATAGGTACATAGACTAATATTATTCGTGACAGGTAACATAAGTACAAACAACGTGTACAAATTGTTTTTTTTGAAAAAATATTTAATATACAGACTGAGTTCGTTTACGATTTTATTATTTGTATAGATTTTATATATATATATATATATATTAGCGAACTTCCCCCGGCTTCTCACACGGATGAAATTTTTTTCTTCCTTGTTTATTGCTGATAACCGTATCAAAATCGATTGGGTGGTTTAGAAGAACTTAGCGGAGAAACGGACAGAGGCAAACAGCGACTTTATCATATAATTATTGTTATTTAATAGTCACAAGTCGAGATTCTCCATAATTCATGGTAAAAACTATGAACTATGACTGTTACGTCTCCATCAGTTAGCATTATAAAGACTCGGTCACACTATACTTGTATAATAGTAAATTTTTTAACATTTAATATAAGTAAAAAGTTATGCGGGTTACTTTGGAAGAACTGAACTGACAAACCCACGGATGCCGTGGAGTTATTTGGAGTGAGCAGTAACTTAATTTAAAAATCGCTACAGATGCAATATGTAAAAAGAATATTTATTAATAGTAGGTACATTAATGAATTAATAGTAGATATATTAGTAATTAAATTTTTATACATATTAGACTAGCTGGTGACCGCGAGTTTGGCCGCGTGGAAAATGAAAAGATATATAACGCCTGACATTATATTTTTAGCAAGCGTTGGAACTTCATTTGTAGATAGCTGGTTCTATTGTAACTATTGATGAAAGAATTTCTTTAATCGTATGACTGGTTTTGAAGATTACTTCATACAAACAAACAAACAAACTTACCGCTGTATAATATTACTACAGATATATTAGTTTATACCAGTCGTTCCTTGTTACTCTTCTCCTAGTAGTTTAAGACTAATTTCAATTTTGAATTTCAAGCCTGAATTTCAAGCTCCAATTTCGATAGCTGAATTTTTTTTAGCGAATAGGAAATAGAAGATAGACCTAGACTACGTGTTTTGTGTGCGGTTACTAGTTTTCCCTGCTCTAATATAATAAGATCATATTTATGTACATACTCGTAATACTTTTTATTTTATTTGTTCGTTTTATTAATTTCTTCATTTCTTTTTATTAATTTCTTCAGACAGGCTGACGGTCCACTTGATGGTAGGTGGCTACCATCGCCTATAACACAAGCGACGCCATATGTGCTGCAGGTGCGCTGCCGACTACTGTAGGATTAAGGATAAGGGATTGGATACGAAAATGGGCTCTGGCATCCCTTACTAACCGAAACAAAACAGCGCACGTGCTGATATTTCACGGTGGTCTTCTGTAAAGGGGTGGTTGGTGTCGCCAGACGGGCTGTCCAAATGACTGCGAAACTCAGTGTGCCCTGCCACTACTTTCCGGATCCAGACCAGAGTCAAGTTTGAAAATTTCACCTTTCAAAGTGGACCCTGCCGGGAATCGAACCCGGGAACCCTAGAACAGAGCGTTCAGGCAAGCACATTTCGAGGACACTATGCTCTTTTGTTAAATCCGGTAACAAGCACGATCGCAAGCAGAGAAAACAGAGAAAGCTGTTTATCCCGATACAGATTATACTTAAGTATCTTAGTCTGTATAAAACTATCAAAGCTTCCTTGCTTTCGTCTGTACAAAGAAGAAATCGGCGACAACCTAGTGCAGCGATTCTGTTTTACAGATCAGTGACGTCACTCGTATCTTGGCAAAAGATACGAGTGCGGTGTGAACCAGCCCTAACAATCGAGCGTTTCGCGTCATTGTCACATATTGTTTGACAATACACTTAGCGTGTTACGTAATGAAGCATTTACGAGTTTCTAACCGGCGATTATGGACCTTTGAAAACAGAATTCGCGGGAATTCGGTCAAGGGTGGACCAGTTGGCGTGGTGACACCGTTGTGAATGGATTTTGTTCCTACTTGCATCTATGGAAAGAGTGGTTTAGTTAGTCTTTGAGTTTATTCATTACAATCATACATTTGTGTGTGGGGGAGGGGAGGAGAGGAGATGGCGGTGAGAGAGTAGCCTATGTTACTCTCTGATAATGTAGCAGCTTTCTATAGGTGAAATAAGTTTTCAAATCGGTCCAGTGGTTTTTGAGTTTATTCGTGGAAAACGGCAATTTTGTATGGAGGGGGGTGTAAAGGGCAGAGATGGGGGGAGGGTGAGTAGCCTATGTTACTGGCTGATAATACAGCTTTCTATAGGTGAAATAAGTTTTAAAATCGGTCTAGTAGTTTTTGAGTTTATTCGTGGAAAACGGCAATTTTGTATGGAGGGGGGTGTAAAGGGCAGAGATGGGGGGGGCGAAGGTGAGTAGCCTATGTTACTCGCTGATAATGCAGCTTTCTATAGGTGAAAGAATTTTTAAAATCGGTCTAGTAGTCTTTGAGTTTATTCATTACAAACATACAAAAATACAACACATACAAATCGTTTACAAACTGGCACGAGAAGCCTCGAATCTCATGTCTTCATCATCATAATCATACTCCTCATTCTCGATTAGATCTCTCAGTGTAACCCCGAGTATGGCCTCTCAATAGATCGCGGCTTCTTACGAAGCCCATAGTTAGAGACCATGTTTCAGCGCCATATATGAACAAACATTCCTCGAAAACTTTTGTTTTTCGACCAATGAGAAGATGTCTCGGAGCCTCCCGAACGCTGCCCATCCGAGCTGAATTGGATTCTAGTCTAATCTTCGAAAAAAGGAAGAAATCTCTCTTCCGTGTAAGTTCCCTGCAAATGAATCGAGACTTAGTAATATGAGTAAACAATCGTAGTTCGTCTGCAACTTGAGCTCGGTCGGTCAACGCGAACGCATTGTGTTATAAACGCGTTAAGGACTGTACTTATACTTCCGGGCTATTGAATAGGTTTACGCGAGGTAATAGTTCGCTATAAAATAAAATTTGTGCCCCAGAAGCTAGCTGTTCGTGGGCTATCTAGAAAATGGATCCCAGGGACTCGCCCACCATTGGCGAAAAGCAACCGCGGCAGCCTCTTTCCAGTTTACTCCCCGTAGTAAGAGCTTTTCGAATAGTTGGTAGCTTTTGGTCGCGACTAGGTTCGCGTACTACTATTTTTTTTTTCTGGATGTAAGGTTACCCTATGTTCTTTTCTGTAATATCGTGTATACAAAATTTATGCGCGATAGCATCACTGCATCATAGAGAAACTCATTTTCCAATTTATAATATAGTTGTGTTTTATTATTTTTTATAGATCGCTCAATAAAGCTAATATTTACATTGTCCCATAAAACTCTAAAGCAGTTTGACTATGGGATAAAGTGATGTTTATTAAATAGTTTTATTAAAAAATAAAAATTCCCTCTTGGACAATGTCTTCGGGCAAACTAGAAACTACGGCAACCACTTCTTTATAGTTCTGTCACCATTATAATTATCAACCCTAGGAATTAATTATTTTCCCATAGACATTGCCCTTGTATTGTACGTATTTATCACATTATCCAACCTTTGACGATCAAAGCTTCTTATTGGAGGCTTATCCAAGGCCTAACTTTATTAGTATGATGCAATAGTTTGAAAAAAATTTATTATAAATTTTGAAAATGGGACGATATTTACGTTTAGTGGATAGTATTACTACCTCGCATGATTTCTTCAATAAGAAACCTACACCGGATCCTATCGGTAGGTCTCCTTTTAGATGGCAACCGTTCGCCATCTGAAAGTAAGTTCAAGTAATTCAAATTTTAATCGGACTGCATCTGATTTATGAATAAAATAAAACTAGTATAACAAGTTTTTATTATTAAAAAAAAAAAAGCTCCGACGCACGACTGGAGTTTATTCCTTTAAACGTATAAAATTTTCCTCGTATCAATAAATAACTGGATACCTAATTATTTTATATTATTTAGCTACATTCTACATAATCAGATGTCACGTGTTCAAACAAAAGTTATGTTAGTTGAGTTCGGTATATACAGATGTCACTACGTTTTATAAGTTCAAATAGTTCATTTTTTCGATGGCAGATGTCGCTGCGCCGGCAGTTTATAACGCGCTATCGTTTCGTTCCTCAACGCGGACTGCACTTTTCATACAAGATTTCGACGTTTGCTTTTATAAGACCAGAGAATGGAATTCGGGAACCAAAATACATTCGGCAGCTGTCGCACAAATGTTAAAGTGACAGATAACGTAACGCTTTCTATATATAATAGTAGTGATAATATTATAGCCTTGATATCCCGAAACTCCTTATTTCATTTAAATATTACTCCTTTCCCATATATGGTTTTGTTTATAATATGTCCCGGCGGAGCTCGTGTGCCTCCTGGCAAAGGCCTTCTCTAACGATTTCCACTGTTCTCTATCCCTTGCAACTCTTTTTAGTTAACGCTTAATTCGTATTAATTTTACTTATAAAATCTCCATACCGGGGCCTTATATGAGAATCGATTCTTAAGGAGTAAACTCCAGTAAATAAATAAATAAAAATAATTAATAGTACTTATAAATAGGTAAAGAGACAGTTCTATACCTTTTTCTTCTCTGTCGTCTGATTTCCTTTTTTTAGTGGAAATAGTTTTATTTTTCCACTTTAAAAATTTTTGTTGCATTTCAACCAGTGAGCAATAGTAATTATAATTATAGTGATATATACAACTATGTTTTTTTAACAGAAAAGAGATTAATAGAGGCAAGTTGTCGTAGGTACACGAGTACCCTACTCTATGGCGTGTATCGAAACAATGGAACATAAACGTATGCCGGTTGTTGCTGTATTTCTGATTGCTTCACGGATTTATTACTTAGTTGCTACTTAGTTGCCTTTTAACCTCAAATCTTTATTACTAACTTTTCCCCTCAGGCTTTGCCTGCTTCAGATTGAGATACCGACGGATAAAATAGTTAACTAATTGTTAACAAGAAAGCAAGTTGAAAATTTTAAGAGGAATAATATGTAATTACCAGAAATACAGACAAACTCTCTGTTTCTAGTTTCGGGCTCCGTAAACAGAATAATTCTTTTAAAGGATACCAGGCGATTCACAGAAACTAATCAAATACCTAATTTATTTTATCAATGAGGATTCCTTAGGACCGGAAGCTTGCTACAATACATCAGTGGAAACCGCATGAAAATCGGTTAAGCCGTTTGTGAGATTAGCGTGCACAAAGTCATAGTAGGCAAAGAACGATTTTATTATATGTGAATACACCAGCCTAAGCTGAATCCCACTCAATATGACTGATCTGAGGTCAATTTAAATTGGAAAGTGTAAATCACGTAAACTGACAATTTTTTACTTTATATAAACTTTCAATCATAATCGTTTTACAGATGATAATATATAGTTAACTAAAGTTTCAGCCAATTGAACCGAAGAGTTATTTTATTGCATTTTTATCGAAAAAAATGTTGCAAGTGATTCTTTAAATTTACATAACTTTTTTGTTCGTACACCGATTGGAATAAAACAAACACTAAATGTTACGAGAAGCTTGCTAAAATACTTCACTGAAAACAGCATGCGAATCGGTTAAGCCGTTTCTGAGATTAGCGCGAACAAACGCACAGACAAACAAACGAAAATTCTAAAAACTGTTTTTTTTTTATTTTTTATTTCGGTAACTTATCTACAAATTGTTTTGTTTTTAATATTTAATGTACAGATGTATTATAATATGTACATATGAAGGTAATTTATACATGCGGGCGCTATAAAATGCGCTTTTTTTTTAATGTGAAGATTGGGAGAGTCAATCTGATGATCCACGTGGTACTGGTCAATCATTGTAACGCTAACGCCACAGGAATTCCAAGTGCTTTAAGAAGGGAATAGGGGAACAGGCTTTGACGTGCCTTACTAAACACTGTGCTGTTGTGTCCTGTAACACAGCATACTTCCTGTTACTTCACGGTGGTCTTCTGTAACTGCCTGCCCAGTTATGCCTTGGTATTCTGTTATTAATTTTTGACATGATGAAGCGTCATCAAATGTCTTAGTGGGTTTTAAGGTTAGACTACTAAATGCGCGACACTTAAGACGGTCGAAGCCGTCGGTCACAACCAGTAATCCTAACCCACGGCCACAAATTAGTCGATTCCGGGAGTTCTTAGAAAACATTTATACATACTTATACATACATTATATACACATGTATAACATGTCGGTGTTTAGTTACGTAGAATGCATAGCGCCTCAAGTTGTTACCGCTTATCGTTTTGCTTTCACGCACCACTTACCAAACGGGTGTCACAACAATTGCCCTGAGCTTTTTCAACTTTAACTTAGGCTTTAATGGGTCCGTATTTCTGTCTCAAGTTAAAGAGCGGTTAACTTAATGTCCTACATAAAATTTATATGTATAAATAAAAATCGCTAAATGTGGTTGCTAAGCGCAAAACTCGATAACGGCTGGACCAATTCGGCTATTAGGGTTCCGTACGTCTGAATAAAAAAAACGGAACCCTTATAGGATCACTCGTGTGTCCGTCTGTCCGTTGTCGCTCGCAGTCAATTATCTCGGAATCTACTAGACCGATTAAGTTGAAATTTGGTACACATACATATCAATTTCTGTGACTCAAACGCAGAGGTGTGACGTGAATAGATGAAATCTGTATATGGGAGGTCATTTTTGGGGGAAAGGTGGAAAATAAAAAAAATATAGAAATTAGTTTTCTAGTTACAGATTATAGGAAAACCTATAAGAAGTCCATGATATTAAAATAACATGGTAAATCACTCAATATTGTGCGGATAGGTAACATCGTAGGTAACTCTTCACGCGAGTTCAACTCGCACTTATGCTGTTTTTTTCTTCTTTTTTGGAGTTTACTCCTTGAGAATCGATTTTCATATAAGGTTCTCGGTATGGAAATTTTATGAAGAGTAAAATTAACAGGCGTTAACTAAAAAGAGTTATGTTATCTGTCACTTTGACATTTGTGCAACAGCTGACGCATGTATTCGCTAATTCTTTTCTCTGGGCTTATAAAAGCAAACGTCGGAATTTTGTATGAAAAGTGTAGTCTGCGTTGAGGAACGAAACGATACCTGTAGTGACGTGTAACCCGTATAAAACGTAGTGACATCTGTGTATACCGGACTTAACTAAGATAATTTTTGTTGGAACACGTGACATCTGAGTATGCAGAATGGAACTAAATGATATAGGAAAATGTTATACATTTAATTTTATACGTTTAAAGGACTCCAGTTGTGCGCCGGAGCTGACGCGTACACTTTCTTTAAAAAATATTTGTTGAAGTCCGAGGAAAGTTCTTGTGAAGAAAAATTTTAAGTGTTAAAATACAGTTTTTCATTTTTCCCATTCTAAATTCCTGGTTTTATAACACAATTATTACACTTCAGCTTTGCCTGCCAAATAATTATTTAGTGTTATTTGTTTACAGACAGTTTTTTTAAAATATTATTTATCAACAGATAACAACATTCTTTATCTTGGAATTACATTTAGTCTATTTACAGAGATTATACATACATTCATATCGAGCTTAAGCAGGGCTCCAAGCAATACCTCGTTCTGTACTAAATTATTGTTTTCTTTCTTTATTCTTGCTTATAGTAATAATCACCATCTTTGATAATGTAATTCTTCAATTGTAAAAATTATAGCGTCAGAGTTTTTCCCACTAACGTCTTCTTGTCAGGGTCAGCCATTCAACAGACAATCAGCCTGCCTATCACACCTTAACATTTAAAAAGTGGAACAGAAATGAGTTTTTAAAGATTCTCTAAAATAGTTATGGACGACCATAGATAGCGAAAAAGACGAGAATACGATAGGTACCGACAGTTGATTCCTCCATGCGCTTTGGTTTCTCGTCTTGAATGACTTCTGCACAAAGTCATTTTAAAAGGCACAGGAAGACATTTTAAATTTTTTTTTTTTATTTGCTCTTGACCAGCGTCTATCCATGTAGGAAGGATGAGGCCGAAGATGGAGCGAGCTCACCCAGAAGAATACGTTCTTTTCCACAAAAACTTTGCCCGTATTATTACCGCATTCCGTGTATGCAAGACAGTGTGGTTTATCTGACTGAATTAAATTGAGTCCATTGGACTCAGTTTTTGAATTCCATGCTCGGATAGTGTGTCACGCACGTTCCTTTTTATTTTTTATTACTTCTCTTTCCGT
Source organism: Bembecia ichneumoniformis (assembly GCA_910589475.2). Taxonomy (NCBI): domain Eukaryota; kingdom Metazoa; phylum Arthropoda; class Insecta; order Lepidoptera; family Sesiidae; genus Bembecia; species Bembecia ichneumoniformis. The sequence continues at coordinate 895,228 of OU342546.1, forward strand.
CTTACGACACTGATTTTTCGGCACTGTTGTTTTACCAAATCCAACCTTCGAAATTAACTTAATGTTAAATCCGTTAATAGTTTCACTGACTTGTGATTACTAAATGAATTTAAAAAATATGATTTAACCCTATCGGCCAGGTATTAATTAAATTTTGTTATGTCTGAATTTTAATATTTTTTAGTATATTTAACTCCAACGAAATATTAATATTTATCTATACGCAGTTTTTTAAATTTAATGTGTGTGTGTGTGTGTGTGCATGAGTAATGTAAATAAAATTGCCGTTCTATGTTAATTATTATGTGTCTAATGACAGGAACATATCAAAAAACACGCTTAGCTATGTCGCGTCGTGAGTCACTCACTGAACCATAAAACCTGTCAGATAACTTATCGTATGTTTAAACAATCGTAAGTGCGGTACTTACTAATGTACAGGACACCGCGGAAGTTGCAACACATTTTCTGTAACAAATATTAACGGTACTAATACGTGTGTATACCTCTACCTACCTACCTGTATAAAAATTGTCACTGTAGCCATTATTTTTCTTAACAGTTGCTGTAAGTTAGTTAAATAGATGAGTTTAACCCGTGTCAGGTTTTTCAAAACAGTAAATAATTGTTACTTTTCTATCTTTACAGAGACTCACCAAGAAGAATGGTATTAAAGATGACGATTCCAATTGGTACTGGGATCCGCCATCCCAATCGTCAAACCAGCCGAAGATCATCGAAGCGGACCTCGAACAACAGTATCTTCGACAAATTCATGCATTGCAAACTGAAATATCCACCCTGAAAGAAAGAAATAATGGCGATGCGAAGCCATACGTTGACGATGTCGAAGAAGAAATAAACAGGCTCCGAGAAGAAAACAAGAACTTAACAACGAGCTTAGAAGATTTAGATAACCAACACCAGTTAGCAATGGAACGTCTTTTAGGTCTAAAAAAAGATCTGCAAACTAATTTTGAACTCCTAAAGCAAGAACACGAAACACTAAAGAACGACAACCACCAATATTCAGCAGAAATTAAAGACTTGCTGACGAAAATGGAAGACAAAGATAGAGTTATTGATAGCATGTCCACTGTAAAGTCAGATTATGACACTTTGCACCACAAGTATCACAATTTAGAGAGGATACATAGCTTATTAAGAGAAAATGCAGAAAAGTTCCAAGAAGAAAATCAGGAATTACACGAAGAAGTCTTTAAACTACAAGAACAAGTTACTAAGTTAGAACATGATTTAGAAATTGTTATAAAACAACGTGATACGTCCAATACCGTGCCAAGAGAGAAATATGAAGAGGTGTTGAAAGAATTGAACGATTTAAAAGAGAGACAGAATTCCAATCAGATTCAATTAGACGAAATCAATGCCGATGATAATGCTAAAATTGTTATAGAAAACTTGAAAAGGGAAATAACCGAGCTTAAACATAAGTTACGAGCAAAGGCTGATACTTCCGAGACAGATCCCAAAGTAGTTAAAGCTGAAAAAATTACGCAACTGTATAACAAATATGTAAATTTTGAATTACCTATTGATTACGTTGGAGAGATTCCTTCAACAGACAACAATACTGTTTTGTATACATTAGAAACCGTTTTTAAAACGTTAAATACCTTTAAGAAAGACATGGACATGTTACATCAGAAAATATCGGAGAAAAATCTGAATATAAATCATTTACAAGCTCAAATTGATGATTTAACAACGGAAAATGATTTTCTTACTACAGATATACAGCATTACGAACGAGAGTTAGGTGATATGAAGAAAAATAACGACTTTCTTCTAGCAGAAATAGCAGTCTTAAAAAGTACGTCCAAATTGGAACCGATCATAGAAACCCATGAAGATAGCTTAGGAAAATTAGAAACCGAGTTAGCCGATTGTAATCGAATTAATAGAACTTTTGAATCTGAATTACGAAAGATTGAAAAAGAACTAGATGAGGTTAGGACAGAAAAAACCGTGCTTCAGGAGAGTTTGAACGATTTAAGAAACAAATATACCACTTTACTGTCGGAACTAGAGATGTTTAAAACTCAAGCTCAGGCCGTAGAGGAATTAGAATGTAACGCCACCGCTAAACAAGCCGAGCAACTTAGGAGAACCACGGACGAAATAGACGACTTGAGGAAGCGTTTGAACTGTGCATTTGCTAAAAACGAACAGTTGTCGATTGATATTCATATAATAGAAAACGACAAAGTTTTGCTCACAAATGAAGTGGATGAATTAAAACTGTCCCTTGTAGCAAAATCTTCCATGTGCAGAGATTTGGAGGCAACTAACATTAGTTTGCAACAACGGTTGCAAGAGTTTGAGAGAGATTTTACTGAAATTTCAAATCAAAAAGAAGAACTTAAACAGAAATTAAGGAATATTGAGGGCAGAAAGTTTAGTAATGAAGATGCGTCGCGGGTACCCGAGTTGAATAGTAACATGGAAGTCGCTGATCTGCTCGATAAGCTAGACGAAACGGTTAAAGAAAATAATTACTTGAAAGAAACCATCGATGGGTTAACAACTGAACTAATGGCTCTTAAAATTCACGAGCGGGAGCTTATTTCTAGAAACGATTCTTTGAAGACATGTAGCGCAATGTACATGCAAAACGCATCTAAATTACATCAAACGATTAAATATTTGAAAGCTAAACTAGTAACGATCGACACTTTAAGTAATCAAGTCAACGATTTAGAAAATGAAAATAAGACGCTTGTTGAAATGAAAGTCAAACTTGAAGCTGAACTATCATCTTGTCACACGACTGTGGCGCGATTGGAGGAGGAACATGAAGTGTTCTTAACCAATTTCTACGAAAAGTGCAGCACTATAGACTCACTCAATGTTGCCAATGAAAACTTTAGTAAGAATGTAATAGATTTGGAATACAAATTAGCTGCTAAAGATCAAGACTTGGAAAGTTTGAAGCAATCTTTAGTCGAAATGTCTAATAAATTAGCCGAAGTTTCGGGCAATTTAGAAACAGCCGGAAAGCCGAGTGCAAGTAATGACGATTTAGATAAATTAATTAGCGAAAAAGATGAATTGACTAAAACAATATCGGCGTTGCAAGAACAGGTGAATGCTAAGGATACTGTAAATAAAAATTTGAATACACAAATTGAGGAGATCAAAGGAAATTGTGATACTTATAGGAATTTAATTGATAATAAAGAGAAAGAAATATCGGAACTCAATCAGCATATAGAAGAATTGACAGAAAAAATTAATACAGCTGAGAAAATTGTTAAAGATGAAATCGCTAAAAAAGATGAGATCGCAAAATCATCGGAGAAGGATATAGAGGAGTTAAAAATGAAATTTGACCATTTAGAACGTTCTTGTGTAGAGTATAAGACAATGTTGGAGAAGGCGGCCAGTGAAAAGAACGAGTTAATTAATTTAGTGAATTCAAAACACAACGAAAGCGTACAATATCACAATGAGATAAGCAGGTTGAACCACGTGTTGATGGAGCAGGCACAGGAATTCCAAAGAAAAGAAAGAGAAATGTCATCTCTAAATAGTTCTGAGTTGAATAAAAAATTTGAGAATCTATCAGTAATATTGAAAGAGAGAGACGAGACGATAGTTGTATTGAAGGACCGCGTCGAATCCTTTGCGAAAGCTAATGCCGAATTGAACGAGAGCTTTCAAAACTTATCGCAAAAGTATGATATCTCAGAAAAAAGTTTATCGCAACAATTGGAAGCAGTCAAGAAAGTGACAGCAGAAAATATACAGGTGCGTAAGATTTTTATAATGATACCATAGGCTAGCACTGTCGCTAACATTAGCAAGTGGGGTGCAAGGGCGCTGCTGCCCATCACTGAATGGCTGGGCTCTGCTGGCGTCCCTTTTTTCATGCACCTTACCATAACATCAGCACATGTGCTATATGTACACTTTACGATGGTCTTCTGTAAAGGGGTGGTTCCTGCCACTATACGAGCCCCACAATTCTAAAATTTAAAACGTAGTATGCCTTGTGAGAATAACTATAAATTATTTATCTTTTAACTCATATCAGTACACTGATGAACGCTCTACCAATTATTGCATTACTTTTGCCCACAAAATATGTTCCTGAGGATGATCTTCATTGTACATAAAAAATGATGAGTTCTATGAGATTCTTTCGTACAGCGAATAAAAGTATTTCTTTCTTTCTTTCTTTCTCTAACTTAAAGCTTCAAAGAACTCGCACTTTGGCAGCAAAGAAGCTCGCTATTTGACCATCCAGCAGAATTACAGAACAGTATATCGTCACACCATACTGGAACTTCAATTTATACTTCTTTTACAAAATGAGTCCATTATTTCAATGCTCTACAAAAGATATACCTACACAGATTATAGTCTCTGACTGATTATGAATGAGCCAAAAAAAAATATTGGTTAATATCTTCGACTAGTAACAGTTTACGATGAGTACATTATGTTTTTATAGCGAGTAGACATAAGAATCGATTTTTTATGCGATTAGGCGCAATGCGAAATCGCCTCAGACTAGATAACTATTGAAAACTGTATTTGTACATTCCAGTTGTCAGAGAGAAGTGAGAATCTAACGCGAGAGCTGGAGCGTTTGCGGCAACATCTGATGGAAACCGAAGAGAATTATACGCAGGAGTTGATGGCGTCAGAGCAGAAGCTGACGGAATGCCAGACGAGGCTGCATCAAGTGGAGGAGAGAGCCAAACAAACCAGTAACGTCTACACCAGCAACAGGTCAGTCCTATATATATCAGTCAGTATATATATCTGTCAGCCTATACAATATACGCTTCACTGCAGGTTGGTAGGACTTCAAATAACTTAAGAAATTGCTGGTCCCTGTACTACACTCACATGTTTATATTCTGCACCTTACACTACACGATATACATATTTGGCTCACTACGATTTGTGGAATTCGGACATGGCTCGTAGCCGCCTAGCGCGAGCTTCACCCCATACACTCCTCAATACAGAGACCCAATTGGGATTGGAAACTGCATTTGTATTGGCGACATCTATCACTGTCAAACAGATTTTCAACGTAAAATTAATGTAATTAATCTGCGAATAACGTGTCGTCAGCTCTCTGACTTGAGGGTTTCAGGGTAAATATCAACTTTCACAGTTGAATCTAAAATCTAGCCGAGTCCCGCCGTCGGGTGCACTTGTCGGCTCTTCACATTTGGTTCACTGTAATTCGCCTTGGAACGATATGGGGTCTATATTATCCTGCCATCCTCTGGTCAACTGCCCATATGTTGCACTGATCCAAAGGATCCATCGAAACCTTCACATAAAAGATATTTCTATCACTTATTTCTAATAGGTGAATTCACTTCTTTCAGTATCCGCGCTAATCAAGAAGTGGAGACGCTGCGCAATCAAATAAAGTTGTTGGAGAAGCAACGCGAAGACGTTCAAGCTAAATTGAGTGACGCCGAAGACGCCCGAAGTCGCAGCGAAGCCGCCGTCGTCAACTTGCAAGTGGTTCTTGAACAGTTCCAATCAGGTAAACACATTAACTATGCTATTATATGTATTATGTGTAAAACTCAGACAGGCTGACGGTCCATTTGGTGGAAGGCGGCTACCGTCGTCGCCTATTGAAGTAAGCAACGCCACTGGTGCTCTTTAGAAGGATAAAGGATAAGGGATTAGGGGGGATAGCGAAGTGGGCTCAACAGCAATGAAACACTTATATATAATCACCATACATTGTTTAAATCGAAAGGTCGTACAATTTTTTATGGTCTTTTAATTTTTTTATCAAGAATAATTGCTTGCTATGAAAATTAAGCTCTTCATTTTGGACTATTTATTCGTGGCAACAATAATATATACTAGCTGGTGCCAGCAAAAGTAAAAATATAACTTATAAAATACATATATAAGCGATATAACGCCTATTCATTGTTGTTATAGTTTTGTTGGATTTCTATGTTAAGATAATCCCTTGGGAACGTTACTTTTTTTTCTGGATGAAAGGTTGTCCCTTATCCCTGACAACGTGTATGCAAAATTGCATGATAATTGGTTGAGTAGTTAAGCGCATTTATAATGTTAGTGTGGATATTTCATGTGCGTTTCATGTTTATTGTAAAACCTTTTAGTTTATTAATTACTGAATAAAAAGCAATATTAAATTATTTTCTTAAGGGGGAGACAAACCCTAAATACTAAAAATATCCATTGTTTAATGAAAATGTTACAAGAAATGGACAAGACAATTGCTTTGAAAAAAATATATATTATACTTAAACATGTGAAGAACCAATTGTATTGATTAGAATTTTCGTTAAAGTAATAGAAACTCCACAAAAAAAGTTAGAAAACAAGAAGAATTTGACATTTATTGAAAATTCTCTCTAAAACGGCTTATTGCACGCATATGAATCCTGTACCTATTAATAAGTTAATATCAGATTAAAAAAATTTATTAATAATTTTTTTTATTTTGTGTATTGTTCTAATGGTAAAAGCAAAAAAAAACACCATTTCTAGGCCTGTTGAATTGGATCCGCCGCCAGCGAGTTCTATAGTAAATGTCATTTGCCTCAGTGAAGCCCTTAAGAAAAATTAAAATATTCCTGAAAAAATTATTAATAAAAAATCTAAAACATCACTTGGTTTATTGCTTTGTACTTTTTTCAGATAAGGAGCGTGACATTGACGCTTCAACAGAAAAAATTAGAAACAAAATGGAAGAGATGAAAGCTCAAAACGACGAGCTGAAGCGTGAAATAGCTCAACTCAATTTGAAGCTGAACGAAGCTCAAGCTGGACTCCAAGCTGCCACGAGATTGGGCGATCAAGTGGAGAGCAAAACCGCACAAATCAACGATCTCAAGGAACAAGGTATGTGTTGTATTGTTTTATATTTTTATGTGTTTGTAGTTTAGATTTGATTACTGTCGTTATAATTCATTTTTGCACTGATTGTTAAGCATATTGTTCTTGATTACTTTTATATTTTGAATTTAAAACTGTGTCTCCAAACGATTACATACAATTCGTCACAATGTATCTGCAATAATATCGTTTAACTCTTCCTCAAATCAAACTTCTCTTACATTTCCTTTATTTTTACTTTCGGACAGACAGAAACGAGTACTTGTCCTATATCAGTATCTTTCAATAGTCAAGTCTTTTGCATTTACCACCGGTTCGGAATGGCGGTTGTTCTATGAGGAAGAACCGGCAATAAATATCATAGTTGCTCTTTTCAACATCAATTTGCTATACAAGTATACAATAAACAAATAATTAGTCCCATTCTGTTTTTTTTTTTTAAATTTGTTTAATGATGGGACTTGAATATGACCCTTATTATAGACTAGCTGAGCCCGCAACTTCGCTTGGTATTTGATATAGCGCGTAACTTTTTTGTTTGTAAACAGATTGGAATGAAACAAACATAAAATGTTAATTGAAGCTTGCTAAAATACATGAGTGAAAACCGTATTCAAATCGGTTAAGCCGTTTATGAGATTAGCGTGCACAAACATACAGACAAACCGACAGAAATTCTAAAAACTATTTTTTTTAATCTCAATATTATATTTTTGATTGAAAAAATGTTTTTTGTACAGACACGGCTCGTTTACAGTTTTATTATATGTATAGAAGTGTTTGCATTGACAAAAAATTATTGATTTTTTTAGCCTTTTTGGATGTATGTAACTTTGTGTCTTGTGTTACATTCATGAGAACCGTCCAACTTAACATAAAGATGTAAACTGTTTGTCTAGATTGTCTTTGGTATTATCTGCAGCACTGTATTAGCGACCTACTACATATGTTTTAGCTCGTAGTGAAGCAGTGAATGATTAAATATCAGCTGGAATTCTGGGGTTCTCACACACCCAGGTTACCAGTTGATATACAGTCGTGCACTGCACAACACCTAGTTGTTTAGCATCATAGACACACGACGTAAGTGGAGATAACTTGACCGCAGTCCAAAGGCGTTCAGCCATTTCTTTTGAATATCTGCGCCTTCAGTGACGATTGGTCAAACAGTCTCGTTAACTGTGACACTCAAATTTGTTTGGACGCATTTGGTCTGTTGGAATATTGTTCACATGGACGATATAATCATTGTGACGTCCTTAGATTGATTTTGCTTAAAACGTGTGTCTTGGCTTTTTGATAGACTGCAATGAGTGTTTTTTTTTTAAGTTGTGTGTGTTGATGTTGTTTAAGCATTTAGCGTTTTATTTAAGCATACAATTTGAAACAAATTTTGTCGCAATACTCTTTTAGTTAAAAAAGTCTAAAACTGAAAAAAGTATGTATAAATAATTAGGGACTTACCAGAACTTGAGTTAAATCAGAAATTTAATTTTAACGGTGTTCTCAGTGAAAAAATTTCGATATGAAATAAATAATAATGAAGTATTATATGACATAAATATTTATGAAAACATTTAACCACTCTTTAACACCACTGTGCAGAACTTAAAATTTAGAAGAAAATTTAATAACCGAGATGACTTCTTAAATTGATCTATTGCTTGCTGTAACAGCGCTCTTTATTATAAACTAGCTGGTGTTAGCGGCTTCGCCTGCGTTGAAAAATAAAAAAATAACGCCTGACTAAATATACGAGCAATGTAACGCCTAACATCTTTACTGCAGTTATAGTTTTGCCAGGCGTTAGATGATTCCTCGAGAACAGATGAAAGGTGCATCCCTGACAACGTGTATGCAAAATTTCACGATGATCGATTCAGCGATTTAAGTGTGAAAAGGTAACAGACAAACAGAGTTACTTTCACATTTATAATATTAGTATGGATTTTATCTGTTTTTTATGTAGTAATAAAATCGTATGATGCGATTTTATTTAGGAGCTTTAAGTTTCAGTTTCATGAAGAGAAAAGCTTCCGCCTACTTCGTTCTAATCTCATTTGGTAACTGTGAGGCTTTGGGACGCGGCGACTGCGCGCCTGTCAGCGTGACGTCTGTCACGTCACGTCAAACTGGCAGCTCGTAAGATCGCGATCGACTCAGATTACCATATGGGGTTTGAACGAGGAATTTGGCTTCACAACGTGACGTCCTGTGTTTCGATCACCAGTTTTTTTTTTCGCTTTCTATGTCCACCGTCTGAGTTTTTGCACTGAACTCTTCACTTTATAATTAATTAATAATTTTTTATCACGTTCCTCACAAAAATTAACCTTTGAACCAAATCTTAATTTTTTAGTCGAGATATTTTGTGGCCATGTGATTTTAAAATATAATTCGTTGTACAATTAAATATTGAAGATATCGGCGAGCCCATTGGTTGGGAACTTTGATGATTTTATTTTATTCAGAGTAACTTACAATTTTACCGTCATTGTAAGTCGTTATCAGTTTAGTTAAATATGTATATATTATTCTAATAACACGTGGATATTACGTACAAAGTAGACCAACACAATTATGCCCCAAAGTGATGAAAAAATTGATTTGATGAAAACTGAAGGTAACATAAGGGACGGCGATTATATAGCATAAAATTTTAATTACCATACTTAACACAGGCAAAAATCAATGTCGCCGATTGTCGATGTATGGTCGTCGAATTACCTTGTAGAATCACACGCTATCATGAAAACGCCCTTTCTTTACACTTTTTGGACCACCTTTTAAAAGAAAATGAGTGCAAAAATTGAGACGCTATTGCATTTTATAAGCACATGCAAATACGTTTTGCCGCACGATTCTTTTTTTTATATTTTTTGTTGTTATCAGTCTCTTGCATTGGAGGTTAAAAGAAAGTCTTTCTAAAAATAATCTTATTTTTTTATCTTTTTGGAAATAAGAAATTTCTTACTTATGATAAAATAGATCCAATGCAAGAAACATAATTTTGAAGCCAATTTAGTGAATGAAGTAGAAGCAAGAAGATTGTCAAAGAACTTGGCCTCATTGTTTCTGAGTATTACTTCAGGTACTGGTGGTATATAGAAAGGGAGGCGGCGTTCACTCATCACTTTCGCTGTTCGCGGCACCAGTTTGAATAGTTTTTCCTTTATTGGCCCAGTCCAAAAATGGAAAAACTAAGGGCTGTAAAAGTGAACAGAGTGACTCCAGCCTCCCTCCCAGTGACTGAATAATACTTTGAAATCGTGTGCGCATGAGCATCGGAATCCACCCGCAAGATTTACGTTGCATTTACCCGCATGGTAAGAATGTTTATTATTTTCTGTTGTAGTTAGTTTACAGAGACAAGCCCGTTGGATGAATGGTTAGGGTGCCTTAACGCGCGTTGATTCCCGGCAGGGTCAACTTTTCAAATTTGGCTCTGGTCTGGATCTGGAAAGTAGTGGCAGGGCACACTGCGTTTCGCATTTATTTGGGCAGCCCGTCTGGCGGCAGTAAACACGCCATTACAGAAGACCACCTTGACATAACAGCACGTGTGCTGTGTTGTGTTTCGGTGAGTGAGTAAGGGATGCCTGAGCTTATTTCCCTAACCCCTCCCAGTCCTACTGTAATCGGCAGCGCATTTGCAGCAGCTGTGGCGTTATAGGCGACGGTAGTCACCTACCATCAAATAGACCGTCAGCCTGTCAGCCGATATTAACATAAAAAAAATTAATTACAGCACATGTGGTATTGTGTTTCAGTCGCGTCATAGATAAAATACTACTTAACCAGTATAGATGGTCAACCTCCATATAACGATCTGAAGCCAATTTCATATTGGGATTTCACTAGATGTCACTAATAGTCTCGAATTTAACATTAATGTGTATTTTGTTAAAAATTATAACCAACAAATTCAATCCGCAGTTATAGTTCCTTATTATCGTGGTAATAACTAGAGGGCGACGTTGCTGGGAGTACTTTTATGTATGATATTGTTCCATTTCATGCATATTTTAATGAAAATGATAGAAAATTTTTATTTAGATATTTAATATTATTATATCAGAAAACATTATGTTATTAATTTGTTTTACAATTATAATGCATAATGACCATAGTACAAAAATAACAAATTAAAATGTGTGAGTTATCATTTTTTTCTTCGTAACACAATTGACAAAAACTAGTTAATTTTTATCTATGTTATAACTAACTGAACCTGGCCACGCTTTGCTGTAAGCTCATTTTTATTTTCGTTTCCGCTGAATCTTCGGAATAGAAAGTATATATAAACACTCTTGTGATAAAATGCATCGTTTTGCAAAAAAATTAAGTTAATCCATCACCCAGTTTTTCAGCTGTCTGAACACAAACATACGTACCTAAGCAAAATTATATCGAAGTATGTAAAGATTATGAATACAAATAACAAAAAACATAATTTTAATAAAATTTTATCGATTGACAAGACGTTTTTTTATTATAGGATATAATCGGTCAGTAATTAACGTTTTAGTTCCTTATTGCCCTATTTTTTAGAACAGAACCTATACCGTTCATACGGCCCTTTTATCGTTGTTCGTGCCCACTTCTTTTATATTTTAAATAAATTTTAGTAGTGCCATCTCTTGTACATGAGAATTGACTGAATGGTCGACTGCAGCGACTCTAGCGGATTTTTAATGACAACAAATAAGCGACAAACTACACAGGCGGCATCTAGATATAAGCGAAATTTGATAGGGTACGGATTCAATGTACGTGAGTGACCATCTATACTGGTTAAGTAGTATTTTATCTATGGTCGCGTGTAAGTAATCGGGAATCTTCTTCTTTGTTCTCTAGTTTCTACTTCCTATTTCCTACTTGAACTTTTTATACGTTATCCTACGTCACTCTATGGTTTCATAGATCTAACCGCACCCTATCTACTTGTTACTTACCGTCTGGCAGTCATACAAAACACCAACATATTAGTATAAGCCACTCAAATTGCTATAGCAAACATTACATATTCCAATTTTCAAAGCGTTTGAATTAGTGCTGCAGTACGAAATAATAAAAAAAATCTCGCTCATTACAGTTGGTGAAACTTCTTACATTTCGGTAATGATCGTCGTCCGAACCGCAACCATAAAAAAGGTTATAGTGAGTCAACCTTAAAAATAAACATATGCTGTCGCGGACTTTTTGTTAGAACTTTTAAAGGGGAACAATTCCGTCATACATCATTTTCAGGTAACTGTAACCGTTTACGCAGCCCACGCAACGGAAGTTCTCAGAAGAGATAAATTTTCTCGATTTTGCAACATTTTTCATTGAAGCTCCGCTCCTATTGGTCTTAGAGTGATGTTATATAGCCTATAGCCATCCTCGATAAATGGACTATCCAACACAAAAAGGATTTTTCAATTCGAACCAGTAGTTCCTGAGATTAGCGCGTTCAAACAAACAAACAAACAAACAAACTCTTCAGCTTTATAATATTAGTATAGATAAAGACGCTGAAAATGTTAGGTCAAATAAATAGGTCAAAGCTATTTATTGCTGAGAAAATAATTTAATTGGAGTCCATACGATCGCACTAGATTGGTTCACTACCTGTGGAACTGCCTTTACACGGTACATATTTAGCACGCTAGATCACGTAGCGCTCTGCAAATTGAATAATTTAATGGTCGCTTAAATTTTAAACTCTCCGGCCAGTGTTGCTGAGGGTGTCACGAGACTCGGCCAGCTGTATTGGCAATTTGCGGCGCCAATAAAGAATTCCACCAACAGTGTCCGCTATGTGTAATGAGATATATATTTAACTCTTTGTTAATACCTACAATTACGTAAAATTAACAGTTCGCGCACTGCAAACATCGGTGTCGGCCGCAGAGGAGAGATATTACAATGCGGTGTCAAACCAGCAGGACAAAGTGGACAAGAACCTGGTGAAGAATCTGGTGATCAACTATGTGACGACAGCGGCCAACAGCGCCCACAACAAGTAAGATAAAGCCCTCAGACCAACCTTCCAATATTATAAGATTTAAACCCTGTTAAATCAGTAAACATTAATTGTATATTTTATTTTTTAATTATTATTCAATTCAATTCAATTCAATTATTTATTTTGTGACATTTTTTTTTTTTTTTTTTTTTTAATTATTATTAAAAATAATAATTAATATATATATATATATATATATATATATATATATATATATATAAATATATCTTTGGGCACTTTGTGGCTCAGACGTGCCGTATAGGTAGTTATTCTTTGATCCATTTTCACTTTTTGATCCGGGCGCCTTTTCTTGATCCAGTGCCAGCTGACCATAAATATGTAGCTCCGTTCGGAGCCACAAGTGTCACGATGAGCAATAATAATAATTAAGGGTTTTTTATACAAATCTACCTTTTTGGCGTATAAACAGTTGTAGATCCAATTCAAATGGGCCAATCAGGGCGCAGCATTTGCCATTGGGCTTCCTCATTGGCACGTTTGGGACTACTCGAATGTTCTTGCGTGCTATTGTGCTTTTAAATTGATTTGTTTGTTTTTGGGTATTTCGACATATTTTATATGTTGTGTTTATGAAATACAAATGCAAGTTACAAAAATTAAATAGATAGGTATACAATTCACTTTCGATATAGATGCTTATTGCTTGGAAAAAAATTGTAATTTGACTAGATGTTACCTATAATAATAATAATTATTGTAATATTTATTTGTTCCGGCAAATTACAGGGAGTAAATATTAAGTCTAAGATCTTAAATTTTAAATCTTGTTATTTCAAAATCTATCTATCCTTACATATAAACTAGGCTGAGCCTGTAAATGTAAGCCACATCCGATGACATAATATTTTAATATTTGGATATTATGCTTGCTTTAACATGATTACACCTTAACAACGTAAATAAAAAATAGGTAATTTAAAATTTAAAAGTGTTCGTAGTTTTAGCTCCACCCCAACGTTACAGTTTTTTATCTTCAGTTGTTCATTTCATTTGAACTTAAGATTAGTTTTTTTTTTTAAATTTTCTTGTAATTTTTCATTTACATTTTTGATAGTTAGAATAATTTCGAAATAAAAGACTAAATGTAATCATTAGTAATTATATTATTAAAAAATATGTCAAGTTGTAGTCTTATAGATGGTAGGTGTAAGCAACTGCGGACATGTACATAAAACATCTGATTAAATCTTATTATTATTGTCGTCATTAGGTTTACGATTTCTTCATTTGCTTTATTTTTCAGCCACGCAACAATTATTTTTTTAACATCGGGTTTGTTACATGGGTATAATCCTAGAATTTTATTTAGTTTGTTATAAAGCATAAGGGGCATGTATAACGTTGGAATTTATTAATAGAATAAACACAGTAACTGGACAGACCCTATCTTTACACCTCTTTAATGTTAGGTTATTGTCATAGGGAAGTTTTATATGTTGAGGCAATATGGTATCTTTATTGAAAAGTTGTCTAACAGTTAAAACGTCATACTCAGAATATAGTTTAAGGATTTTATTACTTTTATAAAAGGAGGTCACTTCTACAGATCCCTTTACAGAAAAGAAACCGTTACGTCCGTTACTATGAAAAGCGCGGGACACTGAAGGACGAGACTTAGATAATAGTCCAACGTATTTTCGCATTGGCGACGCGGAGACGACTGAAATGCGCGCGGCGATAGGCGCGCGGGGAAATCCGTTACTTTCCAATGCCATATATCAACGTATATCCGCGTGATCGGTTAGTTTTGCCGCGCGTCGTTTCGGAGCCCTGGGGCGCGCGTGTCGCAGTATGACCAAGACCGGCGCGTTACACTTTGGATTTTTGAATGTATGGACAATTGAAATTGGAAGTTGTTTGGACATCTAACTTGACAAGTGTGTATTTGGATTTTCAATGCCAGTTCACTATGCAGTGAACGTTCAGTATTTGCAAATTGCATACATTTGGTTTTATACCTACTTTAAAATTATGCAACATTGTCGATAATTTTTCATTTTTATAAAGGGCACCTTATATGGTGTACCTACAGTGAACCGTATATTTGTTTGTTTTTTACTATTTACGTAGGTTTGTAAATAAAGAAAAATGTCCAAATTAATAAAATATTTGAAAATACTTATTTCACGTTTTATTTTTTCTAAGAATATATTTAATTATAATATGTATCACAGCATTTTAACCTGCGAAATTACTTGCTTAAGTCGATTGTTACTATATTATATTTACCTACTGATAAATAAATATTTTGAAAAATGAGTGTTTACAAAAAGAAACACAAACATACTTTTGCTAGCATTTTTTTTGTTTTTGTTTTACTTAGTGTTAGGTCTGAATTCCTCAGGGTGGTTGTTGTTGTTGCAACTTTTCTCTTGGATTGCTTCGGTGTCTATGGGGGAAAGTTGCGTCTCGCCGAGACCTACATTTTGATAGGTCGAACAGTATGGTTTTCACCATCAGTTTGGGAGTTGTAGATTTTAATGTGTTTTTTGGAATTTTTGGATTGGAGTTTTTCGTTTGGTTTTTCGTTGTGGATTTGCTTCCAGTTTGAAAGGGCCCTTCTCAGGGCCACTGCGGAGCACTCCTTACTGCTGCCTCTTGTTGTTTCCTTTGTTAAACTGTCGTTATTAATTGTTATTGTTGTTGATTGTTTTCTTTGTTATTTATTATTGTTGTAACCCAACCAGAGCTGGATTCTCCGACTGACTCAGTGGTCGGCAGGGCTGTCTACTGGTCAATGTCTGAGGAATCAGGGGCTGGCGAGACCCGTCCATCGGGGAGGGGGGGGGCGTAAGCTCTCTTACTCCTCGGCTGTGACGAGGCCAGTACCGCGGAGGCTAGGTGAGGCGAGTGGATCAAGCGACAAGGGCACTGTGGAGCCCAAAATGGGCGCGGAAGCGGTCCGGTAAAATGGGCGCGGAAGCGGCGAATATAGTCGAGGAGCCGGTCCCTCTGAAGGTGACAAAAGCCAAGACCGGCTGTGGTAAACCGTTCAGTCATGATGTTGGCCTTTCGCGTGCTAAACGCGAACTAAGGGAGTACGACAAGTACGAGTCCGACTCGAACCTGTCGGACATGGGAGCCCTCTCGGACGATTCTCAATCGTACAAGGGACTCACCGATAGAATCCTGTCCAAGTTTGATTTTGACGGAGAATCGGAGTCAAGCCAGAAGGACCGGTCCGAAGGCTATAAACGGCTGCGGGAGGAAAATGGGCGCCTCCGCGGTCAGATAGAAAAGCTTGAAGCAGAAATATCGTCACTCAAACGAGCACTTATTGAAAAGCCCAGCCCAGTTGTGTAATCGGGAGAGCCACCATCGACCATGGCCGCTACCCAGATGTTAACCAGGGCGGAGTTCCTGGAGACATTTGGGTCCTTGCAGGAAGAGCTGGTCTCTCACATAGACAGCATCCTGATCTCCCGCTCCGCGAATCAGGAGTCTGAAGTGAGACCCCTTCCGGAGCGACGGCCATCAAATGAGATGACGACGCACAGCGGCACTACCATGGAGAAGGCACAAACCTCCCAAAATACGACACTCGCTCCGCCGGCTAACTTGCCCAAGGCGGTGAGAGCGGCCAAAGTGGCCAGGAAGACCGAGCCCAGAGCAACGAACCCTGCTAGGGAGACTGAGGATGGCCCCTCCGGCACTACTGAAATGTGGTTGGAGGTGGTGCGGGGCAGAAAGAAGCGGCCCATCACTGTAGCGGCGCCAAATACCAAGAAAACCAAGCTCCCTAAAGAGCCAAAGTCACTTGCGGTGGTGGTGTCCTTAAAACCTGAGGCGGTTGCCAAGGGCGCCACCTACGGGGAGGCGATCACTAGGGCTAAAGCCTTGGTATCCCTGGACGCCCTTGGCATAGGGCCACCCAGATTCCGCGTGGGCATCACGGGAGCCCGTATAATGGAGTTGCCAAAGGACACCACTGCCGCGCAAGCAGACAGTTTAGCGGCAGGAATTGGTACCGTCCTAGGTGATACCGCAAAGGTCACCCGACCTGCAAAATCAGCCGACATCCGAGTCAACGGGCTCTATGACAGGGTGTCGGCTGAGGAGCTCAGAGCCAAGTTGGCATCAAGTTCGGGCTGCACTCCCGAACAAATCAAGGTTAGTGCCGTCCAAGTGAGTCCCAACAAACCAAACTCGGCGTTTACGTCCTGTCCGGTGGAGGCGGCTAGGAAGCTGGCGAGCGCTGGTCGGATAGCAGTAGGATGGAGCCTTGCCTCCATCCAGATAATGGAACAGCGCCCCATGCGCTGCTTCAAGTGTATGGGGCTCGGGCATCCAGCGGTCCGATGTCCGTCCACCAAGGACCGCAGTGGATTGTGCCACCGCTGCGGAATGGACGGGCATAAAGCCAGCAGATGTGAGGCTACTTTTAAGTGTGCCATCTGTAGTGACGCAGTCCTTCCAGCAACCCACAGAATGGGGGGGTTAAGCTGCAAACCCCCATCGGTAAGAGGTCGGCTCATCGCGGCCGCACCAGCCGAATGCATACGGGCTCCACCGGCAGCAAGGGAGGAGCCCATGGACTTGGCCCAGGGCCAATAATCTCAGATTGGAGGAAGCTCCAGCCGCTCCTAACGCAGATGAGTGGGCAGGCGAAGACGGGCGTGTGACGCCCTCCTTCAAATGCCCAGGACCTGCGCGCATGGCCTGGCCGCTGTGCGCGCGTCCAAAGGTCCTCTCGTCTGGGGATTGTCTCGGTGCCCCGGGCAATCTCCCCCTTGGCGTCAGCTTGGCTAACAGGCTGAGCTGTCCGGAGTTGGATCGGAGTAGTTGGTTCGCCAGAGCCCGGTCCAACTCACACAAGGGCTTCAAGGGGTCACCGGGGAGTTTTAGTGGGTAGGACCAGTCCCTTTAGGACTGGGTGAGTCCTACATACCCCTATCGCCTAGCCAGCGGTAGGGCATCCGTAAATGGATTTCTCCTCGACAAAAAAAAAAAAAAAAAGGTCTGAATTCCTCAACCATTAATATTCAAATTAAACTTAAATACGTACGATGTTTCTGCTATCGCTATTAAAATATATACGCGGGTGAGTGGGACCTATTAATTCGGGTGAGTCGGGAAAATTAGTCATCAATTTAATTTTCGGGTGAATGGGACATACTTTTCCGGGACAGTTGGGAAAAATAATAATTCGGGTGAATCTTGCGGGCGAATGGGACCTAAACCCTACCTGCTACGGTTACCCACGGTCTACTGAGTACTGAAAAATTTTGATATTTGGTCTATTGCAAAAAATTCGTCTCCCCGAGACCCCTTAAATGAGTTCCGACACGGGGGTATGCGACGCACCGCTTCCGAGATATTTTCAAAAATGTCAATTTTCAAATTTTGTCGTAACAGAAAAATTGGTCTCCCCGAGACCTCTTAAATGAGTACCAACACGGGGGGTCTGCGACGCGCCGTTGTTGAGATATTACCGATAAAAAATTGGCGCCGCGTCATTGCCGAGTAACGACTGAGGTGGTTCGAGGGGGGGTGGCAAAATTTTCGCTTTTCATCGCTCCGGCAGACCCCGTGCCGTAACCCGGCTTGCGAAGCCGGGGTTGCGAATTCCTCTCTTGGGTGGGAGGAGGGAGACGGTACCGGACGACGGATCTCGGTGGGCGATGGTTATCCGACAAAGTGACCGCAGCGATAGCTGTCACCGTTGAGGAGCTACGAGCTTTCAAAGATCCTGGACGGTTGTATGGGAGTGTAAAAAACATGTATGTGGGGAGGGGCGCGATTTGGTAACCCCCGATGGTCCTCTAACCCCTCTGCCACACTATGCTCCTCGCGCTGCTCATCGCTCTGCTCCTCGCGCTGCCGCGATGTTGCCCTTCTGTCCACACGCTTCTCTACTCGCGCGATTAATCGCGACGCGCCGCACTAGGTCATTTGCTTTTGCAACAGAATGGACGTGGAAATTGAGAGAGCGTGCGCGCTATGCATTTTTAGCTAATTTTATAAATGTTATAGAAATATACGTCGTCGTCGTCGTCCTCGACAAATTATTACATTTTATTATCAACAAAATTATGAATCCTTATCAAAATCAGCAAGTTTATCGTCATAAGTATTTATACGTGTGATTTTTACTGCATTTGTTTTGCATTTATCGTTAAAGATATTACGATATAATTGTAAAGCACGACTGCGCCGGGAACCACAGATGCAGTGCAACATCAAGACACGTTACGCTACGCTTTTATTGTTAACTAGCTGTGCCCGCGGCTACGCCTGCGTGGAATCCAGATTGTTTCTCGGTGGTAGCGTATGTGTCTTGATCTTGCACTGCCTCTGTAGTTACACGGCGCGGTCAATATATCAATATTGGCGAAAGATTTTTTAAATCGGATATAGTTTCGAAGATTACCTCATACATACAAACTTTACTTATTTATAATATTAGAATTTTATATATTAGTGCTTGCCTTAACGCTCTGTTCTACGGTTCCCGGGTTCGATTCTCGGCAGGGTCAACTTTGAAAAATGAACTTTTCAAATTTAGCTCTTGTCTGGATTTGGAAAGTAGTGGCAGGGCACACTGCGTTTTTCGCAGTCA
The DNA here is from genome assembly GCA_910589475.2 of Bembecia ichneumoniformis. NCBI lineage: Eukaryota > Metazoa > Arthropoda > Insecta > Lepidoptera > Sesiidae > Bembecia > Bembecia ichneumoniformis. The sequence continues at coordinate 914,694 of OU342546.1, forward strand.
TTTGGGCAACCCGTCTGGCGGCAGTAACCACCCCCTTACAGAAGACCACCGTGAAACAACAGCACGTGTGCTGTTGTGTTTCGGTGAGTGAGTAAGGGATCCCAGAGCCCATTTCTCTATCTCCTTGGCACATTATTTGTTAAAGTAGGTTGATTACTGACATACTACTTCACTTTCAATAGACAATATAATATATAAAATAAAAAAGGAAAAAATAAGTGTCAGTTGCTATGGTGTTTTTAGAGAGTGAAAAATAAAAAAATATAAAAAAGTATTAGTGTTGTGTAAATAAATAAATAATACGTGTTAACCAAATAAATTATAACTAACTATTTAGACTTCTTCTAATATTTATAATTATTAATAAATAACAATTATAAACGAACAATTCAATAACTACCTATAGCCGAAACTTTCACTGACTTTGGTGAGTGCACAAACATTTATTCTTCCACTGTGAAATAGTTTCAAGAATATTGGCGTTGCTTGTGTTATAGGCGACGGTAGCCACCTACCATCAAGTGGACCGTCGGCCTGTGTGCCGATCTTTACATAAAAAAAAAAAAAAGATATTTTCTTTTTATTTTAGAATTCGCGTCGCACGACAAAACTTTTTTTTGCAATAAACATTTATATAATTAGTTAATACTAATTATATAGTTAGTTGTTTTATACTTTTATTTATTCATTCGTTACAGAAGCAGTATGAACAATTTTACTACAATTTAAAAAAGCCGTCGGCGCGGCGGCCGGCGGCATGATTAAGCGTATGCGTGAAGTGTTTCCATAGCGACCGCTCGATTCGGAGTGCGTCTGCCCGCGATTATGTGGCCGGTGACTCGCGTTCATATTGCCGCTCTTTGAATCGCGCTTAAAAACCGACAAAGCATGGATCGGTGGGCAAGACGAGGAGCATGACGTGCGGCATGACGAGTAACGTTGCCACACTACGTCTCTGCCTCCTTTCCTCGCTACTTCCCATGCCACTCGACGAGTGTGTGGCAGTGGCAGGGGCATAAGACATTCCGCAAACCCCCCTGTCCTAGCTCTCAGCACGTCAGATTAATTAAACTCTCTTGCAACTCTTTTCTTTATCATGAAAAACGGTCTATGTATGCGACTTCACCGCTCGTGCAAAGTAGTAAGCAATAGGTGGCTTGATAAACTTCATAGGCATCGTGGTACAATCATTAGTATATTAGTAAGAAAGAAAGAAAACTAAGTAGGAAAGAAAGAAAAATAACCAAATTTCACCTATTATGATAATTTCTATATGTAATTAAATTATATTCATTAGGTAATTTAATTAGTCTAAGCACAAATTGTCTTTAGTGCTCGGTGTCTTTTAAGTTTGCATGACGTTTTTTGCTATGTCTATATTTCTTTGTTCACAACCTCAGATAACTTTCTTAGAATTTAGGCACATAATATTAATTAAACTCTCAACTTGTCTGTAACTCTTTATCATAAAAAATGGCCGATGTATACGACCTCGCCTCTCATGCAATAGGAGTAGTAAGTAATAGCACAGTCTAACCTAACCATACTTACGTAGGTATTTTAAGAAAACCACGATTCTTTATAATAAGTATATTATAAGCAACGACACGACAAAACGTAAGTGTTGTAATCCGGTCGTGAAGCGCACGCGTTTTTCTAAAAGCGTAGTTGGAATTCACTGAGGCCCGCCGAGGTGCCCGCTGACATCATCGCTGCGCGAGCGACGGCGACGCATGCGGCAGGGGCGAGGAAACACGGCACGTGTAAGTGGATGCCTACAGCTTACAGTATTTAATGTAAAAAATGTAATAAAAAAATGTTAAGGCTCAATTAATTTGTTTTCTACTGTTTACCATAAATAATTCCAATTTGTTTTACTTATATGTGGATCTCTTAATTAAACGGTCAACTTGTTTTGTACCTACCACTTGTAACTCTTCTTTATCATAAAAATGGACGTAGGTATAATAACGTGGCCATACAATACCTACCATAAATAGTAAGTATATTTAATTTGATAAATCTATTTTTTTAAAAATTGATCCGGCGAAATTATTTGTTTTTAAAGATCGTAGGTATTTTAAATAGCTATAGCGAGGTTTTGTGATTTTGTACTAAATAAAATGTCAACTTGTCTGTCAACGTTTATCATAAAAAATTATTTGTTCGAGTCACAATGATGCTCGGTTCGAAGTGTGTATACCCACCTGTGTCAATACTCCACAACTAATTAAGTACTAATTAGCAATCATTCAAACCTGTTCAAATGATTTCAAACGATTAACATGATTTTGTAAAAATATACCTACATGCGTTCAATCAACATTGATATTGTTTAATGTTATAAATACTTATTATACCTATTACATTTTATAAAAGTACCGACTTATTTTAATCCCTTGTATCTATTTTATCAACTACAATATTTTTTTAAAGTATTATTTTGATGTATTTTGAATAGACTCGAAAATATTTTTTTCGTAATTTTGAGAATTTTTTAAAATTAAACAAAAAAAGATCAAGTTTTTAGCTTAAAAATTGAAAAAGATGTATGTTTTGTAAAAAAAAATGTGTGGTAGGGGGTGAAGGTTAGTAAAGTTGTGGAGACCACCAGAGACCCTCTATAAAACGCTGAAAACCCGACTCTGCTAGCTGTAATAGTTTTCGAGATCCTCTCACCATTTTTTTACCAGATCAAAAAGACCAAGTCTTCGGAAACTCCTGGAACTGCACATCTAATGGACTCTTCTCTTTCTATGAGAAAAGTTTCTTTGAAGAAAAAAGAAAAAAAATATATGGGAGGGGTGTCAACCGAGAGGAATATCCCCCATTCGAGTAGACCATCAAAAGCAACCCCGAAAATGATGACAACCCACCCTAATGACCGTCGCCGTAGCTCGTACCGTCTGGCCGCTGGCCTACTTTAAAAATTATAGCTTCTCGCGCCGGGACTTCAGATAGAAAAAATCGTTTAACTAGGTACTAAATGTAAAACACATACCTTGACCTTCACTTTTGTCTTCATTCAAAAACAAATTCAAATGACGACTTTAAAATAATGTCGATGTGCGCACAGTTCAACTAGCGCATTCAAACAACCGAGGCGGATCTACAATGTATGGAGCATTGCGAATATACAATATCTAGATTAGGTATAATAAATTCATAATTGATCGACCGTTACAGTATCGGTACCTATTCGGATCAAAACAAGTATTACTGGAAGTACGAGTATATAAAGTGATCAACATAAGTAATTGATTTTTGAAATATATACGGAGCCAAAAAGTCTTCGTGCATTTAGAAAATTTAGCCTTGACGGATCCCACCGTTGCATGAAATCGTTGAAAAAATATTTATCGAATAATAGGTACTATCGACGAATATATTTGGCAACATCGCATAATAGAATGCTAGGATGCCGTATTACCTATTCGGATCAAAACAAGTATTACTGGAAGTACGAGTATATAAAGTGATCAACACAAGTAATTGATTTTTGAAATATAATCGGAGCCTAAAAGTCTTCGTGCATATAGAAAATTTAGCCGTTACGGATCCACTGTTGCATGGAATCGTTGTAAAAATATTTGTCGAATATATCGACTATGGACGAATATGTTTGGCAACATCGCATAATAGAATGCTACGACGCCATCTCGCCCGAGAAATACGCAACTAGATTAAAGTTATTCGGGTCAAAAGGTGGAGTCAACAATGTACGGGCTCGTGGCATGATCAACAAAGTGCCCAAAGATATGTTTATATATATATATATATATATATATATAAACTCAATTTTATTTAATCGTAATACCGACAGAATAGCAAAAAGTCACACTGTTATGACCAAACAAACACATTTACATTTATATGCTAGTATTACAGGTATCTGCAGCTATTACATTTTATCGCTTTCAGTTGCTAGTATTTAAAAAAATACTTGAGGATTGAAAAAAGTTGTCAGTAATTATAACAGTAAGTCGACAACTACAAATGAAAGTACAGATAAGGGCTTCTAAGCAAAGCGTGACTTGAAATTTAAGAAATGATCAAAGTTAAAATAATAATAATGAAATGATAGTGTGGGTTCGACGTGTCAACTAAGAAAACTAATCAGTCCAAAACTCATTGTTCGAGATCTGTAGTTTAAAGATGTCAAGATTTGCACACCGAATATCGGTTGGTCATGAAGGAACAAGAAAACTAAATGTCATCTCTGGTATCAGTTACCCATGGTCATCGCAAATAAATTATTATTATTATTATTATATATATGTGTGTGTTATCAATTCTCACACACTACTCACAATGTAGTTGGTAGAGGCGGGACACACTCATTCATAAGTTCGTCTGGCAGCAATGAAGACCACCGTGATAAGAGAAGGATGCCAGTGAGCCCATTCCACTGTTCTTGGCCTATCAGGGTCGGCAGTCATATCGCGTTTATAGGCGACTGTACTGTAGCCACCTAGCGTGGTGTCGAGTGTATCGTCATACTATCTGCCTACCTTTATGATTATACTTTCCAGAAGCCAAGTGCTGAGGATCATGTCGACGGTGCTCGACTTCAACCAGCAGGAGTGCGAGAAGTTGGGACTGGTTCGCAACTCGTCCGCGCCGGACAGCCTGGCGGCCGAGTTCGTCAAGTTCCTCCAGAACGAGTCTCGGCCGCGACCGCCGTTGCCGAACATGATGACGCTCGCTCAAAACTCCTCCAGAACCTCCACGCCCGCTTCCAGGCGGAATTCTGGCCTTGGTGAATCTTTCGTTATATACTGCAATTAAAATGCATAGAATAGGACCTATTTTTCACCAAAATTACGCTTTTATTGTTTTTATAACCTAATTTATTTAATAACCGGTTACCCGCTCTCGGCTTCGCACAAGTGCTTTTTTCTGCAGGTTATATACAGAGACCTTTCTCGTTTATCACTATTTCCATTAGAGAAAATCTTATCAAAATCCGTTGGGCGGTTTAGAAGAGGTTAGCGGAAAAACAGACAGAGGCGAACAGCGACTTTTTTTATAATATTTGTGATACATAGATAATAAGTTTTACATTTTGTATAGACAACTATTAATGTTGTAGTATATTAGTCTGTGACCCTCATTAACAAAATAATAATTCCAGGTCCCCATCCGAACCCCTACGAAGTCGGACACAAGCGCAACCCCTCCACCGGTTCGAACAACCTCCTCTTTCAGAACATGGAATCGGTGGAGCCGACACCAACGGTGTCCATAGAGCCCGAAGAGAACAGGGTCAGTCTCGAAACTGGAGTGAATCAGACCAGGAACACGGAGGGGGCGATTCTGAAACACGTGCTGAAGGATATGTGAATTTAATGTAGTCTTTACAGTAGAGCTTCAAATTCGATTGCACTGAAATTAATTTACATCTTTTGAGGAATTTCCTTCTAACTTTATAAATATTTTTGTTTGTAATCGATTTTTTTTAATGTAAAAGGCATTTATTTATACGAGCTTTTAAATTAATCGTTTTTTTTTCTTTCATAGAAACAGTAGAGATTTTTTTTTATCTGAAACAATTCATTACAGTATTTCATAGAATAGTGTTAAATATTTTCTTTAGTTTTGAATAAGTGGCATTGCCTAGTTCGAAACAAACCTTTAAATGTTTTGCCATGCCGCGTCATTATGACGTTGCGTGACGTCACAATATTCAAATTCAAACTGTTTATTTAGCTGTACATGTAAATTTTTTTTTAAATTATTTAGTTTCCAAATAAGTTGTAATTTCTACTACAATTTTTTTTCTGTACATTACTGCGTTGGTTCGAAGTGAAATATCTAAGCTAATACTTTAAGCGCCACTTGTGATTATAGTCATTTAATGTTGTGTGAATTGTGATCATATAATCCATGTGTTTTTTTTTTTAATTCTTATCCGCACCCAACTCTTGTATTAAATGTGTAAATTTAAGTTTTAGTTGTATAAAAAAAAATGTAAACTAATTTTAAATTCCTTTTTGTAATTGATAAAAAAATATATATGTCGTATCTCTTGAGATTAATCATTAGTTCGAAATGTTTTATATGATATAGATAGTTCTAGGAATAAGTACCTTAATAATGCCAGCTTGATCGTCAGTCGGCATGATACATTTTGACGGGTGTCATTTTGCGTGACGCTCATACTTGTCATACATATAAATAAAATTAAAGTCTCTCTAAATGTATTATATCAAAATATATACGGTAAACTAATTTTTAAAATGTTTGTGTGTTCCGGTTAATCTCCGAAGCGGCTGGATCGATTTTGACGGTACATTCATTGGCAGAGAGCTGATGTTTAAGGAGTAATTTAGGCTACTTTTTATTTAAAAATATATGTCGTGTATAGAAAAAAAAATTGTCAAATGCCGCGAACTGTGAAATTGGCTCGATGAAGCCAATCGTATCATGCCGATTGGACGATAGACCTGGGGCCTTAGACAAAGTAACATTTTAAAAACGATAACGAAGTTCGAAAACAATAAAATGTATGGGATTGAGATATGCCGTCGCTAAATCACGTGATACATCACATACATTTTATTCTTGCGAACTTCGTTATCGTTTTTAAAATGTTACTTTGTCTAAGGCCCCTGATCGTATAAAGCTGGCATTAATTCAAGGATGTAGTTAGCGCAGTCTTGGGCCAGCGCTGACTGGCATGGCAAAGGATTCTTTCCTGAACATTCAACCTGGATTATTTTTAACCTTATTCCAATGATTTTTAGCACTCGCACTCCTTTATTTCGATACCAAAAGGCAGTATCCGCGTTGTGCCACGGGATGTCACGGCATTCCTTCACCAACAAGTGCTATTATCACTAAATCCCAGTATGCACAACCGAATTCAAAGTAACGCAATGCTATCCTAAATTTTGTTTTCGGCACGACACGGCTGCGTACTTACGATACCGCGGGATGCCAAAGCGTGCCTCGCTGTGTCATATCGGCATTCAGCGCCGGCCTTTATTGTTGGAATGTACGGTGACGTCACAGTGAAATGTTATTTTCTTATATCGAGGAAAATATTCCATAGATTGCGTTTAGTATTTATTGACTCATTGCGGCCGTAAGCACCCCCTCAAGAAGAAGCTGCTATTGTTACGGTGTGTGAGCAAAGGATGCCATATTATGTCGCTATCCCCTATCCAAGTCTTGTCGCTTATATTTTGTTGGTAGGCCAGCTGTCGTCAAGTGGATCATCAATAGGTCTGCTAAAAAAGTATAATGATATTTTAAATAAACCATTAAAACATTACTGTACGCTTTCAAGGAAGACCGTGTAATTTTTTTTTTTATAAAGATTCTTAAAAAAATTTTGTGTATTATTTAGTTGATAAAATCCTTACGGTGAGTTCACACCGGAATACGGCGCGGCGAGCAGTTTTTAAGATAGCATTAGGATATAGCACTTATATACTACACGAAAAGGTACATTGTTCAATGATTCACGTCAAGCGACGCGACGCAGCGTGAAGCCACCGCGACACCACTCGTGTACTCACTGAATTGTGTACCTTTTTTTGTCGTGAATAAGTTCTAAATTCTAGTTCTATCTTAAAAAGAGCGCCGTGTGAACTGAGCCTTAAAAGGTTAATCATAGATTAATTAGTATTACAATGGGCTTAACTTTACGTATCGTGCCTTAAAACTTTTAATTTTGCAACAGTTATTCAGAGAAAGAATGTTTAAATTCTCGTACAAAAAATTACAGATATTTTATTGATTTTTTACTATTATTATTATTAAGAATTGTTTATATAATTTTTAATTATAAGTATTGTCATTGTGATTATTATTTCTATTGATGAAAAAAGTAAAATTTCAAATTAAATTTGAATGAAAAACAGTGATTTATTCTTGTAAAGTAGATTGTAATACTCGCAATGTTACCGGTAATGTCAGAATTTAGTTAAGATCGAATATTTTGATTTAATGAACGTTCATATTTATATTTTTAAGTTAAAAAAGGAAAATTCCGTTTGCATTATTACGTTAGTAGTGGTAATAGTAGAGCACACTAAATTTCGTAGACATAAATTGTCGGTCCGTCTGGCGGCTATAATAGAACCCCACCGCGAAATAACATAAGTGTTTTTCGGTGAATGAATGATGGATGCCAGATCCCATTTCCCTAAGATCCCTTCCTAATCCAATATCCTCAATCCTATTATCCTATTTATAATACCTGCAGCATTGCTTTTGTTAATAGAGCTCGGTAACCACCTGCCACCAAGTCGAAAATTATTGATTACTTTATTATTTATATACATAAAAATATGCAATAAATTTTCTTTTATTTTCATGTAAATTAATTAATTAGATAACAATTATTTTTGACCTATAATTCTATGAATGCGTTTTTGACATTTCTTTAAGTCCTTCCCATAAAATTCTTTTTCGATTAAACGGTATAGCAAAAGTATGGAAAACTCTCAAAATGGCAATCACATAATGGCCGGAATTATAAAGGATTCATAGTTTTTGTCAAACTCCAATGAGTTATTTATATGGCACAAATATTTTCACAGAAAATTGTAATGTGTAATGCATAAATTACATTTAACTATTCTATGTACACTAGTTAGGAGTGCAATTTAGCAATTGATTTTTACACATGCACTTTTTTTTGTATTATTAATTGCATTCTGTTTGTGTACTTTACCAAAATAAAATAATAAAAAAATCACTATTTACAACCGGTCCTGATTAAATTACTGTTCATTGCAGACATGGGAATATCTGATCTTTTCTATATTCGGACATTACCTACAACATTTTAATATATGTGCTAAGTTCAGTCGAATCATTTGTTAATAATGGAAAAAACAAGTTGGTCATAAGATTAAAGATTGTCTGGTATAACTCTTGCCCGTCGACAGAGGGAGCTACTGTTTTACTTTTAATTATTCCATTATCAATATTAGCGCCACCTGTTGGACAAATTTATCAACATGCGCAGAACGGATCATGTTTTGAATTTTAATAATTTTAAATCGAGATTTGAAGAACACCAGTTTGCTCTCGCCATAACAGTTTCATGATTTGTAAATTCACGCACAGATTTTTTTATTTGTAAAATTAAAATGTTAATAATTCTTGTAATAAAATATATTAATGTTATTTGAGCGCGTTCGTTTCTTGTAATTGAAATAAATATTATGCGTAATATTTCTTTTATTTTATTATCCTTTATCTGTTTGGTAATTAGGTCCAAAATTGTTGTTTTAAGTGGTAAGCACTTACCGGCACGTTGTGCTGGGGTTGGAGGAATCCCAGCACCACGTTACTTAAGTATTATATACAGAGGCTTGGTTCGAGGTCCAACGGGGTTCGTTCGTGCCACTTCGCTATACCGGACGCCTACAACGCGCACTACGCAATACTTTTCTCAGCCTCTACATGCGGCTATACTATTTTTTTTTTATAGTTCTAGTGTGCAACTGCTTCTGCAAGTGGTTTTGGCCAAAATCGGTGCGGTTTACATAGGTGGCCTCGCCTATATACAATCAATACTGATACCCCGAGGTAGCCTCGGATAAATTTAACACCCCGAGGCACCCTCGGAAAAATTCTAACACCCAGCCTCGTAGTTTTGGGTTGCGTGGCAGCCTCAGGTTAATATTGATACTCCTAGGCAGCCTCGCGGTCTTGGCTCGCGCGGCAGCCTCGGGTAAATATTAATACCCCGAGGGGCCTCGCGAGTTGTCTCAGAGCTTCGGTCGGGGCACGACACGACCCGGGTGAAGTATGAATTGCTTCATACAAAAGCATACTACGAATATCGTCATCGGGGCACGGCCCGGTGTAATATAAATCCACCTTTTGTTATGGGTCTTAGACAAAGTAGCATTCGCTTCGTAGCGATGCGATATCGAAGTTCGTTATCGTCTCAGAGACAAAGAAATCATGACAAGGTATCACGTGTTACAGTGTCGATTCTTTTGTCTCTGAGACGATAACGAACTTCGATATCGCATCGCTACGGAGCGAATGCTACTTTGTCTAAAGCCCCAGGGGCCTTAGACAAAGTAGCATTCGCTCCGTAGCGATGCGATATCGAAGTTCGTTATCGTCTCAGAGACAAAGAAATCATGACAAGGTATCACGTGTTTATCACGTGTTACAGTGTCGATTCCTTTGTCAAGGAACACGTGATACCTTGTCATGATTTCTTTGTCTCTGAGACGATAACGAACTTCGATATCGCATCGCTACGGAGCGAATGCTACTTTGTCTAAGGCCCCTGGTCCCTCGAGCCTACGTATATGACTGTTTAGTCGTATATAAAGCGCGTCAATTACGAAATTTATGAAACACTGATGTAACAAAGGCCTATTCTACAACAGGCCTATTCAATGGCAAGTACCTAGGTAAACTAAAAATCAAGTGATCGAGCACATGCATACTAAGAGCTGGCATAAAGGTTTGCGGTTAAGGTGGATCTATATTACACGGGCCGTGCGCCGGCCGACTTTGATTTATCAGCTGAATTAAATTCAATTCCTTAATCATTATTCGTGTGTCATTATTTTTGTATCTTTTATGTGTAAGACGTGGCGTTTACGATTTAGGTGCAACGATCCCTGACCCATAGACGGCGCGAAGAAACACCGTGGTTTTTTAGTGAGTAGAAATCTCAGATCACCATGGGGAGATCTGGGGGTCTGGTTATAGATTTTCCCTTGCAGAAAAAGGCCACACTGCGTCTCGCAGTCATTTGGGCAGCCCGTCTGGCGGCAGTAATCACTCCCTTCGCAAAATAACAACACATGTGCTGTTGTGTTTCGGTAAGGGATGCCAAAGTCCATTTTCCTATCCAATCCCCTATCCTTAATCCTACTGTAGTCGGAGGCGCACTTGCAGCACTTGTGGCGTTGCTTGTGTTATAGGCGACGGTAGCCACCTACCATCAAGTGGACCGTCAGCCTGTCTGCCGATCTTAACATACAAAAATTGCATATCTTCTGGAAGCTTATATCAAAAATGCCTCCCGAGGGACACAAATTTTGATTTGTTATTAAATTTTCCTGGACTAAGTATGACTTCTTTGGCCAGTGCAGTTAGGTAACGGGTGTGGCCTGACTGTACGTGGGTACACCTTTTTATTCAAAGTTTCAATTACGCTAATGTTACGACTGATTTTATAGAACTTTTACAAAATCCGACCACAGAGTCTTTATTCTTGACGAAGAACTGAAAGAATTAGAAAGGAAGAAAGAAAAAACATATATTTGAATAAAGTACTAAGTACCTAGTATGTACCGGGGGCGCCTGCCGAGCGCTGAGTATTTAGATATTTCATTGAACTTAACGCCATTGCATAGTTTTATATAATTGTTACGACAAATACGTATGCGCAAAATTAAATATAAAAAAAATAGTCATCAACAATAATCATTGTTTTACTTTTATTAAAGCGCCTACACACGGCCCTAAAATTGGTGGCAATATCGGGGAAGTGGTGGGGAGCGCCCTTGATCGCCTCATGTGTAGGCAAATCGTAATCAGTTTCCTCCTAACTCTGAAATCGGGTCGGGCGAACCCACGATTTAGGGGCGATTATCGTCTAGGGAGAGTTGTCGCATCGTGTATAGCGAAATCGGTGCCGATTTCACCGCAGTGTGTCTGCGAGTGCAGCGGCGACAAGACGTATTTTTGTGTTTTTAATTTGTATTCCGTGCGAAGAAATGGCTATGGAAAAGAAGTGAGAAGCCTGGACGAAAGTCAATGATCCCTTCAAGGAGTTCCTCAACACATTCTATATCCATTCTTAAAAAGTTTTCAGCTGCTTCCAAATGTTTCTCTCCCTTCTAAGGTGTTTCCATCTAGCTACAATATGGGCTTCTTCAAACTAGCAGTAAACAAATTCCTGCAAGGTCGGCAGCGCACATGCACCCCCCCCCTGGTGTTGCTTGTGTCCTTAGGCGACTTTTTCGTCTTTGACTTGGTTGCACTGTAGAAAGTGCCAGAGTGATGCCTATTCTCTGATGTTTTGAGAGTGTCGGCGGCATCTTGATAGACGAGCGCTTTGTTGCACGGTCGGTTTCACACTTAGTGTCAGGGACGTGTGTAGAGTAGCGGCCGATTTCATCCCCACTACCACTCTCCCGACATTGCCACCGATTTTAGGGCCGTGTGTAGGCGCTTTAACAATGTTATTAAATGCAACACGCGCGCGGCAAAATCTCTAATCCAAAGATAGTGTATAACCTTTGACACATTGCCGCCCGGTCGCCCGCACTTGAAGCAAAATGATCTTAAGTCAATAAAGTGTAAGTTCATTTAAAAAGGGCGCGCGGCGGGGCGCGGCACCTGTGCGTCTGTCATAGGCGAGTAATTACGCCCTTTGACATAGACGTCCGGGTGGCTGAGGGCGCAGGTTGAGCCCCGCACCCCGGCGCCGAATAGACTTAAGACGGCACTGTTTAAAAGCTTGTGATATGGCTGAAGGATAAAAAAATTATAGTATTGATGATTATCTTAAATTTAAATGAATCGGTTCATTTTTCCTTTTATTTTTTTTGACATAAATAATTATTTGACATGACATCGTACTCTCCTAAATTGTGTTAAATTTGATAATGCTGATTCTTGTTAATTGGTTTTTGCATGCCTTTGTGAAACGGCGAAACATGATGTTCCTTTTGTAACTCTTTTGCAACACCTTCTATACCATGTTTTAAGCAAATAAATGAATTATTATTATTATAAAGATTCAACGCCTGTCAAATGTATAAGAGCAACAATGATGTCAGGCGTTGTATCTTTTGTTTTTCAACGCGGACGAAATCCCGGGCACCAGCTTACTATATTTTTAATACTATAAATGTGAAAGTAACTGTCTGTCTGTCTGTTACCTTTTCAAGCCTTAACTACTCAACCGATCGTCATGAAATTTTGCGAACACATAGTCAGGCATACGGAAAAGGACATGGTGTAGGTATTTACATTTCATCCAGAAAGAAGTGTTGTTCCCGAGGGATCATAAAATGAATAAGTTATTACAAGTTAAATACACAAAGAGTCCTGGAATAGGGGATCGGACAAATTTTCAGAAAGTGTTTTAAATTAATCTTCATGGATATTTATTCCCATAAAAAATACTATTTTATTTATTTATAGCCTTTTGGTACTCAAAATCATGTTTTAATATTGTTTGTTTGAAAATGCCGCCAAAACGCCACGATAGTTCATCTCAGAGCGCGTAACGTCATTTTTGGTCATGTCATAACAAAACAGCTGCATTGGCATAAGACAATGATTGCCCACAAATGACGTCACGCACTGTGATTGGTGTTTCAGTATAGATTAAAAATATTGTAAATAATAAAATTTTATTTCTTCATTTAAAAATAAGTGTGTAAGTGAATTATATTAAATTATTATTCGATAAATAATCGTAAAAAATTATATATTTTCTTTCTAAGTACATTTTAGATTTTAATCTGATTACTGTCCGATCCCCTATTATGTAGTGACGTTTGTAATTATCACAAAATAAACTTAAAAAACGGTAAGTATCAATTTAAAAACACGTAAATTTGACATTTTGTTGACTACTAATAAAATACGTATCATACAATTAATTATGCTATTAAGTTTATAAAAAAAAATATTAATTAATAAAATATAAACTAAATTATTTACAAATTGTATATCACATCAAACTAAATCCCTAAAGCAGTATTCCGAGCTTACTGGTTGCGTTATCTCGTTGAGCAAGGTTTATGTGCTGACTGAGTTTATTTGAGAGCTGTGGAGTCGCCAGTTAATAACAACAATTTTATGACTATTTTGACATGTACTTATCTGTCACACAGAACCTTACCTGCTTTTAATCCAATTGGGTCAGAAACTCACATCCGTCCCCTCCCGGCTCCCCCCATTGCTCGTCTTCCTAGGCGACAGTGAATACTATAAAGTGGACCATGCATGCCGACCGTAGCCATAAAAATACTATTGTTACGACTAACCATGGAACATTCTGGAAAAAGCACTCGCGCCGGTCGAAAATCTCGAAGGCTCCCCACTATCCATAGTAGTCACGCCACTTCCCGATTAGTGTCAAAGGAAATTGGTCCTTATGTTCAAAACATAGAAGTTCACATTCAACAGAAAGAGCATTCCCGAACTTTCAATGACCTTGTTTACAATACGTGTTTACAATCTTATTTATTTTACAATTGTGTTACAATCACGGAATATAAAAACAGTTCCGTGTTTACAATACTTGTTAATTTCTAGTAAATTCGAAATAGATCGAGACGTTTGGCGCCAAATATAAATAGGAGAGTGGCGAGCGGGAGCCACACAATAGAGCTATAACCTCCGATTCGAAAGCGACTTTTCGGTGCTTTGTAAAGTTACCTGCGAGAGTTAAACCAGCGACTCATTAAGGGAATCATTGACGATTTTGGCAAATTTAACGGTTTTGTTGGACAAGTTTAGCCTTTTGGAAGTCATTTTAGTTTGTGGAAATAAATAGTTCATTTCCACCCTTACACCGCAGTTTGACTAACCCCGCACGTAACACTATTTAAATTTCCAGTATTCAAGTAACAAGTGCTGTTTTAAGAAAATTATGCCGCAAAGTCTAAAATGCATCACCGATTCTACGATTTCCCAGATGCATTCACTGGTTATAAGTAATGGCCCGACCTACCTACTGCACCTAAATACCAGTTTCTTTTCATGGGAAAATAAATCTAATTACCATTATACATTTTTATTCTCAAAGGGAAACAGTCAAGTTTTTTTTTTATATAAATTTTATTGGATCTCTGTATCTACTCGTTTTATATGTGTTGTATAACAAGGTGTATGTTGTGTCAATTTTATACAACATACACCTTGTTAAGATTTCAAACAGTGGAAGATAGGAGAAATTTTTATTTATTTTAAAAACAAAAAATAAATATTTAATATATTGTTTTTTGTTATAAATATTTTTTTTTGTTGTGTCTTTTGTTTAAATATTATATATATATTGCTTCGGGGGAAAACTCTTTTCGCATATAAACTTAAGGGGGAGACAAACGCAAAATACAAAAAATATCCATTGTTTAATGAAGATGTTACAAGAAATAGACAACACAATTGATTTGAAAAAATATATATTATACTTAAACATGTGAAGAACCAATTGTATTAATTAGAATATTCGTTAAAGTAATAGAAACTCCACAAAAAAAGTTAGAACACAAGAAGAATTTGACCTTTATTGAAAATTCTCTCGAAAACGGCTTATTGCACGCATATGAATCCTGTACCTATTAATAAGTTGATATCAGATTAAAAAATTGTATTGATAAAAATTTTTTTTTGTGTAATGTTCTAATGGTAAAAACAAAAAAACACCATTTTTAGGCCCGTTGAATTGTCTCCGCCGCCAGCGAGTTCTATAGTAAATGTCATTTGCCTCAGTGAAGCCCTTAAAATAAAATCTCTTTGGTTGTACTATTTGTATCTGACTGGTTTTGATGATATTAAAAAGGTTAGATTTAAAAAAATATTGTTTTCGGCTATTTTTCATTTGTATTTTTTTTTCTCTCTCAAAATAAGTGAATCTAATGAAGAAATTCGATACAATTTAAATTTTTATTACAAAAAAAGGAAAAAATGAAACGTTTGTGACGTTTATGGACCTAATTCAGTGTCAGTAAGAGTAGCACAAAAAAACGGGAATTTTGATATCAAAATTCCCGTTTTATCTCGCTCTGGTCGCCCTGTTACGGATAATATGGACGCCATTTTTGAAAAAGTGGAACAAGATCGACATATCAGTAGTTACGACATAGCTGAAGAACTGAGAACTGACTACAAAACAGTTTTGACCCATTTGACAAAAACTGGGTACACAAATTGGGTGCCACACGAGCTCACTGAAAGAAGCCCTATGAATTATATTCAGAAGGCACTGGTGTCGTTCAGCAGTTGTTCCTCGCTTTTTTGGTACTCATCTATAGGTATATATAATAAAATCGTGTGTCGGTACATTAAAGATTTTTTCAAAAAAAAAAAAAAAAAAAACAATTTGTGTACGTTGTACTTTCTTGTTGACCTCAGTAAGGTCAAAAAGATACTGAGATTTGTCTGTTTGTCTGTTCGTTCGTTCACGCTAATTTCAAAAACGGCTTGAATGCGGTTTTCACTTATATGTTGTAGAAAGCTTCCCGTAACATTTACTGTTTGTTTTATTCCAATCGATTTACAAACAAAAAAGTTACGAGATATTGCGAATACCACGCGTACGAAGTTGCGGGCTAAGTTATTATATAAATATATTTCATTTATTCCTAAAATCTATACTAATTTGTTTTGAATAGTCCATTTATCGAGGAAGGCTATAGGTTATATAACATCACGCTACGACAAATAGTATTATATATGTATTGTATAATTAGTGTTCAGTACCGCGCGCCCCATGCGCACGCCGGCCTCCGCCGTATGGGCCGCAGCGAAGCGTGGCCAGTTCAGCTAGTTATTAAGGGATTCACTGAGGCAAATGACATTTACTATAGAACTGCTGGCGGCGGAGACAATTCAACAGGCCTAGAAATTGTGTTTTTCTGTTTTTACCATTAGAACAATACACAAAAAAAAATTTTATACACTTTTTTAATCTGATATCAACTTAATAATAGGTACAGGATTCATATCCGTGCAATAAGCCGTTTTCGAGACAATTTTCAATAAAGGTCAAATTCTTCTTGTGTTCTAACTTTTTTTGTGGAGTTTCTATTACTTTAACGAAAATTCTAATTAATACAATTGGTTCTTCACATGTTTAAGTATGATATATATATTTTTCAAAGCAATTGTGTTGTCTATTTCTTGTAACATTTTCATTAAACAATGGATATTTTTAGTATTTAGCGTTTGTCTCCCCCTTAATAATTGTCCTAATAGCGAATTGGGGGAAGAAGTTAGCGAAGAAATAGATAGAAACGGACAACGACGAAGGTTAAATCCGTGCGATGTTGAGGTCGGATCGCCAGTTTTTTTACATGATATATACTAGCATGGATTAACCGTGTCTGTTAATAAGCTGTTAAAAAAATGTAACCGCAAATGAGACTACTAAACCAAACTAAACGCACTACGGTACGATTAAAAAAACAAAATTATTCCGCCTTATGTGATTAACAACCCCCGCAAGTGGCTACGCCACCCCTAAATATCCCCCCCAACCCCCATTTCTTCACACTATGGTCAGTTGTAATAGAACTGCCTTGCAAGCTATGTCGTAGCCTTAGAAACTGATTTCAAAACAAAAATAAACGATTTGAACAAAATCCAAATATTCAAAACCTTTGCAACAATGTCGCTATATAATTTCAAAAGAAATTAATTCTTTTTTTAAAAATTAAACAAGTGTTGACATGGCGGACATGTTACAGTGCGGTTTTTCGGTGAATTTTAACAGTTTTTCATGTCAATTGTAGTGTACAATATTTTTTTAAACTTCGTTATGTTCTCGTAGTTTCCGAATGATAGGTCTGTCAATTATGACAACTGTATCATTTCGCGCCAAAAGAACAATGGTGGAATACGTTTGCGAAATTTTCTACGTGTTCAAGATCAAATTGAAAGGACGTCCGCGTGTGCTTAAACAATTATATAATACTATATAGAATATAAACATGTGAATCTGTTTACACCTTTTTAAAGAACTGTGTTTTTGTGATCGCTTTTTGTGTCTGTTCGTTTGTGTTACAAGGTTTGTATTTATTTATTTATTTATTGATTAAATAATTAATTAATTATTTTATTAGGGAAAACAAACAATTGTTAATAATAATTCGCGGCAGTTTCCGATATGCAGCAACCAAATGTTGGAACAATATTCCACCGCCAATACGGAATCAGTGCACTGTTCACGGATTTAGAGCAAATCTAAAAAAATTTTTAATTAACAGTCAGAAAAAAGAGGAGAATTTAAGAATAGAGAGTAGTTTTTTATAAATTCCAGGACCAACCTCCTCGCACTCAGCCAATAAAATTAAAATGATCTCATTATTGTTATTGTTAGGTATTATTATTGTTTTTATTATTTATTTATTTATTTTTGAGCTCATTAAATATCATCTAATAATAGCATTAATATTTACTTATGTGCGGCAGGGAACTGGAGAAATGTTTTCAATATTCGTGCAAGCAGTTGTGTTTCTTGACAACAAATAGATTTAAATAAATATTTTTTGTTTCATTTGTTAGCGGGTACATGCATGGTGTGTGACCGTGTTTGTGTATTAATTAAGGGTTCCTACGGAAGATCAGTGCTGGCCTATGCCAGCAAAATGCTGAGTAGGGACCTTTTTGTAACTTTCTTTCTTGCTGTTACTGTTATTTCTTTTTTCTCTGTGTCTGTTAAATGTATGTTTTATAAGTTACAAATAAATTGATTGATTGATTGATTGATTGATTGATAAAGCCTTTATTTTTCCTTAACTTACAAAAAAGTGAATATAATAAAATATAATCAAATTTAATTAGTTAAGGCCCCTTGCGGGTATAGGCCTCCTCCAACAGCTTCCAGGTTTTTCTAGTCTTTGTTTTGTCCATCCAGTCGCTTCCAGATTGATTTTTAATCACGTCAACTCAGCGTTCTTGGGGCGTCCTCTGTTCCTCTTACCTTTTGGCCCTGGCCATTTTGTCACTAATTGTGTCCATCTTCCGTCTGTAAGTCTTCCCACAACCACTTTAGTCGTTTCATATGTTCAAGAGCGTCTATCACATCTGTTTTTTCTCTTATTTTTGTTGATTTAATTTTATCTTTTAGCCTTATGCTCAGGACACTCCTTTCCATAGCACGTTGGGTCTTTTCTATTTTGTCTCTCGCATGTTTGTTAAATATCCAGGTTTGGGATCCGCAAGACATACAGGGTAGTAATATCCATCCATAACTTTCTTTTCAGTTTCAATGGTAATTTAGATTTCATTATTTCTTTGTTAAAACAAACAATTACACCGTGCATATTAGAATAGGAAAAAAGGAAAACATAAATACTTAAATTTAAATAATAATAAATCAACAACATTTTCCACAAAGTAGTAAACAATTTTTTTACAAAGAGGACCTACAGATACACGCCATTAAAACGTTCATGAGAGAAATTAAATATCTTTTCTATATTTCTGTGAACTATTGCAAATAAAATAAAGCACTACTGCTCGACAGCAGCATTCAATAGTAGCTTCCGATACTTGGCTTCTAACTTTTGGAATAATATTCCTCCAACACTTCGTAATCTCAACTCGAAATTTGTTTTCAAAAACAATTTTATACTAAACTAGCGACCCGCCCCCGGCTTCACCCGGGATGCAATTTTTGTATATAAGAACATTCCCCGTTTATCCCTCTTTCCATTAGTCATTGCCAAAACAGCTGCCAAAAAGCTGGGCAGCCTTTCCAAGGTTAAACGGTATTTCAATGCGAGGCAGCTCCTGGACTTATACAAAGCACAGGTCCGGTCTTGCATGGAGTAGGTACTGCTGTCACCTCTGGGATGGGTCTGCCCGTTACCAACTGGCCGCACTGGACTCGATTGAAAGGCGAGCAAAGAAGCTTATTGGCAACGACACCCTTGTGGATTCCCAACTTCAAAGCCTGCAGCATCGCCGAAGTAGTGTATTCTGTACTCTTAAGTGTGTTAAAAAAGCCTTTAAATCTTAATTAATTAACTATCTACCTTCTTATAATTAATTAAGTGCTAGTCCTAGTGTGCAGATTCATGTCGGCAGGATACGAATCCTCATTGGATTTAACCATCTAAACCAATTAGGATTTAACTTTTCAGGAGTCAAAATTAGAGTCATGGCTCCGTTTGGGGTACAATACAGAGTAGAAGATTCATAATTGATCAATTATTCTTTAAATAACACTACACCAACACCGTCAGCCTGTCTGCCGATCTTAATATAAAAAAAATAGGTTAAACTATCGTTTCGTTTCACTGTGATTGTTTCGCGAACAGTTTAAAGTATAAAAATGAGTTTAAGGTTACCGCAGCGGTTCGTAGCTAAATTGATGTGTCGACTCTTACGCTACATAAGAGAGGCTATCATTAATCTTGATGAAATATTAACTAAACGCGAATTTGATACATGATAGGCGTATGCGTCGAACTTATTAATGATCAAGAAATTTGTCCATACTACTATAACCTATTAGTTTCATTAACCATTTTTATAGCAGAACTAATTTTAATACGTATGCACCAACAAATAATATCTAAACATCTTAAAAAATAAAAAAAACAATTTGTACACGTTGTATTTACGTTGCAGAGGTAAAAAAAATAGCTTTTAGAATTTTTGTCTGTTTGTCTGTGCGTTTGTGCACGCTAATCTCTGAAACGGCTCAACCGATTTGAATGCTATTTTCACTGGTGTATTTTAGCAAGCTTCCAGTGTTTGTTTCATTCCAATGGGTTATCAACAAAAAATAAATATGCGCTCAGCTCACGTACGAAGTTGCGGGCTCAGCTAGTTATAAATAAAATTAATAGTGACTTCCACAATTTAGCTAAGAGATAAAGATAAACTAGCTGTCATATTTGCTAACACAAAATTTGATAGGAGCGTTTATTGTAATATTAGCGTACAGAGACTCAGAACAGCATCTCAATTATCTGCTTCCTTCCTGTGTAGACAACTGACCACTAAAGGAGTGCCCATAAAATTTCTGGAACGGGCAGAAATGACCAATTGTCCTAAATTCTAGTAGTAGTTGGGTGAAATATACAAAAAAAATTGTATTTCATTTGACTGTTGCATAATTTAGCTACGGAATAATTGATTTGTTACCATTCCATTCATTCGTTCAATTGATTCGTTCGCAAAACTGGCCTAGTTAGGCATCAACTTCATTCAATTTGTCTTTCTTGTCATGATAAGAAATAAACAAATCCAGAGCTGCTGTTAAAAATTAAAAACTTTTTGTACAACGTCAGCCTGTCTGACGCCTTCACACAAAAAAATGTAGATTTCAAGTTTGCTGTTATAAAAATGAATTAAAACAAAGAATGAAGTACAAAACAAACAAAGAATGAAACAAAGAACAAGAGCAAAGAATGAAAATAAAAGAATGAATCGATTTTGATTAGCAAATTAATTGCTACGACAGGCGGAGGTCAGGAAAAGCGCATAGTTGTAATTAAAGCTGCCGACGACGAGTCGTATGGCATCAGCAAGCATCAGTTCAAGTACAACAGTTCAAGTATATGTGTACAGTCAAAAGCAGACAAAGATATACATAACTACATAGCAGATAAGATATTCTGACGAGCCCGTTGGATGAGTGGTTAGGGTCCTTGCCTTAATGCTCTGTTCCCGGGTTCGATTCCCGGCTGGGTCAACTTTGAAAAATCAACTTTTCAAATTGGGCTCTGGTCTGAATTTGGAAAGTAGTGGCAGGGCACAATGTGTTTTCGCAATCATTTGGGCAGCCCGTCTGGCGGCAGAAACCGCCCCTTACAGAAGACCACCGTGAAATAACAGCACGTGTGCTGTTGTGTTTCGGTGAGTGAGTAAGGGATGCCAGAGCCCATTACCCTATCCACTCCAAATCCCTTATCCTTAATCCTACTGCAGCCGGCAGCGCACTTGCAACAGCTTTGGCATTGCTTGTGTTATAGGCGACGGTAGCCACCTACCATCAAGTGGACCGTCAGCCTGTCTGCCGAACTTAACATAGAACTTAGAACTCAAAAAAAAAGGCTTTATACAGGCTGCCTCTTAAACAGTGGTCGATATTGGAGTTATCGATAGGGCAGATCATGGTTTTTGAGAAAAACACCATTTTTGACTTTATCATAAAAGGCATTGTTTTGGAAAAATTGGGATTTCTTTTGAATTTATCTACTACAAGTCACTAATTTGCGCCACAGAGCCTAAGGTTAAAGAGATATACTATACATATTATTGTTTATTGTTCACAAGGAATTGTTTTATTGACGTAAAATCAGAAATTTTCATTTGGTCCTATAGTATTTGTCGGCGCTTTTGATTAACGAGAGTAAACAGCAATGGCAACTGTCAGTTGTCAACTGGACAGCGGGAGCGGAATGTCATTGTCATGGACTCTGACACAACACCGAGCGCTAGCTAGCGCAGAGGCATCGTGGCCGAGTACCTGACGAGAAGGCAATCGGTTTACATCAAGGGACTGGTGCTACGTGTTTGGTGGAGTGTTATCTGATTTGGTGTGATTGGCTGGTGGACAATGCGATCGAGGACTTATTTTGTGCCGATTATAGCGTTTGGTTTAGAATTACAACGCATGACCTAATGTTGAATTATATTCTCCGCGCCCGACTATTCGCGCCTATATGTCGTGATCGAATAATATGGAGACCAATGATAAAGAGGACCCTAATCATGTCCTTTCATTGCGGAGGACCCTAATAAAATCCCTTCATATTTGTAAAAAATGTGTTTATTATCAAATAAAAATATATCACTTTCGTTTACTTGTGTGCCTTACAACCTTAAATTATCATGACACACACACCATCTTTTTTAAAATAGTGATCACCAGTCACTATCTTAAAAAAAAACCGGGACAAGTGCGAGTTGAACTCGCTTGAAGAGGGTTCCGTACGATGTTGAGTGATTTACTTTGTTATTTCGTCTATTTTCTTGAATAACTTGGAAACTATTTATTTTAAAATTACAAAAAAATACATTTAAGATCTTCACAGCAAGACCTTCCATTTGATATGTCACACGATGCAGTTTTTCAAAATTTTTTTTTTAATTTTCCACCTTCCCCCCAAAAATGACTTCCCATATGCAGATTTCATCTATTCGCGTCACACCTCTGCGTTTGGGTCACAGAAATTGATATGTGTACCAAATTTCAACTTAATCGGTCTAGTAGATTCCGAGATAATTGACTGCGAGCGACGGACAGACGGACACACGAGTGATCCTATTAGGATTCCGTTTTTTTATTCGGCCGTACGGAACCCTAAAACGATGGTGTTATGTGTCATGATTGGAGTTTACTCCTTGCCGTTTAATTCGAAAACCGCAGGCACGTTAATGGTGGAAGAAACCGACAAACGATGTGGTTTAATCTGACATGTAGGGAGAACCGTCCGGCACTGGAGACGTAAGAGGGGCCTTGGAGCCACAACTGACTGACATCCTTGCTACAAGGACACCTGCGAGGAACACAGACATCGACGCCCAGACAAAAGTGCCAAGATTTGGAGAAGGTAGACCCTGTAGGCAGTAACCAAGAGCGGTAGGTAGATATAGCTTTTTCTGCTTTCGACTGTAAATACGTGTGGTATGTACCGCACAACAAACGCTTTCAGCTGAGTCAGCGTCGATGCAAGTCATTGAACTTGCCACCGCGTGTTACTCGGTATCTATTACTATGCGGTTTTAATGGTGATTAATTCCAGAAAAGAGAAAGTAATTTGTAATGAAAAGGAGAACGGAATTCTAAAAAATATAAGAAAGAGAGAAAAAAAATTAAAATTGTTAGGTTATTTCAAAGCCATAATAATTTGACAATATCATTGGAAGTTTAAGGCCTTGGGATTATGAGACGGCCTCTGATTGGTCCGTTTTCAATGCCAATGTTAACTTTTTTTTGTTTCTAAATTTTTGGCAGATGACACGGTTTTCAGTGAATCAAAATGCATCAAATTAATTTCATTCGAGTAACTATTGTCACTGATTGCTCCTATGGAGATTTTAATGTAAGACCTATTTAAGATCGACCTGTGAGATTGGAGAAGATTGACAAAATATCCGTGAAATTATAATAGCACTAGTGAAAATACAGTATTACGCCTTTTACAATAACCCTGCGACATGTACATAAATTGTACAAGGATTCTTCCATCTATTTCTATCTAGACATAATCGTAAACGTGCCGTGTCCTGTACATTAAAGATAAAAAAAAAACAATTTGTACACGTTGTACTTATGTTACCGAGCCCAAAAAAAAAATAGTTTTCAGAATTTTTATCCGTTTGTGCGTTTGTGAACGCTAATCTCAGAAACGGCTTAACCGATTTGAATGCAGTTTTCAGTAATGTGTTGTAGCAAGCTTCCCGTAATATTTTAGTGTTTATTTCATTCCAATCGGTTTACAAACAAAAAAGTTACGCGCTATACCGAATACCACGCGTACTAACTTGTGGGCTCAGCTAATACACTACGGCTTGTCCTGGGGTGTGTTCCAGCACTTCTTCGGCCAAAGCTAATTTTGGTCTATGTCATTTGTTCATACCTATTCCAGCAGGCAGGGCATGATTAGCTCTGACAGGTCGCCCGGTGCGGGTATGATCAAATATTGTCCAGATCAAATTATGCTCGAATAGAGTGCTGGAACCTTCGCCGAAGGAGTATGACCTGGAACATACCCCTGATTGACTATCAACGCACAGCCAAAACTACTAAGTCTAGAAAGCTCGCATTTGGAATATAGCTTGATTTTATAATGTAAGCATCCGCTAAAAAAGGATTTTTGAAAATTTCAACTGCGCGCGCAGCCCGGGTGTGGTGGCTAGTATAATATAGTATAGCATATTAGTAAATGACGTGACTGTGGTTAGGGTGCTTGCCTTAACGCTCTGTTTTAGGGTTCCCGAGTTCGATTCCCGGCAAGGTGAACTTTGAAAAATGAACTTTTCAAATTTGGCTCTGGTAGGGTACACTGGAAGCCATTTGGGTAGCCCGTCTGGCGGCAGTAACCACCTTTTTACATAAGACCATCGTGAAATAACAGCACGTGTGCTGTTGTGTTTCGGTGAATGAGTAAGGGATGTCAGTGCCTATTTCCTTAACCCTTTCGAATCCCTTATCCTTAATTCTACTTCAGTCGGCAGCATACTTGCAGCAGCTGTGACATTGCTTGTGTTATAGGCAACGGTAGCCACCTACCATCAAGTGGACCGTCAGCTTGTCTTCCGATCTTAACATTTAATTTAATACATTTAATCTGGAATTTTATTTTTATTTTTTATTACTTCAGTTTAAATTTTCGAAGTCACTGGTATTTGATTTCATTTTAATTTATTTCCTTGCGAATCCGACTTTTTTTAGGGTTCCGTACGTCCGAATAAAAAAACGGAACCCTTATAGGTTCACACGTGTGTCCGTCTGTCCGACCATTCCCCCCCCCTTATCTCCGAAACTACTGAACCTAAAATTTTGAAAAAATACAGAAATTAGTTTTCTACTTATAGTCCATGATATTAAAATAACATGGTAAATCACTCAATATCATACGGAACCCTCTTCACGCGAGTTCAACTCACACTTGCTTTTTCTAATAACAGTAAGAATTTTCGGTCCCTGACTCTCCGTGTCCACGGGATGGGTCCATTTTGTGACGTAATAAGTCCATGTGCCCCATTGCGGCCCTGACATCGATCAGGGTAAGATTGCGTCCAGCGATAGCATACTTTTATTACTTATAAGGAAACTGTAACAAGGTTACGAACGCGTCCTTGTAACGCACCGGACATTTTAGGTACATTTCTTTTAGGTATATTTTTAATATATATATTTTTAGTGTGTAACACAGAATAAATTGAACTAGTAACACTAGTAGTGTTATATGGCGACGAACTGATGTGCAAAAATTATTCCTTTAAGTTTTTTCTTTAATAAACTGTGTTTTTTTTACAGACTATAGTGGCCCATTTGGCATTAGTGGCTACCGTCGTCGTCTATAACACAAGCAATGGCACAGGTGCTGCAAGCGCGCTAGGATGAAGGACGAAAATAAGATAGGCAAATGGAGTATGGCAACTCCTCACTCACAGAAACATAACAACACACATGCTGTTGTTTCACAGTGGTCTTCTGTAAGGGAGTGGTTACTGTCGCCAGACGACCTGCCAATTTTTGTGACTGCGAAACGCAATGTGTCAGAGTAAACTTTGAAAAGTTCATATCCTAAGTTGTGCTCTCCAAACACTCGACCAATTGTGTATTCTGTAAAATTGTAATTCTTGGCACCACTTACGTTCGCCAGCAACCTGGGCGACTTTTAAAAAGACACAACCTTTTACCCTTTGTATGCCGGAACGTGGATCCACGTTATTAAAATTCATGGTAGAACCCCTATGACTCCTTCTGGGTCATAGGTCAATCAGAGTCAGTAGTTAAATCGGCAACAACTTGTATATATCATGGCAAATGGCACTTAAAATGATAAATTTAAGCGCTGGCAGACAAGGGTAATTCGGCTTCCGGCATACAAGTGGTTAAGACTTGCGTCGAGAGGCAGACTGTCAATTTTTATTAATTTTAAAAGAAATCTTACAGAGGTAGTTCTTGTGACTAATACGATACGATGATTACATTCATAACTTAATCTAGATTACTGCCTAATAGTTTTATGGAGAAATCTTATACAGGATAAAATGCCTATTCGTTCTTATGCAGCATCATAGCAAATAACCATCATAGCAGACTAAGCTGCAGAGCCTGACACAACATAGACGCAAAGTTGCCTGTCTGTGTGTATTCTATAAGATGTACTTCGGAGAGTGTGCTCGAGAGCTGCATGAGATCATACCGCCTTCCCCTTTCTTCTATCGGACATGCAGACGTACGGCTGGTTACCATCCTCACCTTGTCGAAATCCCTCTAATTCGGACCAAGCGCTTTAAAACATCTTTTATAATGCGCACTGCTAAGGATTGGAACTCCCTGCTGGCGTCCGTATTTCCGAGCTCATACAACCCAAATCTTTTCAAGGTTCGAGTGAATAGGCATCTTCTGGGTGAGCTCGCTCCATCGTCGGTCTCGTCCTTTCTATATGGATAGATGCTGGTTAAAAAAAAATGTAATTCACCTGAAGAAATTAAATAGCAATAACTGTTACAGTGCATGTGAGAGATCAATAAATAAAATTTAAATCTAGGTCTCTTCCATATATTGGTATTTATCAGGTATCAGTTCAGGTACAAAAGCGTACATTTCATACGTCGAAAGCAGTCTTAAGTCGAAAGCAGATAAAGATATACCTAACCAGCCGTTCTTTATACAGACTGTCCCTTAAATAGTGGTCGATATTGGAGTTATCGATAGGGTACTTCATGGTCTATTTATCAGGTACATCGACGACTTGATTAGCTCAGTGGTAGTAGCTTTGCGTGCTTTGCCAGGGATCAGTTCCAGCACTGATTCGGCCAATGTTAATTTTGCTCTAACCGCGGATACACGCAGTTCCTGCACTCATTAGAGCATAATTTGATCTGGACAAGATTTGATCATGTCAGAGTTAATTATGGTTTGCCTGCCGGAACGGGTATGATCAAATGACATTAGAGCAAAATTAGCCTTGACCGAAGGAATGCTGGAACATATTTCAGAAGTCGCGGGTTCGGTCCCCGTTCTAACGTCTGCTTAGTTTCGAGCTAGATGACGCTGTGTGACATGTCCTAACAAAAATAAATAAAATGCATATCTTATTACATTATCTCTATAATATAAAAATGAATCCCCATTTTCCTTGGTCACGGCATCACGCGTGAACGGGTAGACCGATTTTAATTCGATTTTCACTAATGGAAAGAGGGATAAACGGGGAATGTTCATATATATAAAAATTGCACGCCGGGCGAAGCCGGGGGCGGGTCGCTAGTTATTTATAATTATGTCCGCTTCTATCTGTTTCTCCGCTAACTTCTTCTGGAACTGATTTTGATACGGTTTTCACTAATGGGAAGAATAATAAACAGCGAAGGTTTGTGTATATAATCCACAAAGAAAACCATCAATGCGAAGCCGCTGGTAACTAGTTATTAAATAAATTAGGAGAAGGTCTTTGAACAGTGGAATTTTGGTGAAAAATTTCTTACGAACCGGGTAAATTTAACCCTTATTCTTATTGCCGTAAGGTCATGAAGTTGTATGTTTTCCATTAGGGTCAGTTGAGGGTCCGTACAGAAATAGACGTGATAAAGAGCGAGACGGAAACAATAACTTATACGTTCGCTTCGACCAAGTTTTTTGGGGCACGTCACAAGCCGAAGCAAAGAATTCGTCGTAACAAAGTGCGCAATATTTACCTCACGCACAAAATTCAGACTTAGCTACTACACTTTTTTTTATTATAGAAATAAAATAAAAAAAATCTTTCTACAATAATGCGAAGATATACGTCATATTGCTTAGAATGTCTCTACAGGCGCAACTTGTAATTGCTGCAAGGGGATCGGACAGTAATCAGATTAAAATCTAAAATGTACTTAGAAAGAAAATATATAATTTTTTACGATTATTTATCGAATAATAATTTAATATAATTCATTTAAATATTTTTAATTGAAGAAATAAAATTTTATTATTTATAATATTTTTAATCTATACTGAAACACCAATCACAGTGCGTGACGTCGTTTGTGAGCAATCATTGTCTTATGCCAATGCTTATGGTTTGTTATGACGTTACGACAAATGACGTTACGCGCTCTCAGATGAACTATCGTGGCGTTTTGGCGGCATTTTCAAACAAACAATATTAAAACATGATTTTGAGTACCTAAAAGGCTATAAATAAATAAAATAGTATTTTTTATGGGAATAAATATCCATGAAGATTAATTTAAAACACTTTCTGAAAATTTGTCCGATCCCCTATTATATTGGAACAAGCATTTTTTAAAAACTTTTAAAAGTTATTTTGACTATAAAACGAGGCAGACAAACTGAAAATAACACTCGTTAGAATGTGGTTGCCCCGAATAGGTATTTAACACTGTCTGTGTCCCGCGGTTTCGGTTTCAATCGTTTAATTTTAGAATGTAACCTCCCTCGGGAAATGGACTATCAAATGCAATAAAAATTTTTCTAATCCAACTGGTATTTCTAGTGAGTAACGCGTTCAACCAACCAAACAAACAAACTAACGCTTCAACTTTATTACATTAGTGGGTATATCCTAACAGTTGTTTCATTTTCACGCCTTAACTACACGAAAACCGAGCCATCTGCGTTTTGGAGTTCGGCTAAGTAGCATATTGATTGCTTTAATTGGTATGGCCAAATTATATTATTCAAGTAACTTCTTATTCTTTAGTAACTTTGCTACTATACGGGCACTAAACGGGCCGCAATGGGGCACATGGACTTATTACGTCACAAAATGGACCCATCCCGTGGACACGGAGAGCCAGGGCAGGGACCGAAAATTCTCACTGTTTTTATAAACTTTGCTATTTTGAGTCCAGTTGCCCAATGCCAAAAGCAGAAGTCGATCTTTTACCGTTTGTCCTAAATGCTAAATTTAACATATTATTACCTAACCTGTATCCCACACAGGTCAATACAAATCTGTTCACGGCCAACGCCACAGGAGAACCATTTTAGGAATCCTAACTGGTCTGACTGCTTTTTTTTATATAAACACTTCTTAGTTGACGTCGACGACAGTGACTGGTTGAAGAGATAATATTTTACAAATGTTTTTAGACAACAAGAAATATTTAAGAATTTTTATACGCGGGTTTATTCTAGAACTAGATGAAAACCCGGCTTCGCTCGGGTGTAATGTGACTCATATGTACACATGTAGGTACAAAATGTAGGTAGATATTTCTGTAGTTATCGGTTCTCAAGGAATATTAAAGGCAAAGCGGCATAGATTTCGCTCAATGTTTGCGGCAAGACATTTCGTTTTACACAGTCACATGAGTCACAGTTCTTTGTAATGGACACTTTGTTTTTAAAATGAATGTTGCGACGACGTATTGAGTGGCGGGGCGTATGTGCGCTAGTATGAATGAAACGGAACGTTTATTAACCACTCAAGATGTCACAGGTGTCAGTGAGTGACGTTTCGCTAGAGTGGCCAATATGGCGACCGCGATTTGTCTGTCAGCACCATTAGAATTTAACAAAATACTTGACAATCCGAATTTTGCGGATATATGTTGTCGACTCGAAATCTTTATTTTTTTATGTTTTATTATTCAGGTAAGGTTTCAATCGAGTCTACCGTACCCCTTGACGAAATTATTATTATAGATTTCAGTAAATCCTGACAAAAATAAAGAAAATAACATCACAAAAAATACAAATTTAGAACACCCGACTTAATTAATAAATATACAGTGATACAGGTGATCAATCCAATGAGGATTCAGGTCAGTGAGGACAAATCTCAAACGATAAGAGATACGAAAATTTGATCTTAGGAATTAAGGCTTCGAGTTTTGAAAAAATAAACACCGCATTCAAAGTTTTTTACATTACGCGATCAGGAATCGAATCCGGTTAAATCTCTATGAAAATCATCGTAGTTGATAGTGTCGGTCATAAGGAATAAATTTTGCTATGGAACTAGAGAGTATATATGTTCTGTGCTATGGAACCTTGTATAAATAATAAGTAAACAAAAAGTCTACAATTTTAATAGACATTTCTGTCATAATTTACACAAGGTTCCATACCAAAAACCCACACTATCAATACAGTATTAAAAATAATTGATTTTTTTTCAGACATTTGGGTTCGATTTATGGTCGCATATGAGCATTAAAAAATTTTGAATGCAGATTTCATTTTTTTTAAAATCGGAGCCTTAGTTACTAAGATCAAATTTTCGTATCTCTTATGGTTTGAGATTTGTCCTCACTAACCCA
The DNA here is from genome assembly GCA_910589475.2 of Bembecia ichneumoniformis. NCBI lineage: Eukaryota > Metazoa > Arthropoda > Insecta > Lepidoptera > Sesiidae > Bembecia > Bembecia ichneumoniformis. Next base: position 945,336 of record OU342546.1, read on the forward strand.
TTTGGATTGATAACCATGTTATATGAATACATACGAATCTTATTTTATTAGTTCTTATCTGTCAAAATTCGTTCCGCAATCAAAATCTTAGCATTCCTTCTATTTATATCTATATCTATATCTATATCTATATCTATATCTATATCTATATCTATATCTATATCTATATCTATCATCAATTTTAACACGGATTTCACTAGTGGAAGTTTTGAAGTATAATCGAAATTACAAATATTTACAATGTAAATGAGAACTACATGAAGTGATTAAGGTATTTTTTATTATAATTACAGCTGGCCAAGTAGACATTACGAATACTAGGTTACTGAGGCGGTTAATATGTAATTATTATGCGAGAACGCGTAGAAAAACAACATGGACTTACGGCTTTTAGCGCATAATTGTATTTGCTACTTTATCACAACGTGATAGAGTCCTGTTTAATACAATGCTTCAAATTATTACAATTCGAATTACAATTCGAATTATTATTATTATTTTAATTTAAACATATTTGTCTGTGCCTGTCTGTGTGTATTCTATAAGATGTACTTCAGAGAGTGTGCTCGAGAGCTGCATGAGATCATACCGCCTTCCCCTTTCTTCTATCGGACATGCAGACGTACGGCTGGTTACCACCCTCACCTTGTCGAAATCCCTCTAATTCGGACCAAGCGCTTTAAAACATCTTTTGTGATGCGCACTGCTAAGGATTGGAACTCCCTGCCGGCGTCTGTATTTCCGAGCTCATATAACCCAAATCTTTTCAAGGTTCGAGTGAATAGGCATCTTCTGGGTGAGCTCGCTCCATCGTCGGCCTCATCCTTCCTACATGGATAGATGCTAGTCAAGAGCAAACCCATCTTTAATAAAATAAAATAAATTTGCTTATTTTTGGTATAAAAGTAAGTTTATGTGGAGATGACGGTTCACTTGAGATGGCTACTGTTCCCCTGTTAAAACAATTAATGTTAAAACCTCCACGAGGTTGCAAGCGCTGTGTCGACCTTGAGAGAATCTCTCTCTCCCTCTCTCTCTCTCTCTCTCTCTCTCCGGTCAACCCAAATTATTGAGGATCGTGGTCACAAAGTTGAAATTTAGACCGCAACATCTGCCTTCTCTGGCCCGGGCCCATGGTCGCCCTTAATGCCTGGCAGAGTACCTACATTAGAAAAGGTGGCTTCTTTCGATCTATCATAATCCCATGCTTTCAATGTTGTCAATAATTATAAAATTTTCTAGATTGTCGCCACCTCTTCTTACTGTGTCCGAAATATGTTTACAGTATTTCTATACCTCTATATTAATATTTAAAATTGAAATATCTGTTTGTAATGTAAAAAAAGTGCTTTTTAATAAATATATACTTATATCAAAGTATATTGTACGGTACTTATAAATAAAAATATATTGTCTGTCTGTAAAGCTGAAACACGCTATATCAGCGCTGTAAGTTGCTAACGAGTTGGATATTCCGCAGACTACTTGATGCTGCGGCATCAGGTCAAGGTTACCATGTCACAGAAGTACCACTGAAGTAACAATATATCAAATTTCAAATTCTTGTGGAACTTAGTGAAATCCATTCATCACCTAAGAAATGGGCTGATGATCTTCAAACGCCCAAACAGATTCATACACTATAGCTAGGAACCATTTCGATCATGTCTGCTTTCAAACAAATAAACTGGATCAAAATTGGTCCATCCATTTGGGAGCCACAGACAGACACACAGATACATTATTATTAGGTATATTCTTTGATATTAATACTTTAGTTAGAAGGATTGTTATCAGGTCAACTAATTGTGCAAATCTTTGTTGTTGTCAAAATTCATATCCAGCAAACAAGTCTGAAAGATTGCCAATTCCGCAGGAACTCTAGTATAGTCGTACTACCCACACCATCTCGGCTTCACGGTAGTCCAAATAATTTATATCTAAGATAGATATAATTGAGCCATGTCTGTGCAGTAAATATTTTTCAAAAAAAAAAAAAAAACAATTTTTACAAGTTGCACTTATGTTACTGAGATCAAAAATTAGTTTTTATAATTTTTGTCTATTTGCCTGTGCGTTTGTACACGTTAATCTCAGAAACGGCTTAACCGATTTTCATGTGATTTCCACTGATGTATTGTAGAAAGCTTCCGGTAATATTTAGTGTATATTTCATTCCAATCTGTTTACAAACAAAAAAGGTATTCCGAATACCACTCGTACGAAGTCGCGGGCACAGCTAGTATATTAACGTTAAGCCAATAGCAACACGACTTTCGCAAGTCACTTAGTTTACGGTTTTACGGTTTAATATTGTAATCACGCATTTAAATGAACCAAAAACCGTAACAGTACGTAAGTCTGTGTCCGTTTCAGTAACATCCTTATCTCTGTTCGCTATGATTGCAACGTTCGCTTAATTTTTCTTATCATAAAGCGTGGCAGATGGTATATATTATATACCATCAACCTGTCTCATGGTAGTATCATTTTCACGCTTGAAAGACTGGCAATTTTTGAAGTCTTATAAAACATTATCTATGGATGAGCCGAGTACCATTCAGCAAGTAAAAACATAATCTCATTTTAGTTTCAAACTTATAAAACAGATGGCGCAAGTAATCTATATAAGTAGTACTTATTACTTCCATGATATAAGTATAGTCGACCGTCTTGGTCACCACGGACTGTCTTGCCAGAAAAGTGCTGACCGCTTTTCAAGGCATGCTGCCTTAAACGACATCCTCCGCCGGTCTCTTGCGTTAGCCAATGTACCAGCTATATTAGAGCCTGCAGGCATCTCGAGAAACGATGGCAGGAGACCGGATGGGATGACCCTGATTCCCTGGAGATTGGGAAGAGTGCTGGTGTGGGATGCTACCTGTGTAGACACACTAGCCCCTTCGCATCTCCATTGAACATCCACTAAGGCAGCAGCCGCAGCAGAGGCGGCGGAAAAAAATTAAATTTCTAAATATAGTGGCCTCGGCGCCGAATATGGTTTTGTACCAGTGCAGGTCCATGGGGGTCTGCAGCAATGAGCCTCTTCAAAGACATCTCGAAGAGGCTTATTGATGCGACGGGAGACCGAAGAGCTGGCACTTTCCTCGGCCAACGTATTAGTTTGGCCATTCAATGAGGAAATGCTGCCAGCGTACTTGGTACAATGCCGCAGGGTCCATTTTTATATTATTAGTTTTAATCAATTTAGTATTAATTTATTTTTAGATTAGGTAATTTTAGTTTTTATTTTAATTTAATTCAAGTCTTAATATTAAACCTATATTATTTAAAATCTGAATGTTACAATAATAACGATCATCTATACAAATATAAAATTTTAAGTGAATTTTTTAATCGTAATGATTGTTTATATTCAGAAGTGTGTAACAGTATAACAATTAAAAACATTAAAATCAAATTAAGGCAATATTTTTTTAAATTATATTTAAATATATCAACATTGTAGTTTATATAGTTATTGTATATATTAAATATTAAAAAGATTAGATCTTAAAGCATAACATGATAGGACCGTGAATTTGTGGGGCTCTGGGCTGAAACAATTTAGGGGCTTACCAAATTACTCAACTAATAGCCATTTTATCAAAAAACTGTTTTCGATAGATACATCATCTGTTTTAGATGATGTAGATATCGCCTATTGTTTTTAGTGGGGGCTGGGGGCCCTTTGTATCCACGGGGCCCTGGGCTACAGCCCAAAAAGCCCTTTTTTTTTATTAGATCAGGGTAGCGCTTGACCACTATCTCACCTGATGTGAGGCGTAGATGAGGCCGAAGGTGGACCACGCTTACCCAGTAAATGCCCATTTACCTTGGTTTTGAAGACCCCGAGGTTGTAGTTCTGTGGGAACACAGACGCAGGCAATGAGTTCCACTCCTTAGGAGTCCGAACAAGGAAGGTGGAACTGAAACGCTTCGTGCGTGATCGAGGTACATCGACCACGAAGGGATGAAACCCCCGCCCACGCCTAGTGTTCCGCAAGTGGAACGGTTCCGGTTGGATTCATTCGTACAGAATAGATGCCCTTAAGTAGATCCGCCCCTGGATAGCACAAGGTTAAACCTAGGTGGTTTTAAGTGCTACCATTTAATGTATATTTAGTTGCTTTTTTAAATTGTTAAAATTATAAATAAATAAATAAAATACTAACAGAAATAATCAGACGAACTTTTTGAATAAAAGTGATATATCTTGTTCCAATTTCTAAATTAGATTTCATGGTTTTTCTTTTATTTCTTTTACCATCGATCTATAAAACTATAGGTATAGGTACAAGTAGTTACACTTATAAAAGTATAAATATAATTATGTAGATAATTTTTTTTTTCAATTTTAGGCGGTTCGATTCCCGAGTGTGGCAAGCGTATTTTCAAAAATCCTTGAATGCAGTTTTGCTGAATACATGTATGTTTCCTTTGAGCAAAAGTTGCTATCACCACTATTTAAAGCGCTTTCCCTCCAAGTTCGATTAAAAAAATCCGGCCTATATAATATATGAAATAACTTTATCCATAAAAAAAATTGTTTTTTTAATTTTGACTTTTTATAATTGACCTATTTTTTTTAACTTTTAAAAAATATTTAAAAAATGTCTGAAGTTTTTAGTAATATATATTAATTTTCCCTTTACCGCTTCATTTTAAAATGATATTATTATTTTTAACTAACTGAGCCCGCAACTTCGTCCGCGTGATATTCTTTATAGCGCGTAGCTTTTGGAATGAAACAAACACTAAAGTTTGTTACATTCTGAGATTAGCATGAACAAACGCGCAGACAAACAGACAAAAATTCTAAAAACTATTTTTTTGACCTCAGTAACATATAAGCACAACGTGTACAAATTTTTTTTTATATTTAATGTGTAGACATGGCTTGTTTAAGATTTTTAGGTTAGAGTCCATTGGGATAAAATCTACAGCAAACAAAATTTACCTACCATAAAATGGGCACAGTATATTAATTTTCATACAGTAGGCCGACGCCTTTGAAGTTGGGCGATGCCGCCACCTATGTATTCACAGATATACTCTTTTAAACCATAAAGAATTTATATTTTGATTTATCATAATTATTAACTATTTTAGAAATTATTATTTTTTTAATATTTTTCAGTAGATACATAATAATATACTGTTTTCATTAATAATTAATTTTTTGAAAATATGTTAAGCTTGAGAAAATCAATATTTATTTTTTTTCTTTTCAGACTCAAAATACACAAAGAAAAAAAATGCACTATTGAAGCAAGATGGCTTTGAAATTGAAATACACAGACGAACACGGAATTTTGCATATAAACATGAGCCCGACGTCGAGCGCCAAGGACGAGAATCGGAACAGGACCGAATCGGACGACCCGAAAGTCGACATATCGGACCCCAAGTTCGACACTATCAACAACCGATTCGCACAGTACGACCTCTTCGGTGGGAAATATGACGTCGAAATAGGGGGGGATAGTTCGCGGTCACTGTTCAGAAGCCGTTACAACAGCGTCGAGGAAGAATTGGCGAACACACCGTACGCATTCGCCACGGAACGCTCCGCGCGAAACGACAATCTTATAGACATCACTATCAAATCGCGTCTAGACACGTCTCCCTCCAAAGACATAGAGAACGATAGGTTTTTCAACAGAAACCTAAATCTAGATTACAACCTATTCGGTTCAGATCCTGATGAGCGGTCGAAAAGCTCCGTGAGGACCTCGGACGAGGAAGTTTCGGCGTCCCCAGCTTTCACCGTCACCCAGTTGATTCACGCCCAGGATAGATACTTCGATCTGTCGTCGCGGCATTCGGGAAGTGTTAAGGGAAGTCCAAAAAAAGTGATAAGTTTGAAAAATAATTTTCAAGTGCGCAGTGCTCCGGGGTCGGCGAAACAGGGGACCGGTGGTAATAATGACTCCTTCAAAGTATTGCCAGCCGATACTGCGGTGAGCTGTGCAAGGGAAGTGGGTTCGGCACCTGCGCCTGCGCCCGTCGCGTTACCGTAAGTTTTTTCTATTTTTATTTTTTTTATATGATACTAGCGACGCACACCCGCTTCGCCCGGGGTGCAATTTTTATATATATGAACATTCCCCGTTTATCCCTCCTTCAATTAGTGAAAACCGAATTAAAAAATTAATATATATATATTTTTTACCTGTAAGGAATTTATTAAATTTATTAATATTTAACGATTATAAAGATTTACATCTAAAACTAAATTATATATGTGTATATATGTATACACACTCGATACCGTTGCCTATAAAACAAGCAACAGTATAATATGTTGTATATTCATTATATCTTTTGTATAATTAGTGAGTGGATATATGTTGATAAAATTGGTGGATCAAAAACAAACAGCGGCAGTGGGTGGCGACTGGGAAAAGAAATCTCATTTGCCACTACTGGTGGTGACTGGGAAAGGTAATCACATTTGCCACCACTGGTGGTCGTAGTGGTGGCGAATAGGAACATACCCACCAGAGGTGCCGCAAGTGTGCTGCCAACATAGTAGGATTAAGAATTAAGGGTAAGGGATTAGGAAGGGATATAAGTATAACAATTTAATCTTCTAAATATTTCTACTATGTTTTCTAATTTTATGTCTTCTAACTAAATGAATGTCTAAATGTGTTATCAAGACAAAAAGAAAGTTTTTGTCTTGATAAAACGACATCTTTCGGGTTAGCTAGTACAATATAAATGTACTAATGTTAGTATACATTTTTTATAACTTTTTGTACTTACTTATAATATCTTTTAAGTTAAGATACTAACTTTAAGTTAAGTTAAGATACCCGTATGAACATATATATGTGGAAAGAACTCTCCAAATTCCTTTCAAAATTTTCCTTCACGCAGTGGGAAAGACGTAGAGTCAAGAGGTCCGAGTTCTATCCCCTGTTATGCCAAGTACCAATGTTTTTTTTTCTTCTAAAAACTAGCTGATGTTATAAGGAGTAATGTAGGCTACTTTTGTTTATCAATTTATTATTACATGGCTTCCAACGAGGCAGACATCAAAAACACACAAGCTGCAGCTTGCACCAATAAAAAGTTCAGAATGAGTTGTGGGTTTCCGGGATGATGGCCCAGGTCTGTTGGAAATTCTTCCCAACGTTTCGTCAACAACTGCGGTTGACATCCTCAGTGGTGTAGTGTGACGAAACGTTTGGAAGAATTTCCAACAAACCTGGGCCCTCATCCCGGAAACCCACAACTCATATGGATACCGGCCGAAAAAGTTCAGAGTAACATCTTAATACGAAAAAATAGAATAAAAGTAAAAAAAAGTTATTAATTAGAGTGAAAAAAAAAGCAAAGAAAATCTAAAATACAATTAATAATGTCATTTTACTGATCGTTCAGCATCGGAATACAATCAGCAATACAAAGATGAGTCTTTTAATTTTCGAAATCGCGTCGTTATAAACTGATCGTTAGTTAAACAGCGTCGTTGCTAGAGAGGACACGAGCTAGCACCAACAGCATCTTAAAAACGATTGCTGAAACATGCGATTTTTAAAAAAAATTATAAATATTTTAATATAATAAGTTTTTCGGCATTGTACATATGTAAATTAAATAACAACTAAAAATGGATCATGTTATCTGAAATGTAAATAAAAAAAATAAAAAAATAAGGGATCGTTCACAGGACGATTGTTCCATTCCGGCGCGGAGAACCCTTTTGTCCGGGTAAAGCCTTTATTAAGTGTTGTTAAACGCTTTGCCCGGAAACAAAGCTTATTAACTAGGTAAACACTTTTGGAATTTTTACAATATCTTCATCAAAGGAAAATTTTTAATTTTTCAATCCCATTTTATGGTAAATTTTGTTTGCTGTAGATTTTATCCCAATGGACTCTATATAAATTGACGAAACCTACCTACCATCAGTGACGTATCAATTTAATTTTTATATCAACAAGCGACCCGCCCCCAGCTTCGCCCGGGGCGCAATTTTTATATATAAGAACATTCCCCGTTTATCCCTCTTTCCATTAGTGAGAACCGAATTAAAATCGGTCTACCCGTTCACGCGTGATGCCGTGACCGAGGGAAATGGGGATTCATTTTTATATATAGAAGATAACTTTTATTTAAAATAATAAATAACTACATAAATAACTAAGCAGTGTCCAGTACGCCACAGTGAAGCGAGGCCCTGGTTCAGTTAGTTTTATAATGTCTAGAGATACATAAGCGATAAAACGCATTTTAAACGTAATTATTCGTTGAAACAAATTTAGAAGTTACGCCAAGCCATATTGTTGTACGCTTCCTCAAAGAGCCTAACTAATTATGAATAATGAGAGGAAATGATTTAACAAATGTAAGTCCGAGTGAAAAAAGTTGTAAAACAAATTGGACATTACATAAGAAACAGTAAAAGATGCATTTTTTTACGTAATCAATAATGAAAAATTCTGAAATTAAATTTTATTAACATTAATGCAAGATGAAAATAATCACAACAATCACATTTTGACAAGCCCTTTGGATGAGTTTGCCTTAACGCTCTGTTCTAGGGTTCCCGGGTTCGATTCCCGGCAGGGTCAACTTTGAAAAATGAACTTTTCAAATTTGGCTCTAGTTTGGATCTTGAAAGTAGTGGCAGAGCACACTGCGTTTCGCAGTCATTTGGGCAGCCCGTCTGGCGGCAGTATAAACCTCCTTACAGAAGACCACCGTGAAATAACAGCACGTGTGCTGTTATGTTTCGGCGAGTGAGTAAGGGATGCCAGAGCCCATTTGACTAATCCCTTATCCTTAATCCTACTGTAGTGGGCAGCGCACTTGCAGCAGCTTGGGCGTTGTTTGTGTTATAGGCGACGGTAGTCACCCTACCATCAAGTGGACCATCAGCCTGTCTGCCGAAAAAAATTTTTGGTATTAATTTAATTAAATGTGAAATTTTGAGAAAATATTCAGGCGTTTGACATTCTTTCCTATGAAAAATGCAAGGCTACAATAATGTTTAATTTTTAATGCAATTATAGCCTATGGACTCATTTGTCTAATAATAATAGTACATTACTGCAGAGTCCCCATCTCCCCCTTTACCTCCTCCATACAAAATTGCCGTTTCCCACGAATAAACTCAAAAACCACTGGACCGATTTTAAAACTTATTTCACCTATCGAAAGCTACATTATCAGCGAGTACCTAACATAGGCTACTCAGTACTCACCCTCCCCCCATCTCCTCCCTTTACCACCCCTCCATACAAAATTGCTTTTTTCCACAAATAAAATATTTTATAAAGGTTGCAACAGCTAGTTTATTATAAAATGCAAGTGTGTTGCCGACTTTAGTAGCATAAAGATAAAGATAGGGAAATATATTCTGGTATAGATGTTTTCAAAAAGCTAACTCCTTCCTATCTATACGAGACGTGAACTCTATTATGACAATGACAACGTCAGACCGAACAATACTTGTAGCTTCTCGGAGATAACCGAACAGATTTAAAATTAGAAGGTTTTTCTTAAATATTGTTTAAAATATGAAAAAAGAAATAAAAGCTGCCGACCGAAAGCTTAAAAACAAATTTAGTTGTCGCTGAAATTTTTTATTTTTTGCATTTTTTCCTCAAAAAAAATATAATTTTTTGTATTAATCTGCCCGATTTAAACTATTTTAAACACAGTCTATTTTGCTCTGTATTTTATTGCTCTGTACAAGTCAAATTAGGCGACGACAATGACGCTTTTCTGCTAAGTCCTCGTCTTTTCGTAACAAAATTTCGTAACAAATAAAATTCGTAATCTATTTATATCTAAATCTATATCCATATTTGTCTATATCTATACATATATACATATTATAAAATAAAATCTCTGTCCGTCTCTGTCTTTTTCTCAGCTAACTCTTTCCAAAGATTTTGATATAGTTTTCACTAATGGAACAGCGATAAACGAAGAAGATTTATGTAAATAATTTTATCTAGTGATAGATAAAATAATGTTCAGTATAATCATAATCTACTTACTTAATTTGAGATAAGTAGCGACTTACTTTGCTTCGGTGGATATTTAAGAAAAAAAAAAACAATGAATTTGTCGAAGCATACCAAAACAATAAATACAATAAAATTGTATTTGACCTCAGGAGCAGACTACCGATTTTTTTTTCATAATAATGATGTTTACAAAATGGCCACAAAATAGTTGTTTCAATGCAGTGTTTTTATTTTTATTGTGTTTTTTTTTTATTGACTTATTTTATTTACTCCAATAATAGTTACCAATATAAACTGTTTTATTTTTATTAAAATACTAGCTGAGCCCTCAATTTTGTATGCGTGGTATTCGATATAGCGCGTAACGTTCTTGTTTGTAAACCGATTGGAATGAAACAAACGCGTTATGCTTGCTACAATATATCGGTGAAAACCGCATTCAAATCGGTTAAGCCGTTTCTGAGATTAGCGCGAACAAACGCACGGACAAACATAAAATTGTGTAAGTATTTAATCCGTGCGAAACCGGACCGAGTCCTTAGTAAAATATGAAAATAAGTTCAGTGGTATTGTGTTTGTACCGTGGTTCCTATAGTTATTTGTTTTTATGATAAATAATTATAGGAAACTAACTGGCGCCCGCGGTTTCGCCCGCGTTAAAAAATAAAAAATGGCGCCTGACTAAATATATATAATCAATATAACGCCGAACATCTTTATTGCAGTTATAGCTTTGCCAGGCGTTAGATGATCCCTCGGGAACAGGTGAAAGGTACCCTATGTCCTTTCCTGCATCCCTGACAACGTGTATGCATAATTTCATGGTGATTGGTTCAGCGGTTTAGGCGTGAAAAGGTAACAGACAGACAAACAAAGTTACTTTCACATTTATAATATTAGTATGGACTATCGGAAGACGTTTTCCCGCACGAACCAGGTAATCCGATTGCAGCGCCACCTATTCAGTCCAATTGTAAATTTAAACCATTCAGAGCCCCACTCAAACACACAAAAAAATTCATCAGAATCGGTTTAGCCGCTTGGGTGCAGTGCAGTCACATACACACGAAAGAAAGAATTATTTACGTACTCCTATCACATTATAGGATTTTTTAATTGGAATTACTATGCTAGTATTTGTCATAAAAAAATAGTGTTAAAAATATCTATGATCTTTTCCAGTTTATTTGAAAATTTTATCTCCACTTAAAAACAGTTTAAATCTGCATTTCTTTCTGTAAGAAAAGATAAAAGATAACCCTACGTTGTTTATCATTTGATAGTTAATTAACTTTTTTAGGAATAACTACGCATAATAATAAAGATAACATCTTTTCTTATAAACACGTTACAAGACTTTTACTTTCGGACGCGCACGTTTGAAGAGACGCTAAAAAATAAGAGGAATAAACTTAAATCGATGTTTATTTTAATAGAATTATATAACGGACAGTCAGACAGTATCTTAGATGTAATAAGATAATGGTATAAAATGGGTTAGACATCGAATCAACATCGATAATTCACCCAGAGGCCCAACAGCACGAGTGCTGTTATTTCACTGATACAAGAACCTTCCTCATTTATCGCTCTTTCCGTTAGTGAAAATCGTATCAAAATCCGATGGACGTTCTTTTAGAAGATATAGCGGAGAAACAAACAGAGGAATGCAGCAAATACCTTCTTCACATAGTATAAATTGAAGTCGCCGCCCACTCGTTCAAATGTACCTATCAAGAATTATATCTTCTAACTACCTCTTTGTTAATTTAAATTTTAGCAAAAAAAGTAATATTTTTTTATAACCCCATTTAAAGCTGCAATCTGTCATAAGACATTCAGCAACAGTACTGATTTCGGTGACACGAGTCAGGTTCATCCAGCGATTTTTCCCGATTTTACCAGATTACAAAAGTAAGTATAATTAAATATTTAAAATATCCTGAGGTAGTTTTTTCTTCAGTCTACGGTTCAAATAAGATTGCGTTATAAGGTTTTTAGCTTCCTTATTTGGATGGTTAAGGATCCTATCCTTGTATCTTTTGGTCATATCAATTACTTCTTTCTTGACTGTTGGTATATTCAAGTCATTGTGGAGGGTCTCGTTGGAGCGTCAGTTATGACTCGTAGAATTTTAGATTGAAATCTTTGCATAATTTCAATGTTTGAGTTTGACGCAGTTCCCCATAACTGAATACCATAAGTCCAGATGTGATTTATTTCCCAACATCCAATAAAGCTTGCGAAATTGTATTCCCAACTGTTTCCTTTTAAAAAAATGTCCAAATAGATTCCAAGGTATTTGACGTGTTCACATTGTGGGATCTTTGTAATATATTATGGACATTTTTATCTTATGACATTTTGTCTGAAAAATTTTTTCTGTTACCATTTTTGTATAATTTGGAAATACACCGTACTTTTGCCGTTCTTCTACAGGGTGAAATCGTAAATTTCTGTTACCCATCGATATTTCATATATCTTCTACATAGAAACTTATGTCAAAAATGCCCCTGAGGGAGTTAAATTTTGATTTGTTAGTCAGTTTTTCTGGACTAAAAGGACTAAAAGGGGCGTACGACTTCAGCGATTACCCACACAAATATACCTATACGTTTATGTGTGTGTATAAAGATCATTTTTACATATACAAACGTATTCGCAAAGATTATAATTTCGTGGCGACGGCTACCGTTTGCGCCAAAACCTTGAGACTAATACAATAAAATTACATGACATTGTGTTTTTAGAACAAAAAAAAATGGTTTTTTGTCAACAACCATAATGTTTTTTTTTTTTTTTAAGAAATCTTTAGAACTTTTTCTATTGTGTATTCATTCTATTTTATTATGGTAAATCAGTAGTCAAAATCCAGAGCTATTCTTAAATTTTAGCAGCGTGAAAGTCCAGTTGTCGATTCGCTTAGCGTTGGTTCAAATCCTGCTCGGGTCTTTACCTAAAACTTTTTAGGTTCATTTGTGCATTAAAATACTATTGAACTAGCTTTTTCCCGCAACTTCATTTGTGTTTTTTTTTTTTTTTTTTTTTTTTTTTTTTTATGTTATGTCGACAGACCAGGTTGACAGACCAGGTGTTGTGTCCCCCTCGAACAGTACTTTTTCTGTGTCCTTTTCTCTGTAAATTTCATTCATCATCATGGTCGTCTCAGCAGAAAAGCCTCCCGTATAATTTTCTAAAAGGACCGGACAGAGCCTGGATCCACCATCCACCCGCGACACTTATCAGACCTTGTGTGTGGACATCCTACGCTGAGCTTGCGGGTCCATTTCTCCACTCGAGAACCTTCCGGCCCCAACGGCCGTCGGCTCTTCGTATGTATCCTGCCCACTGTACAATTTACTAATCCGCCGGGTTATATCGGTAACTTTCGTTCGTCTACGGGTCTCCCCATTCCTGATTCGATCTCGCAGTGTAACCTCGAATATAGCCTCCTAGAATATAGCTCATTGAGATTTCTTACGAGGCCCATAGTTAAGGACCACGTTTCATCGCCATATGTCATTATTGGCAACATACATTGGTTGAAAACTTTTGGTATAAGACATTGAGGAATTTTGAAAGAGAAGGTGTCTCGGAGCTTCCCAAACGCTGTCCATCCGAGTCATTAATTATTTATCATCCGACCTACTATATTCTTGGATCGTAAGGCATAATCTTTTTTCTGTATGTTAAGGTCGTCAGACAAGCTGACGGTCCACTTGATGGTAGGTGACTACCGTCGCCTATAACACAATCAGAAAGCTGCTGCAAGTGCGCCGCCGACTGCAGTAGGATTAAGGATAAGGGATTAGGAGGGGGATAGGAAAATGGGCTCTGGCATCCCTAACTCACTCACCGAAACACAACAGCACGCGTGCTGTTATTTCACGGTGGTCTTCTGTAAGGGGGTGGTTACTGCCGCCAGATGGGCTACCCAAATGACTGCGAAAATGCAGTGTGCCCTACTGCCACTACTTTCCAAATCCAGACCAGAGCCAAATTTGAAAAGTTGATTTTTCAAAGTTGACCCTGCCGGGAATCGAACCCGGGAACCCCAGAACAGAGCGTTAAGACAAGCACACTAATCACTCATCCAACGGGCTCGTCAATCTCGTTCATGGTTGCTAAATAAGTAGGTATATAACTAAGTGTCTACTTCAATTGACCGTAATAACAGTATTATATCAATTTTTCGTAATAATACACATTTTTTTTTGAAAGCTGACATGATCGAGATCGTCTTTAGCTATATATTTATGACTAGCTGAGCTCGCAACTTCGTACGCATGGTATTCGGTATAGCGCGTAACTTTTTTGTTTGTGAACCTATTGGAATGAAACAAACACTAAACGTTACGGGAAGCTTGCTAAAATACTTCACTGAAAACAGCATTCGAATCGGTTAAGCCGTTTCTGAGATTAGCCTGCACAAACGCACAGACAAACACATAATAATTCTGAAAACTATTTTTTTGACTTCAGTAACAAAGTGTACCTACAAATTGTTTTTTGAAAAAATCTTTAGTGTACAGACACCACTCGTTTACGATTACGACTGTTCAGAAGTTTGAAGATCATCAACCCCATTTCCTAGTAGACAAAGGGATCTCACTAACCTCCACGGGTTCGTTTGATGTGAAATTTGGTATACTGTTACTTCGATGGTATTTTCATGACATGGTAACCTTGATCTGATGCTCCAGCATCAAGTATTCAACTACTCAACAGACAGCCAACTCCTCAACAACTTACAGCAGATATATCTTGTTCGGGCTCAATACCATCCTCACCTTGTCGAAATCCCTCTAATTCGGACAAAGCGCTTTAAAACATCTTTTGTGATGCGCACTGCTAAGGATTGGAACTCCCTGCCGGCGTCTGTATTTCCGAGCTCATATAACCCAAATCTTTTCAAGGTTCGAGTGAATAGGCATCTTCTGGGTGAGCTCGCTCCATCGTCGGCCTCATCATTCCTACATGGATAGATGCTGGTCAAGAGCAAACCCATCTTTAATATAAAAAAAACAATAGAAAGTTTTTTTTTTAATTGTTTACTTTTTTATGGATTGAACTCCGGCATCACTTACAAAAGCACACGTGCGATTATTTCAAGGTGGTCATTGCCGCCAGACAAGATCCCCAGCACACGCAAACATTGTAAAGAAATACAAAAGAATAAATTTCTTTAATTAGGTCTAATAGAATTTGCATGAGAAGGCATTTTTGTTTTTTTAATATAATTACCTAACCTTGAGACCGGTGTATGGCAACACTAAATGCCGCTGAATGTAACGTGAATTCGTGTTAGCATTTGCTATTTCCTCCTTTTTTGCTGTTACGCTAGCACTGCGGTGGATTTTTCGTGCGGTCCAATATTCAGTTCCTGTTCAAGCGTTTCCCGTAACCCATTACCACAACGGGATCACTACTATGTTTATTTATTTATTAGCTGAGCCCGCAACTTCGTTCGCGTGGTATTCGGTGTAGCGCGTAACTTTTTTGTTTTTAAACCGATTGGAATGAAAAAAACACTAAATGTTACGGGAAGCTTGTTACAATACAACAGTGAAAACAGCATTCGAATCGGTTAAGCCGTTTCATTAGCGTGTACAAACGCACAGACAAACTATTTTTTGACCTCAGCAACGTAAGTACAACGTGTACAAGTTGTTTCTTTGAAAAAAATATTTAATGTACGATTTTATTACGATATGTATAGATTTATTTACTAGCTTTTATCGCGATATCGTCCGTGCCCCTTTTTCTAAGGCATTGAATTTTTATTTTTATTTGATCCCTCGGGAACAGCTTATTTCTGGATGAAAGCTTCCCTGATAATCTTTTCTGTATCCCTGATAATGTATATGAAAAATTTTATGGTGATCGGTTGAGTAGTTAAGACGTGAAAACATAGACAAACAAACAAACAAACAAACTCACTTTTACTTTATAATGTAGTAACACATCTATGTATACATATAATAAAAATCGTAAACAAGCAGTGTTTGTATTTAAATTAAATATTTAAAAAAAATTCGTACACGTTGTGTTTATGTTACCTATGTAGGTCAAAAAATAGTTTTTAGAATTTTTGTATGTCTGTATGTGCCTTTGTGCACGTTAGTCTTAGAGACGACTTAACCGATTTGAATGCGGTTTTCACTTATGTATTGCAGCAAGCTTCCCGTAACATTGTTCATTTAGTGTTTGTTTCATTCCAATCGGTTTATAAACAAAAAAGTTACGCGCTATACCGAATACCACGCGTACGAAGTTGCGGACTCAGCTAGTTGTGAAGCTATGTCCGCGACTGCGTACGGGCTGTAGTTCGTTTTTTTAAATCCTACAGGACCCTACGCATGTTTTAAAAGAAGGGTTAAAAAAATTCTTTTATCGCGTACTGCATAATGGTTTGTTGTGTTTTGAGTTTTTGTTTTTTATTCTTTTATTATTGGTTTGTTTATTTATTTTTTTTTTTTTTTTTTTTCGTCTTAATGCATGCCAAGTTAGCCTATAAGTGGAGTATACGATATTATAAATGAATTTTTAAATGTGTTTATGTATAAGGATGATTGTATACTGCGTTGGCTTCCTAATAAAATAAAATAAAAATAACATAAATAAAATAGACCCCAACATTTTCCCAGAATTAAAGTATCCTATATGCTAATCCAGGTATTAAACTATCTGTGTGCCAAATTTCATCTAAATCCGTTCAATCGTTTTTGCGTGATTGAGTAACAAACGTACAAATTTTAGGATATTTTTTTTTAATGTTAAGGCCGGCAGACAAGCTGACGGTCCACTTGATGATAGATGGCTACCGTCGCCTATAACGCAAGCAACGCCATAAGTACTGTAAGTGCGCTGTCCACTACAATAGGATTAAGGATAAGGGATTGGGATGGATTAGGGAAATGGGCTCTGGCATCCCTTTTACTCACTCATCGAAACACCACATCACACGTGGCGTTATTTCACGGTGGTTTTCTGTAAAGGTGTGCGATTACTGCCGCCTGACGGCCTGCCCAAATGACTGCGAAACGCAGTATGCTTGCCAGATCCAAACCACAGCCGACTTAGAAAAGTTCATTTCCAACGCCGACCCTGCCAGGAATCGAACCTGGAAACCCTAGAACAGAGCGTCAAAGCAAGCACCCAAACCACTCATCCAACAGGCTCGTCAAATTGAGATTCCAGGATACACCTCAGAGCAAAGACAAACATAAAATTGTATCTTGTATTTTCTAGTTATGTTCAAATTATTTATTAAGGTATTTATTTATACTGAAAAATCATGGTATTTTTCGGTATAAGTAAAATACCTTTGCCAATAAACATAAACAATGCTATAAGAGTAAGAGTTAATAATAAATTAGGAGAGGATAGAGAATGGACTCTGGCATCCCTTAAGAATGACTTTTATATTTTAAAAAGATGACAAAAAGAATAGTATCCTGAGTTTCTTTCGGGGTTTCTTCTCAGGATCGTCATCTTGGCTTTTTCCGAAACCCTGGTAAATTTAAAAGACGATCATAAGAGTTTCTTGGAGAAACCTAATTGATAAATAAATATTTTGATTTTGATTTCTTACTCACAACAGCAATAGCGTTCACTGTGGAACTTTTTTTTAAGGTTGGCAGACAGGCTGACGGTCCACTTGATGGTAAGTGGCTACCGTCGCCTATAACACAAGCAACGCCTAAACTTCTGCAAGTGCGCTTCCGACTGCAATAGGACCAACAGATTTTGTGTTATTTTCAAAAGAAACTGCATCTTGCGACTAGTGAATGAATGAATGGTCTCTTTATCTTGTTATTTTTATAAGCAATCTTATTATTACAAGATACAATCCTTATATTATTATTTTTTTAAAGAACAGTAATTACTCGTGTTCTGTTCTGATAATGTAATATAGAAATGTACCTTCACTCTGTGACATAATATGTTCTTTTGCTAGAATAATTCTTTTGTTAGCGCTGATTGTTTTGAGCGCAACGGAACGTGAAGTTGACGAAAAACGTCAATGTTACGACCATTCTAGCGTTCGCTTCTGACCTAGTTTCGCTAAAATGTCTTATGTTTATATTTCTACATAATTCATAGATATTTCATAGATATTCATAGATATTTTTATTTTTAATATCGTCATCATCTCAGCAGTAGAACGTCCATAATTTTCCAATTTTACAATAGGATCGATCAGAAGCAGCCTTTTATTATTATTTTTTACGTTGGGAAATCTAGTAGTGGTAGGGCACACTGCGTTTCGCAGTCATTTGGGCAGCCCGCCTGGCGGCAGTCACCACCCCCTTACAGAAGACCACCGTGAAATAACAGCATATACTACGTGCTGTTGTGTTTCGGTGAGTGAGTAAGGGATGCCAGAGCCCATTTCCTTATCCCCTCCTAATCCCTTATCCTTAATCCTACTGTAGTCGGCAGCGCACTTGCAGCACCTGTAGCGTTGCTTGTGTTATAGGCGACGGTAGCCACCTACCATCAAGTGGACCGTCAGCCTGTCTGTCGACATAACATAAAAAAAATAAAAAAAATAAATCATGGATACCCAGCAGCGAAGGGGGACGCTGTGGGTTATAACGGACTCCTACCGGCTAAAACCCAACGACTTTCTAGCGCAGTCGCAGGAACGTTGTTATACACAACTTCGGCGACGATCAGAAGCAGCCTGGATCTACCCTCGACCCGCGGCCCTTATCTTGTTCGCCTTGTAGGTGGACTTCCTACGCTGCGCTTACTGTTCCTTTGTCTCCACTCGAGAACCTTCCGTCCCCAATGGTCACTGCCATTTCAACTCATTAACCCACCGGGTTACGTCGGATCTCCTCATTCTTGAGTCGATCTCGCAAGGTAACCATGAGCTTAGCCCTCTCCATAGCCCTTTGAGCTTTCTTACGAGGCCCACAGTATAAGAAGCCACGTTTCAGCGCCATATGTCTTTGAGTTTATTTATTACGAAGATACATTTATAAAGGGGGGATGTGGGGGGGGGGGGTTGAGTAGTCTATATTACTCGCTGAATATTTAGATTCCTATAGGTGAAAGAATTTTTAAAATCGGTTCAGTAGTTTTGGAGTTTATTCATTACAAACATACATACAAATCTTTTCTATTTATAATATTACTGGTATAGATTATAATTTATATCTAGATATACATATTTAAGGAGGACTAGGCAATCGCCTCGAGTAGCCCTGTAATGATGTAAAATAATAAATAAAACTATTTTTGTGTCAGCCATATTGTTCAGTTCTGTTTGGCGCACACCCGCTATTTACGCGGGAAATCAGCTGTCACGCTGAATATGATACATTGCATGCTCTGTGGTTTCGTTACTCTGTGATACATGTCATTATTTAACCAGGAAAAAAGTGGACAGTAAATTATATAGAAAACAAATAGAATATTGTGTCAAATGGCTTTTAAATTTTTGACGAGCCCGTTGGATGAGTGGTTAGAGTGCTTGCCGTAACGCTCTGTTCTAGGGTTCCTGGCTTCGATTCCCAGGAGGCTCAACCTTGAAAAACGAACTTTTTAAATTTGGCTCTGGTCTGGATCTGGAAAGTAGTGGCAGGGGACACTGCGTTTCGCAGGTTCATTTCGGCAGCTCATCTTGCGGCAGTAACCACCCCATTACAAAAGACTACCGTGAAATAACTGCACGTGTGCTGTTGTGTTTCGGTGAGTGAGTAAGGGATGCCAGAGCCCATTTACCTATCCCTTCCCAATCCCTTATCCTTAATCCTACTGTAGTCAGCAGCGCACTTGCAGCGTCTGTGGCATTGCTTGTGTTATAGGCGATGATAGCCACCTACGATCAGGTGGACCATCAGCCTGTCTGCCGATCTTAACATAAAATACCTACTTGGTGAAATACAAAAAATAATCTCGTAGCCATTACTGTTCATAATAAATAATTCGTTCATAAAATTTTTATGATAATAATAAGAATAATATCTTTGGCAAACGAGAACTGGCGTAAGTTAGTAGTTTAAGCACCGAAGACCGTAAGAATGTATGGAAAGGCAAGGAACTGCTGGGACGATTCTACAAGGCCTTGACGGGCCCTAATGTGGACTCGCTCATGTCAGTGAACTGGCTACGTTTCGGTGACCTCTTTGGGCAAACTGAAAGCTTTGTCTGTGCAATTGCGGACGAAATTATGTCACTGAATGGCGAACATAGATGTCAACGCGGTTGTTGACTTACGGTTGTCTATGTATGGCCAGTAACAAAAAAAAAATATGAAGGCGAAATTCATTTGAACCCGAAGAGATTAAGAGGGAGATAGGAAAATGAGCTCTGGCATCCCTTACTCACTCACCGAAACACAACAGCACAAGTGCTGTTATTTCACGGTGGTCTTCTGTAAGGGGTGGTCACTGCCTCAGACAGGTGCCCAAATGACTGCGAAAACGCAGTGTGCCCTGCCACTACTTTCCAAATCCAGACCAGAGCCAAATTTGAAAAGTTGATTTTTCAAAGTTGACCCTGCCGGGAATCGAACCCGGGAACCCTAGAACAGAGCGTTACGGCAAGCACTCTAACCACTCATCCAACGGGCTCGTCAAATGGTATGCCTACTTTTCTTTCTTTATGATCGCGAAATTAAATTTAAGTAAAGTGGGTGGAAAACGATTTGCCTCATAATTATTGATTCAAAATTACCATTCATTAATCAAACAATTACCTAATACATTATTATTGCTACTTGTACATTATAGTTGTGGGACGCAATTACAATGGAAATGGAATGTCAATACAAACTTTGTCGAAACATTCAAAATTCTCTTTATTTAGTATGACTAAGGACTAAGACTAACTAATACGACTAGTAGTTAATTTTAACCAAATCGTTAATGGCAGGGCACATTGCGTTCTGCATAAAATTCAGCATACAGTCAGACATAGAATTCAGATTACAGATGCCATAGGATATTCCCATAACTTGAATTTCCCGCTTATGGAGTTGCTAGCGATGGTAGCCATTTATCGTCAAGTGGATTGTCAGCTTTTTGTCAGCATTCGTCTTAAAAAAAGTGTGTGTGTCAGCTCCGATGCTCTAGTGGAGTATACTTCTTTAAACTTATAAAATCATGTTTAAAATTTTCAATAGAAAACTGGATACAAAATTACTTTATATTATTTTGTTACATTCCCCAAACTCAGATGTCACGTGTTCCAACAAAAGTTATCTTAATTACCTTCGGTATACACAGATGTCACTACGTTTTATATCGCTGTGCCGGCAGGTTTATAATGCGCTATCGTTTCTTTTCATACAAGATTTCGACGTTTGCTATTATAAGCCCAGATAAATCCTCTGGTGTTATTTCTTATACTACAATAGAATCAAAGAACATAAATACATGCGTCAACTGTCACACAGATGTCAAAGTGACAGATAACGGAACGATATTTAGTTAGCTTGTGTAATGTTTGGTACATACACTATAAGGATAAACCCTAATCACTATGGCAAGTCACCCGATTTAACTTGTTGTCTTTATTCTTGTTGTTTCGCCTCCTGTGTCCGTTTACTATGATCTTCGTTGGTGGCAATCAAAATTATCAATACTTAACACCTAATTTCTTTTAACTTTAAAACACCTTTTCCGTTACACCAATAGGCGATCGGACAGTAATCAGATTAAAATCTAAAATGTACTTAGAAAGAAAATATATAATTTTTTACGATTATTTATCGAATAATAATTTAATATAATTCATTTAAATATTTTTAAATGAAGAAATAAAATTTTATTATTTACAATATTTTTAATCTATACTGAAACACCGATCACAGTGCGTGACGTCATTTGTGGGCAATCATTGTCTTATGCCAATGCAGCTGTTTTGTTATGATATGACCACAAATTACGTTACGCGCTCTCAGATGAACTATCGTGGCGTTTTGGCGGCATTTTCAAACAAACAATATTAAAACATGATTTTGAGTACCTAAAAGGCTATAAATAAATAAAATAGTATTTTTTATGGGAATAAATATCCATGAAGATTAATTTAAAACACTTTCTGAAAATTTGTCCGATCCCCTATTGTTTTCATATATATCAATTTTCAAATTATACTACCGACGTCCGACACTGACAGCGAGTTGCCACATCCCACAGGCTAATATACATATATATATATATAAAAGATGTACAGAGTAAATTGTGTAGTCTGTACGTGTGCAACTAACAATGACAGTATATTATTATATATTAAACATAACTCTTGTATTAATATTACTCCTCTAAAATTTCCATACTGGGGGCCCCTATATGAAAATCGATAAACTCTAAAAATAGACTTTATTAAGTGCGTTCGAATTCCTTTCAGTTTGTTTATAAACAAGCCTCGGTGCGTATGCAAAGACTTTCGCCCCGGAGAAAGTTCCCTTTAACGGCGGACAGTTATTTTCTCGGAGAAAAATAGGCAACGTAAAGTAACAGCAATCACATTTTTTTATTATCAAATTTAAATGCAATAAAAAATTCTTTTTGTCCATTGCTATGTGTATATTCACGTTAATAATAAATGACCGTTTGCAAACTGAAATTACGACAAATTTATTACTTGTAGTTCTAACAATACTTTTATCTGGATCAGAATATAGCTGTAGATATTATTAAAGAATGGATTATGAAGAAAACGGACCTATGGCTTTTATTTGTATTTAGTCAATGTTAATATAGGATCAGCATTAAATTAACACAACTATAGACCATAACAAAGTTTTTATTCTTAAAAATATCAAAATAGGGCTAAGTTCACTTTACAATAATTTCGTAATGCTTATTTAATGTGTAACGTTTTTCAAATTACCGTTATAAGAGAACAGTCTTAGTGTAAGTGTAAAAGCTGTTTAAGAAGCTGTACATTAGTATTATCCGATGTTTAATTACGAGTTTTGACATTGTAACAAATTTTGACTAACTGTAATATAGCATTAAGCATTGTTAAGTGAAAAAAAAGCCTCTATACAGATTTGAAACTTGGCTAGTGCCGATTAACAGTGTTATTATGACTTTAGAACATAAATATATATCTATTTTAGTTAATATACAAGTTTTGTGTTACTTGGGTAAAATAGATATTAAATGGTAGAGGGGGTTAAAGGGCGGAGATGGGGAGAGTAAGCCCATGTTACTCGCTTATAATATAGATTTCTATAGGTAAAAGAATTTTTAAAATCGTTCTAGTAGTTTTTGAGTTTATTCATTACAAACATACATAAATACATACATACAATCTATTATGTATGCATGCTTTGAATGCTAATTATTATGTATAAATGAATATTACATAATCCTTATTTGGTGTGGCGCTGCGGACATATTAAATACTATTTTCATTTTACAAAAAAGGGCCATTAGAGCCATCTGTCAACTAGATCCGCAGTCTTCCCTCAGAGAAAAGTTCAAAGAAATTAACATTTTAACTGTTACATGTCAGTCTATTTATGATAATTTAATTTACGCCCATAAAAATATTAGTTTATGGCAATTTAATAAAAATGTGATGTGCACAATATAGGTACTAGGTTTAAAAATTATTTAGATTTACATAAGACGCGACTCCACAAAATAAGTAATTCTTTTATGGGTCAGTGTATACGGTTTTATAATAAACTGCCTGAGATGATCAGAACCTTATCTATAAATAAATTTAAAGGTGTCATTAAAACCAAACTCCTCTCGAAAGGTTATTATAAGGTTACTGATTATTTAATTGACAATGAAGCCTGGAATTAAAGCCTGGATTCGGAGCTCATACTATGCTTAGTAATGTATATTTACTTTAAGTATTAAATTGTTGTAATTTTTATATTGTAAAGATGACAAAAAGAATAGTATCCTGACTTTCTTTCGGGGTTTCTTCTCAGGATCGTCATCTTGGCTTTTTCCGAAACCCTGGTTAATCTAAATGACGATCATAAGAGTTTCTTGGAGAAACCTAATTGATAAATAAATATTTTGATTTGAAAAAAATATATATCTATACATTTTATTAAAAAAATAGCTGTAGGCCTTTCTGTTTCTTTGCTACTTCTTCTGAAACACCCAATGGATTTTGATGCGGTTTTCACTAATGGAAAAAGCGATAAACAAGGAAGATCTTTGTATATAATTTGCGGAATAAAATTGCATTTAGCGGTTCGCTAGTTATGTATAAAAAAACAAGTTTACAAGTAGATAGATAATTAGATAATTAAGAAATAGACAAATTTGAACGCATCGCATAATTATACGCTATTGCGAAACGAAGATCCCTCAGTACATCCCACCGAACAACGCCTACGATCACGCCATTGTTTTGACGGAAACCAACTCTTTGCGTAAACTTTAATCGTGACTCATACAAGAGGGATACAAGAGCTTTTAAGGTTTGAAATGATTACGCGAAATTATTCTTATACTTAGATGATTTCGTAGTAATTGCTATAACAACTTATAGAAAATTCATTATATACGCTAATATTATAAAGAGCAAAGATTTTTTTTATATGTTTGTGAAGGATAAACTCAAAAACTACTTGTCCAATTCAAAAAATTATTTCAACCATAGAAAGCTACATTATCAGGGAGTAATATAGGGTGTATCTTATCTTCATATAACATTACAATAATGTAACACAAGGTATTAAAAATTTGCCTGAAGTCATTATATATTTTTTTTACATTAAGATCGGCAGACAGGCTGACGGTCCACTTGATGGTAGTTGGCTAGCGTTTCCTATAAAACAAGCAACGCCACAGCTGCTGCAAGTGCGCTGCCGACCACAGTAGGATTAAGGATAAGGGATTAGGAGGGGATAGGGAAATTGGCTCTGGCATCCCTTACTCACTCACCGAAACACAATGGAATTTATTTCACGGTGGTCTTCGGTAAGGGGGTGATTACTGCTGCCAGTCGGGCTGCCCAAATGACTGCGAAACGCAGTTTACCCTGCCACTAATTTCCAACTCCAGACCAGAGCAACATTTGAAAAGTTCATTTTTCAAAGTTGGCTCTGCCGGGAATCGAACCCGGGAACCCTAGAACAGAGCATTAAGGCAGGCACCCTAACCACTCATCCAACGGGCTCGCCAAATATGCATATGATAAAATCGTAAACGAGCCGTGTTTGTACATTAAAATTTTTCAAAACAACAATTCGTACATGTTCTTATGTTACGGAGGTTAAAAAATAATTTTTTTTAGAATTATTGTCCGTTTTTCTGTATGTTTGTGCACGCTAATCTCAGAAAAAGCTTAACAGATTTGAATAGGGTTTTCACTGATGTATTGTAGCAAGCTTCCCGTAACATTTAATGTTTGTTTCATTCAAATCAGTTTACTCATTTTTTCAAAGTCGCTGCGAACAGCTAGTACGTAATATAATTGAACTCTCATTATTAGATACTTCTAAATTACACAATAATTTTCCATTAATATCACCAGATGCAAGAAGTGGGTAGGATGAATGGTTGAACTCATCTTTCCCATCGAAGGTCACATCATCCTTTGTATTTGAATGTAGGTAACTAATTTATTCACAGCCCACTCTTATTGTGAAATTATTTCATGCACAATTAATGCGAATTTTGACCTCAGGTGCGTTGGTTCTTATTTATTTATTAAAGACTTGCTTTTGTTAGCGATTTCGTCTGCGCTCCGTTTTCTTAGGTTTATTAAATATTTATTGCTCATAGGTATATATATTTTTGTAAGTCGTTGAACCTCGGGAATAGTAATTTCTGGGCGAAGGGTACCCTAATGTCCTTTCTATATCCCTGACAAAGTGTGTGCAAAATTTCACAATGATCGGTTGAGTAGTTAAGGCGACGCCAGCCCCTAATGATAAAAAAATCCACTTATTTGTAACCGTTTTCCTTTTAAATTGTCATAATAATTATAATTTAAAAAATACTCAAATATGAAAGGGGATCATCATGATTATTTTTTAAATTATATAAAAAGAAATTACTAATTTGCGGTCTAATATCGATTGCTTAATAATCAATATTTTAAATAGCTAATTCTTAAGATAAACTTTAAGATCCACTATCTGAAGTCTCATCGAAAGAAAAATTTGAATTATACTTTATTTAATTTTTAAATAGATATTTCCGAGATTTGCAAGTAGAGACTCCCCCTCAGCAGTCCCGTCAATTCAGTGCGGAACGAGTTTTGCGTCTGGAGTCGCCTTAAGGCGTGAAAGCGTCACAAACAGACGAACTCACTTTGGCGTTTATATAATTCAACGAAATATTCAGTGACCACAATTCACAAGCATTTTACGAGTTATCGCACGAGAGGGACTAAATATCTTTTGGCGATTGATTTGTTAATGAATTTTTGAACTTAAGAGCCATTTTACATAATTCGCTTGATTTATACAATTTCGAGTGTTAAATTTTCCAACCTATAAAAGAAATATATGATATTGAAGTATTGTTTCAAATAGCTCAATTCTTCGTATTGACATTTAATAAAACAGATTTTGAAATATTATTCTATTTTTTGAGTAGTAGCCAAAATGCTTCGGCTAATTTTGTCAAAAACACGCGCAGAGGTAAGTTCAGAGACGTTTTTGTACCGTTAAAATTATTAAATTAAACTGAAAAAAAAAATACCCATTGGTCACAAATATAAATCCATTGACACATAATAAAACAGATTTTTGATACCTAGTTTAGAACACCAAAAAAAAAAAAGATATGAGGTATAAATTTCTACGATTTTACCTTGACATTTTACAATTATACTGAACGTTATTTCCAATGAAAACATGCCCCAAATGAAATTAGAATCTTGCCCAATCAGGATACTAATAAAAAAATATAGTTTTTTAATTTACAATACTACATTATTTAGTTATATTCCGATGCATTCGTGCGCACTGACTAGTACTGCGCCTTTACCTACGCTTGCGCAGCGTGATTTTGTGAAATGGCTCTTAAATACTAAATAGGTTTGATTTTCAAAAAATATAGAATTAGAAAAGAATAAGTTATTTTTTATTTGACGTAAGTTAAACAAAAATGAGAATGAATTGTGAGACCGTAATAGAAAGTTATGTATTAATAACTTAATAATAGTATATTCATGCCTGGATGCTACTTTGACTTTTATTGGCGTAGGCTGTGCCTCCTTTAATTGCGGCGGCATCTGCCATGTTCTTTTTTCCTGTTCCTTGTTGTGTGTCTTTTTCGGTGCCTGCCTCGTTGGAGGCCATGTAATAATTAATAAATAAATAAATAAATCTCTCATCTCGTGTATCGGTTAAGGCTATTTACTTGACAAGAAACCGTTCAACAATCTTGTGGTTGGATTCGTGTCTTAAACTTAACTGCATGGGAAAAGCGGTAAACAATAATGTGGTATTTATAGCGAAAGTACTTACTATGTACATGAAGATAATGGTTGTTTCATTTTTAAATGGAACATTGCATGTTATTCGGTATAGCGTGTAACTATTTTATTTTTTTGATGGTAGGTGGCTACCCTCGCCTATAACACAAGGAACGCTACAGGTGCTGCAAGTGCGCTGCCGACCACAGTAGGATTAAGGATAAGGGATTAGGAGGGGATAAGTAAATGGGCTCTGGCATCCCTTACTCACTCACCGAAACACAACAGCACGTATATGCTATTATTTCACGGTGGTCTTCTGTAAGGGGGTGGTCACTGCCGCCAGGCGGGCTGCCCAAATGACTGCGAAACGTAGTGTGCCCTACCACTACTTTTCAAATCCAGACTAGAGTCAATATATTGACTTCTTTAAATTTATTCCACTTACTATTAAATGTGGAATAACTTCAACTAGAACCTTACAAGATTACCTTTCATAATAAAGCGTAGTACAAAATGTACCTCAACATTTAAATTTCTCAGGGACGTTGGTTGTTTAACGCGAGGTCCTCAACCTATAAAAGCAGGCATAACGCATATCAACTTGTAATTACTCTAGCTGTAGTGCGTATTAGCGTGTGGTACAATTCAAAAGAGGCAAGACAATTTAAATAATAAAATCGTAAACGAGCCTTGTCTGTATATTAAATATTTAAAAAAATGTATACACGGTCCACTTGATGGTAGGTGGCTACCGTCGCCTATAACACAAGCAACGCCACAGCTGCTGCAAGTGTGCTTCTTTTTTTTGCTTTATTTGTTTACTTACTATTAATTTTTTTTTTATTTTACTTAGCTTGGTTAGAAACGGTTTTATTAATTTTATATATAGATTCGATATGCGGAAACTTGTAAATGGTGTCAAATGAATGTGTCAAATTAGTTGTTAAGTAAATGTCGTATAAAATATGTCACTGTAAGTTTTCCTTGAAAATAAATAAATAAATAGTAAAAATATATAAATTCAAACTCTTGATCCTTTTATATTAACACGCTAAAAGAAGTTAACTTCAAAAATATTGTTACTTGAGCTTTTTTCTTGTAACTTGAGCCACAAGAGTGTGTTGGGTGTACCGGGGTATCGATGCGTGGCCGGCGAAAGTATATTTCGTATAACGTTCAACGCGCCGATCTTCGTGATCCACCTTACATTCATTCATTATGACATAACTATATTTGTGAATGTTTGTTGCTCTTTCAAACAAAAAAAAAACGGGACAAGTGCGAGTTGAACTCGCATGAAGAGGGTTCCGTACGATGTTACCTATCCGCACAATATTGAGTGATTTACGATGTTATTTTAATATCATGGACTTCTTATAGGTTTTCCTATAATCTATAAGTAGAAAACTAATTTCTGTATTTTTTTCAAAATTTTAAGTTTAGTAGTATTAATTAAACTTAAAATTGTAATTAATTAAACTTAAAATTCACAGTAGGTGAAAATTTTTACATACTTACTTTTAAATAAAATACAAAGATTTCTTGCGTTACATTTATTTTTATATTCATCATTAGCCTATGTTTTTCCAATGCTGGATAAAGGCTTCTTCCAAGGCTCACCACCACGCATGGTCTTCTGTACTTCCCATCTAGCCTTTCAGGTCTTTCCACCTGACCGGAGGGCGTCCCACGCTGCCCTTTTCAATTCGTGGCCTCCATTCGAGAACTCTTTTACCCCATCGCTTATCCGCTCTGTGACTGAAGTGAACGCTAATTCTCTTGGCTATGTCGACAACCTTGGTTCTTCGGCGAGTTTCAGAATTTCCGATCCTATCCACCAAAGAAACTCCAAAGCATAGCTCGCTGAGCGACTTTGAACTTGTGGAACAGTCCTGCCGTGAGAGACCACGTATCAGCACCATGCTGGCAAGATACACTGATCTATATACATATAATAAAATCTTAAACGGGCCGTTTCTGTACATTAAATATTTTTTCAAAAAACAGTTTATACACGTTGTACCTATGTTACCGACGTCAAAAAAATAGTTTTTGTAATTTTTATCTGTTTGTCTGTGCGTTTGTGCACGCTAATCTTAGAAACGGCTAAACCGCTTTGAATGCGGTTTTCACTGATGTATTGTAGCAAGCTTCCGGTAACATTTAGTTTTTGTTTCATTCCAATCTGTTTATAAATAAAAAAGTTACGCGCTATACCGAATACCACGCGTATGAAGTTGCGGGCTCAGCTAGTATGAAATAAAAATAATAAATCATTGGAATTTTTGTCCGTTTGTCTTTGCGTTCGTGTACGATAATCTCAGAAACGGCTAAACCGACTTGAATGCGGTTTTCACTGATGTATTGTAGAAAGCTTCCGGTAACATTTAGTTTTTGTTTCATTCCAATCTGTTAAAAAAAAAAGATACGCGCTATACCGAATACCACGCGTATGAAGTTGCGGGCTCAACTAGTATGAAATAAAAATAATAAATCATTGGAATTTTTGTCCGTTTGTCTTTGCGTTCGTGTACGATAATCTCAGAAACGGCTAAACCGACTTGAATGCGGTTTTTACTGATGTATTGTAGCAAGCTTCCGGTAACATTTAGTTTTTGTTTCATTCCAATCTGTTAAAAAAAAAAGATACGCGCTATACCGAATACCACGCGTATGAAGTTGCGGGCTCAACTAGTATGAAATAAAAATAATAAATCATTGGAATTTTTGTCCGTTTGTCTTTGCGTTCGTGTACGATAATCTCAGAAACGGCTAAACCGACTTGAATGCGGTTTTCACTGATGTATTGTAGAAAGCTTCCGGTAACATTTAGTTTTTGTTTCATTCCAATCTGTTAAAAAAAAAAGATACGCGCTATACCGAATACCACGCGTATGAAGTTGCGGGCTCAACTAGTATGAAATAAAAATAATAAATCATTGGAATTTTTGTCCGTTTGTCTTTGCGTTCGTGTACGATAATCTCAGAAACGGCTAAACCGACTTGAATGCGGTTTTTACTGATGTATTGTAGCAAGCTTCCGGTAACATTTAGTTTTTGTTTCATTCCAATCTGTTAAAAAAAAAAGATACGCGCTATACCGAATACCACGCGTATGAAGTTGCGGGCTCAACTAGTATGAAATAAAAATAATAAATCATTGGAATTTTTGTCCGTTTGTCTTTGCGTTCGTGTACGATAATCTCAGAAACGGCTAAACCGACTTGAATGCGGTTTTTACTGATGTATTGTAGCAAGCTTCCGGTAACATTTAGTTTTTGTTTCATTCCAATCTGTTTATAAATAAAAAAGTTACGCGCTATACCGAATACCATGCGTATGAAGTTGCGGGCTCAACTAGTATGAAATAAAAATAATAAATCATTGGAATTTTTGTCCGTTTGTCTTTGCGTTCGTGTACGATAATCTCAGAAACGGCTAAACCGATTTGAATGCGGTTTTCACTGATGTATTGTAGCAAGCTTCCGGTAACATTTAGTTTTTGTTTCATTCCAATCTGTTTATAAATAAAAAAGTTACGCGCTATACCGAATACCACGCGTATGAAGTTGCGGGCTCAACTAGTATGAAATAAAAATAATAAATCATTGGAATTTTTGTCCGTTTGTCTTTGCGTTCGTGTACGATAATCTCAGAAACGGCTAAATCGACTTGAATGCGGTTTTCACTGATGTTCCGGTAATATTTAGTGTATATTTTGTACTCTTTACATAGAATAAATTAAAAATAAAAAGTACTTTCAATATTTATCTAGATTTTAAAGGCAATATTTACATATCACTTAACATAAAAACTAAAATTATCTAATCTAAAAATAAATTAATATTAAATTGATTAAAAAACTAATAATATAAAAATGGACCCTGCGGCATTGTACCAAGTACGCTGGCAGCATTTCCTCGTTGAATGGCCAAACTAATACGTTGGCCGAGGAAAGTGCCAGCTCTTCGGTCTCCCGTCGCATCAATAAGTCTCTTCGAGATGTCTTTGAAGAGGCTCATTGCTGCAGGCCCCCACGGACCGAGTGTCTCGACACCGAATGGTACAAAACCATATTCGGCGCCGAGGCCACTATATTTCGAGATTTTATTTTTTTCCGTATATTTAATTCCAACCTGTTTACACAAACAAAAAAGTTACGCGCTATACCGAATACCACACGTACGTAGTTGCGGGCTCATCTTGTTAAACATAGAATTTTGTGTACAGATATTGCGACACTGGTGACGAGGACTAGCTTCCCGAATACAGCTCAATTCAGCCGAATACCTACTTGATATAAAATTTATTTATTTATTTTTATGTGTAGGAGCGGTTGTCCTACTTTCAAAACTATTGACTCCAAAATACACAAGGGGTAAAATACTATTTATTGGAGATTGGGAAGAGTGCTGGTGTGGGATGCTACTTGTGTAGACACACTAGCCCCTTCGTATCTCCATGGAACATCCACTAAGGCAGCAGCCGCAGCAGAGGCGGCGGAAAAAAATAAAATTTCTAAATATAGTGGCCTCGGCGCCGAATATGGTTTTGTACCAGTGCAGGTCTGCAGCAATGAGCCTCTTCGAAGACATCTCGAAGAGGCTTATTGATGCGACGGGAGACCGAAGAGCTGGCACTTTCCTCGGCCAACGTATTAGTTTGGCCATTCAACGAGGAAATGCTGCCAGCGTACTTGGTACAATGCCGCAGGGTCCATTTTTATATTATTAGTTTTTAATCAATTTAATATTAATTTATTTTTAGATTAGATAATTTTAGTTTTTATGTTAAATGATATGTAAATAATTTATTGTCTGTACATAAGAGAAATATATTTAAATAAACAATCGACACTCACGAAACACTCACAAATATAGGGAATAATTTCACCATTAAAAAAATCAAAAATATTCACATTAAACATAACTCTATATACACTTTTATATACTTGTAAAACACTGTCACTAAAATGTTTCTCTTGGTATCTTTAGGAACTTTTGCTCATCAACGTGAAAATGAGAAATCTGAATCTTCTATCTGCTGTATGAGTTGTGGGTTTCCGGGATGATGGCCCAGGTCTGTTGGAAATTCTTCCAAACGTTTCGTCAACAACTGCGGTTGACATCCTCAGTGGTGTAGTCCGTGTTAGAAGAAAAAGTACATCACATCACTTCACTTCTGCACTTTTCGACTTCTCGAGCGAGACTGATCCCGGAAACCCACAACTCATATGGATACCGGCCGAGAAAACCTACATTCTACTTCTATCTGCTCTTTCGATCCTCGCAGTCTCCGTCTGAATCCCATCGTCGTCTCTTTCTGCACTTGTTTCTTTTCATTTCGTGTCAACTTCTCGTTCGATTTTAAATATTCAAAACAGATTCGAAATTATGCCAGTACATCACGGAGGATGCATTACATGAACCCCTTCAAGCAAAACTTACGTTTTTGCGAACTGGTCGGCCGCTTCTGGTTACGTAGGGCTCTTCTGACGCAGTGGCTGTGGAAGGTTGCACACGCTGCTGCTGTTGCTGTACGGGTCTCGAGTTGATATAGGTGTCATCTTCTTCCACTTTAGAAAGAAAGAAAGAAAGAAAGCATCTTTTATTCCTCCAATAAACACAATATACATATATGAACAAATAATAATTACAAACAAACAAATATATATAAACAAGTAAGAAGAGGAAAAGGAACCCTGACTCAGTATACAGTTGTGGTGCGGACCACAACACTTATATTCTGCCAGGGACAGATACAGATACAGATACAGATGTATGCCGGTTTGAGACGATGATACATTCGATGTGCGAAGAGGTAACTGGACTTTGTAAAACTTTTCGTGCCGCTCAAATACTTCGTAGGGACCATCGTATGGAGGTGTCAGCGGAGGGCGTACGGTGTCGTTCCTCAGAAAAATGTGTGTACAAGTTGCGAGATCCTTATACACGAAGGTCTTATGTGGCGTTGCTTCCTTATGTTCGCACGGTGATAGTGAAGACATCGCAGAAGTGAGCTGGCGTATATATTCGTGATCTTCTAGCCTCGATTGAGTTGTAGGCAAGAAAAAATCACCTGGAACGCGGAGACTAGTGCCGTATGTCATTTGAGGATACATTACATGAACCTCTATATATGTATGTAGAATGAATGAAATCAAGCGAGGGTGGCCATACTACAAAATTCAAACGGCTGATATCATATAAATGAGCAGATTAAAACTGTTTGTTTGTGGTCGGAAAAAGTCTCCAACAATCTCGGACAAAGTTAATTGTATACATAAATAATTTGTGTAAAATAATTTCTCTGGCCATGGAAGTTTTATAGCATGTATAAAGACGAAGGCCTTGGCTCGACATCCTTGGCATAGCCAGGGCATAGCTCACAATATGACCGCACTATTCAACGCGGGACTAACATTGCTCTACAAATTAACGAAAATTCGACGCACTTGGAAACGGTTTCGAAACTCGATTTGTAGATCGTCGTACTAATAGAATACGGTTATTGAAAAGTAGACTTTATCGCAATATACACAGAAATCATTCACCTTTGATAGTTTGTAAAGATTAATAGTAAAAAAAATGTCACGTCGCACCATTCTTTATCTCACGAATGGCATACATCTAATTTGGAGGTTAGAAAAAAATATCCAAATTATCCAAACTATAATCTCCTATAATTTGTCAGGACTCGATTCAAATTGCGTTTATTAAAATTCAATCGGGAGTTGGAAGCGTTTTAAACTACTTTGATAATTCACATTCAATATTAAGTATTTTTAGGATTTACTGGAACTTTAAAAATAAAACTACCCACTTCTACGAGCAAAACTGGGCTATCGCAAATTCATAGAGGACAGTGTTTTAAAAACTTGCTACTAGGTGTCGCTACTTGTATACTTATTTCGATCAATCGTAATAGAGGTAAGGGACAACATATTATAAAGTCTTTTATATTCTCATAACCATGAGACGGCTATCGTAAGCTTAAAAATAAACAAAAAAACAAAATATACTAGCAAGCTAGGAATGCGTATTGACTATCAGGGCCTTGACTCTGCGTTCGAGAAGATCGACTTTAAGTCTGTCTTGAACTGCTGTGACGTAAATAAAGCAGCTAATCTACTCGTTGATTATGTTAGCACAGCTGTTAATGAGAATACAAGAATTCACAAAAATTCTAACAGACAAAGAACTGTCAAACCCTGGATTACACCAGGTCTATTAAGGTGTATGAGAAATAGGGATAACCTTTATAAAAAGTACAAAAGGGACCCGGAAAACGAAATTACAATGCTTACTTATAAGCGATACAGGAACTTCTGTAAGTCTCTCTTAATAAAACAAAAAAGAGAATATGATAAACAGTTAATATCTAGTTCTAATAATAACAAAAGAAAGCTTTGGGATGCAATAAAAAATGTTACGGGTTCTTCCAATATTACGAGTGATCATACTTGCCTTATTTCCGCTGACAATCCGCATAATAGTGTCAATGAAATCAATAAGTTCTTTGTGGGTGTGGGTAAAGAACTGGCTGAGAAAATTTTGAACTTCAACCAGTTTAATGATACCACTAAACGTGACTGTCCAACGGAATCGCCATCTGTCTCGCTGGCTTTCCTTCCAACGGATAATTCGGAAATTGAACACCTAATTCTGGGCCTAAGAGAGAACTGTGCGACGGGACTGGATGGCATATCGAGCAAAGTGATCAAGAGGTATATGTTTCAGCTCATACCGCCTATTACCCACATATGTAATCTTTCAATTTCTAATGGATTATTCCCTCGGGCATTTAAGTCGGGTGTCATTAAACCAATATATAAAAGTGGTGACAGAGACTGTGTAACTAACTATAGGCCCATTTCCATCCTCCCCTCCTTATCCAAAATTTTGGAACGTCTCATGAACAAACGTTTAATAGGTTACTTGGAATCTAATAATCTCCTTTCATCGGCACAATACGGTTTTCGCTCCGGTAAGTCAACTGATGAAGCTGTCCATGAACTCGTTAATTCAGTTATAAATATACTTGATAAAAGAAGGAAATGTTTGGCCATCTTTCTTGACTTAGCCAAGGCTTTTGATACGGTCTCTGTCCCTCTTTTGGTTTCCAAATTAGAGAGAATTGGAATAAGAGGCCTTCCGTTAAAACTTTTCACGGACTATCTAAGCAACAGAACCCAGCGAGTATAGGTCGATCATTGGATTAGTGATGAGCTTCCTGTCACGTACGGAGTGCCTCAAGGCAGTGTTCTCAAGGCAGTGACTTGTGCCGATTTGAGCTCCGTGATGGGAGGATCTTCACTTTTGCCGACGACACAGCTCTTATTTTTTCGGGAGATGATTGGAAAGATGCATTTCATAACGCCCAACGTGGATTCTCACAAGTATCTGAATGGTTAATGAATAATATCCTAACATTGAATGTCTCTAAGACCAAATTAATGACTTTTTCTCCCAGGAACAATCTCCTTCCACCAACATCTCTCTCGATAGCTGCCCATACCCAATCATGTCTTAACCTAAATATTCCCATATGCTCCTGTCCTATCCTCCAAAGAGTTGAGTCTGTCAAATATTTAGGTGTCTATATTGATCAAAACCTAAGTTTTAAGAAACATGTCGATTGTCTAACGTCAAGATTACGCAAGGTGATTTATATTTTCAAATTACTAAGACATGTTGCTAATCGAGACATAATCAAAATGGTTTACCTCGCCTTATGTCAACCGCTAATTAGCTATTGTATTGGTACCTGGGGTGGTGCTGCTAAAACCCATTTTATCGAACTAGAGAGAGCCCAGCGTGCCATTTTGAAAGTCGGAGCCGGCCTGCCTTTTCTCTTTCCCACGGTCGGGTTGTACGTGGACTGGGATGTACTAACTGTTAGACAGTCTTTTATACTCCATACTATTCTCAAGCAACATTCTCAACTACCGTACAACCCTGTTCTGGAGAGGGATAGACGTAGAGGGGGGCTTATTTGCCCATCCAGAAGATTCAATTTGTGCATCTCATATCGGTTCTACTGTTTTCTTGGCGGATACCTATACAACATTATCAATTCCATATTATTAATATATCCTCTTCCACGTCCCAAATGCAAATTAGTAGTCACTAAATGGCTTAAAAGTTTAAACTACGAAGAAACAGAAAAAATTATTCGTCCACGGTACAATATATTTTAGTAGATAACCATATTTATATTATATTAAATTTTTTAGTATTTTTTTAGTATTTAAGTCAGTTATATCTTGCAATTTGTGGGTGTCAACATTGTGCAACCTGCGGAGTGAGACCCGGTGACCTGTAATACAGGTATTCTTCAATACCTACCACGGGCACCGGGCTCTTACACAGTTACAACCATTGTATGTGTCAATTTAGATTACATTGTTTATATCATTTGTGTGCTTATGTGATTGTGTGGAGCAAATAAATGCATTATTATTATTATTATTATTATTATTATTATTATTATTATTATTATTATTATTATTATTATTATTATTCAGTATTATTGAAAACCTTGGTACACGTAATACTCTGTGTAAAAGCCTACGTGTAGCCTTACTTAAAATGACGCCCATGTCATAACAGGATATTCAAAGCGAAGCGACTGATATACGAGCAAATATTACTAAGTTTTGTACCTACAATAAACAAACTCTTAAAAATATAACAGGTCTATTGTCAATTATATTAGGTTACGCATACATACTTTTTTTTAAATAGTTATAACAGTGAACGCTAAAGTAAGAACTTATTTGTATGAAACCATTACTTAAAATCACGATACTGTACATATATAAAGTTTCTTTTAAAGAAAATTAATAAACATATAGATCAATTGCAGTTTTATTGATATTTTAAATAATAATATTTATGGTGACGCAAATATCGACTTTAAAAGGTGCATTTTTAAATAGTGTTACGTGCCAGGTGGGTTAAAATGTAAGGGCGAACGAACGATTTATTTTCACGAACCAAGATGACTTCCAAAATCACCAAAGTCGTCCGATGAAACCGTTGAACTTGCCAAAAGTCGTCAATAATTCCCTTAATGTGTCGCCGATTCACTGTTACAGATAATTTCGCAAAAGCTCTGAAGAGTCGTTTTCGTATCGCTTTTTGTCGAGCAACTCTTCATCTCGACCGGCCGCACTCTTATTTATACTTGGCGCCAAAGGCCACGATGTATTTCGAATTTTCCAGAAAATGTAAATAAGATCGTAAACAAGCCATTGAAAGTTCGAGAATGCTATTTCTCTTGAAATGTAAACTCTATGTTGTAAACATAAGGACCAATTTCCTTTGACACTAGTCGGAAATGGCGTGGCTACCATGGCTAGGGTAGAACGTTCGACACTTTCGGCCGACGCGAACGCTTTTTCTAGAACGTTCCATAGTTAGTCGTAACATTAGTATTTTCTTAACAAAATAAGTGAAGATAAAAGTTTGTATTATAATAATAATAAAAACTTTCATCCGAGCCCCTTGCATGAGTGGTTGAGATGCTTGCTTTAATGCTCTGTTCTAGGGTTCCCGGGTACGATTCCCGGTTAGGTCAATTTTGGAAGTGAACTTTCAAAGTTGACTCTGGTCTGGATCTGAAAAATAATGGCTAGGTACACTGCGTTTCGCAGTCATTTGGGCAGCCCGCCTTACAGTAGACCACCGTGAAGTAACAGCATAAGAGATGCCAGAGCCCATTTCCCTAACCCTTCCCAATCCCTTATCCTTAATCCTAGTGCAGTCGGCAGGGCACTTGGAGCACCTGTGGCGTTGCTTGTATTATAGGCGACGGTGGCCGCCTACCATCACGTGTACTGTCAGCCTGTCTGCCGACCTTGACATAAAGAAAAAAATATTAAAAAGAATCTAAATTATGTTAAAATAAAGGAAAAAAACACAGTCAATCAACTTCATTAATTTACTAAACGAATATTTGACGAAGTTTCGACAATGTAATACAAAACGAATGTTTGATAACTATTTACAAAGTAGCCCCCTGATTCGGCAGGTAATAATTGTAAGAAGGTCATTTCACGCAGCACGCACCAACTCACTGCTCCATTACAATACTAGTTACTAGATTTGGGGCGGTGTTGTAATCGCGCATTCTCAGTAGTACCACTGAGCAGTACCATTGATGGTACTACCAGACTACCAGAGGAGTCGGTGGTACTACTGGGCTTTTTATTCCCATTAGTACAGTCAAGCGAACAATGCACAATCGGTGATCAAGTACATGTGTAATATTTGAAGAGGGATGATACCTAACTGTATATCGACAAAAGTAGGTAAAACAACCTAACAAAACAGAAAAATCCATACTAATATTATAAAATGTGAAAGTAAGTCTGTCTGTCTGTTACCTTTTCCCACCTATACCGCTGAACCAATAATCGTGAAATTTTGCATACATGTTGTCAGAGATGCAAGAAAGGATATAGGAGGAGAAAGTCCCGAAAAAGTACGATACTTAAATTACATGAAAACGGCCGTTGGATGGTTTAGACGGCCCGTTGGATGAGTGGCAAGGATGCTTGCCTAACGTCTCAGGGGCCCCGGGTTCGATTCCCGGCGGGGTCAAGTTTGGAAATTTTAATGTAATTTTCAAAATTGACTCTGGTCTGGATTTGAAAAGTAGTGGTAGGGCACACTGCGTTTCGCAGTCATTTGGGCAGCCCGCCTGGCGGCAGTGACCACCCCCTTACAGAAGACCACCGTGAAATAACAGCATATACGTGCTGTTGTTTCGGTGAGTGAGTAAGGGATGCCAGAGCCCATTTCCTTATCCCCTCCTAATCCGTTATCCTTAATCCTACTGTAGTCGACAGCGCACTTGCAGCACCTGTAGCGTTGCTTGTGTTATAGGCGACGGTAGCCACCTGCCATCAAGTGGACCGTCAGCCTGTCTGTCGATATAACATAAAAAAAAAAAAAAAAAAAAAAAAAAAAAAACTTGAAAATAATCTCTCGTACAGAATCCAACTTAATAAGAAACATATCGTCGCCTTGGTGGTGAAAAGAGCTAACCCACACTTTTGACTAAATTGAGTTAAACGGAGATTCTAGTGGTGAAGAGATCTAAGAGATAGCTCAAATAGAAGTTGTTTTTTTCCTTCAGAAGGTAAAATAAAAAACATTTTTTGTGGGTGCTTATTTATTTCAATTGTCATTATCGTGGAACCAATTTAGTGTGGAATAGCTCACTTCACCACTAAGACGACGATATACCGCATCCAACCTCTTACGAATCTGACCTACTCCGCCTAAACGGGTTGTTAGGCATTTTACTTGTACTATTATCTCTTCTGTGCTTCTTCTGCATTCTCTTCTCTTCCGTGTTCTCTTCTCGAAAGGGACTATTTTGCTCTTATATTTTTACACCTAAGTCTTGTTAAATTAATTTCTATGATTTCGAATTATTTCGGAGTAAAATGTTAGAACAACTGTTATACTTACTCGTTGAATAAATTATTTTCATCATTTTTAACTTGTGAATTGGGCTTACTTATCTGAACAAAAAACTATAAAAATATGAGTAACATACTGATACTTGGTATCGTTATACTTAGTCATGTGACTATGCTATTACTTGAAGGTCAGACGTTAGTGCGATTTGAGTCATAAGGCTTGCCTTAACGCTCTGTTCTGGCAGGATCAAAAATGAACTTTTCAAATTTGGATTTGGAAAGTAGTGGCAGGGCACACTGCGGCCCTTCTGGCGGCAGTAACCACCATCTTACAGAAAACCACCGTGAAATAACAGCACGTGTGCTGTGTTTCGGGAGCGAGTAAGGGATGCCAGAGCGCGTTTCCCTATCCCCCTCCTAATCCCTTATCCTTAATTCTACTGTAGTCGGCAGCTCACTTGCAGCAGCTTTGACGTTGCTTGTGTTATAGCCACCTACCATCAAGTGGACCGTGAGAAGAGACCTCAAGTAATTTAAAAACTTCCTATCCCCCTCCTAATCCCTATCCCCTTCCTAATCCCTTATCCTTAATTCTACTGTAGTCGGCAGCTCACTTGCAGCAGCTTTGACGTTGCTTGTGTTATAGCCACCTACCATCAAGTGGACCGTGAGAAGAGACCTCAAGTAATTTAAAAACTTCGAATCACAGTCAATCATCGAAAGAGAAACACGGAAGAAATGACAAAATTTTATTCTGTAAATAAGTTATGCTTGCGAAGCCACCCCAGAGCTCCCTCGGAACTTGCGCCCTATATAGGCTCAAGTCTGAATAACCTGTAGGTAAATAAGGCCCTGAGGCAGTCTGACGATCCACTCACTGGATACTGTCACTTATAAACAGAAGCAAAGTTGGTAGGATAAATTTAGGGATAACCAGGGGATGGAGCATAAGTAGTGACATCATATTCTCATTAATTTAAACATAACATCGCACATGCTGCTGTCAACGGCAGTTTTGCAAGGGAATATTTAATTCTTTTATCTATTCAATACTATGGAATTATGACGCATTTGCGCAGCCCGTCTGGCGGCAGTAGCCATTCGCTTAGGGAAGACCGCCGTGAAATAGCAGCACGTGTGCTGTTGTGTTTCGGTGCGTGTTCCCTTGTTCCCTTTTTAATCCCTCATCTAACGAGCCGTGTCTTTACATTAAATATTTATTTCAAAAAAACAATTTGTACACGTTGTACTTATGTTACCGAGGTCAAAAAAATAGTTTTTAGAATTTTTGTCTGTTTATCTGTGCGTCTGTGCACGCTAATCTCAGAAACGGCTTAACCGATTTGAATGCGGTTTTTAGTGATGTATTGCAGCAAGCTTCTCGTAACATTTAGTGTTTGTTTCATTCCAATCGGTTTACAAACAAAAAAGTTATGCGCTCGACTAGTCTTAAGGGATTCACTGAGGCAAATGACATTTACTATAGAACTCGCTGGCGGCGGAGAAAATTCAACGGGCCTAGAAATGGTGTTTTTTTGTTTTTACTATTAGAACATTACACAATTTTTTTTTTTTATCAATACGATTTTTTAAACTGATATCAACTTATTAATAGGTACAGTATTCATATGCGTGCAATAAGCCGTTTTCGAGAGAATTTTCAAATAAAAGTCAAATTCTTCTTGTGTTCTAACTTTTTTTGTGGAGTTTCTATTACTTTAACGAAAATTCTAATTAATACAATTGGTTCTTCACATGTTTAAGTATAATATATATTTTTTTCAAAGCAATTGTCTTGTCTAGCAATAGTATTTAGCGTTTGTCTCCCCCTTAAATGATCCCACTATAATCGACTTAACACTCGCAGCGCCTTTGGCGTTGCTTGTGTTATAGGCGATCAAGTGGACCGTCACTCTGTGTGACGA
Source organism: Bembecia ichneumoniformis (assembly GCA_910589475.2). NCBI lineage: Eukaryota > Metazoa > Arthropoda > Insecta > Lepidoptera > Sesiidae > Bembecia > Bembecia ichneumoniformis. The sequence continues at coordinate 987,051 of OU342546.1, forward strand.
CCTTCATATATAAAAAAATGGGATTCATCTCCATGTAAATCAATATAATAATGAGTCAATTACCACCTCGACCTCGAAATGATTCAATGGACTCGCAAAAACATCGTCCTCAATGCTTCAGTGAAAACTGTGGAAAAACTCACTTTTTCATAACGTCGTCTATTAGTAACGGAAATTAATAAATTAGTCTGAGGTTCGCGGAATTTCGCCTAAAAAGTACTTGTCCCACTTATGCAAGCCACGACCAAACTAACCGTACATATATGCGTAGTCTATTGTTGCCTATTTTATTTTATTTTTTGTTGAGTTTATATTATTAGTTTTTGTTTATAAAATTATTTATGAATATCTTATATTTTATTTAAAAAAAAACTCGCGGGCAACAGCTGTTGGAAATATTTTTATATATTGAAATACATTTTTTGCCTTGGGCTGAATAAGAAACACATTTGGGCTGAGTGAGGAAAATTATTAATATATTTTTTTAAAATTATTATGTTATTTTATTTAATACTAGCTGAACCCGCAAAATCGTACGCGTGGTATTAGGAATAACGCTTAACTTTTTTGTTCGTAAACAAACACTTTGGAATGAAACAAACACTAAACATTACGGGAAATTTGAATCAGTGAAAACAGCATTCAAATCGGTTAATCCGTTTTGAGATTATCGTGCACTAACACAGACAAACAGACAAAAATTCTTAAAAACAATGTTTTTGATCTCGGTAACTTAAAATATTGTGGTAAATATACTCGAAAATATATTCGTGTAGTCTTTTTTTTGTAGCGACCAGTTTATTTATTTGTCGTCTTTTTACACACACACACACACACACACACACACACACAATGCGCCACACATGCATTCCACACTAACACATCGTAAATTCACACACGAAAATCAAAATCAAAATATTTATTTATCAATTAGATTTCTCCAAGAAACTCTTATGATCGTCATTTGGAATTACCAGTTAAATTTAAATTTACCAGGGTTTCGGAAAAAAGCCAAGATGACGATCCTGAGAAGAAACCCCGAAAGAAACTCAGGATACTATTCTTTTTGTCATCTTTACAATATAAAAAAATTACAACAATTATAATTATACACTTAATACCTAAAGTAAATATACAATACTAAGCATAGTATGAGCTCCGAATCCAGGCTTTAATTCCAGGCTTCATTGTCACTTATAATAGCCTTTATAAGTATAACCTATAACTATTATAAGTAGGTAACCTGTAACTATTTTTTTTTATTAGATCAGGGTAGCGCTTGACCACTATCTCACCTGATGTGAGGTGTAGATGTGGCCGAAGGTGGACCACGCTTACCCAGTAAATACCCATTTACCCTGGTTTTGAAGACCCCGAGGTTGTAGTTCTGTGGGAACACAGACGCAGGCAATGAGTTCCACTCCTTAGCAGTCCGAACAAGGAAGGTGGAACTGAAACGCTTCGTGCGTGATCGAGGTACATCGGCCACGAAGGGATGACACCCCCGCCCACGCCTAGTGTTCCGCAAGTGGAACGGTTCCGGTTGGATTAATTCGTACAGAATAGATGAATAGTAACCTTATAATAGCCTTTCGAGAGGAGTTAACATGATCACGATCACGAGCATAATAATTATAATAATTTATTAATAACAAATTTTCTTTCTTTATTCTTATTTGATAAAGTTCTCGGTTTAATTTGTGGACGGGTTTCATTCAGTGAATAAGAAATATTTATTTTATTTTATTTAAAAATATATATTTTTTAATTTTAATCTATTAATTTTGTTAGCGACTACAATTCATCGCGTATAAGTATACTAAATTCCTGACTACAATTTTAACATGGATGATAAATGGATAAATGTATGATGTAAAAGCGGAAATAAATAGGTATACCCAATTAATCATTCTATCATCACCGGTGTATACGTAATTGGATTTTTCTTTTGTGTCCGAAGGTTTTGGTAACATTTCTGCCAGTCACTTTAACCAGAAAATTTTCCATCTAGTTGAAACACTGAAAAGGCTCCAATACTCGTCCTAAAATGTTTTTAATGATATAATAATAATTTAATATTAATCTGAAGATAAATTTGGGCAATATTAACTTTTGACGTTTAATAAGTCAAACCTTAATATTGACACGACAACTAGCGACATCTGTTAGATGACCGATAAAGTATTATACGACGTCAATTCGAATTGAATCGGTCATTTCAAAAAGCTCTTAAGTCACATTTTTTTCCAACATGCTTTTTTTGCTGAAAATGGTTCCTTAAAGAGAGATGCATATCAAGATAGCATTCTGGAAGAGCAAATGCCATTTTATAACAACATTTTTAGATGGCCAACTGCAAATGTTGAAGATAATCCAAATGAGAATGATGGAGAATATGACTATGTATATAAAGATATTAAAACACGACAAATTAATACATGTAAAATGATAATAAGATTATGTTTAAGCATAATTCTCAATTATAAGCAATAAAAAATATGATTACTACTATTGTTTTGGTTAAATTATATACCACTAACCCTATTTCTCGCTAAAACAACATAAGTCAAGAACGGTTTTTCAGGTTTTTTTCCATTATTCCTATTAATAAGCTGTAAAGGTTATTCGCTATTTTAATTTTTTACCACTCAAATACTAAATTGAACATAAAAAAGTCCTTTAAAACTCATTTGTTTGTGTATTAAACAGTTTTTATTGATTTCTGAAAATTTTTAATTAAGTGACTTATGAGGTTTTTGAAATGACCGATTCAATTAACTCGATGGCCTCAACCGAAATTCCCAAAGGATGCTGGGCCTTAAGATGAATTACAAGACGAAAGTTATGTCTGAGATGGCGATACTACTTCTAGAGACACGCCCGGTGTTGCCTGTGTTATGAAATTATTTCCCAAGAAATAAAAATTTAATCTGCAGCATTTTCTCAGTTTTACAATGTTTCAAATAGTTATTTAAAAATGTGTGTGCGTCAGCCCCAACGCACGACTTAAGTTTACTTAAATACTCTGTACAATCGGCTGTATACAAGTATCTATAATCCACTCCACCCTTCCACTCCACTCCTCCACTCCACCCCCACCCCTCCACTCCTCTTCTCCACAATTCCACTATACCCCTCCACCCCAAGCTTCCAAGCCTCCACTACACTCTACTCCACACTTCCACTCCACTCCTCCACGTTTCTCCACTCCACTCCACAAGGGCCGCGGGTCGACGGTGAATTCAGGCTTTTGTCCAAGAGTGTAATATCATACGGCTGAGATGATGATAAATATTGTTACTTGCGGGGTCGAGGCTGAAACAGCCCTGGATTTGTCAATAGGCCGTATAGGCCGAGGCCTATGGGCGGCAGTGGCCTAGGGGCGGCGGATTTTAGATGGTTTCGCACGCTTTCGGAAGCCATCAAATTCTTGTGTGATAATAAATGCAATAATAATAATAATTACATAATAAAGGCCTAGGTCTACCTAGGCCACGAGGAAGAGGCGGCACAAAGTGGAGGGGCCTATACTCAAGAAAAGTATAAATCCGGCACTGGGCTGAAAGGAGTCGATTTATTCCCGCAGACCAAGATTTATTTCAACCATCACAAGGCTTCTCGATTAAACCGTGAAACTCGCTAATTCGTTCAATGTGTCACTAAACTCATTATCATAGATGTTTTCGCTAAAACTTTCAACTGTCCCTTCGTATCGTAGGGGCCATGCGAAGTCTGATGACTGCGCTGTGTCCCGACGACGATCCCACCAGGGATACCCCGCATCACCGGCAAGTTCGCGTGGGTGCCCTTCTGACACCCACGGAGCGGGATGCGCCTTCTTTGACCGAGGCGGAGCTGTGGGGTATAGTTAAGACTATGTCTAACACGGCTCCGGGAATTGACGGTATAACAGCGAAAATTGTGAAGCATGTATGGAACGCGGCACCGGCAGAATTCACGCTGGTGTACGCACGGTGTATGGAAGAGGGGACTTTCCCTGATGTGTGGAAGAGTGGGAGGCTTATCGTGTTACCCAAGGGTAATGATAAGCCTCTCACAGATCCGAAAGCGTACCGTCCAGTGACTCTTCTCCCGGTTTTGGGAAAAATTCTTGAGCGGGCCATCTTGGCGCGTCTGTCCCGTATTGTCTCTGGTCTGTCAGAGTGGCAGCACGGCTTCTCTCCGGGTCGTTCTACCACTAGCGCACTGCGGGCCATATTGGACGTCGGAGGGGACGCTAAGTACGTGCAGGCAGTCTTCTTAGACATATCGGGAGCCTTCGATAACGCCTGGTGGCCCATGATCCTCCTGAAGGCCAAAAAAGGGGGATGTCCACGCAATGTTTACAACTTGCTGACATCCTACTTCGCAGGCCGTAGGATCGGGATGTTCGTGGGTGACCAGGTGTTATGGAAGACCTGTACCATGGGCTGCCCGCAGGGCTCGGTGCTGGGTCCCACGCTGTGGAACCTGCTGATGGATGACTTGTTGCGGTTGCCACTCCCGGAGGGGGTGCGCATGATTGCGTACGCGGACGATGTCACCATCCTGATAGAGGCGCGGTCGCGGGCTGAAATCGAGCGTAAAGCTGCAGCCACTCTAGCCTTAGCATCGGCATGGGGGGTCCGGAATAGACTGGAATTTTCTCCTGCCAAGTCCCAAACGATGACGATCAGGGGGAAATTCCAGAGACCTCCCATAGTAAAACTTGATGGCGCCTCGATCAGGAGTGTGGACGTCGCCAGGGTTCTGGGGGTGTCAATCGACGCAAGGAAGTCCTTCGCGCAGCATGCGCGGGATGCTGGCGAGCGTGCGGCTAATTGCTTTGGTAAGATGTCCAGGGTATCGGCTTCGGCATGGGGGGTGCGGTACCGAGCGCTCAGGACGTTGTATCAGGGTACGTACGTGGCTGTACTTGTGTATGCTGCTGCGTGCTGGTTCCATCGCACGACGTTCCATGTGGTTCGCAGTGTGCTTTTGCGCACGCAGAGAATGGCCTTAGTCCTTTTGACTAAGGCCTACCGGTCCACTAGCACAGCGGCGCTCCCGGTTTTGGCCGGGGTTTTGCCCGCTGACCTGGAGGTGAGCCGTGCTGGTCGTGTAGCGGAGGCGTCCGAACGCCTGGTCCCACGGGAGAAGCGGAAGCTGAGACGGATGGAATGGCAGCGGGTGGTTGATGTATGGCAAGAGAGATGGGATAATGAGGAGAAGGGACGAGAGCTTTACCGCTACTTCCCGAACGTGGCGGATCGACTCGGGGCAACCTGGGTCGAACCGAACTATGAAGTCTCGCAGATCCTCACCGGTCACGGATGTTTTAGGAGAAGATTGTTCGAAATGAAACTGTGCGAGAAGAGTATGTGTGAGTGCGGTACGGAAGACGAGGACTTGCACCACGTCCTGTGGTCCTGTCCTCTGTACGACGACCTACGGAATGAGATGATGAATGGGATATGCCAAGATAGCGGGGGGGGCCGTATATTACCGGGATCTCGTCTCCACGGCGGCGAACTACGCCAGGCTTGCGAAATTCGCGCACCATTGGCACAAGAGGAGATGTACTTATAGATGAGGGAGCTGAGCGAAGCCCGAGGCCCGCGCGTCACTCGAATGTGGTGTGAGTGTCAGCCCCAGAAGGGGGAGAATGACGAAAGGGGACAGAGGTTCAGAAATAAACAATTTGTATATGATTCGGCCCGTATGACTTGACTGTCGATAGGGCCATGGGTTGGTGGAGGGTCTGTCCCTTCGTATCGCGTACTGTCGCACACTGCTCCTCAAGCGCCCATGCCCGTTTTTATATTCGCGCAAAAACAGTCTGCATAGTCGTAGAAAGTACTCGGACTTTTAAAAAAGTAAACGTCGAGCGTCAATTATATTCTTGGATTTTTGAAATAATGCCTCCACTGCGTTTTGTGATCTATATTAAAATAACTGATCATCTCTGCTGGTGTACACATCTTTTATTTACTTTAAAAATGCCTTAAAATATTCACCATCACTTATATAACATTTTTACTCATATACCAAACAAAACTCATATTACAAAACCAACTCTTATATCAAACTCAAAGATCTTTTCTACGTCAAAAACAACATTTTCTTTTTCTATGTATGAATTACAAAAACTTTTTAATTCAGCCAGTATTTAAGTTCAATACTTTAAAAAATTATTAGGTCGGTTCTAGAATGGTGCTTCGGTTCCTGGAATATGTAGTAACCGTAAAAACCAATTTCGTTTTGCACTTGTTTAAAGGGGCTTGACCACCATGTATTGGTAAACATTACCTCTTCTTCCTGAATGTTCTATGCTCCTAACTCCAACTCGTGTTCCTTCGTAACCGTAACAATATAATAAGACATATAAGGGAGTAACTTATTCCGCTCAATTGATCATTGAGGTGCGTACCCGTCCGTTCAGCTTTAAAACGCTCAGCTGAATAAGTGCATAGTTGTGTTTCGATGTTATTTTTTCGAACACAACTCATTTTTTTATGTTAAGATCGGCAGACAGGCTGACGGTCCATTTGATGGTAGGTGGCTACCGTCGCCTATAACACAAGCAACGCCAAAGCTGCTGCAAGTTCGCTGCCGACTACAATAGGATTAAGGATAAGGGATTAGGAAGGGATAGGGAAATGGACTCTGGCATCCCTTACTTCACTCACCGAAACACAACAGCACACGTGCTGTTATTTCACGGTGGTCTTCTGTAAGGGGGTGGTTATTGATGCCAGAGAGGCTGCCCAAATGACTGCGAAACGCAATGTGCCCTGCCACTGCTTTCCAGATCCAGACCAGAGACAAATTTGAAAAGTTCATCGCTTACAATGTCTGCCGGGAATCAAACCCGGGAACCCTAGAACAGAGCGTTAAGGCAAGCACCCTAACCATTCATCCAATGGGCTCGTCATGCTGCATCTATGGCGTTGCTTGTGTCAATAGGCGATGGTAGCATCGAGTGAACCTGCTACCATCGCCTATTGACTAACTTCAGCCTATTGAAATGAGTCAGCCTGTCTGCCTAACTTCACATAGTATATTTAAATTGTATTGTTATCAACAGTGCGGTGCCAACGCCTAAACGCAAGAAAGAGACTTCATTCGCCATCATCGCTGAGGCGTCCGTCTCCAGGCCGAATAGCCCGCGATCACTGCCTGCCGAGTCGAGGTCTGGAAGAGTTTCACCGTTTAAAGGTAAATCTGAATTTATAAACTCATACCAAATAAGAATTAGAATCGAACAACATAGTGAAGCCGGTTGTATGAACATTTGTATGTAGGTTGAGGTTTTGTGTTGCGAGCTATAATCTCAATTTTTATTGAAAAAAAAACTTTTTTTTGTAAAGGTCGATAGAGAGGCTGACGGTTCACTTGTTGGTAGGTGGATACCGTCGCCTAAAACACAAGAAACAGTAGGATTAAGGATAAGGGATTCGAAAGGGTTAAGGAAATAGGCACTGGCACCGCTTACTCACTCACCGAAACACAACAGCATACGTACTGTTATTTCACGGTGGTCTTGTAGGGGGTGGTTACTGTCGCCAAACGGGCTGCCCAAATGACTGCGAAACAGACCTAATATTCCAGATACAGACCAGAGCCAACCTTGAAAAGACCTGGCCAAGAGTCGAATCCGAGAATCCTAGAACAGAGCGATAAAGCAAGCACCCTAACCACTCATCAAACGGGCTCGTCAAATGTAAATATATATATGTATACATTCCAGGAATAGGTTCATAAGAAAATCCGTCAATAATGAACACGGAGCAGCTAGCCTATGTAATTTAATAAAATTATAATTTTTGTCCTGTAGGTCGAGGCTTCAGAGAAGAAACATCAAGACACAACACGCCAAAAACGTCAGCAGCTAATTCAAGAGCTAACTCACCACCAAGACGAAGAACCAATTCTCTGTCTAGAATAGACAAGATGGCGACCGCCACACTTCCGCCACCTATCCACACACTGAGCAGACCGCACTCGCCAAGGAACTTTGTTAGAGAGAACATAGAGGAAGTCAGAGAACTTAGCGAGTTAAATAGAGAAAAGCACGAGGCTGAAGCAGAGCACAAAAGAAGAGAAGAGGAAGTAGCGTTGTTGAAAGAAATGGGGATTTTAGACAAGAACGCCAGTGCCGAAATCATCAAAAGTGTTGTGAATTCTAGAACAACTTCTAGAAGCAATTCTCCAAGCAAGATCAAATTGAGATCGAGATCTAACTCTCCTGCTGCAATACTTCACTACGAAAGCATAGCCACTGGCAGTAAAGAGTTCATTAACCACGACGATGGTATGTCGAAACCTGTCACGCATAGATCACGTTTAAGATCCGTATCTAAATCCCAACCTCAATCAAACGATGGATCGCCCAAACACTCCAAAATTCCTAAACGTCAAAATTCTGTCTCACCACCGAGAACCAGCAGAAGAGATGCTTCAAATCCAAGAAGAACTCTAGACAATAACCTCAACAAGAGTACAAGGTTCATGTCTAATAGTACCAGTAGTATTCACGAGACAATTAAAATTGGAAGCCAAGCTCACGACAAGAGAGCTTTAAGCAAGAGCACTCAACATTTAAGCATTTCTCCTACTTTGATTAAAGGTAAACCACCAATTTCTCCAGGAAGAGGTGGGCCTCCTCCGTCAAACCGTGCTATCAACGCAAAGAGACTGTCTCCAATCGTAGGAACACCAAGCAAGAGTCCCATAGAAGACTTAAAACCCAGCTCCGCTAAAACACAGGCGAAACCTACAACAACAGCAAGAAAACCTGTGAAAACGGCCGGCAACACGCCTGCTACATCTAGACTGACTTCTAGACAACCTAGCAGAACAGTCAGTAGAGATACAAGTCCAGATAAACGTAAAACGGTCACTAAAACCCCAACTGTTTCAAAACTGAATAACAAAAGTGACCAGAAATCTGTGAAAAGAACTCCAAGTACAAAATTGACACAAAAACAAAATGTTACAAGCAAACCAGAACCCAAAAAGCCAATTAACCGCACTAACAGTATGAAGAGCTTGACCCGAACTCCCAGTACTAAAACTTTAAACGAAAAACCTCCAATTCTTAAAAAGAGGGATAGTAAAAAAGACTTGAAAGCTCAATCTACGAGTAAAATAAATGAAGTCGGGACAAAAACCGGTGGATTTGATAAAAAGGATGACAAAAAAGTTAATAAAGCCACCGATAAAGGCCTGGACTCTTCTAAGAAAGATGCAACGAAATCAAAAACGGAAGAAGAAGGCGAAGAATCTAAGAAGAATGTTGCTTCCGTATTTAATGGTGATGGTGTCGAGACACAGGATAGTGAGACTCAATACGATACGATCACGAACGACAAAGGTGAATTAGTGATTCTTACAAAGAAAAATATTGTTTCAATGACAACGGCCGCTATAACGGCGCAACCTTTAGAAGTAGTAACGACAGTCACCAACCAATTGCCGGCTGCTCTAGAGAAAGCAAGAGAGAAAGGTATGTTTGAGAGGCTTAGCTCCAAAGATTCTTTAGCGCCTAAAGATGAAAACAAAAATGAAGAGAATGAGCCTTTAGACACAATACCTAAAGAAACGACCATCGAAAAAGTAGACGATAAAAAACCTCCAAAACCAAAACACGAAAAAAACGGTCTAGTAGTCACAGAAGACAATGTGAAACTGAAGCCACTGCAACCGCCTTATAATAATCCGCAAGTGGAACGTGTGAAGCAAAAAATTGATGATATTTTAAAAACGCCAGAAGTGTCAACTGAAAATATTCTTTCGCCTTCGACACCTGTCCAAGAAGTCAAGGAAGGCAAAAACAAATTTAAAAATCTGGCAAATAAAACAAAGAATGAAATAAAAGACGCCAAAGACGAAGCCGCTACTAAGTTGACTGATTTAAAAAATCAAATTGTTAAACGAAACGAGAAAGTAGCTACCGATTTTCGAGCTGAAGCGACTAAAATTGTCGATAGCATTATAACTCCTGTCGAAGAACCAAAAGAGGTGATTGAAGCGAAACAGGAAGCGAAGAAAATCATAGAACCAATTGTTATGGTTGTAAATGAGAAGAAAAATGGACCGAAACAAAGTGAAGTGTTGGAGAAAATGACAGAGACCTTAGTTAAGGGGGAGCCCGAGGTAGAAGTCCAGAGTTCTAATGTATCAACGCCTGGTGCTGAGAAGATTACTCTGCAAAATAAATTGACGGACGGAAACGATTCCGACAAGTCGACGCACAGCAATGGCGGGTGAGTTCTATATTTTTAAAATGTTCTATTTAAACTTAAAAATGCTAACATCAAAAAGAAATCTATACTTACATATATAAAATCGTAAATGAGCCTTAAGTGTTAAAGCCTTTAAGCGGACGGCGCGCCCTTCTATTGACTACTGACGACGTTTGTTCAAAACTTCGGGCTGACTGTGTTAGTCTTGTTTTAATTACTATAAACTACTTGCACGAAAATTTTTAGATCCAGAAAAAGTACTTCATGATGATCGGTTTAGGCGTAAAAAGGTAACAGACAGACAAAGTTACTTTCACATATATATTTTTTTAACGTTTAGCTCGGCAGACAGGCTAACAATTCACTTGATCGTAGGTGGCTACCGACGCCTCTAACACAAGCAACGCTACAGCTGCTGCAAGTGCGCTACCGACAATACCGACTAATGGGCTCTGGCATCCCTTACTTACTCACCAAAACACAGCAGCACACATGCTGTTATTTCACGGCGGTCTTCTGTAAGGGGATGGAAACTGCCACCAGACGGACTGCCCAAATGACTGCGAAATTAGCATGAATTTGGAAGATATGGTAGCTTCGTATTTCTTCCCCTGATGAGGAGCAGTAGGCTATTCTAAAAAAAAATTTGAATTAGTTCTATAAATAAATCATACCCTTTTAAGATGCAGGCTGCAGACAATTTAATAGAAAGTCCTACTTGATGCTTGATGGCAACAAACTCAAACAAGAGATGATATTAGCATTAAAGTATGCTATCGACCTTAATATAAGGGATAAGAGATATGAGGGGGATAGAGGAAACACAACAACCCACATATTGTTATTCACTGTTTCTTTGGTGTCTGTAAGAGGTGGCTACTGTCGCCAGTCGGACTGCTAAATTTATGATTGCGGAACGTACTACAAGAAGATTCGACTTATTATGACTCATTTGGATGCAATGAGTCAGTGTCACCCTTTCTTATGATTCAAGCTACCTTGGTCGGATTAGGGTCGAATTTTAAAGACCTTAATTCCGATATAATAGGGGCGGAATTAGTTCGTTGAAAACATGACATGGTAGGGGGTCAAGTACTTGTCGTTGGGACGGTCAGTGGTATCGAGCGGACGGTGGCGTGACTTCTGGCACTATTAACATACAAACTTAAGATTCAGGGTTGGTGCAGCTCTAGAAAATTATTTAAGGCTATAAAGTATCCATCGAAAGCTTCGCTGAGGTCACCTTAAGAATGTTTTAAATTATTTTTAAAATTTATCTATGTACGAGTACCTATGTATTCTATGTAATTAAGAAATTTTATCCGGGAAATATTAAATTGAAATTTTCTATCAATTCTAGCGACCTGTCCCAACTTTGCACTGACGCTTTTTTCCGGAATTTTTGTCTCTTTAGAATCTTTCCCCAAAAGGAATTCGAATCGGTTCAGTACAATAAAAGATCGCGGTTTCTGGTTTGTAATGTATTCTGTGGTAATACGTATTACCTGTGTAATTAAGTCGTTTTTATTAAAAAATAAAACATCAAGCGCGAGTTGAACTCGAGTGAAGAGGGTTCCGTACGATGTTACCTATCTGCACAATATTGAGTGATTTACCATGTTATTTTAATATCATGGACTTCCCATAGGTTTTCCTATAATCTATAAGTATAAAACTAATTTCTGCATTATTATTTTTTCAAAATTTTAGTTTTAGGCCCCCCCTTATCTCCGAAACTAGTGAACCAGGATGGTCAATTTTCGGCTATTTTCTTAAATAACTGGGAAACTATTTATTTTAAAATTACAAAAAAATACATTTAAGATCTTCACAATAAAACCTTCCATTTGATATGTCACACAATGCAGTTTTCAAAACATTTTTTTTTTTATTTTCCACCTTCCCCCCCCCCCCCCCCCCCAAAATGACCTCCCATATACAGATTTCATCTATTCACGTCACACCTCTGCGTTTGGGTCACGGAAATTGATAAGTGTACCAAATTTCAACTTAATCGGTCTAGTAGATTCCGATATAATGGACTGTGACCGACGGACAGACGGACACACGAGTGATCCTATAAGGGTTCCGTTTTTTCATTCGAACGTACGGAACCCTAAAAATTCCAAGAATAATTAATTATCAAGAACACATGTGTAGGTATACATTTTTGAACAACCTTACGTAAATTAAAAGCACGCTGACCTCACTGATGGATGAATTGGGCACATTTACCGAGAATTTTCGATCAATCTAACGCCAATTTAATTTCCTCTAAGTGAAAAAGCAATTTATTAAGTTTCGGCAGCCCTAGTGCGTCGGTCGTTTTAAGAATTAGAACGAACTTAACTGGGGTAGGTATGTACCCACTCTTAAATTTTTTTAGAGTTTACTCTTTGAGAATTGATTTTCATATAAGGCCCCCGGTATGGAAATTTCATGAGGAGTAAAGTTAACTAAAAAGCGTTACGTTATATGTCATCACGTTGCGACAGCTGACGCATGTGTTTAGGTTCACTAATTCTATTCTCTGAGATTATAAAAGCTATCGTCGAAATCACGTTTTAACCTTATAATCTGAGATGAAATATAAAGAATCATATAGAGAGGGAATTGCGAATTTTTTCCTGCAAAAATATTGATCCTGATCGCCGTAATCATGATGGTCAGTGTAGCTAAATAGCCTTGTAAAGTTTGCGATAGTCTGAGCGATTTTGTACCACGTGGTTCTAAATGTCACATTACGGATTCTTTCGTCTTACCCGATATCAATAAAAAAAATTTGGGTACCAACAAATTGCGGCGATCCTGATTACGGCGATCAGGATCAATATTTTTGTAGGAAAAATTTCCCAATGCCCTCTCTATACTTTCTATATAGTTAATCTTTTTATTAGTACCTAAATATACTTAGGAGATCAGATGTTTTAGAATCCATTGAAGAAAATATAGGTAGTTACTTATGATAACCTTATACATACCTATTAATTCAATATTAACAATTACAACTTTACTGGTCAGACGTATTTGTCTTTAACTCTTGATTAAATTTCATTGATTGTGTTGATATAAAGTTTATGATTAAATATTAAATTCAAATGAAATTAAGTCGCGGAAAGCATTGACTTGTTTTCGTGTTCTCTGAATGACTTCACAAAGTCAGCATTGTTCATAATATGCTACAGTTGTAAGAAATAAAGTAAGTTGTACTTGTCTTTAGGCTTAGTCCTGTAAAAATAGTTGTAAGCGTAGAAATAAATAAATAAATAAATATTCTTCATGACAATATTCATTGAGTCGTTTAATTTCAACTGCAGCTTTTTGCGTTAGATTTTACACAATATTTATAAAATAAAACTATTTTTTTTTTTTTTTACAAATGAATCAAAACTGAAAATTATTAAATTATTTTTTCTTTACGGCTTCAACGGCTAATCTATATTATTCTGTCGTAGCACGCCACAACTACCTTTGTGGTAACATGCTACACGTAATTCTTGGCACTCAATACCTCCCTTAAGAAAATTCACCCTCTTAGTCCGCATTTGCCTAGCGGCCGCCCCGCCCGCTCAAATAGTATTTTTGAATTAAAATAAATTCAAACAAAAAAACAAACAAAATGGCGCGAGTCACCAAAACCGTAATAAACCGCAATCGTTGAGGCTGCATAAAAACATGTTTCCTTTGCCACGTAACGCGCGAAACAAAACGCGCCATTTTTAAAATATGGCGTCCCTGCGTGTTATTAAGTTTTATCTCGCTTAAATCTTAGACGTATTAATTGACTTGTTTTTAACAGATTTCGTGTGATTTAATTGTGATGTGGTGTTGTTTTATAATGGTGTGTCTTTAAATAAATATAATGATACACAATAGAACTGTCTACATATTGCCCAACGAACTTCTACCAAAGCGGTACGACAATTACGATGGGTAAAGTTAGAAAAATGTTTAATCAAAGTTATAAAGCACCGATTGCATTTATCTTGGTGTTAGTTAACAATTATTTTCAAATAAAATTTAGTATCTACTATAATTATTATAGTAAATTTTATAGGTTAACTACAGAGTTGATTAATTTGGATGACTTGATTGTAAATGATCTGAAGAAAGTTTTTTTATTAGGTACAAAGGGAGAGAAGATAATTACATGACATAGAGTAATATATAGTTAGAAATAAAATAAAATATATGTTCTGATAATATATGTATATAAATTTTAAAATACCTATTAAAAATCTTACTTAAAAATAAATCTTATATAGGTACCTACTTCAGTAAATTTTAAGTATAATGTTTTTTAATGTGAGTTAATCATGTATCACTGCTCTAAATATACTACACAAATAACTAATCTGGCCATAAATACTGTTACATAAAAACTTTTTCTTTTTTCAAATCTTTATTCATTTTGAATTTGGAAAGCGCTTATTTTGTTAAAAACTTCTTTTGATTTCTCGCCATTTTACATTTTTTTTTTGTGTTTATCAAATTATAATATGGAATGGGGTGTTAAAGAAAATAGGATTGCAGTGATTGCCTTACACAGAGTGGGTATGAAGCCGTCGGTCATATTCAAGACACTTCAAAAGCTTGGTATCTGCTGTATGTTCGTATATCCTACTATCGACAGATATAGCAACACTTCCTCTGTCGATGACCTTAAAAGATCGGGTGGCCGCGTGCTGTTTCCAGCAAGACTCTGCCCCTGGTCACAAGGCACGAACTACCCAAGCCTGGCTCGAAACCAACGTTGCGGACTTTATAAGAGCTGAAGACTCGCCCTCATCTAGCCCAGATCTAAACCCCTTAGACTACAAATTATGGTTAGTTTTAGAGGACATGGCCTGCCCTAAACGACACGCCGACATTGAGTCTCTTAAGAAATCTCTGGAGCAAGCAGTGGCTAAATTTCCCATGGAAATAGTGCGTAAATCCATATATTCGTGGCCAAATAGATTAAAGGTCTATATCAAAGCTAAAGTTGGCCATTTTGAATAGATTTATTTTTTATTTTTTTGCTGAGACTTCGATAAATATGTATATATAAGTTTTATTAAGATTATCTTACTTCATAAAAAAAATATCCATTTTTATTTGTAACAGAAATTCTGGCTGGACTAGGTATTACACAAACATCAATTTTTATTTTTCCCACAATCTTTTCGCTACAATTGCAAATTCAAAAAACAATTTAAAATGGTTATTTAAAACGGGAAAAGCCACCTTTACATTCATCACTTATAAATTATGGTCTATAGTTTAAAGAAGAATCTGGCCAATCTCTTGATAGGACAAAAGAGTTTGCTATTACCGTAGCTCTTGAAAGAGGAAGTATTTTCTTATTTACCGATTCAGATATGCACTTGGCACATCACACACAAGGTGGTTACTTTCGCCAAGTGGACTGGCCGCATGAATGCGGAATCCAGTGCATTGTTCGATTTTCTTTTGAAAATACCTATTTAATATACCAGCGGTCTTACCCAATAATCCGATTACAGCGCCACCTATTACTGACGGTTGGCAGTCAAACTCCTGAACCTTCCCTGTCTACAGCCTATGAGAAGAGTTGCTCAACGATTTTGATACCGGTCCATTCTCTGATGTTACTTAACCATGATATTTTTCGTCTACCCGACCTCCTCTTTGCTTCCATCAGACCTCCTTATTCCTTCTACCTGACCACCTCTCTCCTTCTACTTGATATCCTGATTCTTACTACCTGACCTTCTCTTTCCTTCTATCAGACTTCCTCTTTCCTTCTAACTCACCTATTCTTTCATTCTATCTGACTTTCATTCCTCCTCTTTCCTTCTACCTTTGATTCCTACTATCTGACCTTATCTCTCCTTCTGTTGATTCCTATTAACTGACTTTCTCTTTTCTTCTACCTGACCTACTCTTTCATTCTACATGATTTCATTCCACGTGACTTTCATTCCTCCTCTTTCCTTCTACCTGATCTGCTCTCTCCTTCTACTTGACCTTCTTATTCCTTCTACCTGACTTACTCTTTCATTCTACCTAACATTATCTTTCTTTCTACTTGACCTACTATTTCATTCTACATGATTTCATTCTATCTGACTTTCATTCCTCCTCTTTCCTGCTACCTGATTTGCTCTCTCCTTCTACTTGACCTCCTTATTCCTTCTACCTGACTTACTCTTTCATTCTACCTAACATTATCTTTCCTTCTTCTTGACCTTCTCTTTCCTTTTATCTGACTTCCTTTCCCTATACTTTTTTCATCATGATGGTACGCAACAATTGATATCACAGCGTAGCACGTGACCTATAAATATGCAACCTTTCGCTGCTTACTGGTTAGCTAATCTTCCAACCCTTGCTTAAAATAATAAAACAAAGCAAAGTTTTACAAATTTTTTTAATAAACCCTGCCCGGTGACATTTTTAATCTACCCCATGGAGGTCAAGTGCTATAAAACGGAAGCCACCGGAACTAGTGAATTTTCTTTCGTCGTGTTATTTGCAAACAGAAACGATTATCAGTTTTAACTTGGCTAAAACAATATAAGGTATTCACCTCACCGTCTCTTACAAAGCTATAAATATGTGCCTCTATTATCTCTATGCAAGTCAAATACAGTTGGATTCCATAATTCATCATATTATTCTTTACTGATGTCTAAATACAGAATTGTAGACCTCGCTGATGGTTCACAGATATTGTGATTCCTTGAGATATTTTTTTATTTAAAAATTGCATTATCAAAACTAATTTTAAACGCCTCTTTTTCTTAGGCGTTGATTTTTTTTAGTGTTATATCCTCCCTCGGGATCAATACATCTGGATGAAACCTACCTACGTATGTCCTCTCTACTCCCGAAAACGTGTATGCTTAACTTCGTAGTGATGGATACAATACTTTCGGAAATTTACGGTCTTTGGACAAACAAACATGAATTTTTTTATTGACAATCAATTTAATAACGGCTTAACAAGTAGGTATTACCTATTACATCTGACTTCCTTATTTTTTGAGATATCAAAGTGGCCTAATAAAAAATAAAAAAAAATCAATTGTTTAAAGTGAAAAAACAATTGTTAAATTTGAATAATTTTAAATCTACTTATTTAATTCTTTTACATCTTATCCAATACTATGTCATCGTTCTGGTGTCCTTTGTTAATCTTGGCAATATTTCTTTTTATAATCTTGGCATATGACACCGGACGGGATGTCCCTGATTCCCTGGAGATTGGGTAGAGTGCTGGTGTGGGATGCTACCTGTGTAGACACACTAGCCCCTTCGCATCTCCATGGAACATCCACTAAGGCAGCAGCCGCAGCAGAGGCGGCAAAAAAATTAAAATTTCTAAATATAGTGGCCTCGGCGCCGAATATGGTTTTGTACCATTCGGAGTCGAGACACTCGGTCCGTGGGGCCCTGCAGCAACGAGCCTCTTCGAAGATATTTCGAAGAGGCTTATTGATGCGACGGGAGACCGAAGAGCTGGCACTTTCCTCGGCCAACGTATTAGTTTGGCCATTCAACGAGGAACTGCTGCCAGCGTACTTGGTACAATGCCGCAGGATCCATTTTTATATTGACACAGCCTTAGTTAAAATTTATCAGGTAGTTTTTAAGTTTCGATATTAATATTGTAATCTTGGCAATATATTAATATCTTGGCGTTTAAACGCTCCAGAATTACTTTTATTAAAAAAAAATAGCAAATAAACAAACAACAAAATGATACTTGAAATTATATAAAATTTTATATTATGATGATAGATGTTATGATGATAGACTAAATTACTTTAGCATGAAGTCACTACACTGGCGGAAAAAGTTTCTGGGGCTGGTTTTTCTTTTTAAAATCATTAACCAGAGCGTTGATTGTCCGTCCCTCACATCAATGATTAAGTTGAACACTCCCAGAATGTTTGCTCGAGCACATAATTTTAGACCGTTTTACATAAGATTTAGTAAGAGTAAATATGGCAGTAATACACCGGTTTCTTGTGCCTTGCGATTTTATAATGAAATATTTCACAAGTGTGACATCGACATTTTTTCTTATAAAATTAGACAATTTAAAAGGGCTATATACAGTGTATCGTAGTAATTATCATAACTTTCTTTTTGTTGTTATATATATTTATTTTATTTTTTGAGTCTGTGTTGTGTTGCCTATAATTTTGCTTTAATAATGCTGTGCTTTCCTGTAATTTAAATTCATACTTATAATGTTTTCGTTTTTTTAAGTGTGTTGTTATGTCTAAGTATGTATTTAGTTGGTAAGCCTTGTCAAATAAATAAATAAATAAATAAATAAATAAATATTATATTTACATTAATTTAAATTTAAAAAAATAATTTATTTTCTAAATTCTAGATATCCTGGCCAATCGCAACTGTTAAGGTAATTTATATATAATGTATATGTATATAGCATGCATCCGAAATGAAGCTTTAACACAGTCGCTAAGTGTGCAGTTATGCTATGCTACTTAATTGTACCAAGAAAGCTAGTACCGGTAATAATACTCAACAATTTATGCTTGTTTCTTGAAGTGTTAAAAGAAACACACGATACGAAATAGAGATTCGTTTTTTTTAGGAAATATTTCTCTATATCTTTATCTTTTTATAATTTATACTTATCTTTTTTTAAACAGATTTTGATAAGGTTATCGGTAATTGAAAAAGCGATAAAGAGGAAAGGTTGTGTTATAATTTGCAGCGCTTAGTCAATAATGACTAAATTGAGCAGCGAAACCAAATATAAACTAAATATACATTTTTTTTAATATGCAATGCGACGGGAGTAAAGAGCCAGGGGTGGGTAACATTTTTAGAAATTCGATTTTTTTTAAATAAAAATAAAACAATAGATAAATGATGTTGTTATCTTGTCTCGAATTTATTAAAAGCAATCCTTATCGCTGAAAACGGTCCCCTTGAAGGGTAGGTGGGGCTAGTGCGGCCAACCATAGCTAGGATTAAAGATAAGGGATTAGGAAGGGATAGAGAAATGGGCTTTGACATCTCTTACTCACTCACTGAAACACAACAGCACAAATGCTGTTATTTCACTGTGGTCTTCTCTAAGAGGGTGGTTACTGCCGCCAGACGGTCTGTCCAAATTATGAATGCGAAACTCGGTGTGCCCTGTCACTACTTGCTAGAACAAACGTTAAAAAGTTCATTTTTAAAGTAGATCCTGCCCTAAATCACAGTCTAACCATATTTACGTCATACAGTCGGACAACGCTCAATGTTCGAGCCTGCAAACTGTAGCGAGTTCGCTCTACGCAAGTACATTCGTTGCCTCACTGTATGACGTAAGTATGGCTAGACTGTGCCTAAATTATACTCGAAACCCTTGAATTAGAGTGCTAAGGTAAACACTTTAGTCACTTGACCAATGGGTTCATCAAGTAAGTTATTTTTATCTCAATGAGACCATTGATTTATTATTTTTATTTACCAAATACTACCGGAAGCTTGCTACAATACATCAATGAAAACCGCATTTAAATCGGTTAAGCCGTTTCAGAGACTAGCGTACACAAACACAGAGACAAACAGATAAAAACTCTAAAAACAACCTTTTTTAAAAAAAATACTGAATGTACAGACACGGCTCGTTTACGATTTTATTATATAATATTGTATAGATTATCTTTTTTAAATTAATAACAGCAAGCAATGGTGCTTGCCTTAACGCTCTGTTCTAGGGTTCCCGGGTTCGATTCCCGGCAGGGTTAACTTTGAAAATGCAGTTGGCTTTGGTCTACTGGATCAGGAAAGTTGTAGCAGGGCACACTGCGTTTCGCAGTCATTTGGGCGGCCCGTCAGGAGGCAGTAACAACCCCCTTACAGAAGACCACCGTAAAATAACAGCACGTGTGCTGTTGTGTTTCGGTGAGTGAGTAAGTGATGCCAGAGCCCATTTCCCAATCCCCTCCTAATCCTGTAATCGGTAACGCACTTACAGTGGCGTTGCTTGTGTTATAGGCGACGGTAGCCATCTACCATCAAGTGGACCGTCAGCCTGTCTGCCGATCTTAACATAAAAAAAATCAAAATCAACTTTTATATTTTTATCAACTTTTAACTTTTTATAAAAGTTTGATGTTAGCATTTTACCAATTAAGGACTTCAGTAATCGTTTGGTTTCTTCGGAAGCACTTAAATTAATAAAGGAACTCTTTTTTTTTCTATTTAGATTTCCACAAAGCACTAGCACTACACCGAAACCGCCGACTCGCACTCATCGCAAGAAAGAGAGCGATGATGAAAAACCCCCCAATGAGAACACAGAACCGGAGATCGACCAATCAGAGAAGAAGCCGAATATATGTCAACGTATCATCGGCAAGTGCAAGACTAAATGCTGCTCCTGCTGCGTCAAAGCTGAGGACGACGAGAAAGAGACGCAAGATGTCGAGGCCCCCGCAGAGAAGACGGGAGTTTTGAGTAAATTCGGTTGCTGCAAGAAAAAAGAGGTCGAGGAACAGGCGAAGGATGCTGACAGTGCTGCTGGCAAGGTATATTTTGAAGTAGCTTTTGCTCGAGAATTCATTCGCGTTGAAAATCAAAAAATATAACTCCTCACAAAATATATGAGCAATCATTTATTCAATGTTTATTGCTGATATAGTTTTGTAAGGAGTTTTTTTTTACGATCCCTCGGAAATAATACTTATACTACGTGTTTTTGTGTACTGGGTGTATCATTTCACGATGATCGCTTGAGTACCTAGTTAAGGCGTGAAAAAGTAACAGACAGACAGACAGAGTTATTTTCTCATTTATAGTAAAACGGCGTTTTTAACAGTTTTCTTAAGGGGGAGACAAACGCTAAATACTAAAAATATCGATTGTTTAGTGAAGATGTTACAAGAAATAGACAAGACAATTGCTTTGAAAAAAATATATATTATACTTAAACATGTGAAGAACCAATTGTATTAATTAGAATTTTCGTTAAAGTAATAGAAACTCCACAAAAAAAAGTTAGAACACAAGAAGAATTTGACCTTTATTGAAAATTCTCTCGAAAACGGCTTATTGCACGCATATGAATCCTGTACCTATTATTAAGTTGATATCAGATTAAAAAATTGTATTGATAAAAAATTTTTTTGTGTAATGTTCTAATGGTAAAAACAAAAAAACACCATTTCTAGGCCTGTTGAATTGTCTCCGCCGCCAGCGAGTTCTATAGTAAATGTCATTTGCCTCAGTGAATCCCTTAACCAAAATACTAACCGCACATCAAAATATGCTAATAAATTAAAAATCATACTTACTTATCGTAGTATTTAATGTAATATGATAAGGATATTTTACACAAGGTCCACATGTTTCAAAAAAAAAAAATTATGGGCAGGTTTATTTATGGATAAAACGACCGCCCTAATATGGTAAGAAATGGGACGGGAATGTGAATTAGATACCGATGAGATTTAAAAAAATTAATAAAATTCATTTTTCAGGAAAAAATGGCCCAGATTAAATGTCTTAAATGAGTTTACATTGTTAAATTTTATTATTAATAATAATAATAATTCATTTATTTGCTTAAAACATTGTATAGAAGGTGCAAAAGAGTTACAAAAGGAACAAAATGTTTCGCCGTTTTACAAGGCATGCAAAAATTAATTAACAGAAGTAATTAACAGAATAAAACAGCAATTATAACACAATTTAAGAGCAAATTGAAAAAAAAAATTGAATTGAATTATAAATTCAAAGTCATTACATTAAGAGAATTCTGTCACATTCTTTAATAAACATATGTTAAAGAATGTGACAGATTTAAATTTTATCATCAAATTTTTCTTAATAATTAATTGAGATTAATTAAGAAAATTTCTTAATTTTGCTTAATTAATCTTAATAATAATCTTCTGGCTATGGTCTTCAAGGTGGAATTAAAAGTCGCACGAAATCTGCAGAGCAAGAAATCGTCCGTTCTCGCTAGTTCAAACAAGCCATATTTATTTATCAATTAGGTTTCTCCAAGAAACTCTTATGATCGTCATTTAAATTTACCAGGGTTTCGGAAAAAAAGCCAAGATGACGATCCTGAGAAGAAACCCCGAAAGAAACTCAGGATACTATTCTTTCTTTTTTATAGACAAAAATACAGGGTGTCCCGTCATTAATGGATAACCTTGTACGCACTTGTAGACAAAGGTAAAGCACCCATACAAACTGCTTTTTTTTTTTTTATTTGCACGGAATTTTGAGTTATGCTGATTTTAAATTTTTGTTATGCTGGTAAAAGTGGCTGACATCTTTTTTTTATGTTATGTCGACAGACAGGCTGACGGTCCACTTGATGGTAGTTGGCTACCGTCGCCTATAACACAAGCAACGCCACAGCTGCTGCAAGTGCGCTGCCGACTACAGTAGGATTAGGATTGGATAAAGAATTAGGAGGGGGGAAATGGGCTCTGGCATCCCTTACTCACTCACCGAAACACAACAGCACGTATATGCTGTTATTTCACGGTGGTCTTCTGTAAGGGGGTGGTCACTGCCGCCAGGCGGGCTGCCCAAATGACTGCGAAACGCAGTGTGCCCTACCACTACTTTTCAAATCCAGACCAGTTATTTTTTGAAAATTACATTAAAATTTCCAAAGTTGACCCCGCCGGGAATCGAACCCGGGGCCGGGAATCGAAACGTTAGGCAAGCATCCTTGCCACTCATCCAACATCACACTTATGTAACAATAACTTTTTATTATGAATAATAAGCACCATGTATTTTACCATTTTAGAATCTCCAGTTACCAGGCCAACTTTGAACGAAGTTGCGAATTAAAATTAGCATAACTCAAAATTCCGTGCAAATAAAAAAAAAAAAGCAGTTTGTATGGGTGCTTTACCTTTGTCTACAAGTGCGTACAAGGTTATCCATTAATGATGGGACACCCTGTATATCTTCTGCGTGTCTATTGTTCAGGTGTCTACGATAGAGTTTGAAAGCGAAACGAAACGAAAGCGAAAGTTGCGCGATGTGCTATGCGGGTGTTGCGGCCGAAGGAGACGCGTCAGCGACGTGTCGGAGGTGCGACAGCATGTCGCCTCCCTGTCGCACGAAGCGACACCGCCCGTAGTCGCCGGCGACACGGGCTGCTGCGGCAGCAAGCGACCGCAAGTCGAGAGGAGAGACAGCATACTCAGCGACAGGCCACAAAACACGTATGTTCCGTTTAACATCAACCAATTCATGTACCACTTTATCCCACCCTTACAAAATACCACCATGAAATAACAGGACTCGCACGGTACTGGGAACACTTACATACGAGGGTAACACTGAAAGTTTTTATTTAGAAACAAATAATGTAGGAAGCTGTTTGTGTTCTTATCGTTTTTCGAAGCAGTTTTTTTTAATGTTAAGATCGGCAGACAGGCTGACGGTCCACTTGATGGTATATGGCTACCGTCGCCTATAACACATGCAACGCCAAAGCTGCTGCAAGTGCGCTGCCGACTACAGCAGGATTAAGGATAAGGTATTAGGAGGGGAATAGGAAAATGGGCTCTGACATCCCTAGACTCAGGATGGTCTTCTGTAAGGGGGTGGTTACTGCCGCCAGACGGACTGCCCAAATGACTGCAAAGTGTGGTTCATTAGCACTACAGTATCTAATTGAGACACTTTTTAAAAATGGGTGTAATACCCTATAGAATCGGTCATTTGAAAAACCTCCTAAGTCACATTTTTTTCCAACATGCTTTTTTTGCTGAAAATCGTTTCTTAAAGAGAGATCAAGATAGCATTCTGGTAGAGCATATGCCATTTTATAAGAACATTTTTAGATGGCCAACTGCAAATGTTGAAGATAATCCAGATGAGAATGATGGAGAATATGACTATGTACCATAAAGGTATTAAAACATGACAAATTAATATAATAAGATTATTTTTAAGCGTAATTCTCAATTATAAGCAATAAAAAATATGATTACTACTATTGTTTTGTTTAAATTATATACCACAAACCCTATTTCTCGCTAAAACAACATAAGTCAAGAACGGTTTTTCAGGTTTTTTTCATTACTTCTATTAATAAGCTGTAAAGGTTATTCGCTATTTTAATTTTTTACCACTCAAATACTAAATTGAACATAAAAAAGTCCTTTAAAACTCATTTGTTTGTGTATGAAACAGTTTTTATTGATTTCTGAAAAATTCTAATTGACTACTAGAAAAAAAAAATGAGTAATATTTAGTGGGTGTTTCTCTGCGAACTTGAATAGGGGATCGGACAAATTTTCAGAAAGTGTTTTAAATTAATCTTCATGGATATTTATTCCCATAAAAAATACTATTTTATTTATTTATAGCCTTTTAGGTATTCAAAATCATGTTTTCATATTGTTTGTTCGAAAATGCCGCCAAAACGCCACGATAGTTAATCTGAGAGCGCGTAACGTCATTTGTGGTAATATCTAGGTAATATCATAACAAAACAGCTGCATTGGCATAAGACAAGGATTGCCCACAAATGACGTCACGCACTGTGATTGGTGTTTCAGTATAGATTAAAAATATTGTAAATAATAAAATTTTATTTCTTCATTTAAAAATATTTAAATGAATTACCTATATTAAATTATTATTCGATAAATAATCTTAAAAAATTATATATTTTCTTTCTAAGTACATTTTAGATTTTAATCTGATTACTGTCCGATCCCCTATTGGTGGCGCGTTCCTCTGATACACATGCTGGTAGCGCGAATTATTGAAGTGCTTATTCTTGTTCTAAACCAACCTAGTATGGTGCTCAGGGATGGTGCTCAGGGCTTCTCCGATGTGTTTGATGAAGGATGTTCTTAATTATGTTGACAACGTTCTTAATTAACTACTTGCATGAATTATTATTGGTCGACAGATGCTGCAACAACCGCGTTTTTAACTGGATGCGAGGGCCTTGCCGCAGTCAGCAACCACCGCCGAGTCGTCGTCCAAGCATATTCTCAAAGAACAAGAGTCTCTCTCCAACACTACCACCTGAAGTAAGTGCAACTTATAAAAGACCCATCATTAATGAATAATTTTGTAGACAAAGGTAGAGCACCCATACAAACTACTTTTTCTTGCACGGAATTTTGAGTTTTAATATTTATTTTAAATCCACTTTTTATCATAGTGTTGAGTGCGGGGTGAGTTAAAATGCCGTGTAAGGGCTAAACGAACGATTTATTTTCACAAACCAAGATGACTTTCAAAATCACTAAACTTGTCCGATGAAACTGTTAAACTTGCCAAAAGTCGTCAATGATTCCCTTAATGTGTCGCCGGTTCACTGTCGTAGATAACTTCGCAAAAGCTCCGAAGAGTCGCTCTCGTATCGCTGGTTGTCGCACCACTCACTCATTATGCCCGCCTGCTCTTATTTCCAGTGGCTATTTTATCTATCTATAATAATATATTTTTCACTTCTCATGCTCTGAAAGTGCTTATTTGTGCTGGATATAAGCTGCACAAAATCGAATTTTGTGCACAAGTGCATTAACGTATCTACTCATTAATGTATCTATATTAAGGCAAAGAAAATGAGCCATACAGCCAAACAGAATTGGAAGTTCATAGATAGAATTTGTTATTTTATAATATTTACTTACTTAAATTAATTTGCCTTATGTGTTTTTTAAGACATAAAAGATATTAAAATTTAAATTCAAGTACCGTAGGTTATATAATTAATTTAAGAAAATTATTATTACAAAATTAATTTAATAGTATGTCTGAGCCCAAGCCAATGTCATAAGATGTCAATGTCATTGTTAAAGAAATGTTATGTTATACTACTGTTTTATTTCCTCGCAATCGAAGTGAAAAGCAGAGTTTATAACTCGTCCACAAAACCATTTTTATCCACGACATTACTATCAGCCCGAGCCAGGGCCGTCTTTAGCCGGGGGTGCAAGGGGTGCAGTGCACCTGGGCGCGGAGCGCCCGGGGGCGCCTGCCGAGCGCGGAGTATTTAGATATTTTATTGAACTTAACGCCATTGCATAGTTTCATATGCTTGTTACGACAAATACGTATGCGCAAAATTAAATATTAAAAAAAAATAGTCATCAACAATAATCATTGTTTTACTTTTATTAAAGCGCCTACACACGGCCTTAAAATTGGTGGCAATATCGGGGAAGTGGTGGGGAGCGCCCTAGATTGCTCCCTTGATCGCCTCATGTGTAGGCAAATCGTAATCAGTTTCCTCCTAACTCTGAAATCGGGTCGGTCGAACCCACGATTTAGGGGCGATTATCGTCTAGGGAGCGTTGTCGCATCGTGTATAACGAAATCGGTGCCGATTTCACCGCAGGGAGGGTGCATGTGCGCTACATGCACCCTCCCTGGTGTTGCTTGTGTCCTTAGGCGACTTTTTCGTCTTTGACTTGGTTGCACTGTAGAAAGTGCCAGAGTGATGCCTATTCTCTGATGTTTTGAGAGTGTCGGCGGCATCTTGATAGACGAGCGCTTTGTTGCACGGTCGGTTTCACACTTAGTGGCAGGGACGTGTGTAGAGTAGCGGCCGATTTCATCCCCACTACCACTCTCTCGACATTACCACCGATTTTAGGGCCGTGAGTAGGCGCTTTAACAATTTTATTAAATGCAACACCCGCGCGGCAAAATCTCTAATCCAAAGATAATGTATAACCTTTGACACATTGCCGCCCGGTCGCCCGCACTTGAAGCAAAATGATCTCTAAGTCAATAAAGTGTAAGTTCATTTGAAATGGGCGCGAGGCGGGGCGCGGCACCTGTGCGTCTGTCATAGGCGAGTAATTGCGCCCTTTGACATAGACGTCCGGGTTTCTAAGGGCGCAGGCTGAGCCCCGCACCCCGGCGCCGAATAGACTTAAGACGGCACTGGCCCGAGCCGAATAAAAGTCTCGGATAAAAATGGTTCGTTTTGTGCACTTGTTGTAAAATCTAGTATTAAACTTAAATAATGTTTTATTATATAAAGAACAATAGAAAAATCTTGCTTAATATGCATCACAAACGAAGGCGGCTAAAATACGAGCCATTTTTATGGCCACCAACACAATCTGATATCTGGACTATCTTAACTCCGAGGACCATTCTTTAATTATGATTGTTCCAATTTTTTCTCTACATAAGTATATTTATCTTCTGTGGTCTTCTGCAGGTAAATAGGACACTACTAGTGACCACCATTTTTAACTTAAAGCAAGTTAAAGGAGTGATTGCTCTTCCAGGTCTCTCAACATATATTTTTATCCAAAACCATTTATTCTTTGATTCTTTAATACCGTCATCATGCCTATTCCTATTGCGATATTGCGCCTCCAGGGCGACACATTATCATTCTTTATAGTAATCATAGATATTTTAATTCGATAATATCGATTCCATGCGATAAAACAATAAACAAATCTGAAACAATTTTACTAAGCAGCCTGTCTGGTGAAAGAACCCAAGTTTTGGAAGTGTGTTCGTTACAATGCCATAAATTCCCTGCGTAATAACAGCACATGTGCTAATTCTTCCATTCCCTCCTTGTTAACGTTACATCTTCTACTTTAACTTGCCAATTCGATGGTGCATTAGTATTTACTCTGATGATGCTTGCTTGCTATGCTGCGGGCTATCATTAAATGGGCAGTCAGTCTGTCCGACGCACTTTATCATGAGAATAGCACATCGATATCGAACGGTTATAGTTTCTTGCAGTCTTTATGTTCAATTTAGTACAATTTTCCGAAATTGTGTCAAACATAGAAATATGTGTCGCCAAACACAAGGTCGCCATTACAATAAAAACATAATCGTAATCCAATCATTATAAGTAATTGGTATTGGTAGTGAAAATGTAAAAATTTCTTTATTCTATTTGTTTGTATGTACAAAGTCAGTTTGTTGAGGGCCGTCGTCGGAAGCGCACGCGTTTCTTTTGAGAAGTGCAATTGAATTAGTGTTACCAAGAAAGATCAACCGTTTAGTGTCTAATTTAGTTCTAAAAGAGTCAATTTCAAGATGACATGACGTAATGATTTAGTACCTAAATTCTCTAAGTGACTTCCACACAAAACTATTTTCTTATACTTACTTCAAAATTAAAATTTAGTTAGAAATTCCCAATATTATAAATGTGAAAGTGAATTTGTTTGTCAACTAATCAACCGATTATAGTGACATTTTGATACACGTCAGGGATACAAAAAAGTATATTATATAGGGTACAGGACTGGTACAGGATAAAAAGGGACTGTTCCCGAAGGATCATCAAAAGGGTCATTTTTAATAAATATTCAACGCCTCACAAAAATATATGAGCCATAAAGCATTCTTTTAGTTAGCGCAAGAATAGAATTTTAAGTTAATTAACCTTCTAAAGTTTATTTATTAATTAATTTAGTTATCCAAAAATGGTTTGTATTAGAATCAGTAGACTATAGTAAATCAATAGGTACGATGAAGGTATTAAATAATAAAGAATAAATGATATTAGAGAAATTATGTTGAAAATTTTCTAAAAAAATGGCCCAGTTTTAATATATAAACATTAAGATTATATATTAAAAATATATTAAAAAAATTAAAAGTATAAAATACTGCAATCCGCCATGTTAACTGAAAGACCGATCACGAGCGAATGACGTCACGCTTTCGTAAATATCACCGTGTGGCTTGAATTGCGTAAACTCTCAAACTGTTCCCGAGTTAAGAAAGCGTGACGTCACAATAAATATTGAATTAAAAATATAACATCTTTATCGCTGTGACGACGGTGGCGCCGATTTTTTATATTTTTAGACGATCCCACGGAAACCTAAAAATTTTCCAGGTTAAAAAGTATCCCATATGTTAATCCTGGTAATAAACTATCTGTGTGCCAAATTTCATCTAAATTCGTTTAGCCGTGTTGGCGTGATTGAGTAACAAACATTCAAACACACAAACGTACAAACTTTCGCATTTATAATATTTCTGCTTTGTTCCCATAACCGTGTTCTTATTTATTCTTATGCCATAACCGATCCAATTTTACTATACCTAACACTACAAAATTAACTATATCAAACCCCTGGATAATTACAATTTTTAAGAATAATTTAGATATCAGTGACTTTTTTTGAAGTGAAAACTTCTTTAGCGGCGTTGTGCGTTTTTGTGATGGGTAAAAAATGTTAAACTCGCGTCAGATCGAAAACCTGTGGCTCTAGCATGAGTTTACGATACTACACTCACTAGCCAGAGCGTAAAACATTTATATGGAAAATTGATAATTTGACATTGACAGTTCACGATTTTCCATACAAAAGTTTTACGTTCTCGCTAGCGAGTGTAGAATTAGTGTAGTATCGTAAACTCATACTAGAGCCTCTGATCGAAAATTCGTAAGACCAACTCAACTAGATCCCGGACCCAGATATACGCCCGCCGCGGCATATATCTGGGTCCGGGGTCTAGTTGAGTTGGCTGGACGCAATGTAGTATATATATGGGTGTAGATAAAATGCAGTATATGGAGTAATGTCTCCGCAAGTTTGAAGTTTTGTGTTGCTAGGGGTCTGGTTGAATTGGCTGGTCGGAATGTAGTATATATTGATTTTTATTGGGTGTAGATAAAATTTTGTATATAATGTCTCAAGCAAATTTGAAAGTTGATATGATTCTATCAGAATTACATATGTAGTAGAAAAGGGAGGTCCTTAGAGCAGTATTGGTGGTGTTGGCGACCGTCGCCAATGTGGCCACCAGTCGCCAAGTATGTAATTGGGCAAGTTTACAGTGTGTGAGTAAGTGGGATAATTACAATAGAAGTAGTAAGTGAATGGCCAGAATGGCAACCGGTAGCCAGGAGCAAAGTTGGTATGATTCTATCAGAATTACATATGTAGGTAGTAGAAAAGGAAGGTCCTTAGAGCAGTATTGGTGGTGTTGGCGACCGTCGCCAGAGTGGCGTCCAGTAGCAACCATTCCAAAAAAATGCACAACGTTAATATTCAAGTTTTCACTTCTGCCGGCACTCTTGGAGTGCAACCCCTATTTTTTTTTTTTCAATATTTTAAACCTGGTGCTTCGTAAGTATAAGCTGCCTTTAATAAAGGTTAGATGTATGTACGTTCAAGTGTTAATAAAAATAAGGCCAACAAAAAAACCACATAAGTCATGCATGACATATTATATTAAAAATAAACGCAAGGCGCACGTTATTTAAAAATGGCCAACACGCTAGCCGTCACGCCGGTACCTTCGCCGTTACCGTCATCGCGGCGACAATCGCGTGCATCGCATGCGTCTAGAAGGACCAATGCCAAGATTTCTACGGATCTAATGAAGGCTGATACGGACCGCGATGATGATGCAGAGGTTTGTGTTTTATATCTTCTTCTTAAGATGCCTTCTTCTCTGCGACCATCATCGTGGCTGTCTTAACCTTGGAAGCTGCTGCACGAAAGAAGGAACGTGTGATAATACAAAATCGGATCTCTTTATTGAAACTTCTTTTTTGATATCCTAGTTTTTTTAAAGCGAAACTTCTTTGCGTGCGATGAGAGTAAAATTTCTAGGTCGAATGTTGTGCGACGCCACAGTGTAACGATCACGTGACGGTTCTTGTAACGTTTCTGCATGATATCTATGTTTTTATTTATGTTAAGATCGACAGACAGGCTGACGGTCCACTTGATGGTAGGTGGTTACCGTCGCCTATAACACAACGCCACAGCTGCTGCAAGTGCGCTGTCGACTACAGTGGGATTATGGATACCTATGGGATTGGAAAGCGCTAGGGAAACGGGCTCTGGCATCCCTTACTCACTCACCGAAACACAACAGCACACGTGCTGACAATGAAGTTTCACTTCTGACACGCCCGTTCTGTACACGCGCATGTTTTTTTGAGTCTCTTGATTTTTTGGGTTTCACAATTTCTGCTTCAATTTCATCTTTTTCAGAATTTTGAAATAAAAACATGTGCTTTAAATGTAACGTGTATACATTGACAGAACTGGTCATAAAACGACTTTTAAACGAGCATTCAACAGCAACCTTGCTTGGTGACCGTTAAAGTACGCCAGCATATCTTATGACCTTGATAAGCTGACCAAGCTTCGGACATTCACAGCTGTAACCCGCTCACTGCGCCACCTACCGGGTCTAATTGTGATTATAAACCTTCCAGAGGACGCAAAAAGTTTCATCAAAATCGTTATAGCCGTTTATGAGTACAGTGACATAGACACATAAAAATGTAGTTATAAGAATACTAGCAGACCTGCCAAAACCCGTAAAATTTTGTAACCCGATCACATCGTCACTTAACAGCTATATATGCGAAAGATATTACTTAAAAAACTGTGTGTGTGTGTTAGTTTCGACGCACGACTGCAGTTTACTCCTTAAGTACGATTGTCTTTGACTATGCAATAGGAAAATAGGTTAACTTTAAACTGTTATGTTTTTACCAAATCAATGACTGGAATAAATAACTGGATACCTATTTACTTTATATTATTTAGTTACATTCTGCATACTCAGATGTCACGTGTTCCAACAAAAGTTATCTTAGTTGCGTTCGGTATACACAGATGTCACTACGTATTCAGTAAGCTCAAATAGTTCATTTTTTCGACGACAGATGTCGCTGCGCCGGTAGGTTATAACGCGCTATCTTTTCGTTCCCCAACGCGGACTGCACTTTTCATGCAAGAGTTAGACGTTTCCTCGGATGTTGCTTAAAGTAAAATAACATTTAAAATCAAAACATAAATAAAATTGATCCTTGCTATTCGCATCGGTACAGTAAATAGTAGACACGTGCGTCAGCTGTCGCACAGATTTCAAAGTGACCGTGACAGATAACGTAACGCTTTTTAGTTAACGCTTGCATTCATTTTACTCCTCATAAAATTTCTATACTGGGGGCCTTATAAATTAAGGTAAATTCCAAATCTATATTATTTTGAGATTAGCTTTTTTTTACACATTTTACGTGTAAAAACTTAATAGAATAATAATTGTGTAAATACGCCGATAGTCGTTTAGATTAAACGAACATCTGGAAGACTTGGTACGCAACCAGAACGGAATACTACATGCAGAGTTCAGACATATATGTATCTCCGTGCTATCCCTCTGATATCCTCTCCATTTGTAGGTGATGCCTACTAGCTATGTAATTGCAGATCTCAAAAACAAAACGAATTACGAGTATATCTGCAGGTACTTATCTGCAGGACCCAAATTTCATCTACTTAAAATCGCCTTTTTTTTTACTGTAATTTAAATAATGTAACAAAGAAAAAGCAAGATTATCCGCGTCACCAAGCCGTGGCGTTGTTGCTAACAATTAGCATACATTAATTTCATTACCAGAGAGTCTGAAAGGAATCAGTTTGCATGTACAATTTCCAGGACACCCGGCCAAAATTGGATGCATCGTTGGTGGAACACACCAGCGTGATGCGTGGTGCTATTCCTATACTGCCGATTGTACTCGCCTACTTCTGTCTGCTCTGCAATGTCCTGGTGCCGGGATTGGGTAAGTTCATGGGGCTTCTTAAAAAAAAACCAAAATAACTAGACTAGGAAATTTATTGCAAAGACCTAAATGTAGATTAGAACTATTTAATAGAAATGTTTATGTTATGGCAATTAAAACATACAATAAACTACCTAATAATATAAAAGAATTGCCGGATCCTAAATTTACAAGAACATTAACAAAATGGTTATTAGATTGTTGTTATTATGATGTTAAAGAATTTTATAATAAGAAACATTAATTCCTTTTTTATATTAATATAGTTTATAAACAATTAACCACAAATATTTGCATGCCCTTGGCGGGTAGAACATACTTTGTACTGTAACTGCTGTATACAAATTAAAATCCTCTAAACATGTGTTCGCGCAAATAAAGATTTATTTTATTTTATTTATTTATTATATTTAAAAAGCGTATCTTGTCTTAGCTTATCTTAGCCGTTCAGTTGCCTGTGTAAATTGATCCTGAAATTGTTTAGGAAAATGCTTATATGGCAGTTTCAATTTATATCATTCGTCTCGTACGTAATGATGGAAAAAGACACGAGGGTTTTGTGGAAATGGCTCATCGACTTATGGAACAGTTGACGCAGCTGGTTTTGCTGCAGACAGACGTGACATTTTATCCCTTAGGAATCGAATAGCTGAGTTCGCTGCTATTACTTCGGTTAGCAAATTAATCTAGCTATCCAACGAGGTAATGCAGTTTTCTCCAATAGGATGTTCCAATGGGATGTCACTGGTTCCGTGAAATGTGGATCGTCTACTTCTTAGAACAATTCCCAAAGATGGTTGGTACTGCTAGAGCTGGTCAGCAAATTAGCCTGGCTAGAAATCGAAGTGATGCAAACAATATGCTTGGATTCATACCTAATGGACACAAGCTAAAAATCATATATAGGTAATTTTTAAAGAGATTCCGTAAATAAGTCGCAAAATGCTGACTTGAAACATCTTAAGACATATCCGATTTTAAGACTTAAGATCTTAAGACTCAAGTCACTTCTGATTTCTAGTTTAAAAGCGAAAATACACACGAAAAAACTTTTGTAACTAAAAGCGTTGTAAGCTTTTAACTTCTTAAACTTTTATATGAAATAACCTCTTAAACTGAATTTTAAGCCCAGACCCTTATTTTCATGTGCCTCATCAATTGAAGACAAGATTTTCAGTTCGAAATTTCTGACTCATACTAAATTATTACTAATACTAATTATTTTGACTTTTAAGTGTCATAAAAGACTCTAAAAAAGTCATAAAAGTCTTCAGTCAAAGATTTTTAAGTCGAGAAATTAATAAGATTAAAGACTTCCGATTGACAGGTATTCAGGGGCAAGTCTGGAAACTCCCGACTCTCCAGAAAAGAGTAGCCTGTCTGTGTGTATTCTATAAGATGTACTTCGGAGAGTGTGCTCGAGAGCTGCATGAGATCACACCGCCTTCCCCTTTCTTCTATCGGACATGCAGACGTACGGCTGGTTACCATCCTCACCTTGTCGAAATCCATCTAATTCGGACCAAGCGCTTTAAAACATCTTTTGTGATGCGCACTGCTAAGGATTGGAACTCCCTGCCGGCGTCTGTATTTCCGAGCTCATATAACCCAAATCTTTTCAAGGTTCGAGTGAATAGGCATCTTCTGGGTGAGCTCGCTCCATCGTCGGCCTCATCCTTCCTACATGGATAGATGCTTGTCAAGAGTAAACACATCTTTAATAAAAAAAAAGCTTAAGAACGGACTTGGGAGTTTCTAAGTAAACAATTTTGAAAGTGGATAAATAAGGTTAAACTGACCCATTAAAATCTTCTATTTCAGGAACAATACTTAGCGGAATATTCTGCTTATGTTTCGGAATACCCAGATTCGGAGTTCATGACGGGGCCAAATATAGAATAGGTAAGTGTGAATGTTAGATAATTTTAAAGTTAATATTTGTTTAGATAAATAATAACAATTTAAGAGCAAATAAACAATAATTACACAGACAAGCTAAGCGAGTGCCTACACAAACTTGGTTCACAAGGCGACCAATATGTGGGATGTCGATTCGACAGTCATATGGTCCCGATAGTTGTTTCGGCGAATGGTCTTATAGTTAAGAACCTCGACCAATGCCTCAAGGGACTCTCACTCGATGGCCGGATCAGATATAGATCACAGATACAAAAGGCAGTACTTCTTGACACTCTCGGCCCAAATCTCCGGTATCTTTTTTTATGTAAAAGTCTTCAGCTAGGCTCACGGTCCACTAAACCTTATATAGGTTGCTACCGTCGCCAATCACAAGCAATACCACAGGTGGTGCATATGCACTTTCGTGGTGTGAGGGATAGGGATAGGGAAATTGTCTCTGGCATCCCTTACTTCACTCACCGGAACACAACAGCACACGTGCTGTTATTTCACGGTGGTCTTCTGTAAGGCAGTGGTTTCTACCTCCAAGCGGAAAAATTAAATCAATCTGTGAATTTATATGTATGTCTTTGTGCTCCCACAGGCTCGTTCGTGATTAACCTGTTGGTGGGCTGCGGGCAATTGTTCACCGTTTTATTCTGTCTGGTCGGATGGGGCTGGTCCATTTGGTGGGGAGTTATCATGCTCAGGATTTCTCGTGAGTACCGCACAATGTTTTAAGTATTTTGAGGGTCTTGTAGGAAGTATTGACAGGCTGACAGTTCACTTGACGGTAGGTATGTAGCTACCGTCACATATGCAAGCGCGGCGTTAACACTACAAAAGACTGATGTTGCAAAAGACAATTCCTCTAATTTGCTCTGGCATCCCCTACCCAAGTTAGGCAAGAGCTGCAAACTTAGGTCAGCAGCAAGATTGACGGTTCACTTGATGGTAAGTGACAACCGATATAAAACAATACTCGGAGAGTTGGCAAGTGTATTACCTAGATAAAGGAAAAGACAAAAGATGAAGATAAGATAAGTTGTTGAATGCATCGCAGACGCATTCAACAAAATATAACAGCACACGTGCTGTTATTTCACAGTGGTCATCTATAAGA
The DNA here is from genome assembly GCA_910589475.2 of Bembecia ichneumoniformis. Classification (NCBI taxonomy): domain Eukaryota; kingdom Metazoa; phylum Arthropoda; class Insecta; order Lepidoptera; family Sesiidae; genus Bembecia; species Bembecia ichneumoniformis. The sequence goes on from OU342546.1 coordinate 1,022,830, forward strand.
GGGTGGATATTACCGCCAGACAGGCTACATACTTTAAGACTGGGAATTGTAGTGAGCCCAAACGCAGGTAAAGGATAGAGTCTATCGCTCTATCCTTATTTTAATTGCGCTTCTGATTCCAGCGTGATATAAATAAGCGACGCATAGATCCACAGGCGACATCATATTTAATTACTTATTTAATTTCTTTGTCGAAGGCAAATACCGCAAGTTAAAGGCTGAAGCGTTAGCGGAGGAAGCGGAAGCGGAAGCGGCGCCACCTGTCACTGCGAACAACCACACGTGAACGTAACCATAGACTTAAGCAGTCATAGACAAAAGAGGGACTAAATATAAAATGGAGAATTCACATATTTATAAGCTCCATTTGAAATTTAATAAAATATATTTAACAAAGCAACGAATGTATTATACGCATTATCATCTGAGTCGTCAGGTAATAAAACATTTTTATCTGTCTATCTCGCTCGCACTTACAGCTCTTATGGAGTGGCAAGGGAAGTGCATTCCTATCGCCATTGACGTTTATTTCTCGACGACCCAGTTGATAATGCGTCTACTATGGTAAAGTAATTTATAATGATTTGAAATAATACAAATTCGCATCGATCTGCTACAACTACATTTAGTAACTTTTTTAAAATTAATACTTTTTAAATAAAAAAAAACTTACGTATAAAACATCTTCGCCGCGTGCGCTCAGTGGCGCATACACTACAATGCTATCAGAGTATATTCAGTCTAAAGCGACGTCCGCTGCGCCAATTTTTTAACAAAACATTGTTCACGAACAATGTTTTTGGCGTCCGTCGCCCGCACCTCTCTCGGTCCCCTTTGTCGTCATCCCCGCGCCATTGGCGTAGCTACACTTTCAGCGCCCTGGAGCAAAATTTTTCAAGCGCCCTCTCTCCTTTTTTGAACGATCGATTGTAACATTGTAACTTTGCGAACTTGTAACTAAACATTGCATGCATATAGCTAATAAAAGTATTATTATCACCAAAAAAAATATGCTGAAAGATTACAGATTCATTATCATTATTTATTATCATAAAACTGAAAAAAAATCATACACAAACCTCCAGATGATTGTAGAGTGTAGGTTTTCTCGGCCGGTATCCATATGAGTTGTGGGTTTCCGGGATGATGGCCCAGGTCTGTTGGAAATTCTTCCAAACGTTTCGTGCGGTTGACATCCTCAGTGGTGTAGTCCGTGTTAGAAGAAAAAGTACATCACATCACTGCACTTCACTTCTGCACTTTTCGACTTCTCGAGCGAGACTGATTTGTCGACTGGAATGTATCTATATTTAAATTTATATCCCCACCCCATGGTTGAATTGGTGGGGTGTGGTCACTAGGAGAGGGGTTATAATGCCCTCTCTTTCTTTCATTATTATTATTCTTGCGTAGTGCCGGATACCAAATGTTCCCTTCAGGTGATCCCCTCCAGATTCCCTTCGAGGTTTGTGTGTAATTCCTCACGTGCCCATATGAGAGAGAGAGGCGTTTGAAAAATTTTGCTCCAGGCGCTAAAAGCAAAGTAAAGCTCATAATACACTTCTTTGCTTTGAAATTGATTTTAGTTCCGTTTTCCGCTACCTTTTCTGGAGTACATTTAATTACCGGCTATTTGTTTCATTTATATCTGTTCGAAACTAAAATGTTCCGAAAAAGTGAAGTCAGTGATGTATTGTAGCAAGCTTCCCCTAATGACATTTTTACATGACCCACCTACATTTTTGATTGGCTATGGACAAAAATTTAAGAAAAACAATAATTTGCGCCCCCCAGGCCCCTGCGCCCACTGCTCCCACTCGCTCCCCGACGCTACGCCCCTGCCCCGCGCCCCTGTACCGCGCGGGCGAGGACTCATTTAAACGGTCTATCTATAACAAACATTCGAAAATCTTCACATTTGATAAATGGAATAAATAATTATTTTCGTTACAAAGAGAGTGATTTTGAAGAGCTTTATCATTGTTTATTTATTTTATTTTATTATTATTTTCACTTGACATAGCGTCTTTTACGTATTGACTCTATTAAAAAAATTGTAGTATCTACATTCCACTTCATAGTTCAAAACAATAGTTCAAACGAGCAAATAAAAAAAATACGTCTTCCTGCACCAAAATCTATACATATAATAAAATCGTAAACGAGTCGTGTTTGTACATAAAATATTTAAAAAAAAAATAAAAAAAAAAAAAAACAAATTGTACAAGTTGTACTTATGATACAGAGTTAAAAAATAGTTTTTAGAATTTTTATCTGTTTGTGCGTTTGTGCACGCTAGTCTCTGAAACGGCTTAACCGATTTGAATGCAGTTTTCAGTGATGTATTGTAGCAAGCTTCCCCTAACATTTAGTGTTTGTTTCATTCCAATCGGTTAACAAACAAAAAAGTTACGCGCTATACCGAATACCACGCGTAGGTACGAAGTTGCGCGCTCAGCTAGTATATAACAAAATCGTTCTTTGCCTGCTATGCCTTTGTGCACACTAATCTCAGAAACGGCTTAACCGATTTTCATGTGATTTCCACTGATGCAAGCAAGCTTTCGGTAATATGCAGTGTATATTTCATTCCAATCTGTTTGTAAACAAAAAAGTTACGCGTTATTCCGAATACCACCGTACGAAGTCGCAGGCACAGCTAGTCTCCCGCAGACGGGATATAATCCCCTCTCCCGCAGACGTTGGCGGGGGATGTTTTCTACAACTCCCGGCAAACACGTTCGAGTGTTTTTGTTCGACAAAACATTTTATTTTATGTTTTCTTAAAAAACTGGGACAGCGGACGCGGTTTGACTATACTTGTGAACTGTTCTAGTATTTTTCTTAAAGGAGTTCTCATCGTCCCTATAGTTGTTAGAGATCGATGCTGTTTCTTTTTTTGTAATTTTAAAATGTCATTATACTTTCTTTAAAAATTAAACTACAGTTTGAAAAAAGTGTAAAAAAAATGTAAATAAAATACGCAAATTTATAAAATAAGCATTAGGTTTTTAAAAAAAAAATCGTAATCAATAACTAAAAAAATATGTAAATTTATCTTGAAGATTGTCTGCTGGACAGAAAATTTGTATATCGAATCGAAGGTGGATTTAAAAAACCACTTTCAAATTTTTTAAAGGTTCTTAAGTACTTCCATTTAAGGTTTTCCGGTCGTTTCGACCTTTTTTTAGAAAATTAGCATCTGAAATCTATGTTATCACTATCCATTGGCGGATACAGGGGGGGGCATGGGGGCCATGCCCCCCCCCCCCCCCCCCAAGACCCAGGAATTCCATATTTTTGACTTAACTTTTCAATTAAATTCAAGTACAATTCAATTCATACCTATATGAACTGAATATAGAATAATATAATCCATATCAATCAAAGTTATCGAAAGTTTCATAATTCATGTCAGACATTTGAGACAGTTCAAATACGCGATTACGCGGGTTAAAAGTATTTGCAATACAACCATAATGCATCTGAACTAGTAAAAAAATACACAAAAAAATTACTTGTGATATTAACCCTAACTCCGAACTTTGTCAGAATGCCCCCCCCCCCCCCCCAAAATGAAATCCTGGATCCGCCCCTGTCACTATCACACTGCAAATGATAGTTTTTTTTATGTCAATGATAATGAAGTTTATACTCGGTACACCGAGTGAAAAGAAAATGAGGCGTTCTTTGTTATAGAATTTGCATAAAATTAACGACATTTTAAAGATATGTGTGGCCGTTTGAGAAATTTTTGTTATTTACACAAAATATTTTCTAATGAAAATAATAATAATAGGTTAAATTGAATAATCATTATTATTATTTAATTCAGATATTAAAATCCATATTAGCAGCTACAAAAAAATGCAATATATACAAAAAATGCAATAAAAAAAAATGCAAATATAATTAATTGTACAAGCACCAGACGCTTTTGAAAATAATTTCTACATTAAAATTAAAAAAGGCAGTTTTTTTTTTTAATTAAATCGCGGCATACATTCAAAATGCTTTGGTTTATGAAAAACGCCCAATAAATGAATAGGTGCGATGACCAAAATTTAGTAAACATTTTTGACATTTACTACTGTAGTAAGTAAAATACACTAAAAGGTAACTTTTTACGTAGAGCTATTAATTAAAGTAAAAATAAAAAATAAACGTAGATTTTTAATACTCAAAAACAAAATAGAATTAGCATAACTTTTTAAATAACAGGCGTGTTTTGTTATTTTATTTTAGCATAAGCATAACTGTTCCATTAGTTGTATGTTTCATTTGTTGTAGCATAAAGGTCGATTCAGACAAATCGGTTACGGGCGTACGGTAAGGATTTCTTTCGTAGCGCGTGCTGAGTTCTTACGGAGTTTATAAGAAGTTGCTTCCACAAACTAGTGTTCGCGACATTTTTTTTTTTTAAGTTAAGATCGGCAGACAGGCTGACGGTCCACTTGATGGTAAGTTGCTACCGTCGCCTATAACACAAGTAACGCCACAGCTGCTGCAAGTGCGCTGCCGACTACAGTAGGATTGGATAAGGTATTAGGAGGGTATAAGGAAATGGGCTCTGGCATCCCTTACTCACTCACCGAAACACAAAAGCACACGTGCTGTTATTTCACGGTGGTCTTTTGTAAGTGGGTGGTTACTGCCGCCAGACGGGCTGCCCAAATGACTGCGAAACACAGTATGCCCTGCCAGATCCAGACCAGTGCCAAAATGGAAATGAACTTTGAAAAGTACATTTCTAAAGTTGATCCTGCCGGGAATGGAACCCGAGACCCTCAGATAGATCGTCAAAGCAATGGGCTCAAAAGTTCTCTTCAACTTTTTGCCATCTTAAGTTATTTTTTAAATTTAATTTTTTTTTCTTTTTGTGCTTTTGTAATCGCAGCCAATTTCCGCTACGTAGGTATACTTATATTAAAACATCGGCATCGAAAAATAAATATTTCCATTAAAAACGTTATGTGCTTCGAAATATTTAATAATGTAGCAATATATATTTTGATAATAATAAAAATAATATTTTGCGTAGACATTTACACAAAATATGTTTTTTCTCTCTCGAGAGAGAGACCCGTATGAGTTCTCCGGTAACTGATATGTCAGAATTGACCTTAATTTCTCATATAATTAACGAATGTTTTTGTCTTCTAATAATTGTCTTCTATGAAAACCTATGTTTTATCTTTTATGCAAATGTCTTCCCTACGGTAGGATACCTACTAATTATTTTTAAATTAATACCTATTTTATTGAATTAAGTACTTACAATGCTATTTAATTAATTGCGAATTAAAAATTATATTTTATTAAGTTTTGAATTATTATATTAGTCTGTACAATGAATAAAAATTTTACTTTTAATTAAAGTGGCTTATTTTTATATAACACCGTACAATAATAACTTAAGAGCGTCGGTGGCGCAGTGGGAAAGATGCTATCATGTCGAGAGGTCTGAGTTAGATGCCCGGTCATGCCATGTACCAATGGTTTTTTCTAAAAACTTAGTGCATTTACTGACTGCTTTCAAACGGTGAAGGAAAACGTCAATGAAGAAATTCCAAGGCGCATGTGAAATCCATCAACACACACTGGACCAGCGTGGTGGGTCATATAACCCATACACCTTTGTGCCCCTGCAGTGTTTATGCCCGGGATATATAAACTGAATCAACAGTCTATAATATGTCCCATATAGTCTGTTGATAATCTCTTAAGAAAAAGTCGGCAGACTGGCTGACGGTCCACTTGATGGTAGGCCATTAACACTGGTTGCTTATGTTATGTGCTGCATTTGCGCTCGACTCATATCGGAGTAAGCGCAGATATGAAATAGAACTCGCAAATCCTCGTCAATATGACGAGGTTTTCGGGTCCACCTTGTGGGTGGAAATGCTACGCTACGCTTGCCGGTCCATGGCCGCCACTCGAGAACCTTCTGGTCCCAGCGGCCATCAGCTCTCCATATTACGTATCCTCGGGCGATAACTCGTGAAATGCTTGTCAGAGTCGTATCATGAAGCCTTGTGAATGTCAGCTGCGGCTCCGTGGGTGGGTTGAGCAGCGGTACACATAAAAACACATATATTTTTATTTTTTAGTCATTTCCTCCTGATCAGCCCTGGATTTGTCAATAGGCCGTATAGGCCGCGGCCTATGGGCGGCAGCGGCCTAAGGGCGCGGATTTTAGATGATTTTTACACGTTTTCGGAAGCCATCAAATTCTTGTGCGATAATAAATGCAATAATAATAATAATTGCCTAATAAAGGCCTAGGTATTTACCTAGGCCACGAGGAAGAGGCGGCACAAAGTGAAGGGGCCTATACTCAAGAAAAGTATAAATCCGGCACTGCTCCCGATTGAAATATTTATGAAATTATATTTAACCTAATATCTTGAAGAAAAAAAAGGCAGCTGACTATAAAGTAGTCTCTAATCACCGGAACTAAAAAAAAAAAAAATCCTCTCGCTTGAAAACTTATCAGATGACAGTTTATATGCTATTATGAAAAAAAAAATGACAGTTTGCTGTATCGCGGTGGAAAGCATGATGTATGTTTCATGCCATGGAACATCTTCAGCTGATGACCTGAAGAGTGTAACGCAGAAGCCAGACGGAAACATCTTACGCACAACCCTCCCAAGTATTTTACGAGCTATTATCGCCTGAGAGGAAGCTTGGGGACCAATAGCCCTCTGCCATAACTCGTTGAGTGACAACGACAACAGCTTTTAAATATATATGAATAACACAACAATAAAACAAAAATTTCTCGATTTTTATCACTTTATTACGAGTTCGTTATTATCTTTATACTATAAATAATTATTAATAAATAGGTACGATTATATTATGGCATATTGATTCACATTTATCGTAAGTAGTTGATAATGTGTACAGTCAGCAACAAAAACCATTCGATTGTTTCCATTTTACACACGTAAAACATGAGGATTAAAAACTTGTCTATTATTAAAATTATTCCTGTATGCGATAGCCAATTTAATATTATTATTTTTTAATCAAAAGCTGACAAACTACGATTACAACCAGATATTATTTATTTCATTTTATTTTAAAGGAGAAACCCCTTTCCCCATACAAGCCTGGGCTATGACTGTTCAAGACTGGAAATTAGGCCATTGAAAAAGATTGTACGAGCCACAGCTCAAATGGCCACATTTGAGGTTATGTCGTGGATGCGTGTTACGCTTTCCGATACGATGGGAATCATAATTGCAATATACATTAATAGAACACAAATCCTGGGACCAAAACTCAATGCAGATACAGAATATAAAAAAGTACTCTTAGCTTACGTCTCACTTATCGATGTAACGTTTATGCCAATAGACAAATACAACGTTGAGTAAATTATTTTGAATTCGATTTTCAAACACACTATAGAGTATAGAATACACCAAGACACAGAGTAGTAGCAAGGTGCGTTTATGAAAAAATCTAATTCACATACTTCTTGCATTCGGCCATTGTTAATGAGGCTAAGTTTTAGCTGGGCTAATCTAAAAAAAAAGGAGTTTATATATATATATATTTGGCTTGTACATTCATAGCCCAAAACGGAGGTCCCCTTCACTTGTTCAATTTGTTTTAAGTTCGCGTTGAATTTCTTCGTTGAGGGGGGCGCCACTGTAGAAAATCACACGAGTTTTTATTATTATTTAAACTAGCGACCCACTCCCTGTTTCGCACGGGTGCAATTTTTTTTTTTTTTTTGCAACTATACATATTATAAAATCGTAAACAAGCCGTGTCTGTAAATTAAAGAATTTTTCAAAAAAACAACTTGTACACGTTGTACTTACGTTACCGAGGTCAAAAAAATAGTTTTTAGAACTTTTGTCTGTGCGTTTGTGCACCATAATCTCTGAAACGGCTTAACCGATTTGAATGCGGTTTTCACTGATGTATTGTAGCAAACTTCCTGTAACATTTAGTGTTTGTTTACATTCGAATCGGTTTACAAACAAAAAATTAACGCCCTATAATTAATACCACGCGTACGAAGTTGCGGGCTCAGCTAGTTTTACATAAAAATTTTGCACGAAATTCTTTCCAACTTCCTTAATTATTATTAATGATTCATGAGGTTACTGAATAACAACAGTATCGTTAAAACAACGACCGTTCATTTCTAATGCAAAAAAAAAATGAAATAAGCACCAATTCATTAATTTACACATTCGACCTTATCTCTAATGGAAATAAGAACGATTTTGTTATGCACATTCAAAAAAAAATTCAATAAATTTACAATTAAAAACTGTAACACATTTTACTGGGCAGGAAATACAATACCTTTAGCCGTCGTATTTTCGACCTTATTGAATAAAAGCATGAATTTTACTATAATTCATTTTTTTTATGTTTTATTTAATCGCATGATTTAAAAAAAATCAGAAAATATGATCATAATTCATTTTATTTCACATACAGTAAAATTATTGCTGCTTGGATTTTTAAATACAGGTCGTTTCAGACAAATATATATTCGTGTGAAGGAAATTCCCTAAATTAAAAATAATTAACTAATAAACTAAAATATTGCCACAGAAATAATTTTGAATTGTCATAAATAAAAAATAAAAACAGATAAAAAAATATTTCGTTTTAATTTTAATTTCCTTTTGTACCTCACTGGTAAACAAGAAAAAAACTTTACTACACGCATACCTGTCCTAACCCCGGGATTTAATACCACTTACCAGGCAAGAACAATAATTAAAATAAACCTTTGAAACTTAAAATTTTATATTTACACTTTAAACTAAACGCAACCGAAGAAAAAAGAAATAATTAAAAAATCGACATTGATTCTAAATTGAAAATTGTACTTCGACGTAACGTATAAAAAAGACTCTTTGGTTGAACCAAACTATTAAATGTAAAAATAATTTAGAGATTACATTATTCTAATTGGCCCAAATCTTCTTGGGCTCTGACGATATCACGTGAAAAATATGCGCAGTAACCGATTTTGGGACTGCTTGTGAGGTATTGCGACGCTGGGGAGGAGCCAAGGAATGAGCGAGACGCAATGATACCATTTGTACGAGAGAGAAAGCAGTTGCGCCATATTGCTTATTCGGACTCGCAATTGTACATGCGCAAACGAAAGACACCTGCTCAAGGTCTGAGCCCAAGAAGATTCGCGAGTATTATATACAAAGATAAATAAAGGCCCTTACAACTACCCACAAGTTATGAAAAAAAAATATTCACGAAACATATTTTTTGGAAATTGCTAAAATAACTAGTCAATTGTATTTATTCAAATGATTGCGTTACAAACAAAATTTCGGACACCGACCGTATAAAAAAAAAAAAAAAAAAAAAAAAAAAAAACGGGACAAGTGCGAGTTGAACTCGCGTGAAGAGGGTTCCGTACGATGTTACCTATCCGCACAATATTGAGTGATTTACCATGTTATTTTAATATCATGGACTTCTTATAGGTTTTCCTATAATCTATAAGTATAAAACTAATTTCTGTATAATTTTTTTTCAAAATTATAGGTTCAGTAGTTTCGGAGATAAGGGGGAGGGGAATTGGTCGGACAGACGGACACACGAGTGATCCTATAAGGGTTCCGTTTTTTTATTCGGACGTACGGAACCCTAAAAATAGTCACCGACGTGCGGCGAATAATTTCTGTAGTGTGTGTGAGTAAGGTTGAAGGGTGATAACTTTTACCCAAATTATGAGGAAATCAATAACAATAAATGAAATTGTTTACTTTTTACACCAACAAAGCGCACTTTTTATGTACCCACTAAGACTGGAGCCGGCCAAGCACGTATACAGAGGGGGGGATAGTTGGGATTTATCCCCCCCCCCCCCCCCGAAATATGACTGAAAAAAAAAACGATAGATGTCATTCATTCAGAAAGTAAGAAAAAAAGACTGGTCGGCATGTGTGACACTAGATTTATAGATCGTCACGACTCTATAAATGTATTTTGTGAGTTACTCAAACCTATTGTCATTACATTGAGAGAAGTATCCTGCACAAACAGAACTGTTGCCCAAACTGCGTCTACATTCATAGCTGCGATGGAAAAGAGTAGTTTCTTCATTTCTCTGTGTGAAAACCTGTGAAAGATCTTTCAGAAAAATTAGAGTAAAGTACAGTGATTACAGCGATTTTTACACAGTTCACATGGTTGTTTCAATGTTTGTCCCCCCCCCCCCCCCCCCCCGAACCAAAAGTCTGGATACGTGCCTGGAGCCGGGCAAATATTAATCGCCGCACAATATTTGTCCACGGGCGGTATCTGGTTGGAGCGTCGACTGAGACGAATAGTTAATCTATGGTTAAATTTATTATTTATGGAGGTATCTTTAAATATTTTCTTAAAACTTCCATGTCTGATAGCACGCGTCGTATCATTTCTCATAACTAATTCGTTTGGCGTATCCACCATTATCGAAGCGAAAATAACGCTTTAGTCAACAAATCTTAAAAGCTAAAACACTAAACAATAAAACAATCTAGGAATACGGATGAGTATTAAGTGTCCTACAACAAACAAGGCCGACTTTTTAGACCAGTAAAAAAAAAGCAAACGACATTTGACAAAAATGATGAGATAACAAGCGTGTACAATAAAATTTATTAGAAATTATAGAAGAAGAAAAAGTAACGCCGTTTTCGACCACTTTTTTTTTTTAGAAAATGTGCTTATTTTATTCAAAAATTTTTTTTGGGACGCAATTATCACATATGCTATTCGCACTGAATACACTTTAAAAATCACTCGGAACTCTTAAATTAAGGGCGAATGATGTCTTTAATCTAATCGAAAATTGGACAAAAAAAACTCCTTTGTATCCATGGACGTACAAAGAAAGTCGGACAGAGTCTCGCTAACAAAATATACTCCTGGTATTAAATCCATATATTTAATACTCCTGGTAATAAATCCATATATTTAATACTCCTGGTATTGGTAGTAGGGTGCACCAAACCGACCGAACGGTGCAGACATATATATATGTCTGTCTCCCTCATGAAGACTTCGACCGTTGTGCGCATGTCTGAGAACTACATTATAAGCATCTTATAGGCTGGGCTTCTCCTACTACTCCCACTACTGTCGCAACACATACGCATAACTCGTCAAGTATCAACGAGTGAGAGAAAATATGTAGTTCCGTCTCGGCAACGCTGCCACTTACGGGGACTAGCAATATAAAATATAGGAGTATTAAATATATGTGTCACTCAGAGTCGGCCAGCTCGCCTGTACATAGAGGCCGACACGCACACATTCACACGTTAGTCGGCCATTACGCGTGCAAACGTCAACACAACCGACACGTTACGCAGCGAAAAAAATATAAATACACAGCGTGTCTTGTGTCGTGAAATGGTTTAAAAACCGTAGTGACTGAAAGAAAAAAAAATCAGGAATCACTTTTCATGGGTAAATTAATAATTCAATCATTTATTTCTCTCACAAGAACAAAATAATTTATCCCAAGTCCAGTGAAGCCAATAGTGTTGCACACATAAATAACCGCCGCCATTACGGTGACTCAGTTTTGACTTAGCGGGAGTTCCGTCCGACTTTTTTTTGTACGTCCATGTTTGTATCTAATATTTTCTGGCTATATACATACAAACGTTCAAGTATTTAGTGGACTAATGAATATTGGGAACACTTAGGCTAGAATTACATATATGCAAGAGCGCCACCGAGCGGCCGGGCCGCTGTGAATTTGTAAGAAAACGTAATGTCGAGCGGCCGCGCCGCTTCTTATAATTCGACGCGAACATTTCATACAATTTCAACAGCGGAGCGGCCCGGCCGCTCGGTCGCACTGATGGACATATTCGAGCCTTAAGGCCGGCGCCACGGTAAAGTGTTTAAATTTTTTCATAGAATTTTGAACCTTAAAGGCTCTTTATACAATTCTAATTTCATTGTACTGCGGAATGCTGCAGAACTCCGATTGTTACCCTAGCATACTACCCACAGTCTAACCATACTTACGTCGTACAGTCAGGCAACGTATGTACTTGCGTAGAGCAACGTTCGGCGAACTCGCTTCAGTTTGCAGGCTCGAACATTGAGCTTTGCCCGACTGTATGTTGTGAGTATGGTTAGACTGTGATACTACAATGAAATTTGAATTATATAAAAAGCACACAATGTATAAAAGAGAAACCCCGTTTCCTATACAAGCCTGGGCTATGACTGTACAGGACTGGAAATTGGCCTGTACTTAGGCCATTGAAAAAGATTACATGAGCCCAATCTTTACAATTATCAGCAATGACCAAGTTTGTAAATACATCGTACAATATGTACATTTGAGGATGCGTTATGTCGCGGATACGTGTTACGTTTTCTGATACGACGGGAATCATAATTGCATAAGTGTCATGTTGTGACATTTTATACATTATATGCCACTTATTATACATAAATAGTCGTAGCGTAGCACATATATAGAATACAAATTCTGGGACCAAAAGTTAATGCAGACACAGCAAATTAAAAAAGTACTTTTAACTAACACAATAATAAGTTGGTAAATATCTTCATAACTATTATGTCTATTGCATTTCATTTACGTCCCGCTGATCGATGAATCGTTTATGCCAATTGACAAATATTTTTAATAGAGACAACATTAAGTAAATTATTTTGAATCCCATGTTCGAACACGCTAAAGAGTATAGTATACACCAAGAAACAATAGTTAGAAAGTGTGTTTATGGAAAAACCAAATTCACGTACTTCTTGCATTTAAGGCTAAGTTTAAGGTGGACTAATCTAAAAAAGCAATTTTTTTTATATATAATTATGTCATAAAAGTATAGCCATTGTACATTCATAGCCCAAAATGGGGTTCTCCTTTCTATGAAAAAATTGAAAAACTTTGCCGTGTCCTCCTCCAATATGCGCCGGCCTATATTCTAGCGTGTAAAATAAATTAGGTAATAGCTTCAAACGCAGCTTATTTAAAAAAAAAGTCACAATCAAGCGTCATGGGAGCTTTTAAAGCGCTAAACTTCAAAGTATTTTTCGCCCAAAGCGGTGGCCGCACTTAATTCGTCTAATAAATGTAAACCTCTCGTAAATTTAGAGACCCCGTAGAAAAATAAATTATACACCATTTAAATCAGTGCAAAATAAAAGCTAAGCGAAAGGCTTCCTATGTAGCATTTAAAAGTTCCTTCACTGTAGAATACAATTGTTTTTTCTTTGTATTTCAACTTGAGACAAGTTTCGCTCGATTTCGTCGTCTTCCGCGATCCTGTAAGTAATAAATTATTGTTATTAAAAAAAATATTGATCCAAGTTAACAAAGTCCACTCTCGTAAGCGAGTGACAGGCGAGTTGCAGTTCGGCGGAAAGGCAGCGGGAAGAAGATCCCCTCTCCCAGCCCATCCGCCGGAAGAGGCTCGGGTGCAGGCGGCTGGCCTATAACCGCCACCTTCCCCCTTGACCGGGACCTGGAAGGTAGCCTTAGTGGAGACTACTGCCTGTCGAAGGTCCCTCGAGATGGCCGGCGTACCTTCACTCTCGGGTACGCCGAGGTTCCGACAGGGAGCACAACCCTCGTCGCGCTGAAGAGCCTAAAATCTATATGTGTCAATCACGTATAACTTATAACTTAGGCTCTCTGAAACCATAATACAACCTTCTGTGCTCAAATTAGATGGAGATTAGATTTTGAGTAGTGGCTGGACACATCTGCGATTCGCGGTCATTTTAGTAGCCCGTCTGGCGGCAGTAACCATCCTCTTACAGAAAAGGAGATGCAGCAGTGAGCTGTTATGCTTCGGTGAATGAGTAAGGGATGCCATTGCCCTATCCCTATCAATCCCTTATCCTTAATTCGGCATCGCACTTGCAGCACCTATGTTATAGGCGACGGTAGCCACCTACCATCACGTGGACCTACCTGACCAAAAGATGAATGTGGAGTACATAATTCGTGTCAGTTTAGACCAATTCAGTTGAAGTACAAATTCTATTAAATCAGATAAAGATTCAAGTTTAACTGGAACTGGATCGGATCAAAACAGTTTCTGTTAGCAGCGGTGCACTTACGCCTTCTCCTGTTCGTCCATTTCGTGAACGAGACGATCGCGACGATTGACGGCAGCCAGCAACTCGTGAAGGAGGAGCCTCTCTCTTCTCTTCTGCCCGCCGGTCTTCCTCCACTCTTCGACGCCCAGTGACAATCTAAGCTCACGCGCCAGCAGCTCGCAGCGTCGGCTCAAGTCCTCTTCTTGCTCGCTGCAACATTGGCAAACCAATCTCATCAGCCAATCCGCTAATAACTACTAGTTTTATAGTTGTCGATTGTCGAAATTTAGCGAAAATATACTCACACGATTTCGACAATCTACTTGCTAATGTTGTTAAACTGTTTAGGTCCTACCTATATAGTGTGTACCTAATTAGTAAGTAACTATGTTGTACAAAGTCATTTGATGACTAATATTATAAATGTGAAAGTAACTCTGTCTGTCTGTTACCTTTTCACGCCTAAACCGCTGAATCGATCATCAGGAAATTTTGCATACACGTTGTCAGGGATTCAGGAAAGGACATAGGATATCATGATACAATGCCTTAAAAATCGAAGGCGTGGCCGTTTACGATTTTTTTGAAAAAAAAAAAAAAAAAAATACGAGTGAACCCACACAAACAATGCAATAATTAATGACGAGTTTCGGAAATACTCTCGGCATTTATTTATCTAGATCTAAAAACATCAAAAAATTAGTACTCATCAACTATAATTGAAAACTCACAGTATGTTCAGTTGCATCTGCCTCCTTATCAAGGCGTTTTTCTTGTTGACTAGATTGAACCACTGCGACATCAGCCTGTCCTCCTCCTGTCGAACAAAGCCCATTCGAATATCAACACTCGCGCACCAAAAACAAGTGCCAATTCGCTTCCCATCAACTTTCCATTTCGGTCTCACTCATTTAGCCCCGCAAATTGCTAATGCGCCTGGTCGCCATTTTGGTGAAGTATTCTCGTGACACACCATCATCCACTAGCAGAGCGAAAGAGACGGGTAGACACACTCAGTACCGTTAGCAATACTGGCCGGCCCGTTATTAGGTGCCGATGGCGTCACGTAGACGTTAATATGACAAGGTTCCGGCGTATTAGCAATTTGCGGGGATTATTACTATTGTTTGACAGAATTTTTAAAATCGGTTAAATGGTTTTTGAGTTTATCTTTTACAAAAATACAAAAAATCTAATCTTCACTCCTTTTAATATTAGTGAAGATGTCTTATATTAAGGGGGAGACAAACCCTAAATACTAAAAATATCCATTGTTTAATGAAAATGTTACAAGAAATGGACAAGACAATTGCTTTGAAAAAAATATATATTATACTTAAACATGTGAAGAACCAATTGTATTGATTAGAATTTTCGTTAAAGTAATAGAAACTCCACAAAAAAGTTAGAAAACAAGAAGAATTTGACTTTTATTGAAAATTCTCTCTAAAACGGCTTATTGCACGCATATGAATCCTGTACCTATTAATAGGTTAATATCAGATTAAAAAATTGTATTAATAAAAAAATTTATTTTGTGTATTGTTCTAATGGTTAAAACAAAAAAACACCATTTCTAGGCGTGTTGAATTGGATCTGCCGCCAGCGAGTTCTATACTAAATGTCATTTGCCTGAGTGAAGCCCTTAATTAGTAATACACGATCGACGAGCTCGTCAGTCGAACGGTCAGTGTCAGCTTACTTATTCAAAAATCACGGGTCAGATTCCTAGCAAGGTACAAAGTATTTAACGTAAAGGTATCAATCCAAGGGTAATAAGAAAGGAAAGTAGGTACCGGATCATGAGGGATTTTCACACATAACAGAATCGATGCACGCCATTTACCCTGAAAACATTATATCTTAAATAGTCTGATTGAGGAGTAATAGGTTTTTATGTAAAGGTTAGCAGGAAGCTTGACGGTGTAACGACCACTCGGTGATAGTGGGCTACCTTCGCCTATTACACAAGGAACGCTGTGCGCTGTCGACCACGTTAGGATAAAGGTTAAGGGATTAGGAGTAGACAGGGATATTGGTTCTGGAATTCCTCACTCACTCACCGAAGACAATCTGTTATTTTCCGGTGGTCACCTGTTAGGTGGTAAATGACGACGGATGAATGTTGCTGCATTGATGACCTCAAGAGTGGTGACAGTGCTTAAGTAATTAGACAATAGACGCTTATATGGGCTGGTCATGATAATAACATAGACTTTCACCTGAGTATCGTCGTGCGACTCCATGACAGCTCGTAGCTGCTTCTCTAAAGCTGCAGCTCGTTCGTCAATAGCGTGTTGTTCGCGTTCTAAAGCTTCCAGCTCGCTCTGAATGTACGAGCCACCTTCGCGGTTCTACAAACCAAAACGAACACATTTACAAACGACTATTGCTGACTTAAGAGTGAATATTACTAATTCACACGTCAGTTTACTGTATTTTTTATATTATTTTTGCCTTTTCTCCAGCAACAAAAAAAAAATTTAGAGCTCAGAACACGAAAAACATATGCCTTTCACCTTTTTTACATGGTTAAAAAAATGTAAATATTATCAATTGTACTTCAAAATTAGTACACCACCGAATTTCTCTGTTAAAATGTAGATAAATCCATTATTACCTCGTCGTCTTTCTCGTCGCCGTCCAAGGTAATGTTGTCCACCAACGCCGAAAAGGAGTGCAATGGGGACCCACGCGTGGACCCGCCCACTCCCACGTTGCCAGGGTCGTCTGTTACAAAAAGAGCACTCTTTAGAGCTCCAGCAAGCTCGGTGGTCTGCTATTAAGATTGAACCAGAATCTTCTATTTATGACATCGTTTTTATGTTTTTTTATGTCAAGGTCGATAGACAGGCTGACAGTCCGTTTGACGGTAAGTAGGATTAAGGACGTGGGATTGAATCGACGACAGATGGCGCTAAACAAAATATCTCACTACTATTAATTGAGTTATAATTTATGTATACATTTTATGTGCAGTAAATAGGCAATGTATTCCATGTATTAAAACAAGCAGTAAACGGATCAAAAGGACGTATATTATAATTTAAGAGAATTTAATAAGAATTTATAATGTACTTCGGTTAGTGTACACTTTTATTTATTTAAAATGTAGATTTAAAATAAATAAACATTTATTCACTTTTATTCTTAAGTACTGAAATAGTTACAGGTTTTCAAACCTAGAATTTCACTAAATTTAATTCTATTCCCAGTAGTTCAGTTGACTGAATTTGTTTTTACATTTGCATTCAAAATAGTTTTGTTTTAACAAAAGAGAGACATTAAGTAGAAAAAAACGATATTTTTTATTATTTTTTTCAAAAAGCAAAAGAAAGTGTTACACCACACCAATCACACCTAAAAACAATAAAATAACAGTGTAAATAAGGGATAACAGAGCCCATTTTCTTACCAAAGTCCCAAATTTGTCTTACCAAAAGTGCTTTGCAGTGCAAAAAGTCTTACATTGCTTTGCGACCTTAAACTTTAAAAAATATTTATCTTAAGATTAATGTGTTAGTATTAAGATTCAAATTGTCCTTTGTTGCAAATAAAATTTATTCTACATAAAGTTACGGCATAGCGCGTAACTTTATTGTTTGTAAACCGATTGGAATGAAAGAAATACTAAATGTTACGGGAAGTTTGCAATCATTCCAATCGGTTAAGGCGTTTCTGAGATTAGCGTGCTCAAACGAACAGACAAACAGACAAAAATTCTAAAAACTATTTTTTTTACCTCGGTAACATAAGTACAACGTGTACGAATTGTTTTTTTTTTTTTTTTTTTTTTGAAAGAATATTTAATGTACAGACACGGCTCATTTTATTATATGTATAGATAACATTATAGAAAACTGTCCACTTACCATCTGAATCCCTGGTGTAACTCCTCACCGAGCCGGATCCAGGAGTGGAATGGGGCGAGGAGTGTGACGAGCGAGACAACAGCTCCAGGCGGTCCAGTCCTTCCGCAGCCGCTGCTACACATTACACGTCACATTAATATACAAGCATCCTGTGAGACGGACTAGGTAACACAGCCATATCTGAGTACTGAGTAACTGAATCTCAGAGTCTTTTCAATTTCACGTGTACATTAGAGATGTGTTTACTAAATGTTGTTTCTAAAAACAATACCATAAACGGTACATCGATGCGCGAGACGTAAATAAAATGCAATAATCATAATAGTTATGAAGACATTTACCAAGTTATTTTTGTGTTATTTAAAAGTACTTTTTTTATGTTCTGTGTCTTTTTTTTTTTAGATCAGGGTAGCGCTTGACCACTATCTCACCTGATGCGAGGTGTAGATGTGGCCGAAGGTGGACCACGCTTACCCAGTAAATGCCCATTTACCCTGGTTTTGAAGACCAGGGTAAATGGGCATTGCATTGAGTATACCCAAGATTTGTATTATATGTTTGTATGTGCTACGCTACGACTATTTTTGTATAATAAGTAATGTATAATTTATGTATAATTACATATAATGTAATTATATGACATAAAATGTCACAACATGACATTATATTCCATAGTTAGTCCCATAGTTAGTCATAACAATATCATTGCAATTGTGATTTCCACGGTATCAAAAAACGTAACACGCATCCACGACATAACCTCAAATGTGCACATTGTTTAAAAAACTTAGCCATTGCTGATAATTGTGAAGATTGGGCTCATGGAATCTTTTTCAATGTCCTAATTACAGGCCAATTTCCAGACTTGTACAGTCATAGCCCACGCTTGTATGGGGAAACGGGGTTTCTGCTTTCAGAGAGACGAAGACGCAAAATACTACTAACATAAAAAATCGATTTTCTTCAATAGCCTCAGATATGCAAAAACAAGCAGATCATGTGAAAAAATGTCAAGTCTTTTCTCTAAAAGACTAGATGATATTGTCTTATAACACATTATCGATAAAAACATAATGAAAAGAAGTTAAAAATATATTTACCAGCAGCTATCTCCTCCATGACGGATTGCTTTGTGATTATCTCTAGAGTGCCACGAGGTGCCCGAGGGGAGGTCGGGGATGTTGGACTGTAAATAAAATAAACATTATTTTATTTTATTTAATGGAAATGGAATATTAATTATACAAACACATTTACATTTGCTTGCTATAGCTACATAATTATTGCATATTAATTATATATATTTATATGACGTTTTAGAATAATAGAACACAACCAAGAGTTGCATTCAATATTTTAATTGGGAAAATAAACAATAAACTTAATTCGGGCATCTTTTTTTTAAAGAAGGGTTTGCTCTTGACCAGCAAAGGATGAGGCCGACGATGGAGCGAGCTCACCCAGAAAGAATTTGGGTTATATTTTTTTTTTAATGTTAAGGTCGGCAGACAAGCTGACGGTCCACTTGATCGTAGGTGGCTACCGTCGCCTATAACACAAGCAACGCCTAAACTGCTGCAAGTGCGCTGCCGACTGCAGTAGGATTAAGGATAAGGGATTAGGAGTGGATAGGGAAATGGGCTCTGGCATCCCTTACTCACTCACCGAAACACAACAGCACACGTGCTGTTATTTCACGGTGGTCCTCTGTAAGGGGGTGGTTACTGCCGCCAGACGGGCTGCCCAAATGACTGAGAAACGCAGTGTGCCCTGCCACTACTTTCCAAATCCAGACCAGAGCCAAATTTAAAAAGTTGATTTTTCAAAGTTGACCCAGCCGGGAACCGAACCCGGGAACCCTAAAACAGAGCATTAAGGCAAGCACCCTAACCACTCATCCAACGGGCTCGTCGTTTCCATCCCACTTCCGTATTTCTAATATATTTGTTACTAATTAAGTAAGATTATTTTATCAATACAAGACTTACTAAGCAAATATTTATAACATAGGGTAAGTGATTGATACCCTATGTTACTTACCCTATGTTATAAATACTTGCTATATAATATCCTATGTTATAATATCCTTGAGGATATTTTAGTCGTGGGTGTAATTAATCATTTACATCCGTGTGAAACATTACATTACTTATGAGAGGATATAAAAAAGTGTGTCGGCTACGACGATTGTCTTTGACTATGCAATGGGAAAAGGGGGTAAATTATGTAAAGCGACGACATCTATCGGATTTGGGTAGAACTGCTCAGTGCGCAGACGTTGCGCAAGAGAACATAACGCTTTTTAGTTAACGCTTGTATTAAATTTACTCCTCATAACATTTCCATACTCTTATATGAAAATCGATTCTTAAATATATGAATGCGAGATTCGTGTACTGTTTCAAGGCGGTTTTTATTTTTGCTGCAGCAAAGATTGTAATTATGTACATTGCGCCTTAAAACAGGTCAAAATACCATAAATTATGAAAATTAAAAAAAATATACCTGACGATGCCAGCTCGAGCATCAGCAATTAGTTTTCGCGCTCTCTCTCGCAACATTGCCTGTCTCTCTTCCTCCGTCATTCCCTGGCAACATATAAAATTCGGTCACTTAGTGGGCTATGGAAAAACTTAACGCTCTTGAAAAAACTTTAACTCAAAGTTACTTTAAGTACTTTTGTGACGCAAGAATGGGACTATTCTTTCTAAAATGACTATGGTTATCTGTCTATTGAGCAGGAGTTCCGGCAGTCAAATGTATGAAATGAATTTTTCAAAGTTTGGTCTGGATCTTCAAGTAGTTCTTATTCTGCCGCCAGACAGGCTGCCCTAAATGACAGCGAAACGCAGTATGCCCGGTCACTATTTAAGATTCAAGATTATTTTGCCTTAATATTGAATACAGTTTCACGCTTAGAGAAATCATCAGATCTTATTGCCCAATTTTGGATGCAGTTCAAGGTGTGGGAACGTGACTTCATCGGAATACAGTCCTAAACAATATCAAGTCCACAGAAGCTTTAGAGGTCCCTTTTTCAACAAAAATTCTCTAAACGCCAAATAATAAGTGCTAGACAAAGAACTAGGCTGATCGCCAGACATATTGACAACTCTTTAAAGACAGGCAACAATCATGTGCCTGCCTCCGTCAAGATAAAGAATAAGAAATAAGGATATGTGTGGACTTCGGCGTGATGTTATTTTAGTATTTAGCGCCTAGGACCTAGAGGCTAGACAGTATTAATGCTCTAGAAATTCTTTAATTTGAAAATTTATTTTTAACCCATTTTTAGGCGACGGATGTCACTTACCATCAAGTTGATCATCAGCACATCTGACGACCTTTACACAAGAAAAATTCATGAGTTAAAGCAAAACGTCAAATTTCATTACTTTTTAACCCTAGCATCAGGGATCAATTAAACAAACACAACACTCCAACTGCAAACAATTAGCGCAAAGCACCAAAAGTGCATACCTTCTTGGGACTGATCTCCCCGTTCCGGGCACCATTGACGATCTCCTGTTTGACGTCATCGCTCTCCTTGGAGCCCTGTCTCTTCGCCCTCTCCTTCTCTCTCGCCTCCTTCTTGGTTGCCTCCAGCAGTTGTCTAGCTCGCTCCTTGAGCTCGTCGTGGCGCGACAGCAATTGCTAAGCGTTTGTTAACATCGCATTGTCCGTTTGGGAAGCGTTGTCGCCACACGCACACACACGCATTATTTCGTTTATGGTTGCAAGCGTTCGCGATGATGGGGGATGGAAAAGAATATTATGGAAATGTAAGTTGCGAGGTAAAAACATAACGGTAAAACAATACGGTTTGGCCCATAAAACAATCTGATGCGTTTAAATCACTCATAAAATGACCCCTGCGTCCCATGACTGAATGGTTTATTTTTAAATAATATTCTGATTTTAAGATTAAAAGTCCCTCTTTTTGAGTTAATACTTGATTCGATAGTCTGTAACAGTCTCTGAATTTATTAACACGATTGATCTCTCCTGCTCTAAAATCTCCAACAATACTAGATCTCCCACTCTCCAAATGCATTAAACTAACCCTTTATATTATTCTAATATTATGATGCCCTTAGTCCCCTAAGCTGTTAAAATAATTCGTCTTTTCCACCGTAAACCTTCTAAAATAACATGTTTTCTCAGGTTCCTCCCATATTAAGTAAATAATCAACCCTCTCCCACCTTAAACTTTCTAACACAACAATTCTACCAATATAACCCGAAATATATGATCCGTTATCCTTCTGGGATAATAATTAATTTTCCCCATCTTTTAATCCATAAGAATACTTCTTTCTTGCTTTTTTAACTATGCATGAAACCCCTTAAAACCTATAAGGCGATATTCTATCCATTCATGTAAGTAAAAAATAATATAAAGAAACCATGGTGGTTACTAAGGTGTCTGACTAAGTTTATATTTTAATTTTAACTAAATATAGCGGGAAATTTAACTTTGTTACAATGGAATAAGGTTCATAATTTGATTTAGAATGAATATCTAAAAGCCAAACAAGAATGTTAGAAAATTGTGTTACCGGGGTAGGTTTGGGCAATTCGGGCGTCGCTTGTTTCGTCTGTGAATCCGTTTGAGACTCTGTTGTCTGTTGTTCTTGTTGTTGAGTGATGCTGAATGTTGTCAGGGGGTCTGTTGTTGCCGGCTCGACCGTTGGCTTGTGTTCCGTTTTGGCTGTTAATGTTGTCAATCAGTATTATAATGGCAGAGAACACTGCGTTCGGATGTCTTAAATTGGCAGTAACCACCACCTTACAGAAGGCCATTATGAAAAATTGGCATAGGATCGACATTCGATGTTGTTAATACTAGTAGTTCTCCAAAGCTATACTCGATATGTCCAAAATGGCTTCAAAATTACTTTGTAGATGACAATTTTGCTTGTAACTAACAGTTGTGATTTTCGTCCAATTATATATTTCTGTTATTGGGAAAATCTTTATTTGCTTCCCACACACCGATTTGGCTTTCGCGCATTCAGGATATTATGCGCATCACAGTACTATACAACAAATCATCGCCTGGTGGACATCATAAACAAGACGCACTAAACAATCAACACTGCTCAGCAGACTTCTTTGACATCAGGCAAGCGTTTGACAAAGTCTGGCATGATACTCTGATGTACAAACTAAAGAGAATGTTGCCACACAGCTTTTATGGGATTATACGATCATGCCTCGACAATTGATGCTTCAAGGTGAAGAAGCTCAATGAAAAAACTCGCAGTTGCAACAAATCAATTGTGGTGTGTCACAAGGACGCATACTTGATCCGGTGCTATACTTATTTTGACTGCCGATCTACCAAAGAACAATAACACTACCATAGCAACATATGCCGACCCAGTTGGGGCTTCTGCCAACTTACATGCGCACCTGATAGACGTTAATAAATTGCTCGATCCGTGGCGTGTTAAAGAAAATCAAAGTATCGATCCAAGTAACCTTTACTCTTAAAAGACAAACAATGTCCTCTGGTCACTCTATGTAACGGAAACATACCCCAGCCTGACAACGCAAAATATCTCGGCATGCACCTGAATATACGATTGACATGATTGGAGCATATTTGGAGGTAACCTAATATGTGTACTGGCTAAACCTTTGAGCCGATCTCTAACCCAGAAGGAGATAGGCTTGCTTTAACCTTTTAATTAAAAAACATATGAGATATGATTCATATGCTCAATTAATAATAAATTAAAGTTCAATTTGTCTTTTAATGTCTAAAATTCGGGGAAAATATAATCATTTAAAAATATCTTTACTAGAAAAAATATTCAACTG
This sequence comes from Bembecia ichneumoniformis, assembly GCA_910589475.2. Classification (NCBI taxonomy): domain Eukaryota; kingdom Metazoa; phylum Arthropoda; class Insecta; order Lepidoptera; family Sesiidae; genus Bembecia; species Bembecia ichneumoniformis. Next base: position 1,046,607 of record OU342546.1, read on the forward strand.
AAATAAGCAGAGTTTTAAGTACGAACCTGGAACCGGAGCGGGCTGTGGCTGCGACGGTTGATCCTCCTCCTCGTCAGAGCCGAATGGATCAGTCAACTCCTTACGAGTCATCAGTCTCTCGGGTCGAGCTGGAGGCGACTGGACAATCACCAAACTTTTTTACATTGACCTCAAACACATTTTACAGAAATACAGACATTATGAACTGAAAATCAGCTTAAGCCCCATGGCTTAAGCTGATTTTCAGTTAAGCTTATAATTATTTATTATTTATTTCGATGCTAATAATCAAATATAAATTAGTAGACCAAAAAATAAAACTATAATAATTAGTCAAAAGTTGTGATCACAATAAATTAGAATAAATATGACACAGAATTAAATGATCAGATAATAATTTATTAGTGGCGGGCACACTGCGTTTCGCAGTCCTAAACTGAACAGACCGTCTTTTGGGAGTAACCACAACCTACAGAAGACCACTCTGAAACTGCAGTGCATGTGTGTTTGTATTTCGGTGAGTTTAACGTAGTTAAAAACAAGATTTCCTCTATGGTTAAAAAGTTTGCATGTACGAACCTTTGCCGTCACACCTGGGGATGCCATTGGATCTCTTTGAGCTCTTTTACTGTTATCGTAAACTCGTCTAAATAAGCTATGGTTTTCTTTTACATATACAACAACCTCATATATATAAAAAGGGAAGGAAGAGTCAGCATTTTATGTCTTTTAAAATAGGGCATACAACTATCTGTCAAACGTTGCTCTTTTGTACCTTAAAAACGAAATCTTTATCAGTCGAGTTTGTCCAGAACAGAAGTCCATATACAGATTCGACAATTCCGTAATATGCTAATAAGAGTGCATCTTATTAGCATATGTGTGTGTGTGTATGTGTTAAAAAAAATCTTGAATACTGCCAAACTTTACTAATTTATGGAAGACACGTTTTGTATTCTTTAAGACAGAGCAATTAGAAAAGATTTTTAATAAATAACAGACGGATAATAACTATAAGAAAAAAAACTAAACTGTTTTATATTAAAGTCGACAGACAGGCTGACGGTCCATTTGATGGTAGGTAGCTACCGTCGCCTATAACATAAGCAACGCCACAGGTGACGCAAGTGCGCTGCCGACCATGGTATGATTATGGATAAGGGATTGGGATATGGAAAAAGGGCTCTGGCATCCCTTACTCACCGACACACAAAAGAACACATGCAGTAAGAGGGTGGTTACAGCCGCCAGACGCGCTATCCAAATGACTGCGAAACACAGTGTGCCCTGCCACTACTTTCCAGATCCAGACCAGCGAGCCAACTTTAAAAAGTTCATTTCCAAATTCGCCAGTTAAACTAGGTCAAATTAGTATTAACGATAAGGTCAAAATCGTCTGACCGGGATTTGAACCCGCGTCCTGTGTCGGAAACCGATCACTGTTTTCCAGAGAAATCCTCACAAGTTTTAATGATGACGTTGTATTTACCTGTTCCTTGGTGATATCAGTGAACCACTGAGCCGAAGGTTTGTCGTGCGGCGACGATGAGACCAGCTTACCCAGCAGAGTACGAGCTGGTGACTGCTTCTCGTTCGGGAGTTTCTCACCGCGACCTTCAGACTCCTGACTCCTGAAAGAGACATGTTTTTTGTAAATTTTCAATTCGAAAACTGGATACGGATTTTAAAAAAAGAAAAAAAATGTGTGTGTCAGATCCAATGCATGGCTGGAGTTTACTCTTTTAAAAGTATAAAATTAAAGGTATAAAATTTCCCATATATTATTTAGTTACATTCTGCATACTCAGATGTCACGTGTTCCTACAAAAGTTATGTTAATTACGTTCGATATACACAGATGTCAGTACGTTTTATAAGTTCAAATACTTCATTTTTTCGACCACAGATGTCTCTGCGCCGGCAGGTTATAACGCGCTATTGTTTCGTTCCTCAACGCAGACTACATCATTCATACAAGATTACAACGTTTGCTCTGCAACGTTACTACAGTAGAATTTGTACATACATATATCAAAGTGACAGCTAATGTCGCTACTACACTTTTCATACAAGATTTCGACGTTTGCTTTAAAAGCCCAGAAAATATAGAATTAGGGAAAATAATAGGCTTGTGCTTACTCGGTCACTACAATGATTCGCTCAATATCGGTCACTGCTTTAAATGAACTAGGTCGGTCAAATCGTTCAGATCGGTCAGTCGACTCACTTGTTTCTTTTCGGTTTTGGTTTCGAACGCTCAATTGAGCGTATGCCCAATATTCTGAAGTGCAAAGCGAGATAGTGTAATTAAGTTTTTAACAAGAGCAAGCGAGCAAGGTAGACTAGAAACGATACAAAACGAGACGGTATTGGTAAACGAACGATTTCACATCGCTAAGAAAAAGTAAACTTTAATTTCAAATAATGAGAGCTCAATTTGCGAAAGTGAAGTGTTCCGACGACTGCCATATAAACGAACGAACATGAATCAAGTGAGCTGTTTTGTTGAGATTTTTGAGCTGACCGACTTAGTTCAATAAAAAGAGATGGCTCAGTTCGGTCGGTCGTTCGCGAACGACACAAGTCTAGAACATAAAAACGTGCGTCAGGTGTCTCACAAATGCCAAAGTGACAGATGACGTGACGGTTTTTAGTTAACGCTTGCATTAATCTTAATCCTCATAATAGTTCCATACCGGAGGCCTTAAGGAGTAAACTTCAAAAATGCATCCGTGCGAAGGTGTGAGCCTGTTACTAGTTTAAATAAATTACAGTTGCACTTCTCGAGAATTCACTTTTTGTCTTTCATTGTCATTTTCGTGCAAGTTTATGTTTACTAATATAATTCGCTGGGTACAGTTTCTATAATAATAATAAATAAATAAATAATAAAGCCCATTTATTTCCAATCTACAATTATTATATACATTTTAGTTAATTCAATATATTAATGTTATAATGTAAAAATGTTAAAATATTTAGTTTTTAATATGACATGTTGTGACTTAAAATATAAATTATAAAAAGTATAAATTTATTTGTTTTAGTCACTATCGCTTTCGTTGCCATTGATCGGAACCCCTTCTTGGGTAAAGGCCTCCTCCAGCTTGTTCCGGGCTTCTCTGTCCATTGCTCTCCTTGTCCATTCGCTTCCTGCAATCGCTTTTATATCCTCTATCCACCTCTTTCTAGAACGTCCTCTTCTCCTGTTTCCTGTTGGTCCTTCCCATGTAGTTATCTTTAATGTCCTATAATACCTAGTCGAAATTGAAATAATCGTTCGAAATCTAAGCAAATTTGTGTCATCAGAAAGAGAGAGACAGAGCAAAGTGCTGCTACAATTTCAAGAGATTAATCCAGCTTGGATGGGCAACGTCAAGAAAGCTCCGAGACATCATCACGTCCAAAATTTCTCAGTGTCTTAGAACAAAAGTTTTCGACCAATGTGTGTTGCCAGCGATTAACTATGGGCCTCGTAAAAAAAGCTCAAAGCTCGTTCAACGAGCTATGGCTATTTACATTATATTTACATTATATTGCATTATATATTTGCACAAAATGTATGCCAATCAATGACTCTGACACCCGAACTAGGCAAATCCCTGTATCTCAGGTGCCAGCAACCTATTCCGATATAAATCTATTTCAAAGAATTTAGTACCTATATAATTCTAAATTCCTTAAAATTTAATTCAAGTTTCTAATTCTAAATTTTAAATTTTATATGATGCAAGAGTATAAATATTATAAATAAATATATTTAAATATAAATATGTGTGGTGTGTGTGTGTGTGTGTGTGTGTGTGTGTGTTATGTGTGTGTGTGTATAATGCGCATGTTTGTGTATGTGTAAGTTACTATTTTATTTCTTTAAGTAGAGCTTCAGTATTGTCATAGTCTAGTGTGAATAACCATTCTTTTAGTATTGTTTTACATTTATTTTTCAATAGTGGATAAATGGCTATATGCTCGAGGTTACACTGCAAGATCGAACCAGGAATGAGGAGATCCGTAGATAAACGAAAGTTACCGACGTAACCCGGCAGATTAATAAGTTGGAGTGGCAGTGGGCAGCACACATAGTACGGAGAACCGAGGGCCGCTGAAGCCAAACTGTCCAATATGAGACGGTCTTAATATGAGCCGCGGGTCGATGATGGATCCAGGCTGCTTCTGACCGATCTGTTTGAAAATTAGAGGGGAGGCCATTGTCTAGCAGTGGACGTCCTACGGCTGAGATGATGATGATGATAGAACAACATGCTTGAGAGAATTGAATGTGGGCTTACCCGTAAGTCCTATTGAGTTTCGGGCGTTCCATGGCGTTGCGCGATCGGCGCTCGGCCACTTCGCGCGAGAAAAGGTCTCTCGGCAAGGAGCCGTCCGTGTCGTGGCGGCCCACCAAGTAGGAAGACTCCACGTCTTCGCCACCTGTCAACAAGGCCTGCCTTAATAGCGCATATCTACACTAAAAGAGGGAAGATTTAATTTTTTTTTTAAATTAAAGATGGGTTTTGCTCATGGCCAGCATCTATCCGTGTGGAAAGGTGAGGACAATGATGGAGCGAGCTCACCCAGAAGATGCCTATTCACTCGAACCTTGAAAATATTTGGTTTGTATGAGCTCGGAAATACAGACGCCAGCAGGGAGTTCCAATTCTTAGCATTGCGCATTATAAAATATGTTTTAAATCGCTTGGTCCGAATTAGAGGAAGGGGTGAGGTGAGGGTGGTAACCAGCCGTACGTTTGCATGTCCTATAGAAGAAAGGGGAAGGCGGTATGATCTCATTCAGCTTCCGAGCACACTCTCCGAAGTACATCTTATGGAATACACACAGACAGGCAATGTGCCAGGCTCTGCAGCTTAGTTCTTATTAATGTACCGCCGCCAATGTGCCTCCTAGCTCCGCAATTCGCCGAGTCGAGTGCGGTAAGTTGGTATGTAAGTTTGCAACAGATGTATGTAAGTTTGACGAGCCCGTTGGATGAGTGGTTAGAGTGCTTGCCTTAACGCTCTGTTCTAGGGTTCCCGGGTTCAATTCCCGGCGGGGTCAACTTTGAAAATTAAACTTTTCAAATTTTGCTCTGGTCTGGATTTGGAAAGTAGTGGCAGGGCACACTGCGTTATCACAGTCATTCGGGCAGCCCGTCTGGAGGCAGTAACCACCCCCCTTACAGAAGACCACCGTTAAATAACACCATGTGTGCTGTTGTGTTTCGGTGAGTGAGTAAGGGATGCCAGAGCCCATTTTCCTATCCCCTCCTAGTCCCTTATCCTTAATCCTACTGTAGTCGGCAGCGCACTTGCAGCAGCTTTGGCGTTGCTTGTGTTGTAGGCGACGGTGGCCACCTACCATCAAGTGGACCGTCAGCCTGTCTGCCGATCTTAAAATAAAAAAAAGATAAACTCAAAAACTACTGAACCGATTTTAAAAATACTAGTACCCGCACAGTTTACGCACTCTTTAGGTTTTGTGTTCTAAGACAATCTCAACTCGCATTTTTTAAAAACCATAAATTGCATTTAATTACTTACTTATGATGTGATACTACCAGAGGCAGTTCTATCGCTTTTTTGGATAATGTTTACTCCACAACGTCCAAATAGAAACTGGCGCCCAAATGAGCTTTGAGTTGCGTTCAGCGCATTTGCGCGGCATGAATATTATTACTACTACCGTCTCTAGTATAGGGCGGCGCGGCGATTCTTTGCTCTGTGACTAACTCTTATATAATTTGGAAATAGTCTAAAAGTCTTATTTTTTTATATTGTAACGTCTTCAAGCACAGACGCACGCAAACACAAAGTTACTAAAACTACACGAGCTAAGCATAGCAGTAAAAGAAGCTGTCCAACAACTTATAGCTACTTATATGACAGGTTCGAATCCCATTTTGATTTGAACCCTTCGATTAGTTGCCGTAATGCTGGAAACTTGAAGACCAGTAAACTTAAAAGACATACCAATCAAGCCCTGCCAAACAACTGTATGCCATCGTGCTTAAACTATGACCCATTTCGCTTCACACAGGAGAGAGATTTATGTATGTATATCACAATATATGTCACACAGGTACACATAAAGAGTGGCATAAATATAAGCCAAGCATAAGTAAAAAATAAGCTATGTTTTTTTTATGTTATGTCGACAGACAGGCTGACGGTCCACTTGATGGTATGTGGCTACCGTCGCCTATAACACAAGCAACGCTACAGGTGCTGCAAGTGCGCTGCCGACTACAGTAGGATTAAGGATAAGGGATTAGGAGGGGATAAGGAGATGGGCTCTGGCATCCCTTACTCACTCACCGAAACACAACAGCACGTATATGCTGTTATTTCACGGTGGTCTTCTGTAAGGGGGTGGTCACTGTCGCTAGGCGGGCTGCCCAAATGACTGCGAAACGCAGTGTGCCCTACCACTACTTTTCAAATCCAGACCAGAGTCAATTTTGAAAATTACATTAAAATTTCCAAACTTGACCCCGCCGGGAATCGAACCCGGGGCCCCTGACGCGTTAGACAAGCATCCTTGCCACTCATCCAACGGGCCGTGTGACGATAAAGCAACATTTAAACGAAGATAACGAAGACATTAAGTAATAGACAAGGACTAGAGTAAAAAATAAATCAACAAATCCATATCTCACCTAATTGTTCCACTTGAAGTTCGTTTCCAGTAAAATGTGCGCGAAGTTGAAACAAATATGTCATTATCTGAAACAAAATTGATTTTATACTTTAGTTATGATAGAACTCACTTTAATCTATACTAATATTATAAAGCTGAAGAGTTTGTTTGTTTGTTTGAACGCGCTAATCTCAGGAACTACTGGTTTGAATTGAAAAATTCTTTTTGTTTTGAATAGTCCATTTATCGAGGAAGGCTATAGGCTATATAACATCACGCTACGATAAATAGTATTATATATGTATAAGCAGTATACAGTACCGCGCGCCCCGTGCGCACGCCGCCGCCGCCTTATGGGCCGCAGCGAAGCGTGGCCGAGTTCAGCTAGTATCATATATTTATAAAAAGAAATCGATTTATGCATCAGGAATTACTTCATAAGTGCTCTCTTTCTAATCTATTTTTTTAATTTCTCTGTACTGTCTAAGAACTGACTTTGTTTTCTTGTTTGCACATAGTATAAGCAACAATAAACCTTTTAGACATTTTATAATTTACATAAACAGCAATAATTACTCCACAAAATGCTAACTGTGGTTCACATTTTGGCTATTCTCGGTAATAATCGGTTTCGTCGGTCGACTGAACTTTGTCACCACTGACCTAGTATTTGTATTGCTTCGGCAACGTCCGTTGCCGATGAAGATTATATGTAACAAAATGGCATTTGAGAGCATATTCTGTGCCATTTGGGAGTGTTGTTATTTATTTATTTTATTCTTATTTATTACACTCACCGCGAGCCTGTCAGGTGAATTCCTGCAGACGTCTGCAGCCGTGAGGACCTGCGAGATTCCGAGTTTAGAGCTGGCTTCCAGGGCGGTTCTAACGTTACGTTCGGCCTCGTCCGGCTGGAGACCAGAGAAGTCTCTGCAATTGGACATCTTATTTTATGACTGATCACGACATGCGTTATAGGCGACGGTAACCACCTACCATGAAGTGGACCGGCAGCCTGTCTGCCGATCTTAAGAATGAATCAAATTGCAAGTGTATTATGGTATAATGAACAATTTGAGATATTTTTCTAAAATCTGTCAAATATCCTATTCATATACAGCCGCCGAATGGGAAAATACGAGTTCAAACTTACATGAGATCAGGTCTGAAGCGGTGTATAATGGCGCAGAAAGCCAACCCCGATCGGAAGCTGGTAGTCAGATTGGTTACTCGGCACGAGGGATACTCCCGCGTCACACCCTGACACCACTCCAGCAGATCTTGGACCTGAAATCGGCGACATTGACAATTTAGTCTTTGTTCTAATTTTAGTGATGGTTAGCCCTTATGGACGCAATAAGCGATCCTTTACAGAAAGAACAACAGCATGTGTGCTTTTGTGTTTAAGGAATGCCAGAAGCCATTATCCTATCCCAACTCATCACTTTAAAATTCTTTCATCGGGATTGGCAGCACAAATATCATTGCCCTATACCACATACCATCAAATGGACGATCAGTCTCTCCTTCCCTCTTTACCATGCTGCTGAGTTCATGATTGCAAAACTTAGTGTGACTACATAATATTTTATTTCGATTTTAACGCTATTTCAGACACCGACTAGAAAGCGCTGTTTTTATACTGCTGGATATAGACCTCTCCCGAGGCTCGCCACCAGGCACAGTCTTCTGCACTTAGCATCCACCCGCTTAAGTCTTTCAGGTCGTCTGCTCACCTGGTCGCAGGGCGCCCCACGCTGCGCTTTACAGTAAAGTTTTATCAAAATCGATAAACTAGTTTTTGCGTGAAACTCTAACAAAGCATCTTTTTTTCTTGTTATGTCGACAGACAGGCTGACGGTCCACTTGATAGTAGGTAGCTACCGTCGCCTATAACACAAGCAACGCTACAGGTGCTGCAAGTGCGCTGCCGACTACAGTAGGATTAAGGATAAGGGATTAGGAGGGGATAAGGAAATGGGCTCTGGCATCCCTTATTCACTCACCGAAACAACAGCACGTATATGCTGTTATTTCACGGTGGTCTTCTGTAAGGGGGTGGTCACTGCCGCCAGGCGGGCTGCCCAAATGACTGCGAAACGCAGTGTGCCCTACCACTACTTTTCAAATCCAGACCAGAGTCAATTTTGCATCTATACATCCATCCTCACAAACTTTCGCTAGTAGAATGTTATATTAAGAATTTCAACAATGTTATTGTGTCATTATTAAAAAATGGTCGTCACAATTCAGTAACAAGCTTTACTTCCAAAAACTTTTACGTCAGCACTTTGGGTCTTCACATATGAAAGCTCATATCAAGCTTAAAACATATATATCAAAGCGTTGTACAAAATCAAGCTTACAAAAATAACATAACGCAACTGGCTCCGTAAGTATACCCTACATTGCGAGTTAAAGGACAAACTAACGCCATCTGTTGTCAAATAGTGAGTAATTTTCGTACACTAAAACAATCAGTCGTACGTAGGACTGCACATCGGAAGTGAAAACTTCTTAGCTTCATGTGTACTAACATAACTTTTGTTGGAACACGTGACATCTGAGTATGCAGAATGTAACTAAATAATATAAAATAATTAGGTATCCAGTTATTGACACGAGGAAAATTTTATACGTTTAAATAAAGAAGTCTCTAGGCGTGCCTCAGAGCTGACACACACACATTTTTTTTTCTGTTCCGCTAATTGTGTCGGTGTGTGTATGTTTTAATATCTGTACATGTGTTTTTGGATGAGTGGCAAGGATGCTTGCCTAACGTCTCAGGGGCCCCGGGTTCGATTCCCGGCGGGGTCAACTTTGGAAATTTTAATGTAATTTTCAAAAAATGACTCTGGTCTGGATTTGAAAAGTAGTGGTAGGGCACACTGCGTTTCGCAGTCATTTGGGCAGCCCGCCTGGCGGCAGTGACCACCCCCTTACAGAAGACCACCGTGAAATAACAGCATATACGTGCTGTTGTGTTTCGGTGAGTGAGTAAGGGATGCCAGAGCCCAATTTCCTTATCCCCTCCTAATCCGTTATCCAATCTTACTGTAGTCGGCAGCGCACTTGCAGCACCTGTAGCGTTGCTTGTGTTATAGGCGACGCTAGCCACCTACCATCAAGTGGACCGTCCGCCTGTCTGTCGACATAACATAAAAAAATAAAAATAAAAAAAAAAAAAAAAAAAAAAAAAAAAACTTGTAGACATGGAGCTACAACGAGAGCTATGTCATAGCTATGCTAGGTTATGCTCGAGGTTACATGCAAGATCGAATCGGCAAACGAACGATAGTTACCGACATAACCCCGGCGGATAAGTGAGTTCAACTCACAGGGGGTAGGACACATAGTACGGAGAGCCGACGGGCGCTTCGGCCGGAGGGTTCTCAATTTGAAGCCACAGACCGGCAAACACAGCGTAGGACGTCCACCCACAAGGTGGACAGCCAACCTGAGAAGGGAGGCGACGGTGGATCCAGACTACTTCTGACTAGTCCTTTTGAAAAATTGGGGAGGGGGGCGCTTTGTCCAGCAGTAGACATTCTACGGCTCTATTCTACGCAATCAGACAGTACCTACCCATTCGTGATTCAGGAAAAATTTACGCGAATTCAAAAAGTATATAGAAACAGTCCAATATGATTAGTTAGTGTTTTTATATTTCTTATAAAAATAATTTTTTACTCACCGGAGTCTTGTCCTTGTCGAGTCTTCCCGGAAACAATTTTTCAAAAGCAGTCGTGGGCGTCTTATCAACGTCCTCCTGATTGTTATCGTTCGAATCGAGGCTCGCGTGGTTCAAATTGGACTTCAGTTCTAGCGGCTTAAGGTTCCTTTTCGCTATCGTCTTCGGTTTAAAAACCACACCTGAAAACAACATATTCAGACAGTTGTTGAATCAACATATACAGAAAAATCAAAGCCTGCAGCATCGCCGAAAAGTAGCTTGCCTATCGATTTTCTATCGTCTACACTATGGAGAGTGTGCATCTATTCTGTACGAATTAATCCAACCGGAACCGTTCCACTTGCGGAACACTAGGCGTGGGCGGGGGTTTCATCCCTTCGTGGTCGATGTACCTCGATCACGCACGAAGCGTTTCAGTTCCACCTTCCTTGTTCGGACTGCTAAGGAGTGGAACTCATTGCCTGCGTCTGTGTTCCCACAGAACTACAACCTCGGGGTCTTCAAAACCAGGGTAAATGGGCATTTACTGGGTAAGCGTGGTCCACCTTCGGCCTCATCTACACCTCACATCAGGTGAGATAGTGGTCAAGCGCTACCCTGATCTAATAAAAAAGAAAAAAAAAAAAAAAAAAAAACAATCTTGACAACAATTGGTCACCTTTTTATGAATTGTTGTGCTACTAGTTAATATATGTATTAACTATTTGTTTTATTAAGAAATGTTAAAAACTGCTGTAAGTTTATTTATATTTTTTGCGTTGTTTAATCTATTCTATTCTGTTTCGACGAGCCGGTTGGATGAATGGTTAGGTGCTTGCTTTTACGCTCTGTTCTAGGGTTCCAGGGTTCGATTCCCGGCACGGTCAACTTTTCAAATTTGACTCTGGTATGGATCTGAAAAGTAGTGGCAGGAAATACTGCGTTTCGCAGTCACTTGGGCAGCCCGTCTGGTGACACTCCCTTACAGAAGACCACCGCGAAATAATAGCACATGTGCTTTAGTGTTTCAGTGAGTGAGTAAGGGATGCCATTTCACTATCCCTTAATCCCTTCTAATCCCACTAAGGAAGTGCACTTGCAGCAGCTTGCTGTTGCTTGCGTTAATAGGCGATGGTAGCCACCTACCACCACGTGGACCGTCAGCCTGTCTGCCGATCTAATATAAAAAAAAAACTAATTAGACTACATAGAAGCAGGTAATTTGACAGCAGAAGGAAAGTCTCTGATCCAACCTCTCGAAACTGATGGCAGAAGAATAAAGAGAAAAAAAAATGCGTGTACTTACTACACATGTCAGAGGTGAAACTTCTTTGGCGATCAAATATATTATAGTAAGCAGGAGATGTCACGCAGAAACGTTACAAGAAACGTCACGTGATTGTTACACTGAAGCGTCACACAAAATTTGATTTTCAACGCGCGCAAAAAGACTCACTTCAAAAATCAGGCATACCTTTTAAACTATCCACTTTTGTTTCCGTCGCTTCAATTGGCGTATATCTAGGTAAAGGGGTCGCTTTGGGTGCCTCCTTCATGGCCAGCTTAGTCAGATTCGTCAAATATTCAGGTCTAGACTTAGATGTTAGGCTCGACTCGTTTTTATCCTGGGTGGGCGTCGGGTCTCTTGGTACCGGAGTGGTCGGGGTCAGTTCTGGGGTGATTGGAGCGGTTGGGGTTCGCGAATTGTCAAAGTTCAGACTCTGAACGCTGTTAGGGGTCGCCGCGACGTCACTGTTTGTCAAACTCTGGGTCATCTCCTCCATTTGCTGACGGAAGTCTAAAACCTGAAGATTAAAATTAACTTCTTTTTTAAAAAGAATGCAAATCGTTTTTGGTAAAAATCAATGTTTTTAATGTTAAGGTCGACAGAGAAGCTGACTGTACACTTGATGGTAGGTGGCCACTGTCGCCTATAACACAAGCAACGCAGCCAGTGTTGCAAGTGCGCTGCCAACCATAGTAGGATTGAGGATAAGGAATTAGGATTGGGTAATGGCTTCTGGTAATATCTAAGAGATTTACTTATCAAGGAACAACAGCACACATGCTGTTATTTCACGGTGGTCTTCTGTAAGGGGGTGATTACTGCTGCCAGACGTGCTTACCACATATGACTGAAACTTTTCAGATCTAGACCAGAGCCATCTTTGAAAAGTTCATTTCCAAAGTTGTGTCTACCGGGAATCGAATCCTGGACCCCTGGATTAATGTACAGACTTGGCTCGTTTACGATTTTATTATATGTATAATAAGATAATTATCTGTAACGAACGCTGAACCACTCAGTCGCCTTTTACCAGCCGTTCCGATAACTCCCTGTCAATATATTTGCAACTTATTAACAGTAAAATCAGTATAAGTTGTAATCTTTTCTTTTATTACTACACTCAACCTGGAGTCGTAATAAGCTTCACAGAGTATTATACAAATCAATTACTTATAACAACCTTATATGTGTCGATAAGAAGAAAAAGCTTTTTTAAAAAAAGCTTGACGACGTCCCGTTGGATGAGTGGTTAGGGTGCTTGCCTCAACGCTCTGTTCTAGGGTTCCCGAGTTCGATTCCGGCAGGGTCAACTTTGAAAAATGAACTTTTCAAATTTGGATCTGGAAAGTAGTGGCAAGGCACACCGCGTTTCGCAATCATTTGGGCAGCCCGTCTGGCGACAGTAACCATCCCCTTACAGAAGAGCCCCGTGAAATAACAGCACGCGTGCTGTTGTGTTTCGGTGAGTGAGTAAGGGATGCCAGAGCTCATTTCCCTATCCCCTCTTAATCCTTTAATCCTACTGTAGTCGGCAGCGCAGCAGCTTTGGCATTGCTTGTGTTATAGGCGACGGTAGCCACCTATATCAAGTGGACCGTCAACCTGTCTGCCGATCTTAACATAAATTTTTTTTAAAAAAAAAGCTCATAGACACACCTGCTTAGTGGAGTTATCTGACAAGGTGTAATCGTCTTCGTCCAGGTCTTCCAACACCGCTATATCAGAATTATTGTTGACAGACAGCAGTGATGCTAGAGACTGCATGTCTTCGTCCCTGGAAATCAAATGAAAAAAAATTTTTTATCCTCAAGCAAGTTTTTATTATTTCGATGAAACACAAACATTAAACGAAGAAAAATAGAAATTCTGTACAAAAAAGTTATTTAAAAAACTTAAGCCCCGCAAATTGCTAATGGGCCTGGTACTTTGCAATTAGAGACCTTAACAGAACAGATGACGATATAGCTGAATTGTTTATTTCGATTACTATAACGCCAGTTAGTATACATATAAATTCCAAATCGTACCGAAATGGCGTGTAAAAAAGTCAGCGGTACATACAAAAAAAACTCTATAGTAAAAAGAGCGACTCACGTGGCCTGCCCCTCCCTGAGTAAGACGCAGTGCAGCGTCAGATGTATGGAGGCCTGGCGCACTTTTTGCGTGGTGGGCTCCAACGCCAGGACTAGGCTCCGTTGGGAAGGCTCGAGGCTGGCGTGGCGCCGCATGTTCACGGCGCACACGGCAAGGCGACGGCGCTTACCCGTCACCGAGACCTGGTCCGTGCCACAGATCACTTTTATTATTAGTTTATCGATACCATATACTTAATACTCCTATATTGCTAGTAGGGGTCTTGAAAAAGGTGACGACGAACGGTGCAGACATATATATGTCTGTCTCCCTCATGAAGACCAAGAACTACCTTATAAAGCATCTTATAAGCTGCGAGAGATGAGGGCTTCTCCCACGCATGCACATAACTCGTCAAATATCAACGAGTGAGAGAAAATATGTAGTTGCTCGGCAACGCTGCCACTTGCTGGGACTAGCAATATAGGAGTATTAAATATATTATTGATACATACACTTAAACAATGGCACAAACAACATTTATTATCCGTCAGACGCCTGACTCAGATATTTTTATTCGTTCTAGACCACGTGTAGTGCCATCATCAGACTGTGTTTGTCCAATGTTTATTGAACATTGGATTTATTTTTCATTTTTTATTTTTCAATGCGAACGAAGTCGGTGGACACCAGCTAGTATGATATAATACCCGGCTGCAATATGAAAAGCTATAATTGATAAATTCATAAATACTCACATCTTCCAGGACGAACGTCCAATCCTTATCTTCCAGCTCGTTAGTTCTGGAATCTTTGAAAAGTGTCACGGCCACTGTATGGTTCTCCGGTATGGGATATATCACCGACCCTCTGAAAATCAACAAATCAAACAATTTAACCTCACTTTAAACTGCTACAAAATAAATACATACAGAGATTTTATGAGACCACACTAGTGAACTCTTTTTTAACGTATAAAATTAAATGTATAAAATTTTCGTTTCAATAGATAAACTGGATACCGAATTTCAACAAAACAAACAGATAACTGTCAACAAAACAGAACCTCACTGAGTGTCAACTAAGTATCCAACAGCTGCAGATCAGTCCACCAGTTACCTGGATATAGTCCGCTTGAATACTAAATGATCACTTATTAATATGTCATAAAAAAGAATAAAAAAGAGTGCCAACTGAGTATCCAAGAGCTGCAGATCAGATTACCAGGTACCTGGCTTGAACACTGGGCTAAAAATCGCACCAGTCTGCGTCGCTTACGACATGCCCGGCAGATTCAACTTTGTAAATTGGCTCTAGTCTGGATCTAAAAGGTAGTGTCAAGGCACACTGCATTTCGCAGTCATTTGGGCGCCCCGTCCAACCTCCTTACAGAAGACCACCAGCGCGGGATAGCCGATTTCCCTATTCCTTCCTAATCCCTCATCCTTAGTCTTAAAATTGCAGATACCATCAGATGGACCATCAGCCTGTCTGTCGACCTTAACATTAAAAAAATATATAAGAGAGTTAAGCTGAATACTCACTTGAGTGGATCTTTTAATGATGGTTCCCATTCCAAAGGTTCTGTGATCACTCTGCGCGACCTTCTTGTCCACACTATACTCAATTTGTTAGGTTTCCTTAAATAAATATTAAAAAAAATGTCTTAAGAAATACTGAAAAGAAAAAGAATTAAGATTGAGGTATTTTTTATTTCATCATCTCAACCGTAGGACGTCCACTGCTGAATAAAAGGCCTTTCCTCTAATTTTCCAAAAGTATCGTTTAGAAGCAGCCGTGGCCCTTACCAGATTGTTTGTCCACCTTGTGGGTGGACGACCTGCCGGTCCGTGGCCTCCAGTCGAGGACCTTCCGTCTCCAGCATTCGTCGGCTCACTCCTGCTAACTGCCACTTCAACTTACTAATCGACCATAAGTATATTGTGAAGAGAATGGAAAGCAGAAAACATCCCTGTCTAATCTCTTTCAGTGGCTTGAAAATTCCTACAATGGATTTGTTAACGATTACCATAGAATGTCCCAGAGTACATCCATCTCCCGCAGTTAGACCCAAAGGTAATCCCACTTCACACAATCAAATGTCTTTGAGTAGTCCATGAATGAAGCACATGAGTACTGGTACGTTCAATTCAAGGCTTTTTCAATACATCATCAACCTGTGTTTCCCTACTACTGGATATAGGCCTCATCCCTAGGCTAGCCACCACGCACGGTCTTCTGTCATTCGCATCCAGCCGCTTCCTCTAAAGCCTTTCAGGTCATCTGTACACCTGGCCGCAGGACGTCCCATGCTGCGCTTTCCAATCAGTGCCCCCCCCATTCGAGAACTCTTCTACCCCATCGGTTATTCGCTCTGCGACAGATGTGAGTGCTAATTCTCTGGGCTATGTCGACAACCTTGGTTCTTCTGTTAATTTCAGGATTTCTGATCATATCCACCAAAGAAACTCCGAGCATAGCTCGCTCCATAGCCCACTGAGCGACCCTAAACTTGTGGATCAGTCCTGCCAATATTATGGAACAATAGAGCTCCCTGACAAAAGACTTTTTAAACTTAAAATGAAGCTTCAGCCAATATACGTATATAAATTTGTGAAATATATGATTTATTATGAACCTGCAACCCATATGAAACTGGAACATACCATTTAGGAGAAGTTTCTAAGTCAATCCTATGATAAGACGCAGTGTATTGGAATTTCGCTGCCCGCTTATTAACTCGTTGCAATCTTTTCCACACCGACGCCATCTTTCTTTTCTGCAAAAGAATATCTTCAATATTAATAATTCTATTATCTTTGGATTTGTTTTTTCTCTTTGAACTTATACTTTTTCTGGCACTTTATGGTAGAAAGATAGAGTGTATTTTTAGTATGTTATGGAAGTTGCACAAAGATAGTTTCCTATGAGACTATATTTACTTGCATATGACAATAAATTATATTAATTTTCCTATTATTATATTAATTTTCTATTTCTTTATTACTGTTTCAAATTCAAATTCAAAATTCAAAAGAATTCATTCATATGAATTGTTTAGAATTCATATTTTCATTGCTATCTATACTAATACTAATAATATTATAAAGAGAAAAGATTTGTATATGCATATGTATGTATGTATGTATGTTTGTAATGAATAAACTCAAAAACTACTGGACCAATTTTAAAAATTCTTTCACCTATTGAAATCTACACTATCAGCGAGTAACATAGGCTTCTCACCTTCTTCCGTCAGTCCCCTTTACCCCCCTCCCCTCTCCATAAAAAATTGCCGTTTTCCACTAATAATATTTTATAAAGAGACATGGTATTATATAAGACAGCTAGTATTATATATATGTATATGTTATATTATTGTGACGCATTGGGGCAATAAGATCAAATTTTAGAATTTGCAATACCAATAATAGTATTTTGTTGTATTATTCTTTAATCTTAAAATAGGGGATCGGACAGTAATCAGATTAAAATCTAAAATGTACTTAGAAAGAAAATATATAATTTTTTACGATTATTTATGGAATAATAATTTAATATAATTCATTTAAATATTTTTAAATGAAGAAATAAAATTTTATTATTTACAATATTTTTAATCTATACTGAAACACCAATCACAGCCCGTGACGTCATTTGTGGGCAATCATTGTCTTATGCCAATGCAGCTGTTTTGTTATGATATGACCACAGATGACGTTACGCGCTCTCAGATGAACTATCGTGGCGTTTTGGCGGCATTTTCAAACAAATAATATTAAAACATGATTTTGAGTACCTAAAAGGCTATAAATAAATAAAATAGTATTTTTTATGGAAATAAATATCCATGAAGATTAATTTAAAACACTTTCTGAAAATTTGTCCGATCCCCTATTATGAATCAAATAATTTGTTTTTAGCACCAATTGGTGTTATTTAATTAAATAACTTCTCAAAATTCTGTTAAGTATTAAGTTATAGATGACAATCAAATAAAATACACTTAAAGCACTGTTGTGGGTTAAGAAACAGAAGTGATAACTTACATTGCGGTCGCAGTGTGTTTATGGCATTATTATTATCAGTGGGCTGGGCGGTGACGAGTGCGCGGGCGCTTCTGAAACGGAAGTCAATGGCTCCTATTAATAAACATGTCTGTTTATTTTCATATCACTTATCAAGTAGCCAGCACAGTGTTATGAATTTATTACTCATTTTATTAGCTGTTTGCGACGTATCCACGCCTAGATGAAAGAATGTGCATATTGGTGAAGTTTGTCTGAGTTTCTTTGTATAGGCTGCAATGAAAGATATTTAAGATTAATTATTTTTTGTCTTTGTCTAGATTTCAAACAAAAAGAAAAAGAGGAAGGCAGAGAAAACGTTGGTCAGACGACATCAAAAAGATTGCAGGCCCGTTATGGAATCGAATAGCATGACTGAACTGCTGGGGGAGGCCTTTGTGTCACAAAGACACACCGACATTCAATAACATGTTTTTATTAATTGTTACTTACATTATATGTATATAAATATAATAAATATTGTAAGAAAAAGTTGGCAAATAAAGGTTATATAAAAAAAAAATTGCCTTTGTTAAGTTTAAGAGGTTTGTCTTTTCGAGGGTTTAAGGTAATTCATTTGCCTTTAATAGTATCCACTCAGATCAACCGAAATCAATACAAAGTGAGCTATCGAACATTGGCAAACTATGAAGAAAATTGCTTTCTATACTCCGGCCATTATAAGAGTGCTGTTCTGACAGGTGTCAATTCCATACATTTTCTGTATCGTTTATTCGGAAATGAACTTTATGCAATGGACATAAAGAAATGTCAAAAATGCATTCATAGAATGACCATACTATAGTAAATTTAAAAAACCATTGTATTAAAAAATTATTTAATAGTTTTTTGTTAATCACGTTCACAGCGATCTATACATATTGTTATGACTAACTATGGAACATTCTGGAAAAAGCGTTCGCGCCGGCCGAAGTTTCGAACGTTCCACCCTATCGATGGTAGCCACGGCCCGTTCTCATTTTTTTTATTGTTCTGATTTAATATTACCGCTTACTAATCACGCTAATACGCTACTAATTTAAGAAATTATGGAAGTCAAAATAATAATAATGAAATAATGTACCTAAATTCGATGTCAATAAGGAATGGTATTGTATGGTATTATCAGTAATAACACAATAATCGAGATTTACAGCATCAAGATGTCAAGATTTGCACACCGAATATCGGTTGGTCATGAAGGAAAAAGAAAACTAAATATCAGTTACCCATGGTCATCGCAAATAAATTCTTATTATTATTATTATTATCAAATTACTACGTAAATATGGCTTGGTTAAATGACTTATTACTATAATGGCTTTACAATCACATATTTAAGTTGATAATGTATATTTTTTTTTCTTCAAAGGCTAAGACAATTGATGGAATCAGTCAATGCAGACATAATGGTCTTTGCCCCAACGGCAAATAACTTTTACTTAAAATTCCTGAATTTAATTTATTGCGAAAAATACTATTGTAATGTTAATAATTGTAGATAAATTATAAAAATTGTTAAACACCAATAATAGCAAATTTAAGTAGCAGACTTCTTCCTGATGATGTCATTCCCTAACATGTTTCATTGAAACTATCAGTCTATTAGTATGGACGGAAAGCTAATATTTGTGAAATATTTTTTAGGATGCAAAATTTTCTAATTGCTAACCAAAATTTTAATAACATAACAATGTCATTATATATTGTCTCCAACATAAAAGTGCCTTCCGGGTTATGTTTGGGTTAATGAAGTGCTCATTGCCTCAGGAATATTTGCAGTGACACATATTTAAACTTTTCGCGATTATGAGGATATCCTGTGACATTGGAAACATTGTTATTAAATAAATTATTATAAATTATTATTAATTTATAATAATTTATTTAATAACAATGTTTCTAAATCTAAACAAAAATAAATTATTATTAAATAAATAATATGTAGCATTTTCAAATTATTTGAATTTAAATAACAAGAGAATCATTTGGGTTGAATTTATTATTATTATCCTATTTATCTTATTATGCCTTTATTTACATTATCAAAGAGTTTTAACAAACTAACTCATTTCAGACAGTATAAAACTAATAATTAGATAACAATAACAGTATGTATGTATAACAATCCTACTATTACTATAATTAGGTAAAGTTTGTTTGTGTGTTTGTATGTAGGGGGTAACATACGAAACTATTCATCTGATTTTAAAAATTCTTTCAGCAATAGTTAGAATGGAATTTTATGATGGACATTGTCTCGTAGAATTAAAAAGCCTTTTTAATTTTACGATTAAATTAAATGTATAAAATTTTCTTACATTATTTAATTACATTCTGCATACTCAGATGTCACTTCTTCCAACAAAAGTTATGTTAGTTATGTTTGGTATACACAGATGTCACTACGTTTTATAAGTTCAAATAGTTCATTTTTAGACGTCAGATGTTGCTGTTATATCGTTATTTGCTATTGTTTCGTTCCTCAATATGGACTACACTTTTCATACAAGATTTCGACATTTATAACTAGGGAAAATAAATATGTTTTTTTTTAGTTGTTTTGTAGATTTCTTGCATTTTTCTTTTTGTTTTTAAAATATTAACATATTTTCTGTATTAATTTTAGTTTTGTTTCTGCTCAGACTCTTCTATGTGGACAAGACTCTGGAATATGTGTTAACTTTATTACTTCTTCCTAAAATGCAATTTAATTCCTGTTTGTGTCCCTAATATAAATATACTTGCATCAGCTGTCACACAAATGTCAAAGTGACAGATAATGTAACGCTTTTTAACTAACACTTGTATTAAATTTACTCATAAAATTTAAATAACAGTGGCCTTATATGAAAATTGATTCATAAGGAGTCAATTATGACTACAAATATTTAAATCAACACACCAGTTGTCTGGTGCCCAAAGTAAGCATTATTAGATTAGTGTTATGGGATAACCATCCAATGGACAGGGGATGAAGGTCTGCACACATTTGCATAGTTGACCCTGCCGGAAATAGAACCCAGGATCCCTGTATCAGAGAGCTAAGTTCCTTAGCAACCTGACCAATTGGCTGGACAAAACTAATTAAATAGTTCTTGGAAACAACTGCAATAACATAGTCTATGCATATAATAAAATCGTATACGGGTTCTGTCTCTACATTAAATATTTTTTCAAAAAAAACTTTTTTGTCTGTTTGTCTGTGCGTTTGTGCACGCTAATCTCAGAAACGGCTTAACGGATTTAAATGCGGTTTTCACTGATGTATTGTAGCAAGCTTCCCGTAACATTTAGTGTTTGTTTCTTTCCAATCAGTTTACAAACAAAAAAAGTTACACGCTATACTGAATACCAAGCATATGAAGTTACGGGCTCAGCTACTTATAAATAATAATTAAATCTACCTTATTATCTGTTTATGTTTTCCTTCAAGGCAAACATTGAATTATGTAAAAAGAAATGCAACCAAAGAATCTAAAATAAGCATTTGAAAAACAAACAGTATTCTGTAAGTCATAAAGTGTTGTAAACAGTTTATTATAGGAACAAAATAACGGCTGCACGCAGACACTTGCGAGTAATACTCGAAATCTAAAAATAAAACAAACCAATCAAAGGAAACCCCACTTTAAATCCCACCTTACATCATGCATGCTTATCAGTGAGAGAGTTCAAGGAACCTGACAGTGATCTCATCGCTTCCTGGTCAAATATCGCGCCATTTCATTAATTATTACTGAACAAACAATTCCTAGCCTTGACACGAAGCGCCATCGTAATATTTTTTTAAATACTTACTCAAATCGATGTTGATCGCATCGAAGAAAATATGTCTAATGTGCAATTCCCAGCAGTGTCTATCGCTGTACACACAGTTATTTAATATTTTACGGTATACACTTGACTAACGAGAACTAAAAGTATATTGTTCTTTTATTTTTCACGTAAATTTTTAATAAGCACTTAAAATAAGAACGACACAAAAATTCAGTCCATTTTTGGTGGATTTGATTGATCACAGACAGACCAGACACCGACAGACACAGCACAGGTCACAGCACAGACTAAGGCACAATAAAAGGATTTGATTGACGTTTATTAATTCAGTGTTGCCATAATAAATTCATGTCATTGTATAGTCTGTTCACAAAGAGATAATCAAGATAGTCAAAAAAAATAGTCAGGATTTCTTACGTGATTACGGTTCGCTAATTATTTTTACCGATGGAAAAAAATTAAAGACCGATGATAATAAAAAATTAAAGGGAATATTTTATTGTTTATAGATTATAGCTTGTTAAAGACTTCCACTTTCACGTCATTCTCGGCAATCTTGTGCCAAAATGTATATTATGAAAGAAACTTATACACTACATATATTTTCTTATCAGGATTCGAACTAAGTGAGTAAAACACCGATTTTTACTTCTTAGGTCCTAATCTTGTCTCATAAGCATTTCAAAATTATGATACATAATTATGTTTTCAAATTTTAAAACATTCTTAATTCGATATTTTACCAGAGACAATTTAAGAAATAAAATTCACCTCTTCAACATTGTTTATTTAAATATATATTAAGTAATTGCAATGAAAAACGAAAAAAAACACTTGTGCTTGTTAAATTTTGAATTATTATGTTCTGTGTTCGATTTAATATATAGTATTCTATGTTACGATTGATTTTTTGATGGATTTTTGACAATTGAAATGACATTGATCATTGAAATTTAGTCAGATTTTGAAAATAAAATGAAGTAACTTTTATGATTTACACACTTATTACATGTCGATTAATGTGTAATATTTATTAATTACATTTTAGTTTTACTTTGTAATTTGTTATAAACAGTTTTTAAAATAACCGGCGGCAAAGGTTATGAAATACTAGGAATATTTTATCCACTGATTGGTTATGTTTTGATGAATTCTCTTGAGGTATTATAAATTACGTAAACAATGTCGAGAATACTCCACAATCGATTAAGGTAACTTTAAATTGTCGCTACATTGTTTTCTCCTTCTTTAAATACCTAGTTTAAGTCTTGGTAATTTTTTTAAGTACCCATATTACATGAATATGAAACTGTTCATCGCCGCAATTAATTATAGTATTAGATTTAGTATAAACTAACTTAGCCCGCAATTTCGTACGCGTGGTAATCGGTATAGCGCGTAACTTTTTTGTTTGTAAACCTATTGGAATGAAACAAACACTAAATGTAACGGGAAGCTTGCGACGAATACATCACTGAAAACTGCATTCAAATCGGTTAAGCCGTTTCTAAGTTTAGCGTGCACAAACAAACAGATAAAAATTCTGTAACCAATTTTTTTTTATATTTAATGTACAGAGGCTTATTTATGATTTTATTGTATGTATAGATATAAATGTTTATTAACTGACTATTTTGCTACAACTTCAAGCTTGCTTTTTCTAATAACAATTGTTGTCATCTCGTTTTGTCATCATTGACTGTTACAATATTCTTGTATTAAATACTAGCTGATGCCTAAAATGGAATTTCTAAATATTATTGGAATATAATATTTAGAAATTATCAATATTCGAAGTTAACAATTACTGTATTAATAGTTTGGCTTAAACTGCTGTGCTACTGCTTAGGAATGCGGGGTGAGGCGGGAGGAAAGAGCCTCATGCTCTTTCCTCCCGCCTCACATGAGAGTGATGTTGTCAGACAGATCCTGGTTTACAAATATTTTAAACAGTTGATTAAGCATTCTCTCTATACTTATTAGTTAAAATATGAATTTAACTTATAAAGATTAATAATGTTTAAATTAACTTAATCAACATGAAATCACAATTTTGATGTCACAAGATAGCGCATAACCCATCTCTAGATATTTTATCTCTTGTGTGTCTGACATAGGCAAGCATAGAAGACCGATTGGAGTGCACCCCCATCTCGTCGCACACGTTGCTACAGCAGCGGTACTGGTCAAACTATGTTACTTGCATTTCTAATATTTTATTTTTATTATAGATTATCTACAAGGAAGTCAGCAGGCTGGCCATGCATAGACAAAAGAGCAGTAGCCTTTTCAATGTGGACAGGTCGCCGAATACTTCTTCACAAACCCATTGATACTAGTCGTGTCCAAAGAAGGGGATATGGTATGCTCATAGCTAGGGCTGTGAGGGGAGTACTTAAAATTAGATACTTAGTACTGGGAGGAGCTGTCGGTGGAGGAATGACTTTAAATAAGGTAAAAACTAATTTATAATTTAACGTGCCAACTTTCTGTTTTTTTTTATTATTATTTTTTTTAAATGTAATTAGTATTAGCTTTACAAACAGCCTAAGAGCTGCCTACAAATATTAGTATGTTTACTGAAGAAAGAAAGGCTTTAATTCGCTCCACGAAAGACACTGACATTACATAAAAAGAACACGATGGAAATTAATATAAAAACGTGTGTGTGTGTCTCCTCACAGCAACTAATCGGATACTGGCTCAGCATTGTGCTGAGGTGCTAGACAAACACCTACAGTGCTGATTTTCAGCCAGCACCATATGTGACTCACTGAACACCAAACATACTTTATAAATTACTTACATATATGTAGACATGTAGGTAATTCGAATAATTAAATAAATAATATAGCAATTTAACAAAATACTTAACGATACACAATGCAATGAAAAGGCCCGGAGAAAAGGAAATTCAATACTGTTCACTTTATTAAAAAAATATTGTAACCACAGACTATAATTACAATTATAAACTAACCCCTGACTTTCTGTTGAGTCCAAACACGTTCCATCTGCTTTAAGTTGTTGAACTTTCTACTTACTTACTCCGATCATGGCACGGATACAGCCCGGTGAAGAATGAATTGGTTCATACAAAAGCATACTATGAATATCTTGAGTGGACTCCGGCCGGAACACAATCCGGTGTAATATAAATCAACCTTAATGTAGCTTTCTATAGGTGAAATTTTTTTTTAAATCGGTCCAGTAGTTTTTGAGTTTATTCATTACAAACATACAAAAATACATACAAATCTTTTCTCTTTATAATGTTATATTAATTATTATTACTATTCATATAGACTAGTATAGATAAGGATGTAATTTTTCTGTATGTGTGTATGTAACCTCCTAAATGGCTCGGACCCAGATGATTTAGTTATAATTGAACCCGCGCTGCAAAGGGGTTACAGATTTTTTAAATTTTACGCCAGACAACATCTGCCGGGTCCACTGATAAACTCGTGTATTTCCAGAAATATTCAGAATGGAAAGACGGTCTTCCAGACATGGGCTGGATGAACGATCTGCTACCTGACAACGAACAATGGAACCGATTCACCACAACGCTCATCTCGGCCAAGCAAAAAATTGGTGATCAACTTCAAATAGGTTTGTTGTATACGTTTATTCGTTTTTAAACTTACATTTAAATGTTTTCTTCAAAACTATTACAACTCCAAATTCTGATTTGAACTCTACATTCTGATGGATAGAGAACATAAATTCAGCAAAAATAGTACAAATCAAAATATTCTGTTTTAACTGGCAATACACTCGTGTTACTCGGAGTAAGTTTGAGTCGTTCATTCAACAAAACGAAGTTTGCCATCTGTCGCCTTGCTTGTGTCAAAATCCTACTAATATTATAAATGCTAAAAATTTTGAGGATGTATAGATTTCTCAGGTGTTTTCATTTTTCAACGCAGACGAAGTCGCGACCACCCGCTAGTATAAAATATATCAAATTTTCGGAATTTTTTAGTAGTCCCAGTTTTATAATGAGTTGTAGGTTTCTGGGATGATGGCCCAGGTCTTGACGTCTCGCTCGAGAATTAAAAAAGTACAGAAGTGAAGTGCAGTGCAGTGTGTCACAGTTTGGTGCATTGCGGTGCAGTGATGTGGTGTACTTCTTCTTCTAATACGGACTACACCACTGAGGTGGTCAACCGCAGATGTTGACGAAACGTTTGGAAGAATTTCCAACAGACCTGGGCCATCATCCCGGAAACCTACAACTCATATGGATACCGGCCGAAAAAACCTACATTCGACTGTCCAAGTTTTGACCAAGTTGTGCAATATGTATGTAGGCGCTGGCCGTCGAGACTGACTCTCAATATGTCTATGGTAGTTATTATTAAAAAAATGTAAGAATCAAATATTAATTTAGTAAAAAAAAAAATTAGTAAAAAAGAAGCATTTAGTAAGTAGGCGTAAAGATAGTAAGATAGTAATATTTTGTATCTAAAAATGATCATGATTAGGGAATCATAGTGTGTGGTTCTTAGAAGGGCATTTTATCTATACTAATATTATAAAAAGGTAAAGTCTGTATGTTTGTATGTTGTGGGTAATCTTCGAAAGTAGACATCCGATTTAAAAAAATCTTTCACCAATAGTCAGAATAGAATTTCAGGATGGACATAGGCTATATATTATCCCGTAAAATGAAGACTTTTTGGTAGGTAATCGAATTTGTAAAGTAAGTCGATGAAAAAACGGTCAAACGAAAACGTTTCTTTCGAAAGCTGCTTTAACGGTCAGAGATATATGATTGACTAGCTGAACTCGGCCACGCTTCGCTGCGGCCCATACGGCGGCGGCGGCGGCGTGCGCATGGGGCGCGCGGTACTGGACTCTGCTTATACATATACTATTTATCGTAGCGTGATGTTATATAGCCTATAGCTTAAAAACTAATTAAAATGCGTTATGTTCTTCTAAGCAGTTCTACCTAAATCCGATAGATGTCGCCGCTTCACCAGTAAAGTTCAGTCGTGCGTCGGAACTGACACACACATTTTTTTATGTATAAGTCGGCAGACAGGCTAACGGTCCACTTGGTGGTAGGTGGCCACCATCGCCTATAACACAAGCAACACCACAGGTGCTGCAAGTGCGTTGCCGACTGCCATAGGATTAAGGATAAAGTATTAGGAGGGGATAGGAAAATGGGCTCTGGCATGCCTGACTCAATTATCGAAACACAACAGCACACACGATGTTATTTCATGCTGATCTTATGTAGGTGGTTACTGCCACCAGACGAGCTGCCCAAATGAATGCGAAAGGATAAATTCATAAGACAACCTTTTAATTTTCTATTAATTAAAATTGTCTGTTGCTTAAAATAAAGTACGGTTTGTTGTTATAGACTTTAGCATTTTTTGGCTATTTTGCAATTTATTAAAATTTCTTATGGATGCCTAACACCATCGACAGCAAGTTAACCTAACCTAACACCATAAATATAGTCTGAGTGATTACAGTACACTCAGGCAAAGATGAACTTTGCAAAGTTTATTGGGAGAGACGACCTTACCACTCCCGGACCTCTCGAATCAGAGAGTCCACCACCTGCTTAACCTAACGAGTTTAAAGTGTGCGTACGTACATGAGTGTACCTAGTGTAATATGGTAGGGGCCCCACTGATGCTGTCGGTCCAATCAGATCCACGGCTGAGGGACGCCGGAGCTGCTCGGGCCTCCGAGTTGAGGGAATGGCTCTCGCAACGCTACGAAGATGCAGTAGCCGCCGCCGCTGCGAATAACGTTGCGCAAATAGGTAGGTAATTTTTTTTTTAAACATTTAGTTACATTGGTTGCGAGTTTTTTAAGCGAGTTTCGTGAGTTTTTAAAAATAAAATTGGAAGCCTATATATCGGTGTTAAAAAGTAGTTTCAGAAAACATTACATTATGTACTATACAAACAAATTTTACCTTATTTTATACTAGCGAGCCGCTCTCAGCTTCGCACGATTGCAATTTTTTGGAGTACACTCCTTAAAAATCGATTTTTATCTAAGACTCCCGGTATGGATATTTTATAAGGAGGTATAGTAAAATTAATACAAGCGTTAACTATAAAGCGTTGCGTTATCTGTCACTTTGACATTTGTGCGACAACTGATGCATGTATTTATGTTCCCTAATTCTATTGTAGTAAAACAATGTTATTATAGTATATTAGTAGTGGCGGGGCACACTGCGTTTCGCAGTCTTTTGGGCGGCAAAAGACTGCGAAGTCTTCTGTAAGGGGGTGGCCCTTACAGAAGACCACCGTGAAATAACAGCATGTGTGCTGTTGTGTTTCGGTGAGTGAGTAACGGACACCAAAGTCCATTTTCTTATCCAGTCCCTTATCCTTAATCCTACTGTAGTCGGCAATGCACTTGCAGCAGCTTTGGCGTTGCTTGTGTTATATGCGACGGTAGCCACTTACCATCAAGTGGACCGTCAGCCTGTCTGCCGATCTTAACATAAGAAGTAACACCAGAGGGTTTCTCTGGACTTATAAAAATGAATGTCGATATCTTTTATGAAAAATGTAATCCGCGTTGAGGAATGAAACGATAGCATTTAGAAGTTTTGAAATAATTTTTAGAATTTTTGCCTGTTTGTCTGTGCGTTTGTTTGCGCTAATCTCAGAAACAGCTTAACCGATTTGAATGCGGTTTTTACCGATGTATTATAGCAAGCTTCCCGTAACAATTAGTGTTTGTTTCATTCCAATCGGTTTACAAACAAAAAAGTTACGCGCTATACCGAATGCCACGCGTACGAAGTTGCGGGTTCAGCTAGTTTCCTAATATGTATAGATAAAGATTAGTTAAAGTGTATTTTGAAAAAGAGCTACCTAATTTGTCTTACAATACTTTTTTTTTAAATATAATCAGAGTTTTTTTTTACATATTTACAGAAACAGCTCCAAAAATCATAAATAACCTCCAAAGCAAACCTGCACCGTCTCCAAACCGCTCACAGAGCTCAGAGGACACGTCTTACGGTAAGATTACAATTTTTCTCTCTATACCCTATAATCCATGATGAACATCCATCCGGTCGATCTCGGGAAATATTGACTGATATCTTCACAATTTAAGCTCTTTGTAGATATCATGCTTCTTTTGACTGATATCATAACCCTAAGCACAACACACAATAAAATCCTCCCCATGCCTAGAAGTAGTCAATTGTATTGGGATTATCTTAGACTCCGATCATTAAATTATCGTTCAATAACTTATCTCTTTTCACTTTTACTTAAAAAGTAAAAGCAATGAGCAGTGTGAAAAAGTTTGGAGTTTACGCCTTAAGATTTTCATATAAGGCCCCCGGTATGGAAATTTTATGAGGAGTTTTTTTTTTTAATTATTATTACAGAATCAACAGCTCTCAATTACTTATAATTATAATAGAAAATTACTCTTTCCTTAAAGCCAATAACAGATTCATACTTCATATTACAAAATTTTGTATACAAGTATCGCTTAATTAAAATTATTTTAAGTGAGATCAGATCTGTATATCAAAAAATATATCAAAACGGAACAAGCCAACGAAAACAGATAAGTAATTTTAGAATAAGAAATTTAAATAAGTATTTTAAAATTAATACAAGCGTCAACTAAAAAGCGTTACGTCATCTGTCACTCTGACATTTGTGCGACAGCTAACGCATGTGTTTATGTTCCCTAATTCTATTCTATGGGTTTATAAAAGCAAACGTCGAAATCTTGTATGAAAGGTGTAGTCCGCGTTGAGTAACGAAACGTTAGCGCGCTATAACCTGCCGGCGCAGCGATATATGCCGTCGAAAAATGAACTATTTTAACTTATAAAACGTAGTGACATCTTTTAATAAAAACAGACAGACAGACAAACTTTTTATTACTCACACAACATAAATAAAAATAACAAATAAATACTACAAATAAGTGAGTACAGGCGGCCTTATCGCTAAGAGCGATCTCTTCCAGACAACCTTTTAATAAATTTAATAAATTAAATTAATTAATCATTTAATTAAATTAATTAAATGATCTTTTAATAAATTTAAGAGTAAAATAAATGCAGTGGATATATTACAGAAACTTATTATTGTTGCTAGGAAAAAAGACATTACATTCTACAATATATCAAACAAACTTCATTAGGTACATTTTTTCTACATTTTGACATTCAAAACAAGATTTGAGTCTAGAACGAAACCGTTGTGGCCAGGAGGTCTGATGTCTGATTACCACCTAATATGTGACCTACAACACATATGTGTATACCGTACTTAACTAACATAACTTTTGTTGGAACACGTGACGTCTGAGTATGTGGAGAACGCGCGGCGTGGTCAGCAAAGCCCAAAAAGGAATCCAGAAAATAAAACCCGAGATACGAGATAATAAAAAACTTTTAATGATACCGTAACAACAATTAATACACATTAGAACGGAATGAAGCGTTAGCGCGATATTACTTCTCGGCGCAGCGACATCTAGTGGCGAAACCGTTCTAACAGTATGCAGAATGTAACTAAATAATATAAAGTAATTAGGTATCCAGTTATCTCGGCGTACCTCCGCTTTCGGGTACGCCGAGGTTCCGATAGGGAGCGTAGTCCTCCCCGCGCTGAACAGCCGTGGCGGGTCGCCGAAGTTGTGCAACAACGTTCCTGCGACCCCGCCCATCTACGGCCGCGCTAGAAAGTCGTTGGGTTTTAGCCGGTAGGAGTCCGGCATAACCCACAGCGTCCCCCTTTCGCTGCTGGGTATCCATGATGGATTTCCCAACGTAAAAAAAAAAAGGTATCCAGTTATCTATTGACACAAGGAAAATTTTATAATTTTATACGTTTAAAGGAGTTATTAGTATAAATAAATCAGGGAGGCCTTGCCAAAATACAAAATATGTACAGAAAATTCTATTTCTCTCTAATTCTAGTTGTTTCTCAATAAGTGGGGCGACACTCTCATTACTATTCAAAGTCGTGACAGTAAGATGTTAATTTAATGTTATTTTGTTTTATGTTTTTTTTTAATTTAGCACATATTAGATGGGAATAAATAGATCAATAAAAATGGTTTGGTGATGAATTGGGATGCTTACAAAAGGTTCACTTAAAAGTTGTATCTGAACTTAAAAGTTGTATATGTTCGATATGCAAATTGCAGAGAAGCGAGTTCATGCACTCCAAGAGGAAGTGTTAGCTCTGCAGGCGCGCTACCAGCGAGAACTGCAGCGCTTGGAACAGGAGAACAGGGAGTTGCGGCAGCAAAACCTGCTGCTCAGGCAAGGCCGCCAGCCCCCTACCAGGAAGATGAAGGTATTTGGTAGTATTTATAGATCGACAATAGGCATGATGACAGTTTAAAGAAATAAAGTATAAATCATATCAGAGATATATAATATTTTTAAAATTTTCTAAAACATGACCTTGTTTTAAGTATAAACATTAAGATAAATAAGATTTTCACTAAAATAAACTATAAAATACTGCAATCCGTCGTGTTAAATTAAACACCGATCAGAGCGAAACACGTCACGTTTTCGTAAATATCATCGCGTCAGTTGAATTGTGTAAGAAAGCGTGACGTCACAACAGATACCATTGCTATTCTAGCGTTTTGGCGCTAGCAAAGTTTAAATTGTATTATTTAAAAAATATTTTTTTTTTTTAAAACCTCATTTTTGTAAAGAAATTTGCACTTTTACTCTTCACTATATGGTCATCTTAAAGTTGATTGTGTCGTCCTCAGCGGTCCCTCATCGACATGTACTCGTCCGTGCTGGACGAGTTGTCCGGCTGGGACGCGGGCGAAACGGACCGATTGCCCCGCGTCGTGGTCGTGGGCGACCAGTCGGCCGGCAAGACGTCCGTGCTGGAGATGATCGCTCAGGCGCGAATCTTCCCGAGGGGCGCTGGAGAAATGTGCACCAGGGCTCCGGTCAAGGTGACGCTATCCGAAGGACCTTATCACGTCGCCCAATTCAGGGACTCCGCGAGGGAGTTCGACCTCAACAAGGAGTCGGACCTCGCAGATCTGAGGAAGTAAGTCGTTTGTAATCCACGATAGCAGCAGAGTTAGAACAGGACGCTGGTCAATTTGATCCATTTGTGCAAAATATGTTGGATTACTTGACAAATAAATTTATCAAATCACAAGTAATTATTGCAGACGTTTTGAACTTCGCACAGCCTGAATTTAACTAAATAATGTGGGTAGTTTTGATTTTAGGAATTGAATGGATCTGTGTCAGGCCGAGTACTTTTAAATCCACCCACTAAATCATTTTTCTCTATATGTATGTATGTATATCTGCTAAATTTATTAACGGATTTTGTTCCTTATTGTATCAATGAAAAGAGGGATTTCTTAGGATGGTTTAGTATAATTCCTGAATATCTTATTTATATTTGCCGAGTTGTCACAGTTATTGTCAAAGATGTCATATGAAATGTAAATCTAAATTCTACAGTTTAAATAAATGTCTGTTACTCGTATTTAGCACTTGGGCGACCGAGCTACACTCAGTATTTTTTTGCACTGACAGCTATATTTTTTTTTTTTTTTGTCTTCTTTTTATGCAATCTGCCACATGAGAGGGCATTCAGCACTTCGTTTGTCAAAGAAATAATGACATGTATTGGAGACATCCAATGACGTCTCCAAATATTACTGATCAGCAACTGGGGCTAGGATGTCCTGAGGGAGTCTTTTTTTGAGTCTGCGATGGTGATAAGTCACAGAGAGCAATCTCTTTGCTTCTTCATTGGGGTGCTCTAAGATTTTTTTCTTGTATTTTTGTGATGTCGTCACCATCACTTCACTAATGAATGGAATTCGGAGGTCTTTGTGAAGGATTTCGGTAGACACATACCAGGGTGCGCCTGTCATGACTCTCAGTATCTTAGATTGGAACCTTTGTAAGATTTCAATGTTTGAGTGGGAGGCAGCTCCCCAAAGCTGAATGCCGTACACCCAGACAGGTTTAATTATAGCCTTATAAATTAACAATTTGTTTTCCAGAGTCAGTTTCGACCTGCCTCCCAGCATCCAGTACATCTTTCTAAAAAGTACACTCAGTTGTTTCCTTTTGGTGAAAATATGTTTTTGCCATGTTAGTCTTCGGTCGAGATGTATGCCAAGATATTTAACGTGGTCAGATTGTGGAACTTCCCTGTTGTTTAAGGTTACAGTTGGACAGTTACCTCTTCTCAGCGTGAAAGTGACATGAACGGACTTTGTTTCGTTGGCTTTTATTCTCCAATTTTGCATCCACAGTGAAATTTTGTTTAGATTTTGCTGGAGCACTAAAGAGGCCGATGTTCTGTTAGTATGGGAAACAAGCAGAGCAGTGTCATCCGCGAATGTACTGGTCAGGACAGAGTCGCTAGTCGGCAAGTCGGCTGTGTGTAATAGGTAGAGGACAGGTCCAAGTACACTTCCCTGGGGCACTCCTGCCTCTATGCAGTGTAGGTCCGAGTAAGCGCCGCCACAATTGACCACAAATTTGCGGCAACTCAAGAACGACTTTAAAATCAAAAAGCATTCGCTAGATAGGTTCTGTTTGAGCTTACACAAGAGTCCCTCATGCCAGACCTTGTCAAACGCCTGGGATATGTCAAGGAACACGGCTGAGCAATACTCCAGTCGTTCGAAGGAGCAGTGGATTTTGTTAACCAGTCTGTGTGTTTGGTCAATTGTTCCGTGTTTGCGTCGAAAACCATATTGGTGGCTTGGAATAAGATTTTTATCTTTAATTATAGGCAAGAGCCTCGATAGGAACAGTGTTTCAAAAAGTTTTGAGGGAATCGGAAGGAGGCTAATCGGCCTGTATGATTTGGGATCATCAAAGCTTTTACCTGGTTTAGGTATCATTCTGATCATTGCAACTTTCCACTGGGGTGGCACAAATTTTAGTCTCAGCATTGCGTTGTAGAGGAAAGTTAGCAACGAAATGCCAGACTCTGGAAGTTCCCGAAGAACGCGCCCTGTAATAAGGTCGTAGCCAGGAGCTTTTTTGCAATTTAATTTTTTGATGGCACCGCGGACCTCGCCCTTCGTAAACTTGACCACAGTTTTTTCTGGTTGTTGCGCGATCTGTTCGGAACCAGAGAGAACATCCTCAACAAAAGCCTGGTGGCTCCGAGATCCCTCATATGGGTGGGGCTTAAAGACCTCTGTAAGGTGATTGGCGAATACCGTCACCTTTTCATCATCACTGCGAGCCCATCCACCGTCCAATCTTCGAAGACGTGCTGATGTCACTATTGGATTTTTAAGCTTTTTGGTGACTTTCCAAAGGGAATAGTCTGTATTTGGAGTATTGTCGAGTCGACTAAGATATTTCTGTATTCCCGCATCCTTTTCCGTAAGTAGAAGCTTTTTGAGTTCTTTAGTGACATAATTTAATTTTGTTTTGATTTTTGGGCATCTGGTCAGTTGCTACCTCCTCCTAAGTTCCCTCTTAGCTTTAATCTTTTCGAGAACTTGAGTTGAAATTTTGAAGTTAGGCAATTTTTTATGTGTAATAGGGGTTGAGTCCCATGCTGCATTTTGAATAACATTGTTGAAATGTTCCACTGCAAGAATTATGTCCTCTTCCGATTTAAGAGACACATTTATATTCATCAGATCGTCAGTGATATCACGAAAGTAGGACCAATCTGTTTTAGCATTGTGAAGGAAGCAATTCATTGGTTTCAATAATGCTCCGCCATGCCTAACAGTCAGCATAACAGGTGAGTGATCCGACGAAAGCTCAATACTGGGACTTGCTTCCATACAGTTCCTATTCAATCCTTTGGTGATAAAGAAATCAATGAGGTCAGGAATTTTTCTTCGGTCAGATGGCCAGTAAGTAGGATGACCAGAGGAAACAACATAAGTTTGCATGGATTCAACGCATTTCAACAATTCTCTTCCTCTTGGCAAGGTTAATCCGTATGTTTAGCATTATAGTCTCCACCCGCTATAAAACGATTGCCGAGGCTTTTGAATAGTTCCGAAAAGTGTTCGGCTTTAATGGTATGCTTGGGGGGAGCGTAAATTGCTGAGACTGTCAGCGGACCACTCCAGTCCTCAACTACCACGTTAGTCGCTTGCAAATGCTCAGTACAAAAGGAGTTCGATTGGAAATGTTTAATGCCACTTTTAATGAGAACTGCTGATCCTCCGTGTGCTTTCTTGTCGGGATGGTTAGTACAGTAAGTGATGTAGTTGTGTATTCTGAAATAAGTCTTCTCTGTAAAGTGTGTCTCAGACACAAGCATTATATCAATGTTATGAATATTTAGGAAAACCTTTAGTTCCTCTAAATGGTGTGATAGCCCGTTGGCGTTCCATAAGGCGAGTTTTAAGGTGAATTTTGCAGTTTTGACAGGTATCATATCAGGTAGCATATGCTACACATGCTAATGAACCAACTACTTTCCTTTACCGACAGCTATATAGCGCGCTATAGCGCAAAGCGTCAGTCATCCGCGTGCGCGCTGTTGCTACATGGTACTTGGTTAATATAGCGCCTAGCACCATATTATAGCACGCTTTTTTTCAAAGCGCATAGCGCAAGCTACGTAAGTAGACGCTATGAATTTCGCGCTATAGCGCACAGCGTCAGTCATCCGCATGCGCGCTGTTGCTACATGGTACTTGGTTAATATAGCGCCTAGCACCATATTATAGCACGCTATTCTATGTCGCGGGCGACCGTATATCGCTAACTTTTTTGTATAATTTTATTTAATAAAATGAATATAATTTTATGGGCCTAGGACCATACGGTTAGTTAATTTTTGCGTAATGTAGCGTAGTGTAAATATTAGATTAGAATTAGAAGACGGTTTGAAAACAAACTACTTATGATAGAACATTGCAACATCATGGCAACTTGCGAATGTATCTTTTCCAGGTCAAGAGACACTATTAATTATAGAAAATCAAAGCCTTAGATAACGAGATTTTCCAGGATAATTAATTACTCTGTCAGTCTACTTTTACTTGAAACCATTTCATTTCTTCGCACCGTTTTAAAAGTCAGTAAAAATAGTTTTTGTTCAACTTTGAGAACATCTACAAGAAATCTCAGAATATTACCCGCCTTGTCTGAATAGTGACAAGGCGGCTGACTAACAACTTACATAGTTATACCTAAGTAGGATAGGGTATTTCTTCAATGTTGCCGTGACACGCCACTATAATTTCGAACTGGTAATAGGGAGGTGGAACTGCGCATGCGGAACAGCGTGCGCGGCGGTCGCACCGTGTCTACGGACGTGATCGCCATGTCGGTGAAGGGGCCCGGCATTCAACGGATGGTGCTTGTCGATCTACCGGGAGTCATTTCGGTAATGCCACCCACGTTTATTACTATCACTTTTATCGCTCAGTCCAAATAGTACTTAAGACTAACCTCAGACCGAACCCTTTTATTTACCAAAATGACCTATGAGTTAAGGTGCAATATTGCACAGCAAATTTTGGCTCAATAATTTAAATATTAGTGGTTAATTTAATCGTATTTTATGTTTATTATATTATAGGATATGGAACCTTAACAATTGTTATAGACATTTGTACATTGATATGCATAAAATCACTTTTTTCTACCATTCGACGAATATTATCATGATCTATCGGATTTTAATATTATTTTGTTTAATTTGACAGTTAATTGTTTTTGTTTTTTATGTAATTATTGTTATTATATTTTAATAACTTTAATAACAACATTTAAACAGGCAGGCGGTACAATAACATATCAAATTTACGGAATTAGACATAAATTGTAGAAATATTTGTAAAAAGTTGTAGTTTTGTAATGTAAACAACATGGCCGCCTCGTGCTCTTGGCATAGCAACGGAATAGTTATGTCAATGATATAATACGTTTATTTGTAATAAGTTATGTTCTCTTTTTCTTGCTTATTCTGTTCTTGTTAATTCTTGTTTTAAATTTCAAATAACTAAGGTTTTATTTGTACCACTGGGTCGATTTAGGGTGGACGTCATTCACGCTGATTATTCGAAAGGCTTTGATAGTATTAACCACGATAGCCTGATATTCAAAATAATAGATACCAGTGCACACGGCAAATTACTGACATGATTAATATCTTATCTTGAAATTAGATTGCAAATAATTAGGATCGTCGTCTTCA
Source organism: Bembecia ichneumoniformis (assembly GCA_910589475.2). Classification (NCBI taxonomy): domain Eukaryota; kingdom Metazoa; phylum Arthropoda; class Insecta; order Lepidoptera; family Sesiidae; genus Bembecia; species Bembecia ichneumoniformis. The sequence goes on from OU342546.1 coordinate 1,083,286, forward strand.
AATCGAATTTCGAAACTATATTTTCAGGTGTGCCTCAGGGATTTCACCTGGGTTCCTTGCTCTTTAATGTGTAACAACATTTTAATAAACATATATCTTTTTGCAGACCCAAACAGTGGACATGGCGTCTGACACACGAGACGCCATTAAACAAATGACGAAACAGTATATGGACAATCCGAACGCCATAATATTGTGTATCCAGGTAAAATATTTTATTCTCATTTTCTAAAAAATAAGATATCCTTTATGTGTTGCTCAGCGTAAAAATTAAGAACGGATGGACCAATTTGACTATTTTTTTAATGTGGAATATATTATATATCTTTTCAAATATTCGTTTAGGTCCGAAAGAAAGTTCTTATGAAGAGAAAATTTGTAAAAATTGCCCGGAGCAACGTAATTTTTTCCCCATCAAAAGTTTCTAATTGATAATTCAAACATTTCAATCAGATATTGACTTCAAACACATCAATTTTAAAAAAAACTATATTTATATTTTTTTTAGTTCACTTCTTAAGAATCGATTTTCAAAAGGCCCCCGGTATACAAGCGGTTCATTCAAGCGTTTACCAAAAGCGATACGTTATCTGTCACTTTGACATTTGTGCGACAGCTGACGCATGTATTTATGTTCCCTAATTCTATTCTTTCGGCAAACGTCGAAATCTTATATGAAAAGTGTAGTCCTCATTGAGAAACGGAACGATAGCGCGTTATAACCTGCGGGCCTAGCCAAGATGCAAATGTGATTGGTTGTTGAAGTTACAACTGTTAAAACAACCAATCACCGGGCTTTATTTCTTTCGTTTCGTAAGTACGCAAAGGAAGCGTTTGCATCTTGGCATAGTGACATGTGTGTACACTGAATGTAACTAAGATAACTTTTGTTGGAACACGTGACATCTGAGTATGTAGGTATCCAGTTATCTATTGACACGAGGAAATTTTATACGTAAATTTAGTAATAAATTTCCTAAAATTTACGTAATAAATTTTAGGAGTAATCTCCAGGATATACTTAAGTCGCTGTGCGCTTTGTCTGTTTCCCCGTGTTCTTCTAAACTTACTGATCGGAATTTGATACTGTTTTTAGTAATGGTAACAGTGATAAACGAAGGTGTGTATATAATTTGCAGAAAAAAAAAGTAGTATCATAGAATAAGAATGACTCGTTTATTTGTCCTAATATGCTTACCTTTAAATTTGTCGTTATGCTAAATGTAACACGTCCTGTGACACATAAACTGTGTAATAACCGCCCCTTCACACAATACCATTTTTTGCTTTTGTGTTGCATCCTCCTGAAGAAGCTCGTGTTTGTAGTCTATGTATGGCATTTACCATCAAGTCTACAATGAAAAATATATCGTAGTTTCAGGTTTTCACACAATGACCCATGTAAAGTTGGATCAGCGTGGGAAAACCTTAAATGACTGGTTTGTCAGTACAAATTACAGTGTTTTAAATTGTAATTTCAGGACGGTTCAGTGGACGCTGAACGCAGCAACGTAACCGACTTGGTGGCATCGTGCGATCCTTCCGGGAAGAGAACCATCTTCGTACTCACCAAGGTGGATCTCGCTGAGGAAAATCTCGCAAATCCCAATAGAGTGAGTTTTCAGTTAAATTTACAGGTGTCGCCATAGCTTGCTTTGAATTTGAAGCATTGCATCCTCGACATTCCACGCTTACTGTATTATAATTACTGTGTTGACTGTTGGCGAATGATTCGTGTTATATTACGAATAATCAACGTTACGTACCTAAGATTGTATAACAAGAAGAAAATGTAAAATTCACAATACGAATTGAGAAGGTATTCGAACAGACGAAGAATTAGTGTGACGATTTGTAACCAATTTAACAATTGGTAGGTGCGATAACTATCGGCGGTCTTACAGACTTTATCGATCACTAACGAACTACGTCCCCCAAATCAAGAATCTACCCAAATAATCAAGACTTGTTTTTTAGTTAGGCATGACTCTTATCAAGACATGCATAACAGCAATGTCTCGCGTTTCTAGCTTAAAGCGCCTACACACGGCCCTAAAATCGGTGGCAATATCAGGAGAGTGGTAATGGGGATGAAATCGGCCGCTACTCTATACACATCCCTGCCACTAAATGTGAAACCGACCGTGCAACAAAGCGCTCGTCTATCAAGATGCCGCCGACACTCTCAAAACATCAAAGAATAGGCATCACTCTGGCACTTTCTACAGTGCAACCAAGTCAAAGACGAAAAGGAAAGAACTGGTTGATGAAACGCCATGAACTTTTTTTTTTTAATATTATTATTAAAGGTGGCAGACAGGCTGACGGTCCACTTGATGGTAGGCGGCTACCGTCGCCTAAGGACACAAGCAACACCATGCAAGTGCGCTGCCGACCTTGCAGGAATTTGTTTACTGCTAGTTTGAAGAAGCCCATATTGTAGCTAGATGGAAACACCTTAGAAGGGAGAGAGACATTTGGAAGCAGCTGAAAACTTTTTAAGAATGGATATAGAATGTTAATTGAGGGACTACTTGAAGAGATCATTGACTTTCGTCCAGGCTTCTCGCTCCTTTTCCTTCGCCATGTTTTCGCACGAAATACAAATTTAACCACAATAATACGTCTTGTCGCCGCTGCCCTCGCAGACACACTGCGGTGAAATCGGCACCGATTTCGCTATATACAATGTGACAACGCTCCCTAGACTATAATCGCCCCTAAATCGTGGGTTCGCCCGACCCGATTTCAGAGTTAGGAGGAAACTGATTACGATTTGCCTACACATGAGGCGATCAAGGGAGCGATCTAGGGCGCTCCCCATCTCTTCCCCGATATTGCCACCGATTTTAGGGCCGTTTGTAGGCGCTTTTACTCTTGTAGGTACGTTATTTATTTACATCCCCCTCTCTCTTTCTCTAATTCTGAAGAGAGGGGTTTTCTAAATAAATTTATTTTTGTTAAAACGAAACGCAACGTGTTTGATTGATTAGGGGACTGAAAGAGAGGGAACATCATTTATTGATTGAATTTAAACCTATTGAATATCGACACACTAGTAACTAGTACGAATAATCCGCAATTTTGGTGGAAAAATAATTATTTTAAATAATGTTAAGTTATATTGAACATTTAAAATCATATAAGAATAATATTCATTTTGCAATGAATTGTCACGCGTTTCTCGTTTAGCGATTAGTGAATAAGATTTTTGTCTTATTTCATTTGGAATTCGAATGCCTGTCCCTATTTAGATTTAAAAAAAATCTCTTTGTATATTAGATCCGACGTATTCTCGAGGGGAAGTTATTCCCGATGAAGGCTTTGGGCTATTACGCAGTGGTCACGGGACGTAGTCGCAAAGATGACTCGATTCAAAACATTAGAGAGTATGAAGAGAGGTTCTTCAGGTCTTCGAAACTGTTCAAGTAAGTTTTACAATTATCTTTGAATTCCTGTATTTGATGGATGGCCTCCTTTCACGGCAATCAGTTTTTTTTTTGTGATTTGGGCTCCACCGATCTGATAATTGCAATCAGAACTTTATGTTACTTTATAAAAAGATAATATGTTTGTTCATGCCAAATATATTATGGAGAATCTTCGATGGAGAAAAGTGGAAAGGAAAGAAGTCAGGGTGCTGTTGTTCCAAAATTCTGGGATCTATTTTTTTTTGCATTGTCTGCCTAGAGTGAAAAATATTTTCAAAATCATGGGCACTTCACAGATTTATTTTGAGGTAGTCCCACACATTTAAGCGTTATCTTCGGTTCTTTATTGTTTTAATAGGTCAGAAATATTATACAATTTCAACTCATTACCAATTATCGAAGATGTGTACAAAAGATCTGTTCTAACTACAAAAACGTCATCTAACTTCGGTTTTCGGTAATAAGGTGTTTGGTTTTTGCGGTACTCATTCGGAAACTACACATGTAGACCTAAGCACATATGTTGAGATATTGTAACGAAGTTTGAATAATTGAATGTCTGACACAGGGATGGGCTGGTGACGCCATCCCAAGTGACGACCCGTAACCTGTCGTTGGCCGTGGCGGACTGCTTCTGGCGGATGGTGCGAGCTTCGGTTGAACAGCAAGCTGACGCTTTTAAAGCGATGCGGTTCAACCTTGAGACGGAATGGAAAAACACTTTTCCCAGGTGTGTATCCCCTTAATATTAGGATAACATGTCTTCGTACTTAATTATTGTGATTATCTTTGAATTGAAATTTTCGATTTCAAAATGTAAAAAAATGGCTTAGAGGTAGTTTTGTTGTTAATTCCTATAATTTACATAGCTAATTCCTATTAAGGACACGTGGTGCTTTTGGGACCAGTCGCCTACCTGCACTTTTTTTATGGAAAGAGGAAAAAGTCCTCATACCATACGTTAATGGTACTCGACTTCACCGCACAAGTGACATAAACATTTTTTAACTTTGGAAAATCCTCATGCATACCCGGCAGTGTAGGGGACGCTGCTCCTACCGGGATGCATACTCCTACCGGCTAAAACCCAACAACTTGCTAGTGTGGCAAGACCTACAACTACTTCTCAGATCCCGATCAAGGGGGAGGGTGGCAGACGTAAGTCAGCCACCTGCGTCCTATACTCCTCCTGCTGATCGGCTGGGAGAGGGGATCCTCTTCCCGTTGCCTCTCCGCCGCCTCCTTACGCGACATAACGCGCTCAAGTGACATTAGACCTAGGATAAAAAAAAAGTGTCAGCTCCGACGCACGACTGGAATTTACTCCTTTTATAAACGTATAAAATTTTCCTCGTCTCAATGGGATAACTGGATACCTAATTACTTTATATTATTTAGTTACATTCTGCATATTCAGATGTCACGTGTTCCAACAAAAGTTATGTTAGTTACCAAATAGTACATTTTTTCGACGACAGATGTCTCTGCGCCGGCAGGTTATAACGCGATATCGTTTCATTCCTCAACTCGGAGTACACTTTTCATACAAGATTTCGACGTTTATGAGCCCAGAGAAAAGAATTGGGAAACATAAATAAATGCGTCAGCTGTCACACAAATGTCAAAGTGACAGATAACGTAACGCTTTATAGTTAACGCTTGTATTAACTTTACTCCTCATAAAATTTCCATACCAAGAACCTTATTATATGAGAATCGATTCTTAAGGAGTAAACTCCAAAAATAAAAAATTCAAAATCTGACAAAAATATTGAATAAATGTTTTAACAGCTGAGAAAAAGTCGCGGGCAAAAGATAGTGCATAAATAAAAGGAAAAAATATACTTGGAACGAATATCTGTTCCAATAATATTTTTCGCCTATAACACAAGCAACGTCTAAGCTGGTGCAAGTGCGCTACCGACTGCAGTAGAATTAAGGATAAGGGATTAGGAGTAGATAGGGAAATGGGCTCTGGCAACCCTTACTCAAACACCGTAACACTACAGCACACGTTCTGTTATTTCACGGTGGTCTTCTGTAAGGGGGTGGTTACTGCCGCCAGACGGGCTGCCCAAATGACTGCGAAACGCAGTGTGCCCTGCCACTACTATATATACTTACATTTTATACTTGCATTGTGCATGGGTTTATCGATATTACAGACAGCGCGAGCTAGACCGCGACGAGTTGTTCGAGCGGGCACGCGCCGAGTTGCTCGATCAGTCGGCCGAGCTGTCGGCCGTTGCAGCCGCAGCTTGGGAGCAGCGGCTTCACTCGGCTCTGTGGGCGAAAGCCGGACCGCGCGTCCTCGAACACATCTACTTGCCAGCGGCGGCAGCCTCCAGCGATGACGTCGGTCAGTATACCCGCTAGAATTGCTTCCATAGCGACAATTAACCATCAGAATTATTCTGCAATGTGGAAAATACTTTAATTATATACAGAATTAAACAGTTACTACAGGACACCATGTGTTCCGCAATCATAAACTGGGCAGCCTTTCTGGCGGTAATAACCATCCCTTTACAGAATAACAGCACGTGTGCTGTTGTATTTCTGAGTGTGAGTTAGTAAGGTATTCCAGAGTAAATGATGCCTTCAAGGTCGACAGCGCATTTGCAGGCTTGAATCTACCATTAAGTGTACGAGTATGGTCGGTCAGCTTTTTTGCCAACCTGGCTAAAGTTTAAAAAAATCATATAGGCTTTAAAAAACCAACCTTTAAAAAAAACATCCTACGTAAAAATGTTAGACCGCGACGAGGTATGTACTCCTTTTTATTGAAATTGTATCAATATTTTTTTTTATGAAAAAAGTGTGTGTCAGCTCCGTCTATTATTTGTATTAATTTTACTCCTTACAAAATCCCCATACAATATCTTAAATCCCATCTTATATGAAAATCGATTCTTAAGGAGTGAACTCCAAAAATTGCAATTAGCAACCCTAGCCCGTCTGGCGGCAGTAACCACCCCCTTACAGAAGATCGCCGTGAAATAACAGCACGTGTGCTGTTGTGTTACCGTGAGTGAGTAAGGGATGCCAGAGCCCATTTCTACTCCTAATCCCTTATCCTTAATCCTACTGCAGTCGGCATCGCACTTGCAGCAGCTTAGGCGTTGCTTGTGTTACAGGCGACGGTAGCCACCTACCATCAAGTGGACCGTCAGCCTGTCTGCCGACCTTAACAACAAAAAAAAGCTGCCGATCCAAGGGAACAGTTCACCTTCTATACATTTCCTTGCACAGATATGCGAGGGCTCCGTCACGTTAAATTCAAACATAACTCTAAGTCTCATCCGTCCTCGTCCCCAATTTGGCCGGAGCCTTATGACGTTGACACCAGTAAGCCATGTTTAACAACTAAAGTAGAAATTTCACTGTAACCGGTAGGATAGATCCATAATAAGTTAGATTTTCTTGTAATATAAGATACTACCATGCCATAGGAGCTAACATGATCATTCATTTGTCATTCCTATTAGTTGGATTTATTTGAATTATTTTAAAGTAGAAACAATTTGATGTAGTGTACGTAAAATAAATAAAGAAAAACATCTTTATTAGAAAAAATTGCAAATGAAATTTTTGAAGATATAATGTTCAAGAGAAAAAATGCTGGACAGTTTTAAAGCTTGACCAACTAGATCAGAAGAAGACGCCCGCCATTTTGTTTTATTCATACTGTCATTTTTATTCTGAATATTTTCACCATAACTATATAAGTTTCGGCGAAATAGCAATTGACGGCCTCGTTTATTTTGAAAGGATAAGTGTCCCAGTTAATGTGGGATAAATTTAGCCAACGTTGTCAGTGTGAAAGCCTGAAAATTATTTATTTTTCTCTCTTATTGAAAATAAAATGGAAGGTTTCTTTAAAATTTTTCTCTGAAAATTTCTATCTGAAGACATATACTGCAATCCACAGTTCCACAGTTGGTATCTGCCACCAGCCCTTCTAGTGGACCAAATTCTTACAGAGGAGTTTCGGTGTTTGTTTTCGGTTAGTAAATGATGCCAAAGCCTTTTCCTATATCCCCATTTTGGTCGTAACCTTTATCTTATCAAGGTTGTAGCTCACTTGCAAGGATGTGATGCTGTTTAATGCAGGATGTTCAAGCGGAAGACCTGAGAGTTATAAGCAGACAGACGCAGAATGAATTTATTCATAGAAAATGTGTGTTTCAGATAAATTCAACACGTCAGTAGACATAGCCCTTCGCGACTGGGCCCAAACTGAGTTGCCAGGGGCCTCAATAGGCGCCGGACGAGAGGCACTCCGCGAAGAGTTCAGCGAGCTGATGAGTCGAAACACTGATTCGGACCCCGTATATGAGCCCCTGAAGAGTCAAGCGGTTGAGGAGGCACTCCGCAGGCACCACTGGGAGGACAGGGCTCAGGATGTGAGTCAATCTTTTCAGTCATTGCACAGCGAATTGTTTTAATCCAATTTCCATTATACCAACCTTCTCAATTCATAAACAAATAGATAAATATGTTAATGGTTACTCATATGTACATCTACCAAAAATTGTCCTTTTTTTATTTGATACCCCGCCTATTAAGTGGCCTCATGAAAATGGCCTCAAAATGTTGTGAGATGGTGTTATTTAATTTAAATACGAATATATTCGGCTTACGTCCAATGGTTATGTTTCGTGCGGGATGAGTAAAAATGCCGTGTAAGGATGAAAAAGAGTCGTAAACCATGATTTCTTCCAAATATCACAAGACTTCTCGGTTAAACCGTTAAACTCGCCAATGTCGTCGCTAATTTATTCCATGTGTCGCTTACTCGCTGTCGCAGATGTCTTCTCAAAAACTATCAACTCTCGCTTCCGTGTCGCGTACCACAGCACACTGCCGCCTTGAGCGCCGGTCCCCGTTTTTATATTCTTACGACTAACTATGAAACGTTCTGAAAAAAGCGTTCGCGTCCGCCGAAAGTCTCGAACGTCCCGCCCTATCGATGGGAGCCACGCCCCTTCCGGACTAGTGTCAAAGGAAATTGGTCCTTATGTTACTACATAGAGTTTACATTCATTTCAATTCATTTCAGCATAGAGTTTGCGTTTACGATCTTGTTCAAATTTTCTAGAAAACTTGAAATACATCGAGGTGTGTGTATAGTAACAGATTTCAATAACTCGAACATACTTTAGAACCGTAAATATTAATACAAGTTACGCTTCAGTAAAAAAAAAAACATGGTCTTTTAAGAACGAAATCGACGATGTATTGTCAGTTCTTGTCTGATCTTTCCGCTTTTCTGTGTCTTTGGTGTGAGATGTGAAACTATTTTTTCTAGGTGTTGCGCGTGCTGCAACTGAACGCATTGCAAGACCGCTCCGTGGGCTCGAGGGCCGAATGGGACGCGGCCGTCGCGCTCATGGAGACCGCGCTTCGTGACCAGCTCTCCACTGTTAAGGCGCAGCTTAGAGATCTCACAGGTGAGATTTGTCACACGGCCAATGTTCTAGTGGCCAGGCCACTCTACACACTGTAGTAACTCGCCACACAGATATACTTGCTTGTGCTTGTCACGCGACTAAGATAATGTAACATTTTGTCTCTATTACTTCCAAATTACTGCGAAACGCAGTGTCCCTGCCACTATTTTCGAATCCAGATCAGAGCCAACTTTGAAAAAGTTAATTTCCAAAATTGTACCGAGTATCGAACCCGGGACCCTGAGACGTAGCGTTAACAAGCACCCTAACCACTCATCCAACGGGCTCGTCAATAAAAATAAAAAAAACAATAAACTTATCCCATTGAGCTTTTTTAAACGCATAATTAATCTTCGTTCTTTCGTTGGATGAGTGGCAAGAATGCTTGCCTAACGTCTCAGGGGCCCCGGGTTCGATTCCCGGCGGGGTCAAGTTTGGAAATTTTAATGTAATTTTCAAAATTGACTGGTCTGGATTTGAAAAGTAGTGGTAGGGCACACTGCGTTTCGCAGTCATTTGGGCAGCCCGCCTGGCGGCAGTGACCACCCCCTTACAGAAGACCACCGTGAAATAACAGCATATACGTGCTGTTGTGTTTCGGTGAGTGAGTAAAGGATGCCAGAGCCCATTTCCTTATCCCCTCCTAATCCCTTATCCTTAATCCTACTGTAGTCGGCAGCACACTTGCAGCACCTGTAGCGTTGCTTGTGTTATAGGCGACGGTAGCCACCTACCATCAAGTGGACCATCAGCCTGTCTGTCGACATAACATTAAAAAAAAAAGCCGCTACAATATCTACCGACACGCTATGGTGGCCGATTTGACACATTACAATAGTGACATAATATGTCAATTTGTCATCGAAAAAAGTTGTTATCAAGTATAAGTAGCATCTATAAGGTTTTTTTAAAAGTAGATCGTAAGTAGTAGTTAATTAATGTTTTAATAATACGAAGATAAAATATTTTATCAAACATCGAGTGGACCTTCGCAGAAAAAGAATCCTCTATTTTATGACGTTTGTCTTATTGATTCCAGGTCCCAGTATGAAGGAACGATGGCTGTACTGGCAGTCCAGTACCGAGGAACAGAACCGTCGCAACGAGGTCAAGAGCGAGCTGGAGCGACTGGGTACCACCCGTCCCACCCTTGCCTATGACGAGGTGGTGGCAGTGAGGGACAACCTTCGCAGGAGGGGCATCGAAGTGGACAACGACTACATCAGGGAGACATGGAAACCGGTCTACCTCAGGTAAAATTTGCAGCTAAACGGATTTTATTAGACAAATCAACTTTCTCACATTATATAGGTGTGTCGATTTCAAAATAAATGTACATTTTGATATTATCTTAATACTTTAGGAATATATGATTGGTGTTTAGTTTTGAAAAATGTGGTTACCTAAAAACATGACATTTAGGCCGTTTTATGACCAACCCCTTCATTGGCCAATGGGGTAAAAAACTGACTTTTGCTCACTTCAGATGGCAGCACTGTTGGTTGTTCCCTAAATCTGACAAGCAGCTGTCATTTTCCATAGTAATTTTGTAAACGAACAAAAAGAACTGAATTTATTTAATTAACATGACGCTTATGTTCAGCTTTTGATTCCAAAAAGACGGGAATCCATATATTCCCTAAAGATTTCAAAAGAAAAAAACAATGGATAAAAGCTTTACGAAGAAAAAATTGGAAGCAGACTAAATATTCAAGGTTATGTGGAGTAGATGCTTTTCTTTTCCTCAACTGTCCTTTTAACTGCTTAACACTCTATGTCAAATACATTTTTGCAGAAATAAAGGCAAATTCGCTGATAAATACAGGGAATGAAAAACGTAATATGGCGGCGTTCAGGATCACTCAACAGTGGCGCCACCTACGATTAGCTTTCAGTTTTTAATCCCATTACAGGCAACTTCCAAGTAATTTTAGTAAGCCACTCAAAATAACCCTTGACCTTATGGATTGGGCTACGAAAAGCAAATAGATTTCATAATGTCAAGGTCGACAGACGGGCTGACTGTCCACTTGACGGTAAGTAGCTACCGTCGCCTGTACAACAAACACAATACTTTTCTGTTACAGAAACTTCCTAGAAAAGGCACAAAGTAGAGCGCGCGACTGCAAAAAGAGTTTTTACTTGTACAGTCAACAAAATGGCACTGGGGTAAGTCCATACGAGAGCAAACGATACGTATCGTTATTTTAATGCGTTTCGTGGTACGAGGAGGGGTCGATGACTCGCTCGTTCAGAATTTCTCAACATTTTTATTCTACGTGTTGATTTTTAAAAAAGATTATTCGTTTGAATTGAAAAAAAAATATATTAATGCTGTTGCTGATTTTTTTGTAGGCATATTCTATATAAATAAATCTCATATATCTCTCACCGTTAAAGGAGCGTTCGAAAGAAACGTTATTCGTCGACTTTACTTTGCAAAAATTCGATTACCACAGAATAGCTTTTTCATTTTACGGGATAATATAGTCTGTGTCCATCCTGAAATTCTATTCTAACTACTGGTGAAAGAATTTCTTGAATCGGATGAGTAGTTTCGAAGATAGCTCCTAAATACAAACTTTACCTACTTATAATACTAGTATAGATTCGTATAATTTTTAAATATTCACTCGATGACACCGGAGTGTCATCTGATTTCTGACAGTACTTATAAAAATACTGTCTGAAAAATACTGTCCTTGTGGTCTAAATGGTGTCCACACACACACAATACTGATAAATTGGACCGAGTCTACATTTTTACTCTGAATAAAGTAGTTGTCTGTACGAGCTAGAAATACATTCTATTTTACACGAAGGACTATCATTTTATATAATAGTCCATCAGCGTATTGGCAGGACTCGACATTTCTAGATATATTTCTTCCTTCAGCGTTTGAGCAAGTTTTGAATGCAGAAATGAAACCGAAGTATCGTGATGACATAATCATGGCTATTGTATGATAAGTTTGTATGATGATGTGCAGAAGGAATGCTGCGAGGTGGTGATGTTCTGGCGAGTGCAGCAGACGCTGCGCACCACAGCCAACGCGCTGCGTCAGCAGATCGGCAACAGGGAGGCTGCGAGGCTCGACAGGGAACTTCGCGAGGTTCTCGATGAGGTATCCAAACTCATTGATTATATCACTGTTGCGCTATTGTGGAACAAACAAAACATACAAGCTTTCCAATTTATATTATTAGGATTGCTGTAAAGTTTCATCAAAGTCTGTTAAGTAGATTTTTTGTAAAGAATAACATATCCATACTTCCAAAATTTAGCGAACAGAATAAGCGCAAATTTTTAATTCATCTCTAAAGCAATAATGTCTATATATTTAATCTTCAAAGCGCATATCTTGAAATTTTTTATTCTTGGAGAATATGTTAGTCCAGGAAAAATTTGAGTCCCTCAGGGGTAGTTTTGATATAAGTTTCTAGAAGATATGAAATATCGATGGGTGAAAGAAATTTCCACTCTATGAGTTGTGGGTTTCCGGGATGATGGCCCAGGTCTGTTGGAAATTCTTCCAAACGTTTCGTCAACAACTGCGGTTGACATCCTCAGTGGTGTAGTCCGTGTTAGAAGAAAAAGTACACCACATCACTGCACTTCACTTCTGCACTTTTCGACTTCTCGAGCGAAACTGATTTGTCGACTGGAATTTGTCTATATTTAAATTTATATCCCCTCATATGGATACCGGCCGAGAAAACCTACATTCTACTATTAAATTTCCACTCTGTTTTTTCCAAATTATACAAAAATGGTAAGTGTTGGAAAAATATGGAGAATTTAATTTTACATAAAAATGTTCACATCAGCACGTGTGAGCACGTTTTGGTGACATTGGCGGATACAGGAGGGGCATGGGGGCCATGGCCCGCCCCAAAAGACCCAGGAATTCCATATTTTTGACTTAACTTTTCAATTCAATTCAAGTACAATTCAATTCATATATGAACTGAATATAGAATAATATAATCCATATCAATCAAAGTTATCGAAAGTTTCATAATTCATGTCAGACATTTGAGACAGTTCAAATACGCGATTACGCGGGTTAAAAGTATTTGCAATACAACCATAATGCATCTCAACTAGTAAAAAAAATACATAAAAAAATTACTTGTGATATTAACCCTAACTCCGAATTTTGTCAGAATGACCCCCCCCCCCCCAATGCAGCAGCTTTGGCGTTGCTTGTGTTATAGGCGACGGTAACCACCTACCATCAAGTGGACCGTCAGACTGTCTGCCGACCTTAACATAAAAAAAAACTTTTTTGCTAAAATTAAAATTAACAGAGTTAGAATATAAGGGTAGATAAACACGTAAAAATTATTTCAACACTAACCCTCCATTATTTTCCCACTGCTGGGCGCAACCTCAGCCTTCGGTTTGGTAGGACTTGACATTTCTTCAAAGTCTAATGGTCTTCTATTAACGTTCCGCAACGATAAAAGAATTCGTAACTCTCCTCTTTAATGTGAGCTAGTTGTTGGTGTGTCTAATTTTTTTCAATTTGTCTTTGCTCGCTCAGATGGCAGCCGATACGGAACTTAAGAAGAATTTGCTTTCCGGTAGAAGAGTCGAACTGGCGGAAGAACTCAGTAAGTCAACACATACGCACACTGATAAACACCGCTCTGACAATCTCAGTAATTATAAAATAGAGACTGTGTCTCCCTCTGTCTGTTTCTGCGCTAACTTCTAACCATTAAAAGAAGTTTGATACGGTTTTCACTAATGGAAAGAGCGATAAAAGAGGAAGATTTGTGTATATAATATTCAGAAAAAGATGCGTCCGCCCGAAGCCGGAGCGGGTCGCTAGTAATAGGGGATCGGACAGTAATAAGATTAAAATCTAAAATGTACTTAGAAAGAAAATATATAATTTTTTACGATTATTTATCGAATAATAATTTAATATAATTCATTTAAATATTTTTAAATGAAGAAATAAAATTTTATTATTTACAATATTTTTAATCTATACTGAAACACCAATCACAGTGCGTGACGTCATTTGTGGGCAATCATTGTCTTATGCCAATGCAGCTGTTTTGTTATGATATGACCACAAATGACGTTACGCGCTCTCAGATGACTATCGTGGCGTTTTGGCGGCATTTTCAAACAAACAATATGAAAACATAATTTTGAGTACCTAAAAGGCTATAAATAAATAAAATAGTATTGTTTATGGGAATAAATATCCATGAAGATTAATTTAAAACACTTTCTGAAAATTTGTCCGATCCCCTATTGCTTATCATATTATAATTTAATTCCGTGCATTGTATTCCAAGAACAAGATTAATTCTCTTATATTCAGATTAATTCTCTTAATATAAAATTGAGTTTTATTAAAATCTTTATAAAAAAAATCGCTAGACACGACGTTCACGCTGCAATGTTTCGAAATGACTCAAGACGCAGCGCGAAGCGTTTGAACGCTGATGCGTGTGAAAGAGACCGCAATAGTGCATTTATATAGAAAGCATTATGATGGAGCGTATGATGTGACGCTGTGAGCGGCCGATGGCGTTTTTAGGAGACCGATATTATTGCCGTGAGGAGCAAAGAGTATATAATCACTATGGCGTGGAGATTGCCCCATAGATAGTTTGGTGGCATGGCTCTCTCGCTCGTGTATTTAAAGTCTAAGAGCTGAAATAACATGTAGGTTATGCATTCGCAAAGTACACACAACTCTGCGTATGTATAAAACTGTTAAAACACTTATATACATACAAGATTCCAAACACTGTTAGCTTAAGAAAAAAAAAATACTCATTGATAAATCTATAAATAGTGAAATCATAAACGAGCCGTTTCTGTACATTAATGATTTAAAAAAAAAAAATAAAAAAAATTATACACGTACATATTTGTTAACGAGGTCAAAAAAAATAGTTTTTAGAGTTTCTGTCTGTATATGTTAAGGTCGGCAGACAGGCTGACGGTCCACTTGATGGTAGGTGGCTCCGCCGCCTATAACACAAGCAACGCCAAAGCTGCTGCAAGTGCGCTGCCGACTACAGTAGGTGTAAGGATAAGGGATTAGGAGGGAACTGGGCTCTGGCATCCCTTACTCACTCACCGAAACACAACAGCACACGTGCTGTTATTTCACGGTGGTCTTCTGTAAGGGGGTGGTTACTGCCGCCAGACGGGCTGTCCAAATGACGTGCACATATGTGCGTTTGTGGACGCTAATCTCAGAAACCGCTTATCCGATTCGAATGCGGTTTTCAGTGGTGTATTGTGACAAGCTTCCCGTAACATTTAGTGTTTGTTTCATTCCAATCGGTTAAAAACAAAAAAGTTGTACCGAATAGATGCTAGCTCGGCTAGTATTATTAAATTTAATTAATTGATTGATTTTAAGTTGACGAGCCCGTTGGAAGAGTGGTTAGGGTGCTTGCCTTAACTAACGCTCTGTTCTAGGGTTCCCGGGTTCGATTCCCGGCAGGGCCAACTTTTCAAATTTGGCCCTGGTCTGGATTTGAAAAGTAGTGGCAGGGCACACTGCGTTTTCGCAGTCATTTGGGCAGCCTGTCTGGCGGCATTAACCACCCCCTTACAGAAGACCACCGTGAAATAACAGCACGTGTGCTGTTGTGTTTCGGTGAGTGAGTAAGGCATGCCAGAGCCCATTTCCCTATCTCCTTTCCCTTAATCCTACTGTAGTCGGCAGCGCACTTGCAGCAGCTTTGGCGTTGCTTGTGTTATAGGCGACGATAGCCACCTACCATCAAGTGGAACGTCAGCCTGTCTGATCTTAACATGTAAAAAAAAATCTGATAAATTTAATACAGTAGTAATTAGTTTGTGTAATTTTTTCTATGCAATGTTGAAATATTTTCTATTACGAGTAATTGAATTAGGATTCTCCAGGTTGGGAAATGTTGCCATTTCGACAGTTAAAAAAATAAACCTTTTTTCCTTTTTTTTTATAGAACGAGTGCGGCAAGTGCAAGAGAAATTGGAGGAATTCATAGAGGCGTTAAACAAAGAGAAGTAATGTTATATATAAATTAATATATTGTCTAACAAATGTGGCGGTATTCACGGGACTTAAATTACAACAAAAAAAAATCGATAACATGAAATTTCAGCTTAAACCGAAAATTCATTCGAAGGTAGTTATGAATTTTCTCTCATCTTCATTTAATGCAATATTTTGAAAATATTAAAATTTATTTAATAGTGAATGAGGTGATATTTTAGTCGATTGAACGATGAAATATTTAGTGAATCTTTTTTGGTTCATATTTCGTATTAATTTTTCAATTTTTAAAATAAATAAAATGCATTTTTAATGTATTTTGTGTCGTAAAAAATGCATTTTATTTTCTGTACAGTAAGGTCGCGAATGAAGAGTTTCCGTTTGCTTGGAATATTTCAGTGTCTAAGATGAATTTAACAATAAATTATTATATATCCAAAATACAGCTGTATAAAGTGAGTTTCTTAATTAATTTAGAGCAAAAATATGTATAGTAATTGTAGATATTATCGTTGGATATGTGATCCAGTACATTTTGGTTTTGAAGTTGAATTATCAATATGAAAATTTCACTTTCGCAAAAAAAAATTACAGCTGAGGTTACGAAATCAGCAGAGCGGACGAGCACACTGTCTTCGGTAGAGATGCATACGATACATCGATTTTTTTTTTTCAAATATCGATATTTTAACATCGATGTTGAAACCCAAAACATCAACGATACATTGTTCTTAATGAGCGATGTCACTCCTATAATGCTATATAATCCTATATAAAAAGATTATTTCTCGGGCTTCATAGCCTAGCTATGATCTATTTGCCTATCGTGGCAACTTCGGTACCCAGTGAACGGTTATTTTCAGGAGCTGAGGCTATAATCACCCAGGAGAGAAACCGCTTACTGGGCACCCGGGTTGTCAAAATTGTTATTTTTAAATTGTATTTAAAAAAAATAAAACCAATTTTAAAAACATAAACAGTGAAAATAACTAATTCTGAAAACTATATAAATCAAAGATATAGATCGGACAAGACGAAAGAATCCGTAATGTGCATTTAGAACCAAGTGGTCAAAATCACTCAGTCCATCGCCAACTTTACAAGGCTATTTAGCTACGCCATGGCCATCCTGATTACGGCGATCAGGATCAATAATATTTTTGTAGAAAATTTTCCCAATGCCCTCTCTATATATTCTATGTATTTCATCTTTTTGATATAAATAATATATATTTATTCGGTTTTGTTTAATTTCTGTTAAAAGTCATTCAATAAATATTTTTTTTAAATGATAAAAATATCGATATAAACTTCGATGCTTCACTTTTGAAAATATCGATGTTATTATGGGCGATGTTGCATCCCTAGTCTTCAGTCGCCGCCAAGCTTAAGTTCCATACATTTGTGCCCGCTTCGATGGTTTCATAATCGCAGCCTAAATAAAGTCAATATCACAAATTTTACTAATATTTTTTTAAGGTAATTTCTTTGAATGTACCAAATTGAAGATGGTTTGATGATATGATTCTCCCAAGCAATACCATTTTTAATTTTTTTATGGTCTATTTCTGTCTACAGTAGATACACATCTAGTCTTATTGAAAAAAAAATCGTTTATAAATTTGTTAGATCTGGCTTCAAATGATTTAAGCCGTTCTCTCTAATACTATTAAGTACTCTATGAATCTGTAACTAGAAATGTGCATTTAATAATGAACTCCATGCATTTGCAACAAAGGTCGTTTAGAAGAAAATGTATTTGATGTCCGCCATTTTTGTTTTGTATATTATACACTTATATTTAAGTTGTGATCACTATGTTACGTTATTGTGTTAATTTAGCCGCTTGTAAGTTATCTTTTAATAAAATGTTTATTAAAAAATTTGTATTTTCGTTTCATATGTACTGATCCAAATTATTTTTTATACTACGTAAGAGGCCAGGGTTTTAAGGGAATTTTCACAATCATAATAATTGAAAAAAATAGTGTAATTTTCGTTTAATTATTACAATTTTTAATTGAAAATATCTCTTTTTAATGTTAAGATCAGCAGACAGGCTGACAGTCCACTTGGTGGTAGATGGTTGCTGTCGCCTATAATAACACAAACAACGCTACAGGTGCTGCAAGTGCGCTACCAGTAAGGGATTAAGAGGGGATAGGGAAATGGGCTCTGGCATCCCTTATCAATTGATATCATTCAACTTTTAAGTAATGAAATGAGTATAAAAAAATCTTTAATGTTAGTTTTAATAGCAATTGAGGCTGTAAATATTGAGTTTCTTCTTGAAAGAGCTCACCTAAGATTTGTCAGGTTATTCAGGTAAATATTTGCTGAATAATGGTAACAATTTCAAAGTTAAGAGAACCTGCATGCATAAATTGTTTTATTAAAATCCTTGCATGAATCGAGAATTCTCGTATGGTACAAGATAAAGTATTTTCAAAGATCGAAATGATTTATTCAAGGTAAACACAGATATTAAATAAAAATTGATTGGTTTATATAATAAAATGTCATAAATGTTTAAACTCATTTAAAAAAGCCTTTTTCGATGAAAAAGGAACGACGACGCATAATCGTAATTTCACATCGAATGGCGACGTTCACAAAAATCATGGCAACCTCTGTTTGCGGCCATTGGTCCAACTGGCAACCATGGATTTTCGTGATTAATATAGATGAAACTTTAATTTTCTATTAATTAAAAAAAAAAAATAGGTGAGTGCAGTTAGTCAACAGTAATTGATTACTGTGATTGATTTCAAATGATGTGAAATTGACTAAAAAAACATATAGCTGCAAATTACATTAGTGAATTAATGACACTAAAATTAATTACAGGTAATTGGGGCTAATTTTTACAAGACCGTTAATCCATTGCATACCTTCTCAAGATTCATTTAAAATTAATTTCATCAAAAAAACAGATACCTGCAGGATCAAGCAGTGGGATCTTTAGACTAAAAGTGAAGTTGTTCGAATAGGCAAGTGCTTGACGACGCGTATCGCGATCCCACAAGGCCCATCGCGTGATACTATGCAAAATTATGTCAATTATGTCCGTAATGTGTCTCGGGATACTGCGACGCCAAGCGGCCGACACCACATTCGCGTGCTCACCACTGTGAACCTTTCTGCATAGTAAATAAGTTCTATATTGTATTGTAACCTTAGTGCAAGTTTCAGTATGAGCTGATGCTTATAACAAAAAAATATCACACATTGTTAGTTTCAAACAGATCCTCTATAATGAACTTTGTTTCCAAGTCCGGAATGTACAATTTACTGTGAGGATTAAAATGTCTTTGTATATGTTTTTTCAATTGGTGGCTTGTTATGAACTTTATATGGCACATGTGACATTCTTTAGTCGGACCCAAATGTTTCCTCCTCTTATGCTCCATCCGTCTGGAAGCCGACAGGAAGCTTTCTTCGCACAAATCGCACTGAAAGGGTTTTTCGCCCGTGTGTAGTCTGGTGTGATACACGAGGGCAGCTTGAGTGACAAACCTGCCACTGCACTGGTCGCAATGGAAGTTTCTCTCCCTGGTGTGTTTCACTATATGATTCCTCAGTCTGCTGACTGCGTCAAACTTTTTACTGCACCAATCGCAACTCAACACCTTACCAAAACCATGATCGATCTTCAAGTGCGATCGAATCCCATTCTTTCGGACGTAACCTTTATTGCATAAATCACAGAAGAATTTCACCTCTCTGTCACTGGTATTACCGCACATTTTAATGTGAATTCTAAATGAGTTTTTGTTCTTCAAACACTTTTTGCATCGCGGACAATTTATTACACTGTGTTTATCCAAATGCGCTTTCAAATCTTTCCTTGAAGGAAACTGCTCGCAGCACAATTTACAGTTAGCACTGATGTGATGCAATTTATTATGATATATCAGCAGCCTTTGCGTGCTGAATTTCTTGGGACATTTTGGGCATTGGATCTTCTTGGGATAGTGCATTCTCTCCGCGTGATCTTCCAGTTGCATTGTGGTTAAAAAAACTTTATCGCACTGTGGACACATTTTCAAATTCTTCAACTTATTATGGACTTTCATATGTTTCGCTAGAAGAAACTTTGAATTGTATTTCATTCCGCACTCTTCGCAGTCGAGCGTTTTCTGCTTAGCTTTCATGTAATGACTCCGACTTTTGATTATATTCTTGACCTTAGCTAAAGCTAACTTTTTATTGCCTCCCAGTGCTTTGCGGCTAGTCACCATCAAGTTTTTCTTCTCATTTATGACAAGATACACGATCTTCACGTTGTTACCTATCGAGTCCGATTGTAAAAGTCCATCTTTCAATCTATCCAAAACTTCGTTCCAATTCTCCCTGGAATATTCGCAAAACTTTTTGAACAGAAAACTATTTACGGCTAAGTTCGTACAGTTTACACAGAGAACTTGAGGCAGCAGTGGCTCTGTCATCACCTGCAATTTAAAAAATTTGCAACTTGGTTCTGCAATGATCCACAATTCAAATTTATCGTACAAAACCTACGCCTAGACTTTCATCTCAATAGTAGACGGACTTGATATAGGCCTCCCCAATAATTTTCAAGTTATACCGCTATTAAGTAGCCTGGATAGAAGTCCTTATTTGTATCTTAAACTCCTGATTCGCAGTTTAACCTCAAGTGTAGCTCTATAGCTCAACGTTCAGAGACTACATTTCAGTATTATATATCAGTGGCATAGACACTTACTTAACATGTTACTTTCTTCGTAATATTTTTTTATATAAAGTAGGTAATCAAAAGGCTGATGTAATCGCATGTGTTATGCCACTTGATGGCATAACACAAGCGATGGCACAGGTGCTGCAAATGCACCACCAACCATAGTAGGATAAAGGATAGGGTTTAGGAAGGGATAGTGAAATGGGCTCTGGCATCCCTACTCGCTTACCAGAACACAAGAGCATGCTGTAGTCTTCTGTAAGAAGGTGGTAACCACCCCCTTACAGGAGACCACCATGAAATGCTGTTGTGTTTTGGTGAGTGAGTAAGAGATGCCAGAGCCCATTTTCCTATCCAATCCCTTACCCACAGTTGCAGCAGCTGTGGTGTTGCTTGTGTTATAAACGACGGTAGCCACCTACCATCAAGTGGACCGTCAGACTGTCTGCGGATCTCAACATTAAAATTATTTTAAAAAATAGATAGCAGAGCCAGTAATTGTGCAAAGGAAATAATACTCTACATTTAAATTGTGAATTATGAGTGACTATATGCTAATGACACTAGCAGTTTAGCAGGTACTTACGTTGAAATTTTGTAATATCTCATTATATGTAACGAACCCATCGAAATATTCGGTTTGAAGTCTAACTGACTCGTCTATTGGTGTTTCCTTAACTTGGGTCGATGATAAACATAACCTACAAACGTGTTCATCGTTTCCAGCGACAAATTTTATACCTAATAATCTCTTTTTGCTATCTAAAACCATTGCTATTTACAGTAAATCCAATTTAATCATTCGTACATTAATAAACAATAAATAACTATTTAACAAAACTATTTGGACCACAGAACAGATATATCTGTATAGAGATTAGAGATTTGGACTAAAATAGACACAGAACACTATTTACTCCAGTGCTGCCAGTAGAGAATCTGATTTTTAGTGATTATATACACTATTGATTTTATACTGCTGCGTTTCTGAAATTATACAAAATGAAATCTTTATTACACAGAACCAACAAAACTATTAATGCTAACCGAAGAATATATAATCACTACATTATGCTAACAAATACTACCCAGAGTGCGCTGATCTTGTATTTTTGTTTTTTGTAATCTTGTATTCTCCCAAAATTTACTTCACATTTTAAATCTTATTTTTGTATCTAATTATACAACACAATCTGTTATACAAACAGGATACATGATATAATCAAATTATACAATTTTTTTATCCAAATATACAAATTTTCTGGATATATCTGATATATTATCTGGTAGCCTTAATATATCCGCCAGGGAGGAAATAGATAATCTATCACAGAAGACTCACAGGGGTACCTATACTTCCCAATGACTTATTTCGGACTTATGGTAGTTATGGATGGTAGAGGTAATATACCCATATAAGAGTATTCTTGCGAAAGTGTCCATCAGTAAACAGTAAATAATAGTTCCAAATCTCTCCAGAACGACACTAGAATAGCAAATGGGTATGAATTAAATTTAGCATTTGTTGACGGAATGAAGTGCGCCGAGATGAATGAAAAATTTATTATGTTTAATCACCGCAAATCTTCTTGGGGCTCGGCTGACCTTGAGGAGGCGTCTTTTGTTTGCGCATGTACAATTGCGTCCGAATAAGCAATACGACGCAACTTCCTCTCTTGTACAAATGTTATCAACACGGCAACACCAACACCTACTGTCAGATCGAAAGCGGTGTAGAACAAAGATGTTGCATTAGTTTGGTGTAGAAGGCTTCACAACCAAAGATGTTGTATTAGTCTGTACCTCACAACTGTGTGCGTGACGTCATCGCCAGTAGGCTGTAGTAAAAAGTTTCATAACCACCCCCTTACAGAAGACCACCGTGAAATAACAACACGTGTGCTGTTGTGTTTCGGTGAGTGAGTAAGGGATGCCAGAGCCCATTTCCTTATCCCCTCCCAATCCCTTATTCTTAATCCTACTGTAATCGGCAGCGCACTTGAAGCAGCTTTGGCGTTGCTTGTGTCATAGGCGCCGGTAGCCACCTACCATCAAGTGGACCGTCAGCCTGTCTGCCGATCATAACATAAAAGAAAGCTGTACTGTATATTCTGTACGCGTTGAGCCCACTTTCCGAGACAATAATCGGCTTGCAATCTCGTCTCTGGATCGATGCTGCAAAAGGGGGAATTTCAAAAAATTAACAGCGCGTACAAAGTTGCGGGCATCAGCTAATCTATACATATAACAAAATTGTAAACGCGCTGTGTCTTTACATTACAGATTTTTCAAAAAAAAAAACAATTTGTACATGTTGAGTAGGTACTTTTTTTTAATGTTAAGATCGGCAGACAGACTGACCGGTCCACTTGATGGTAGGTGGCTATCGTCGCCTATAAAAAGCAACGCCAAAGCTGCTGCAAGTGCGCTGCCGACTACCAAGCACGTATACAGAAGGGGGGATAGTTGGGATTAATCCCTCCCCCGAAATCTGACTGAAAAAAAAACGATAGATGTCATTCATTCAGAAAGTAAGAAAAAAAGACTAGTCGGCATGTGTGACACTAGATTTATAGAACGTCACGTCTATAAATGTATTTTGTGAGTTACTCAAACCTATTGTCATTACATTGAGAGAACTATCCTGCACAAACAGAACTGTTGCCCAAACTGCGTCTACATTCATAGCTGCGATGGAAAAGAGTAGTCTCTTGATTTCTCTAAAAACCTGTGAAAGATTTTTCAGAAAAAATAGAGTAAAGTACAGTGATTACAGCGATTTTTACACAGTTCACATGGTTGTTTCAATGTTTGTCCCCCCCCCCCCCCCCGAACCAATGGATACGTGCCTGCCGACTACAGTAGGATTAAGGATAAAGGATTAGGATAGGGGGATAGGGAAATGGGCTCTGGCATCCCTTATTCACTCACCGAAACACAACATCACAAGTGCTGTTATTTCACGGTGGTCTTCTGTAAGGGGGTGGTTACTGCCGCCACACGGGCTGCCCAAATGACTGCGAAACGCAGTGCACCCTGCCACTACTTTCCAGATCCAGACCAGAGCCAAATTTGAAAACTTCATTTTTCAAAGTTGACCCTGCCGGGAATCGAACCCGGGAACCCTAGAACAGAGCGTTTAGGCAAGCACCCTAACCACTCATCCAACGGCTGCACTTACGTTACAGGGGTCAAAAACAGTTTTTAGGATTTTTGTCTATTTGTCTGTGCGTTCGTGCACGCTAAACTCTGAAACGGCTTAACCGATTTGAATGCGGTTTTCACTGATGTATTACAGCAAGCCTCCCGTAACATTTCCCTATCCTCTCCCAATCCTTTAGCCCTAATCCTACTGTAGTCGGCAGCGCACTTATTCTTGTTATTTTTCTCCATGATCAATAGTTGCACACTGGCAATCGATTAAAGGATTTTGTATTTTTTCTTAAATGCCGGCTTTATGACTTGTAGTGTCTAATTGATTAAAAATCAATCTAAAGAGGCGTCATGAAAAATATACTTATAATACAAATGCGTTGCTATTTCAAAACCAATTAGTGTTAGTTTTTAATGGCAAGGTTTATTCTGCAACAAAAAATAATCTCAAAATAAAATTGTCTAGACACCGATAAAATATTCTGATCTTTATGTTTGGCAATGGAACCCTTATAAGATCACTCGTGTGTCCGTCTGTCCGTCCGTCACAGTCATTTATCTCCGAATCTACTAGACCGATTAAGTTGAAATTTCGTACACATATCAATTTCTGTGACCCAACGTGAATAAATGAAATCTGTATATATGGGAGGTCATTTTTGGGGGAAGGAGGAAAATTTAAAAAAATATTAAAAACTGCATCGTGTGACATATCAAATGGAAGGTCTTGATGTGAAGATCTTAAATTTTTTTTTTTTGTAATTTTAAAATAAATAGTTTCCAAGTTATTCAAGAAAATAGACAAAAATTGACCATTCCCCCCCCCCCATCTCCGAAACTACTGAACCTAAAATTTTGAAAATATACACAAATTAGTTTTCTACTTATAAATTATAGGAAAACCTATAAGAAGTCCATGATATTAAAATAACATGGTAAATCACTCAATATTGTGTGGATAGGTAACATCGTACGGAACCCTCTTCACGCGAGTTCAACTCGCACTTGTCCCGTTTTTTTTTAATTTATGTTAAGGTCGACAGTCAAGCTGACCGTCCACTTGATGGTAGGTGGCTACCGTCGCCTATAACATAAGCAAGCCACAGTTGCTTCAAGTACGCTGCAGACTGTAGCAGGATTTAGAGGGATTATTGTGAAAGGATAGGGAAATGAACTCTGGATCTCTGGAACATTACTCACTCACCACAACACAATAGACATGCTGTAATTTCACAGTGTTCTCCTGTGAGGGGGTGGTTACTGCCGACAGACGGGCTACCCAAGTGCTTACGAAAGGCAGTGTGCTCTGTCATTGATAATTATATTTAACTAGCGGCCCGCCCCCGGCTTTGCCCGGCGTGCAATTTTTATATACCCTAAAACATTCCCCGTTTATACCTCTTTCCATTGGCGAAAACCGAATTAAAATCGGTCTACCCGTTCACGCGTGATGCCGTGACCAGGAGAAATGGGGATTCATTTTTATATATAAGACTAGCGGCCCGCCCCCGGCTACGCCCGGTGTGCAATTTTTATATATATATATGAACATTCCTCGTTTATCCCTCTTTCCATTAGCGAAAACCGAATTAAAATCGGTCTACCCGTTCACGCGTGATGCCGTGACCAAGGGAAATAGGGATTCATTTTTATATATAAGAAGATAAAGATTACTATAAATAATTAGTAATTAACTTAGGCTTGCCTTAAGCACTCTGACTCAGGGGTCACTGGTCGTACGCTTCATATTCTGTATAGCGCGTAACTTTTTTTAAACCTATTGGAATGAAACAAACACTAAATGTTAGAAGCTTGCTACAATCAGTGAAAACCGCATTCAAACCGGTTAACCCGTTTCTGAGATTAGCGCGAACAAACACACAGACAGACAAAAATTCTAAAAACTACAGGAGTAGTTCAGGAGTGTATTTTTTTTTTAATATTTAATGCACAGACACGGCTCGTTTTCGATGTTATTATATGTATTAGATTATATTTTCCCATTTTTCAACACGGACGAAGTTAAATAAATAAATAAATAAATAAATAAATAAATAAATAAATAAACTTAAATCATAATAAGTTTAATAATGTGTTTCAGAAACACTCAAATTTCAAACCTTGTTGTACAATAGTACAGCAAGGTCCTATAATGAGCATTGTGTCCAGGAACTCGTATAAAAGTGATAATAGTACCGACAGTCAAATGATTGTAGGAGCAAAATGCTTGTTTACAATCCTTTGGTTGCAGCTGTTCACAGCATTTTAGTTATTGGGGTAAGTGTGACACTTTTTTTTTTATTTTATGAAATCGAGGTAGCGCTTGACTACTATCTCACCTGATGTGAGGTGCAGATGTGGCCGAAGGTGGACCACGCTTACCTAGTAAGTGCCCATTTACTCTAGTTTTGAAGACCCCGAGGTTGTAGTTCTGTGGGAACACAGACGCAGGCAATGAGTTCCACTCCTTAGCAGTTCGAACAAGGAAGGTGGAACTGAAACGCTTTGTTCGTGATCGAGGTACATCGACCACGAAGGGATGAAACCCCCCCCCCCTTATTTATATTATTTATATTATATTTGTATATATATTTTTCAGGAATTCCTTTTTGTATGTAATTTTCCTGCTGGGAAAAAAAATAGCATCTTCTAAACGCTGACGGCTACCGTATTTCCTCGAGGACTCAAGAATCCTTGAGGTCGTTAGGATTAGTTAATTATTTAGTTTAATATTAAAACTTTTGTGGGCGCAGGAGGTGGTCACTGCGACAGTAGGTGACCATACCGTTACAGAAGTCAAATGTGCTGTGAGCACATGTGCTGTTGTGTTTAGGCGCGTGAGTTAGGGAGGGCGAAGCCAATTTCTTATCCTTGTATTTTTATCCCAATTTCTTTGCTTTACAGCAAGTAGATATATATATTTTTTTGGTTTTCATATATATATAAGAATAGTTATAGTAGAATATATATATATATAGACACGTCATCTTTTATTCAGGTGTTGGGCAGTGAAAAAACATTATCAGATGCATCGGACGCAAATGTTAAAGGTATGTACGCGAGATTTCTCGAAAATCTAATAAACACGAACGAAGACAAAATAAACGCCATCAAAAAGCTGTCTCACACAAAGCATAACTTCAAGAACAGCTATAGAGACGACGAGTCAAAACCTGAATTAGATCACATCTACCGCAGCCAAATTGGCATGTTGGTGATTGTGCCGCAAGTATGTCTACCTATTACATTACCTATGCATTTGTGAATTATTTAAGTATTAATTGACTGTAAATAATTATTTTCGGTTTACAGCAATATTTGTTTGCTTATTGTCACCTAATTTGGGGTTGCCAACTTTGGGATTTTTTTTTCCAAAAATTTTGGCTAAAATAAACTGTGTTTATTAACCTTTTTATGGTGTATGCTATTTCAATGCGTGGGTTACTTTATTATATTTTTATAAATAAAAAAGTACTGACGACTTCGGAAGACATATTTTATTTTTTTACAATACCATAGACACTACACAGATTGACCATAGACTACAATATGCAACATATGCAAGACGTTTATTTTTTATGAAAAATAACTTGTAATTTACTCTACCTCGAAGTACACGTTAAAGGATTAAAATATTATTTTTAAGGCATTTTTTAAATGACGCCAGTTGGTTTGTAATGCTACTGCTCCACGTGCGTTAACTTTAAGGTTAACTGCTTTTCAAGGGCTTTTTGGCTTGTAATTTATAGCTATACCTCCCAAGTATCCCAACTATCCGAGTAGGTACTATCCCAAGTAGGATCTACTGATTAATATTCGTAAACTTTCTTTATATGCCTGTTCAAAACTGCATTTTTATTTATTAAACGCCACAATATTGCCATTAAGAAAAGGGTCGGTCGTATTAATTGTACTTACTATCAGCGATTAGCAATGATTGAGCTGTTATCAGACCTCGTATGAAGCATCGTAATATCTCTTGTGAGCTTAGTCCACTGATAATAAGCCTTAGAATTATTGTTACTTTGTCCAACATTCAAATACAAAGCGTTCGTATCCTGTGGTCATTCGTTTCGTTTTATTGTACATAGCCGCTAGGAAAGTATTGAAATTAAGTCCTTAACTTGATGTTTTTTCAAAATAATTTGCAGCATTAGCAATACTTTTCTCCATACACCGAAACCAGTCATTGAAAATATCATTAAAATGAGCTGCGCTCAGCGCAATTGCGCGGCACGAATATTATCATTACTTACTACCGTCTCTAATAGAAGACGGCGCGGCAATTTTTTGATCTGTGAATTCAAAGCATTCAAGATTGAGAAATTGAGTTTATTTTTTGTGATTCGAAATAGAAAAATGCTATTATTTTTTTTAAATCGTTTTTAACAAACCGACGAGTGTGAACCACTATGTACTTAGTGCTGAGTGGAAACCAAAGTAAGCAAAGGCTCAGTTAAATGAGGGTTTACAGTGCATACATTTTTGTCTAATTTGCAAAATGGTAACGCGTTGCCGACTGTACCTTAAAAATCGCTGTGAATTTTGCATCTTACATATATTGCGTTTGTGTTAAAACATTGCTTTTTAAATGTGCATAAGTAAGTGTGGTTTGTTTTTAATAATAATTAATATTGCTTCACTTGTGTATTTGCGTAAAGTATCTAAAATATATACTCGTACTTAGTCTAACACTGTTAGCAGTGTTCCCCGATCATAAACTGACCAGATTACAGAAATCTGCCTGTTGGTTTGATGTTTTTTTTAATGTTAAGATCGGCAGACAGGCTGGCGGTCCACTTGATGGTAGGTGGCTACCGTCGCCTATAACCCAGGCATCGTTACAGCTGCTGCAAGTGCGCTGCCGATTACAGTAGGATTAAGGATAAGGGATTGGATAGGAAAATGGACTCTGGCATCCCTTACTCGCTCACCGAACCACAACAGCACACGTGCTGTTATTTCACGGTGGTCTTCTTTAAGGAGGTGGTTACTACCGCCAGACGGGCTGCCCAAATGGCCGCGAAACGCAGTGTGCCTTGTGGCCGTTAATAAAACATCTTATATATAAAAATGAATCCCCATTTCTCCTGGTCACGGCATCACGCGTGAACGGGTTGACCGATTTTAATTCGGTTTTCGCTAATGGAAAGAGGGATGAACGGGGAATGTTTTAGGGTATATAAAAATTGCACGCCGGGCGAAGCCGGGGGCGGGCCGCTAGTTAATTATATAAAAAGATTAGCATTAATTAAACACATGTGAGTTCCTGCCAATACGCAGCAGTGGGCTCTTCAATTACAGAGAAGAATTTTATCTTTCCGTTCTCTTTCTATGATTGAAGAGTGGGCTAGCGTGGTGGATTATGGCCGGAATTTTCACGAGAAAAGATCACTTCTCTACTGAATAAAGGATGATTTATATAACACCGGGCCGTGCCCCGTCCGTGCCCCGGCCGGGGCCCGGTGAGGATATTGTTAGTATGCTTTTGTATGAACCAATTCATATTACACCGGGCCGTGTCCGGACACGGCCGGGGCACGGTGCGCTCCAATCGCGACATGACGTATGTTTGTTTTCACCGTGCGCTCGGAAACAGCTTCGCGAGGCCAGCTCGAGGTATAGTATTAACCCGAGGCTAACTGCCTCGAAGTATAATATATTTTTTCAATAAATATTAATATATTTCTTGTAGGTATAATATATTTCTGCTTAAATATTTTTTCAAAAAAAGAATTTCAAAAATATCCCGGGAGCGGTGCGTCGCAGACCCCCCGTATTGGTACTCATTTAAGAGGTCTCGGGGAGACGAATTCTTCGTTAACGACGAAATTTCGAAATTCACATTTTCGTTGAAAAACAAAAAAATACATCTGTTTCAAAACAAAAAAGTTACGCGTTATTCCGAATACCACGCATACGAAGTCACGGGCACAGCTAGTATAGTAATATTAATACAAAATAGTATAATAGTACTTGGAAATGACAAGGCACGGGCAAGGCCCGGTGGCGGCACTGTGACGAATGGCAAACCCGGCCGGAGCACGTTGAGAAAAACGCCGGACGGGGCACGGCCCGGTGTAATATAAATCATCCTTAATGAGTAGATATTAAGTAGAGGATATTGCGTGGCTTAACCAAAATTCATTAGACATGTAAAGAAAATAGATAAAAAAGAGAGATCACTTACTATGTAAGAACACGTCGATAAAAAGCTAAATAAGGATACCTAAAGCTAAATAGCTAATACATATTATTTAAAACTAGAAGTGCAATTAAATAAGTTTCTAACAATTTTTTCAGGCGAATTCGAATGAAATTAATTCCTTCAGTACTGAAAGTGATGATGCATCTTCAGAGGAACCGGAACTCAATTCTGACGAGGAAAACGATTATAATTATACAATTTTGTTTCTGCGTGACGGTTTAAAAAATCGGTTTAACAAAAATTCAAACTCAGTCATTGGAGCCATGAATTCCTCGAGATCGGATGTTGAAGCCAGTGATAGAAGATTCCTTGTGCAAAATTCCAACATATCAAATCAAACTGGCAATTTCGGGAGTGAGTTGAAGCTAAGAGGATTTAGATACGCCTTTAGCAACGAATGCAAGCCGCGAAATGCCTCCTGCTATCAAAACACATGCGGGGAAATGTTGAAGAGTTGGACCATCTTTTGCTACGATAACGCTGCGAAAATATGCTACCAAGCATGTAAAACTGCATACCAAAATGCCTGTGCGGATATCAAAACCCGCTGTAGAAAGAGGCTAATGAATGATTTGAAAATTAAATGCAGATCGGCCTGTAAACGCAATTTTACACCTACATAATTGAAAATTAAGTTTTTGTTTATTTATCATTTATATCGTTGGCCTGTCATTCACACAATTCTGCTAAAATCACAAAATTATGGGCTATTTATATTCCAGTGACTCAACGTATATATGCATTAATAATTTATATTTTTTGGATCCGAAAATAATTCTGTAGTCTTTATATGTCAAATAAAATATATTTATCAAATATACAATTTTATATAAATTTGTTTATATATAATAAAACATATTTATTAAATACTAGCGACCCGCCCCCGACTTCGCCCGGGATGCAATTTTTATATATATGAACATACCCCGTTTATCCCTCTTTCCATTAGTGAAAACCGAATTAAAATCGGTCTACGCGTTCACGCGTGATGCCGTGACCAAGGGAAATGGGGATTCATTTTTATATATAGAGATAAATTGTCCGTGATTTAAATTTGTTTTAGAATTCATGCCTTGTTTATTTTTTTGAGAAAAATAGTTTCATATAAAATATTCATAAAAAATCAACGCGTGACGAAATATATTTGTTATGATGAGCAATAAAGAGCAATAATTTCAATTCCTAAGAAAAAGGGACGTCGTCACGGGTAGTTTTCTATATTAATATTATAATTTAATTATTTTGTAGTTGTTTATTCAATAAATTTATTAATATTAAGTATACATAAGTCTAACTTATTTCCATTTTTTTTTTAATGTTCAGATTGGCAGACAGGCTAATGGTCCACTTGATGGTAGGTGGTTACCGTCGCCTATAACACGAGCAACGCCGAGCTGCTGCAAGTGCGCTGCCGACTACAGTCGATTAAGGTTAAGGGATTAGGAGGGGACAGGGAAATGGGCTCTGGCATCCGTTACTTACTCACCGAAACACAACAGCACACATGCTGTTATTTCACGGTGGTCTTCTGTAAGGGGGTGTTTACTGCCGCCAGACAAGCTGCCCAAATGACTGCGAAACGCAGTGTGCCCTGCCACTACTTTCCATATCCAGGCCAGAGCCAAATTCGAAAAGTACATTTTTAAAGTTGACCCTGCCGGGAATCGAATCCGGGAATCCTAGAAGGGAAGCACCCTAACCACTTATCCAACGGCTCGTCAAAACCGCTACATTCTGATGTCACACAGGCAATATACGAGCGTTGACGTACTCGCCAACTTTCTTGTTTTGAGTACTTTAATAGTAACTCCTACATAATAGCTTAAAAGAGTGCATAAAACTAAAAATAATGTTGAAAATGTCAATCTTCAATTTATTTTTCAGAACAATCCTAATGAGAGATTTAAATCAAATCCTGACGATATAGAATTCATTTTAAATAAAAAATATTATAACTCGCCACATTATCCCCAAATTCGCGACAGCGCTGAAATTAGCTCCGAAGAAGACGAGGAAGAAACTTCAGGAGTTTCCGATGTTTACGAAGAAATAGATGAAAGACCAATAATGCAAACGGATTCTTTGAAATCTGAATCGCAAAAGAACGATGGAGGTATTGAAAAAGAAAATGAGAATGAACGCAATGATTTCAACGCAGTACAAAAATATAGTAAATATCTAAGAAAGAAATGGAGATCGCCCTGCGATAAAAAAGCTGCGAGCTATTGTCGCAGAGCGTGTAAGTCCTCTTTTAAAAGCGCTTGTGCCGACTTCGATTGTAGTGAAAAACTCAAAAATAGCTTGAATCGTAACTGCAACTCCAAATGTAAATCAATGTTCTTTTCGAAAAGAAAATACAAAAATTAAACTACTAAGTATCGGTTTTTTCTCGGTGCAAATTTGCTCCCAATAATGTAGCCTATCTATACCAGGGTTTCCCTAACTAATTTATTACGCGTCCCTTCTAAAAGATTACTATCAGAATGTAAAGACAGAAAGAAAGATATGTATATAGTCTGTGGTTAGCTATAGTAGATGGTCTGTAATCTGTATTAAAAAATAAGTAATAAAACATGGACACTTAAATATTATTTTATTAAATAATATTTAATCTTTAAATAAAGAATATAACAAAGTATTTGTTATTGCTTATTAAATTTATATAAAAATCTACTTATTCGAATGATATGGATGAGCTTGCATGTTTTTTTACGAGATCTTCGATGCTCGGCTTAACCCCAGATATAGCACAGTGTAAATCACTAGCAATGTTTATTTCTATACTTGGTTTTTATCGCTACCACATCAGAAAATCCTTTTCTGCAATTTTGGTATAAATTTTGAAATATTAGACCCAAACTAATTTTTCCCATTTTGTCGAAATCGTATTTGGCGGCAGAACAGTTTTTAATTTCCAAGGCTTCCTCTTGCAGCGTGTCTGGCAGGGCATCCACAATAACATGGAACGGATCCTGTCTTATTAGTGGCCCACGCTCCCCTCTGCGGGTCTTTGCGCCCCCCTTGGGGAGAGCGCCCCCCACTTTGAAAATCCATGATCTATACTAATATCATAAAGAGAAAAGATTTGTATGTATGTATGTTTGTAATGAATAAACTCAAAAACTACTGGACCGATTTTAAAAATTCTTTCACCTATAGAAAACTAAGAGAAAAACCTCAGAAGGGAGACCTTCCTTCATTAACTGTGCAAGGGTACGCTAGAAAATATCAAATAAATGAAATAAATTAAATTTTAATCCGTTTATTTATAATACATCAATTAATAAAATAATTTTATTTTATCATAACACGTTAATTGTTGAGTTTAAATCTAATACGATTTGTAAAAATACACATTACAAGTTCAACAATGATTTGTTAGGTAATATCTATATTTGACAACGACACATTCAAATTATCGGAATAATAAATTGAACCATTTTAGCGCGATTTCATGGTTGTATGGGCATTATAGGGCCACAGACCTATTAAAAAAACGTAAGTACCTACTCGCGAACAAGCAATCAGATTAGAAAAGGTTTCCTAATTATGATTCATGTGAAGCGAATATCTAATATCCTAACAACTGTAAAACTAAGTCGTGTCTGTTTGTATGTATGTTTGCGATAATCTCAATAATTACTGAACGAATTTCATGCGGTTTTCATCTATCAATAATGTGATTCCCGAGGAATCTATAGGTGTATAATTAGTTAAGGTCTTATCCTTGGCTTCCCGAGGGTTTGCAAATTGGAGCACATACTATGTACATGTTTATCACCAAGCAGTTCTACCCAAATCCGATAGATGTCGCCGCTAAACCTAATTCTATTTTAGTATAATAGATGGCGCCATCAATAGTGTTATATATTTTATTTATCAACACGGACGAAGATGCGGACACCAGCTAATATTAGGTCGTCGGTTCACTAATACATGATGTATTCCAATTTAACTTAAATGATTAAATTGAAACAAACATGAAATCGCGCTTAAATGAATTTAAGTACGCACAAATCGAGTTTAAATAGTGTTTTACAATCATAGTAACATTTTTTTTAAATAT
Organism: Bembecia ichneumoniformis; assembly: GCA_910589475.2. Taxonomy (NCBI): domain Eukaryota; kingdom Metazoa; phylum Arthropoda; class Insecta; order Lepidoptera; family Sesiidae; genus Bembecia; species Bembecia ichneumoniformis. The sequence goes on from OU342546.1 coordinate 1,117,315, forward strand.
TTACTCGTAATTGGCCATGCTGTTTTATAGTGAGACTTTAATCTAAGTTTTAAGTAATTTAATTAAAGTTTTAAGTATCAATAAAAATATCATTAACTTTACAAATCTAGGTTAAGTACAATCTAAGCTTACAAGCTATCGTGAAATGTATATGGAATACACAAACTAGTTTTTAAAAGTTATTGATATTTTTATAAAATGTACCGGGCATTCCAGTAGCACTTATAAGTAAATTCCAAAATTATTCAGAAATTGTTAGTGGATTAAACATAACAAGTGAACTTCAATGATATTTTGCTTCCAGATACAGCATAAATTTTTTTTTTTTCATTTTGAGCTCGTTTACGCAAATAAAATAATACCAATAGTTTGGTACCTATCTATTGTTTAATAAAAATTATTTACAACTTAATTGGAAAAATAGATGAATAAAATCTATTTAAAAACAGCCCAAATGGCTCGGAATGCGTTTTCATCACTTGATTAATCAAAATAGGTAAACAAAAATATTAATCACGCCAGGAATGTGTATAGGGTTGCCACTTCAAATTTCAATGAATTTAAAATTCACTTATATTTTCAATAAGATTTTATTACAACTAATGGAATATGGGATGTGCATTTAATTAAAAAAATTAAATAAATAAACAAAGAGACGCCTGAAACATATTTTATATTCAGAACATTGCCGCTATCAATTTTCTTTTTTAAATGGAAATCCTAATGTAAATAGAAAAGAATTAAATGAAATAAACTTAAGTAATTAATTGCGGCATCATTTCGAACGGGGGAGAGTATGCGTACTACTGACACCAAGCATGGTTTATTTTAAATGACCATGAGCAATGGTAAAACTCCACACAAAGAATTAGCAATTATTGTAAAACTTCATTGCCAAAAGAGATAAAATCTTATTGCCACAACCGAGCAATGGTAGAAGATTATTGCCACAAACAAATTAATAGCAATAGAAATATCTCAAATTAATAGCAATAGAAATTGCCATTGCTAAGACCATGCAACAAAGACTTCTGTTATAATTGAAGTAGACGCGGCATACGCACCAAATCTTGAATCGTTCAAACGGAGCTAATTCATAGTGTTGCACTCAGTGTTCTCCAGAGCACTGTGAGTAACGGTCGTATACGGAGCTGCGAAGAAGTGTCGTTTTGCGCGTAATAAAACAAATTACGGCTGCATTATTATCACCTAAAGTCTTTAAAAGTTTCATCTTTTAACATTATTAATTGTACATATATAGAATTAATTGTTAATTGTCAATATATAGAATTAATGCGTATTTTCATGGGTTTTAAAAATTCTATATAAAATTTTTATCAGCCTGTACTAGCGACCATTTATTTCCGTATCGACTCTGGTCGTAGTATCTTTTTCGTTCTTGTTGACAATTAATATTTCTATCTCGTGCTCGTTTACTTCAATGTATAGTTTTCAGATTTCTTTTAAAATGTCACTTGTCTACTTCAGTTATAATAGAAGTCTTTGCCAATAACTGGTTACTCTCCATTGCGTCGACCAACAAACGAAAAATGAATTTCACCCCGTCTAAAGCTAAACTTATCTAAAACATAAGTCACATATCCGACATGTTTTGTTAATTGTGACGCAATAGACTAGTTACTAAGATTTATAATTTCTCACAACCTAATTAAATATCTTTTTTTAAATATAAGCAATATAATAAAATATCTAATTTTAATGTAAAAGGCACTTCGGTATAATAAAAATCTAGAAAACTAGTAAGTAAAATAATTAAAGACATTGTTTAAAAATAAAACATTCACAATATGAAGGCACTTTCTACTATAATATACTCGTAGATTACTTTGCGAGTCTACAAATTAATCGAAAGAAAGATAAATTTTATATTTTTTTTCTTTTTTAAACTTCTTAAAACATTACGAAAAAAAATTACATGAATGACAGAATATTGGGGATGGAATTATATTGTCTATTCTAGTTACTCGTAGGTCACTTCGCCCTAACTTAAATGGGTTAGGTCGGTATCAAGTAAGTATGTACATGTAAATAGATTCATATAAATTAATTGTGCAAGAATGTTTTAATAAAAATAAAAATAATAAAATTGAATTGAAATTGAAACCTTTAAGCGATATCGTCGTGTTACTTTTTTCGCAATTCAGTTTATAAATAAAATATTTGTCTATGGTGCGGAAAGTCCAAAGAAATCGACTTATTACGGCCTCTAGTTACTACCAGAAGTGCTATATCATCAGTATTGATCAGATATCATCAGACAGTAAGGTTATCACAAAAATTTGGATTTTTTTTGAGTGTAGCTTTCGTTTTGGAGCAAAACGTTTTGCTACTACTAATATTATTATGGTAAAATTTGTTTGCAATATGTGGGAGTTTTCTACTGAACCGTATTAGAGAAAAAACAATATAATATTTCCCCAGTACTAGCCTTGTGTACTGGCCTCACCTAAAATTTACCTCCGCTAGGACTCCGTGAACCGCTTTTGATAGAGGTCACAGAAATATTACCAGAGCTACTACTTAGATTAGGTGGAGGCGAACGTGGAATCGATAGATTTTTTTCAACCAAACTCTCTTGACTCAGTGACTTTTGAGTCATAAATACCGGTATTTTGGACGAAACACCAATAGGTTTCGGTTTTTCGGTTGCTTTTACCGGAATATTGCTCGGTTTCGCCGATATAACCGGTTTTTGACTCGCACTGTTGTCAGTTGAACGCAATTGCATTTGGTCTAATTGTGACAATCTTCTGTTCTCTATGTCTGTGCTAGTGACGATCGTGCCTTTCGGTGATTCGTATGTAGCTGTTCTGAATTTTATGTGACTGTTTCTTGGTAAATCGAAGTCTGAATGGCGTTTTTTTGGTTCGTTTTGTGTCGTTCGTTTCTTTAAATCGAATTGTTGTTTCGCAGTATGATGTCTCTCGTTCGATATGAAATCGTTTAACAGTTCAATGTCCAATTCGTAAGACAAAGCGGGTTCCTCATACTGAGGAGCTCTCTGTCTACTAGAAATTTTGTCTTCGGATTTCTGTTTCATGGCTTTCTCGTATCGCGGTGTTACAACTTCTATCTCTGTGATGTGTCCTTTCTGTGTGCTCTCATCTTTGGAGTGTTGCGTTTGTGGTATTATTGTTGGGTTAAGGGAGTATCTTGTCTTCGTCACTTCGACTCCACTTTTGGACGATGTTTGAACGTCTTCTAAATCGTGAATAATCCGGATTCCCAACTGAGATAACTCTTCCGGAGATTTCTGTGCCATAAAACTGGGGTCGTTTTGTAGTTTGTCCATCAAAGCCTTCGCTTGTTGTTCGTCTAACTCTGTGTTCAGTATTATAGTCTCAGTTTTTGTAAAAGACGGCTCATCAGACGTGAAATGCATGTTCGGATTTTGTCGCTTTATCTCCTCTAAAACACTCTTATCAATATCTTTTACGTTCCCTTCTTCTAAATTCAATTTATTAATGTCACCCGGATTTTTCATAATACCGAAACTAATCTGTTCCACTTTTAACGGCGCATCTGTTTTAGCCGTTATATATTTAGTAGAAGTCGTTTCAACGTTCTGTGTAATGACTTTGTTGCCAAATTCGTCTTCGGCGACATTGACCGTTACGGTTTTTTGTACAGGTTCTTGAGTCATTGTTATCGACATGTTAGCTGGTTCCATATATAAAGTCCTGCCTTCCCTCTCATCAGATTGTCTTTTAATACCCTCTATTACGTCAGGTACCATTCTTAAAGAGGGCTCGCCGATTTCAATAGATTTAGTAAAGGTTCGTTTCTGTTCTAACGGCTGATTTCTTTCATTTGTTGAAATGGTAACGATATTATTGCTGCGGTCTTTAGATTCAGACCATTCAGTGGAAAATGATCCTTGAGGAGGTTTTTTATTACTTTTCAAAGTATTGCTATTTGAGCCCACTTTAATATTGCTGACATATTCGTCATAGTCTTTCAATTTAGTCTCGGTAGATTTTAAATCAAAATTAACAATGTCCGGTTGATGCTTGGCTTTCAATGCGTCCGTCATAGAAGTTGACATTTCTTTGTTACTTATAGCTTCATTTTTATGATCAATGTGAACATTTAGAATAGGATTCTTTGCTAGCAGTTTTTTCATCATGTCCGATTTAGGTCTCTCTAAACTGTTCACATAGGTATTTCGTGACATTTTTAAATCATCAGGAATGTTCGTGTCACATGACATGGTCAATTTCTCCTCATATTTCGCAGGTGATGTACCAATCTTCGGGGGAATTTCTTGTGTGCTATCCAATGAGCTCATATTGCTACCGTCCGAAGTTGACTTAGCAAATTCCGAAACCAACTTGAAGTGAACCTTCATATTCTCATCCATAATTCTTTTTGCCAAATGATCAGACGTTTCGTGAGGTTCATTATCTTTAGATAAATCAAAATCTTCGTGAGATTTCCGTGATAAATCTTTAGTTTCAATTTTATCCGAATCGACTGAACTATTCGAACCTTTCACAATAGCATCCTCTAAGTTACCAAATTCAGATGCTTTCTTCAAACGATTTCTCTGGAAAGTGTTTAAACCTTCAATAGCCGACGTTTTTGATATATTTAAACTTAGTCTTGGTTCTTTACTTTTAATAACAACTCCTTTGTCAACGTCGATCATGTCAGGCAAAATATCTTCCGAGCCAGAATCAAAGAATGTGGTTTCAACTACAGACATAGCTTTTCTCTTTTTAGGCGACAAAGTACTTTCTTTGTTTTCAGCATCATCACCGGAAATATCGAGACTTTGAGCCCTTTCGAGGGTACCAGTAGATTGTATACTTGTTTTAGGTCTCATTTCAAATCTGGATAGATCACCCAATGAAGCTGCTTTTCTTTCATTTTCGTCTAAAATAGATGTTTCATCCGAAGTAGAGTGAACAGTATCGTTCAAAGGAGAACTATGGATTGTAATATCACTATTATTTAATTCAATAGTAGTGGAGCATTTATCGCTTTTGTCACTTTGATTCAAGGATACTACCGAATGGATATCTTGATTAGATGACTTATTGGACCTTGAGTCCTCAAAATAGTTATTTAGAGAATCACTTTCTTTCCTGAATGGTTTTGAAACAATATCATCAATATCCTCTTGAGTGAAATTAATGGAGTCTTCAATACGATATCCACTCTTTGTTTTGTTTACTTTCGGCGTAGACGTGTTAAAAGAACTAACTGTAGTAGTCGATTTTTCAGGAGTATCGTTTAACAAACTTGAGTGATGCTTTTCGCTCTTCAAGAAATCGTTTACGTTCTTTAACTGTTCTAAAATACTATCGTCTGTTTTATTTTTCTCGGGAGGCGAGGGTGCCTTTCCTTTAGATTTCTTGGCAGGCTTTGAAGGATCCTCTTTTTTGTGATCAGGTTTTTCCTTTTCATAAATTAACTCTGTTGAGCTCTTCCTGTTGCTTCTCGCTGCTTTGGCAGCTTCCATCATATGTTGAGGCAATTCTTGAGGTATACCGTTTTCGTCCCTTTTTATTCCACTTGAATTCAGATCATCTCTTACGAAAGATGACACCGAAGTTTCTGATAATTTCGAGCTCTCTTGAGTTGTATTACTAGTTGTATCAGATTCGTTTAGTTTGACTCTAGCGTTTGGTATTGGTGGCGCAATTTTTTCTCTCCTTTTAGCAACTACAGGTTTCTTATTTTCCGTCTCATTCTCGTGTCTGACTTGCGTCGTGGCCATTTCACGTTGGGGCTCAGGTTTATCTGGTTCATCTACAGACTTCTTTTCAACGACTAACGTTCTATTTTCGACGGAAACTACCCCATTTTCAACGTTCTTTTGTTTTAATACTCCATCATCAGGTACATTGGGTGGTAACACGCGTATACCGAACTTCATTCCTCTCTTTGGATCGTACTCTCTCTTTTGAACTTCAGCTTGCTCTATGTGTGCAATGCCGTTTTCCGGAAGTGCGGTCTGAACATCGCTGCCAGTTGAGTGTCTAGCCTTAGTTCGATCAGGTTTATTAAGGGCAGCTGGTACATCTGAATGTCTCGCTTTACTAGCTAATTTTATATTCTTCTCATTTTCCCTTTCTAGCGTTGTTGGAGCATCTTTCTTTTCCTTCTTATTCCTCTCCAGTGTAGTAGTAGTTATTATTTTCTCCGTTATAATCTTCTTTATTCCTGGTTTGTTGTGTTTAGTTTCTAGCGTTGAATTATTCGAATGTGACATGTTCGGTGACTTCGGCGGATGAAGAAGCTTGCCTTCTTTCTCCAACTGGAATTTAAAAAAAAAAAACAATTAGTTTTTGCTTATTTAATTTTCTTCTTGTATTGTACGCGCGCGATCTAAGTGCAATCGAGGTGTGAGGTGTGGCGCGGGAACATCTAACCCCGTACGCCTACTTTTCTCACCTACACTGTTGTGCTGAGCTTAATATCCTTAGCTCGTGTATCGATAGCGTTATTACTCAAGCTGCGTATATGAGCGTATTTGGTTTTAAAATAACTAATCCGAGCGTTTCAAAAAACGTATTTTTATTCGTCATAGCTAGAATGAATTAAAAAAAAACGGGACAGTGCGAGTTGAACTCGCGTGAAGAGGGTTCCGTACGATGTTACCTATCCGAACAATATTGAGTGATTTACCATGTTATTTCAATATCATGGACTTCTTATACGTTTTCCTATAATCTGTAAGTAGAAAACTAATTTTTGTATTTTTTTTTTTTTCAAAATTTTAGGTTCAGTAGTTTTGGGGATAAGGGGGAGAATGGTCGGACAGACGAACACACGAGTGATCCTATAAAGGTTCCGTTTTTTTTATTCGGGCGTACGGAACCCTAAAAATCACTGGTTTGTTTTCCTATTCGGCTCGTTCAAACTTAAAGACAATGTAAAAAAAACAAATTTGTGATACATAACTTCATGGCTGACGTGTTATTTTTAAGTTTAATGGTTTACTAGAAAATAAATAATTGCTTTGTTGCAAAAATCGATTCAACTTGGTTGTTTCAAGAAGTATTGCAATGTGTCTATACCACGTGTAATTTGGCACTGCCTAAAGAATTTCCGATGCACGGCGCAGTGCATTATTTTGAAGAAAAAATATATATTTTTTTTTGGATTCTAAATTAACGAGTGGCCCTTCAAGTTCGATGTTAGAAAATGTGGCAATCCACTTCATAGCGTTGATCTTCATTTCTGGAAGTGTGCAGTACTATTGGACCTTATTGTAGATATATGAGTGAAGGAAGATGCTGTATTTTCTGGCATGCTTGGATTTGATGAGTGGGACGGGTGGGACTTGAAAACAACTACATAGATGTATTATGATTGTTGAAGTTGTAAATAAGTCTATAGGTGAATAATTAACCAAGTGCGTCACCGGCACACGTTTTCATTCGGAATCATATTGATGCCTGCGCCATTGTTATCTCTTCCACAAGATCTTAAATGCAAACATTAATATTCAACTCGAAACAATTCTACACTCACTTACAACCTTTGTATTCCCGCCAACTGTTTAAACAATAGAGCCATAACGATCGCATTCCTCAACGACGGCACTAAGTATACAAAACACGTTTCATTCATTTCATAATATTGTAAGACAATACTTCCGTTGGATTTACGACTTTTTGTTAGCATTGTTAAGGTGTTATTCGCTTTGTTTACATTTTTAACTTGTAGACTCATACATTGCTACCATTTTAAGTTGATCTCTCATTTTTGAAGCTTCACTCATGTGGAGAAAATGTATTTATTGTTTTCTTTTTGTCGATTGATACAAGATTTTTGCGAATGTAATTACTTAATAACAATATCACTTCATTTGGCTTGTTGAAATGAATTTAAAAATATGCAGCCCATTATTATCATTATAAATTTCAGCCGTAGGAGCCGTTTTTTTTTTAATGTTAAGATAGGATCTGCCTATCTGGCTTACAGTACACTTGATGGCAAGTGGCTAACATCGCCTATAGCGACGCCACAGCTGCTGCAGGTTCGCTGCTGACTACAGTAGGATTAAAGATAAAAGAATTGGATAGGAAATTGGGCTCACTCACCGAAACAGAATAGCACACGTACTGTTATTTCACGGTGGTCTTCTGTAAGGGTTTGGTTACTGCCGCGAGACGGGCTGCCCAAATGACTGCGAAACGCAGTGAACCTTGCCACTACTTTCCAGATCCAGACCAGAGCCAAACCAGACAAGACCAAATCAGATGCACTTTTTTATGTTAAGGTCGGCAGACAGGCTGACGGTCCACTTGATGGTAGGTGGCTACCGTCGCCTATAACGCAAGCAACGCCAAAGCTGCTTGCAAGTGCGCTGCCGACTGCAGTAGGATTAAGAATAAGGGATTAGGTGTGGATAGGGAAATGGGCGCTGGACTCCCTTACTCACTCACCAAAACACAATAGCACACGTGCTGTTATTTCACGGTGGTCTTCTGTAAGAGGGTGGTTACTGCCGCCAGACGGGCTGCCCAAATGACTGCGAAACGCAGTGTGCCCTATGCCACTAATTTCCAGATTCAGACCAGAGCCAAACCAGACCAGACCAAACCAGATCCACTCTGCTGGATAAAGACCTTGCTCCTAATTTTCCAAAAGGACCGATCAGAAGCACCTTATCAAGTCGTCTGTGCATCTTGTGGGTGGACGTCCTACGTTGCGCTTGCCGGTCCGTGGTTTCCACTCAAGAACCTTCCGGCGTCAGCGGCCGTCGGCTCTCCGCACTATGTGTCCTGCCCACTGCCACTTCAACTTACTAATCCGGTCAACTTACTACTAATTATGTCGGCACGGGCCACACTGAGTCCAGATTTTAAGAATGTGACACTGACCGCTTTCCCGCAGCGGTATTTTGTGTGAAACGCGCCGGAAAACATTCGCTTCCCGCATTCCCGCTCAGTGTTTTTGCCAGCTAGTTCATTATAATTTTGTTAGTGTACCTGTTTACAACACTTCACTCACCGTACTAACGTCGCCTGTGGAGCCAGCTCGCTTCAACAGAGGATGGAATACCGCACTCCCCCCGCCACTCGCTCTGCCCCCTTCAACCACCTCCAGTTCTACAGGATAAGGAGAAGCCAACGACAGTATACCGACGGCATCTTCCAAGGGAGTGCCGGAAAACTCGATCTTGATGCTCTTTATCTTGTCACCTGGAAGACATTTGAGTAAAAAACGTTTCAAAATAGTCTTTTTTTATGTAAAGGTCGTCAGAAAGGCTGAAGGTCCACTTGAGGGTACGAAGGTGGCTACCGTCGCCTATAACTGACCACATCTGACACCAAATCCTACTAATATCATAAATGCGGATGTATGTGTGGATGGTTGTTACTCTTTCACCCAAACTGGATGAAATTCCCGAGGGATCGTCTAAAAATATTTAAAAAAAATGGGTGCCATTGTCGCCATGGCGGCGCCACCGTCATCACAGCGATAAAGATGTCAAATATTTTCTAAGGTGTTTTTCATTTTTCCACGCGGACAAAGTCGCTTACAGTAATTACACTTGGTTATTCATTGTTAAGAAACCAAATCACATGAAATCAAGCCACACGAAACCAAGCCGCACAACTTTTTAAAAATAAGTAAATAAAATTGTCTGCAGACCACCGGATTTTTAAATAGAAGAAAACATAATAAACCGGTCATGTACATACAACATAGCAAAAATATATTTCAAAAAAAAATATTAGTAGAAGTTTTCTCTTTTTTTTCTTTTTATGTTAAGATCGGCAGACAGGCTGAGGTCCACTTGGTGGTAAGTGGCTACCGTCGCCTATAACTAGTAGAAGTACGAAGTTTTCATTCAAACAGGGAAAAAGAAAAAGTATAATTTTATGTTTTGACGTAAAAAAAAACAGAGAGTGTGTTTTTATACATCTAGATAGATTTTTGTGAAATATTTTATATATAAGTTATTTTAGATGTTTTGAAGTGATTAAGAAATAAACAAGATGTGTGCACCATTCAAATAAATAATTTTAATTAAATCCAATCAAATTTAAGAATATGAAGTAATCCGAAGAAGTGAAATTTACAAGAACAACTACATTCATAATTTCGAATTATTTAACTGAAAAAATTACTGTGCAACATTGAACGCTATTCTTTAATAATACATGTTACGCTATGTTGCACAGTAACTTTTTCAGATAAAAATAGACGTTTATTAAAATAATGACAGAAGCTGTCCATGAAGCTTCACTATGAAGCTAAGCTGACAGATGTCAAATGTGATCTATTAAATTGGCCCTACTTTAACAAACCTGACATTATCTGTCATTATGCGACGTTTTACAGATGGCGGCGTTAGTTCCGATTTTTGCGACGTTCTAAAAGAGATTAATACCTAGGTCCTAGGTATTTAAATAGGTAAGGATGCCAGAGCGCATTTACCTATTTTCTTCTAATCCCTGATCCTTAACGCAACTAAGATCAGCAGCGCACTCTCAGCACTTGTCCGTGTTATTAGGCGACTGTAGCCATCTACCATCAACTGGACCGTCAGCCTGTCCGCCGCCCTTTAACATAGAAAACTACTGAAAGTAGTCGTACCTGGCTGTAACTTGGCAGCAGCTGCTGGTCCACTTCTCAGCACAGAGTGGACATGCACTCCATCCCTCGCCCCGCCACCGCACCGGAATCCCAACCCTGTGAAGTCGCGCGCCCATAGCTTTACTTTCCTCACTCGTGCTCGCTGAAAAAAGAAATTAAGTAATTCTTTAAGGAATTGTATGTGGCGACTGGTTCTTACTACGTCATGACATACATCACATTGTTTTAGGTTAGGTTTACACAGTTAAGTAGGCAGCAAAGGGGGCTAATTTAGCAGCAGTACCCCGGGCCGCTAGTACATTATAAATACTAATTTAAGAAATTTAAGTTTGTATATTTGTTTGTTTGTATGTACTTAGGTGGTAATCTTCGAAACTACTCATGCGATATAAAAAATCTTTCACCAATAGAATTTCAGGAAGGATGGACATGGCGAAGTCGTGGACACCAGCTAAAAAAATAAAGATTTAACGCTTTGCAAAAGTATAATGTGAGAGGTGCGAGAAATCTAGTACTTTATATTCGTAAATATATATACATGTGTATTAACAGCAATGTAAGAAAAAATACATTATTCTAAGATTAAACGACCGGAAAACCGCAACAGCAAATACCACAGACAAGAGTTATCTTTTAAATCGATGATTTCATGTCTTGCTTATTAAAAACACCTAAGTACTTGTCTCAAACGCCATTGAGGCCATGACATCATCAAGTCATTCCTTCGGACAAATAGCAAGGAGGTTGCATGCTGCGTGAGAACTAATGTCCGAGACTTTAAAACGGCCTTCAACGAATGTTTACAATGCACAGGTGCTAAATAAAATCGAAGTAGTGATGGCGGCATTATTATTGGCAATGTCAATATTTGTGCTGTGTTTTTTATAATTTAAAAGATAGGTGGTCACCTTGATGGTAGGTGGCTACCGTCGTCTATTCACAAGCAAAATTAGGCATGCACGTGCGTTGTCAACTTTGACAGGATAATGGGTAAGGAAGGAGGTGAAAGGAATATGGTGATGAGATCTAGCACACGTGCTGTTATTTGACAGTGTTCTTCTGCAAGGGGGTGATAGCTGTCTTTAGATTGCTTTTTGATAGCGGACAGTGTTCCCTACCAATAACTATTGTGTTTAATAACCGGGTACCTTTCGAATCGGACTTTACGTTTAGAAGTTCGACGGGCATAAAAATGCTAAAAAAACAGCCATACGCTTAGTTACATACACATTTTATTTCTTGTTTTATTTATTTATTTGACAAGGCTTACCAACTAAATACATACTTAGACATAACAACACACTTAAAAAAAAAGAAAACATTATAAGTATGAATTTAAATTACAGGAAAGCACAGCATTATTAAAGCAAAATTATAGGCAACACAACACAGACTCAAAAAATAAAATAAATATATATAACAACAAAAAGAAAGTTATGATAATTACTACGATACACTGTATATAGCCCTTTTAAATTGTCTAATTTTATAAGAAAAATTGTCAATGTCACATTATAAAATCGCAATGCACAAGAAACCGGTGTATTACTGCCATATTTACTCTTACTAAATCTTATGTAAAACGGTCTAAAATTATGTGCTCGAGCAAACATTATATATAATATTAGATTTAAGTGAGATTTAATATATAAAATTATATCGCTCATATTGTAAGACGAAGTCTAGTTATAATATACATAGATAGAATATACTATCATGTGTTTGTTCTTAAACAGAGGGGTTAAAAACTGAAAGCTGATCGTAGGTGGCGCCACTGTTGAGTGATCCTAATCGCCGCCATATTGCGTTTTTGGTTCCCTTTATTTATTTATCAGCGAATTAGCCTTTATTTCTACAAAAATGTATTCGACATAGAGTGTTAAGCAGTTAAAAGAACAGTTGAGGAAAAGAAAATCATCTACTGCACCATAACCTTGAATGCTTCTTCGTAAGGCTTTTATCCATTTTTTTTTTTTTTTTTTTTTTTTTTTTTTTTTTTTTTTTTTTTAATCCTTAGGGAATATATGGACTCCCGTCTTTTTGCAATCCAAAGCTGAACATAAGCGTCATGTTAATTAAATAAATTCAGTTCTTTTTGTTCGTTTACAAAATTAGTATGGAAAATGACAGCTGCTTGTCAGATTTAGGGAACAACCAACAGTGCTGCCATCTGAAGTGAGCAAAAGTCAGTTTTTTACCCCATTGTTTGGGCCCATCATAAAATCTTTTTAGTTGTCACGTGGCGAACGTTCCGATTGTCATTTGTCAAGATGGTCGAACGCTTTAGGAAAACTTTAAATATGGAATCTTGTTGATGGAATAAAAACCGGTCGATAGTAATTTGTAATGCAAATTGACATAGTTTAAAAGAATTTGTTACGAAAAATATCTAATTGGCCGTAGCAGGTGCTATGTGTATCTTAATCATTTACCGTCTTACTACAAAAAATTAAATAAGCACTGTCTAAACACGTGCTTACGTAGACAATGTATAACTATTTAAACATTGTTAGGCGAGCGCTTAAAATATCCTTACCACAAAACCTTGTTTAGCGCTTGTTTTTGTAGATAGTGTTAAAGTACGAGAATGATATTGCATTATGGCAACCCTGACAAACATTCATTCAGTCAATCGCCCTGAATTCATGTCGTTTTCATTTTACGCAGATTTTGGTTTTCACAAGCTATTATTACGGACTATAGTAACGATATAAGTAAATTATCAAATTGGAATAAGGCACAAATTACAACAAATACGTTAGATTGTTTATAAAATTTTGTTATATCAAAAAACATTGCGCTTAATGGAACGTAACTGACACGGGCGTAATTGTCAAATGTCAAGTTGGATTTGTTAATTTAATATTCTTATTTTCATAAATTCCAATTATTATTATTAACATGGATAAAAAACGTGAGCGCGGCGTTGCGTCATCGTAATATTCGAATGGATTAATTCGCTCGCGATGTATCCTATCTCACAAAATTATATATCCTTATAAATAATTCATATCCTCCATACGTAATCAATTAAATTTAAAATATCCATAGTCATTTCAAAAATCAAAAGAAATCTTTAATAGTACGCAAAACGATTACAAATTTGACAGCACGTCCAAGGAGAAGCCGCTAACTAGATAGACACTTGTTAATCAAGCATCTGGCGGTATTTAAATTAAAATAATGCTCAAGCATTGTCTAACCCTAAACAATGCCTAGACACTCTTTTGTAGTAAAGTTTTATTTAACCACGTGTACAAAGCCTGTTTAAAGTATGTTTAATGTTTTTGTAGTAAGACGGTTAATCGTTTGATTGTTTGTGATTGTTAATAATATTTAACGAATAGTAGCGAATTTTGAGAATGTGGTATTCGGCGAATGAGATATTTTGAGTATGTGATATTTAGCGAATGGGATATTTTTAGAATGTGATTTTTAGTGAATGGGATATTTTTAGAATGTGATTTTTAGTGAATGAGATGTTTTGAGAATGTGATATTTTGAGAATGTGATATTTAGCGAATGGAATATTTTGAGAATGTGATATTTAGCGATTGAGATATTTTGAGAATGTGATATTTAGCGAATGGAATATTTTGATAATGTGATATTTAAGGAATAGGATATTTCGAGAACGTAATATTTTGCGAATATAATATTATGAGAACGAAGCATATGATGAGCTATAGCCTATATGTCTAGGATATCAGACAGCAGCAAGCAAGCAAGCAGGCAGGCTGACAATTCATTGGAAGTTAGAAGAGCTTTACCAAGACTAAAATAATAAGGAAAATTGGCAATCACTCATAAAAACGCAACAGATTTAAGAGAGCGTGTGGTCATGTTTTCTTGTAATATTAAAAATTACGAAATAATTTTATCATAGAGCCATCCATCACCATTTTCCATTATTTGTAACGTCTCACTTTCAAGATTTTAGTTGTGGCAGGGCCCACTGCGTTTCGCAGTCATTTGGGCAACCAGGCTGGTGGCGGTAACCACCCCCTTTACAGAAGACCACCGTGAAATAATAGCACGTGTGCTGTTGTGTTTCGATGAATGAGTAAGAGATGGTAGAGCCCATTTCCCTATCTCCTCCTAATCCTTAATCCTATTGTAGTCGGCAGCGCACTTGCAGCAGCTTTGGCTTTTTTTGTGTTATAGGCGACGGTAGCCACCTACCATCAAGTAGACCGTCAGCCTGTCTGCCGATCTTTACGACGCACAGATTTAACAAGGTTTACCGCTATTAACATTCATGTAATATACATTACACGAATACACCTAACACCTTATTTATACACATATTATCGTTTCTGATTCATATACATCGACGTAATATCCAACTAGACTTCTAGTACAGGGCGAACGCATTCAGACAACACATTAGAGAAATAGATATTATATAATTCCACGCCCGGTAATGTTCGGGCAGTAACGACCAATAGAATTTCGTCGTGACCTTGATCGGACCAATTGGCGTTCAGTACCCCGCGCCCGCGCACCTCAGTTAGTTGCCAGAACAATTCGCATTGTGAATAAATGGTATTAGCCGTCTACTTGGATATTACGTCGATGCGTTTATAAGATTAGAAATAAAAAAAGTAGCTTTAGCGTTTGAACGTGAAATTGGTGTTTACTTAGTGGACTCGAGTCTGTTGTCAGCATACCTTATCCTCGTTAAATTACAACAAGAACTGGTTATAAGTGGATGTTTCTGGAAAATGCAAAGCAATTCCAATCTGCATTCCGATGAACATGAAACAAATCGACTCACAGCAAGACTCCCGCTCCGATGTTAGGAATGCCAGGTGTTTTAGATTGGAATAAAATAAAAATCACGTTGAATTAATCTGTTTTCAGGCTAACGTCGCCTATAAAGCACTGATGTTGCGCCAGATAAATCTTATCAATACCTACATATAATAAAATTGTAAACTCGTATGTAGCTCGTATGTTTGACGTTTAATGTAACGAACATTAAACATTTTTCAAAAAAAAAAATAAGTAAGTAGTAAGTATACACGTTGTATGTATAATGTTACCGAAGTCAAAAAAATAGTCTTTTTGAATTTTTGTCTGTTTGTTTGTGCGTTTGTGTACGCTAATCTCAGAAACGGCTTAACCGATTTGAATGCAGTTTCCACTGATGTATTGTAGCAAGCTTCCCGTAATATTTAGTGTTTTTTTCATTCCAATCGGTTTACAAACAAAAAAGTTACGTAATATACCGTATACCACGCGTACGAAGTTGCGGGTTCAACTGGTATGTATTATAAATGCGAAGGTTTTTTTGTTCGTTACACTTTTACAAGTCGCGGGCGAAAACTAGTCGAAAAACACATTTTTTTTTTTATAAAAGTCATATAACTAAATATGGGGCAACACGTGGCTATCTGCGCCTATGCATTGGCGCAAGAAATTTTTTAAAGAAATACCCCCAAAAATACAAACAACGCCATCTTAATTCATAGATTATTAGGTTGCGCTCATTTTGGTAAAAACTGTGTTTGGTCTGAGGTTAGCCCTAGTCTTAGGATTCTTTTTTTTAATGGGAAAATCCTTGTACATACCTAATCTCAGATAAATTCGTAACCTATCTACAATGTTTACAAAGCATTAAACGATTGTTTATCTTGTTACGTAAGTACATTGCGTCATACTGTTTGAATTAGCCTGATTTTATCAAGTCCACCGCTTCAACCTACATTATTAAGGTTAAAAATTTTATAAAAATATAACACTAAAATTAAAAAAAAAATTTAAAACATAATGAAGCCCTGTATGTGGCAATCTGCTTGGTGATGCTGTCTCTTTTGCATATTATTTCTGCTAAATAAACATGTTCCTTCCCTCCTAAAGATAGCTGTAAGTACATTCATTAGAAGAAACAATTTGAACGCATGCGAATCCTTTTCAGAATCTTTAGAAGACCTAATAACATTTAAAATAATTTTGTTAGTAGAGCACACTTTGTTCAGCTGTCATAAATTGATCACTATCCTCACTCTGTCTCTTATCCAATCCAAGTAGGTACCCGTAACATCAAGTGGTCCGTCTCATCTATGCATATTAGAATAATAATGATTATTATTATCATTTTTTAAAAAATAAGTAATATATCTATATCACTTATATACATTACATATTTATTTATTTCATAGAAGTACTTTTGTAACGATTATACTTTCATATAGTTGTGATTGTAAGCACCACAGTTGTATTGCACTCACTCCCGAGATACAGGTGTCCCAACCTAGTTCGGGAGTTAGAGAATATCATTCTTTGTTAAAACTTGCATCCACTTATAAAATGTGTATGTGTAATTAAGCTTTTTTAAGTGTAAAATTATGCTGAAATAAATAAATTATTATTATTATTATTACTATTACTCTGATTTATTTTTAAAAATAAATCTTAATTTAATTTAATTTAATAAATTTAATTTTTATAACAAGTTTTATGTAAATGTTCACAATAGAGAAAAGGTAAAATAAGATCACACAATATAAAATGTTAAATCTTTGTATTGATTCTTGGCAAATCTAAGCTGTCCTCGAATAGAATCGAAGCTAGCTTTATCATAGAAAAACGAAACATAATCTTAATGAAGGCCTTCGTAAAGTTCTATTAGGCCGACTTTTATTAAGCTTTCGATATGTTGAATCGATCACCCCAACATGTGGGTCAATATCGCCAAAGTGAAAATCGATCGACACGGTTAATGGGCTCACACGTAGATAAATTCGTATATTTCTAAGTTGAAAAAGTATGATACAAACCTGTAGGTGCGAGTCGTCTTTGCTTTGTTCTGGCTTTGTGAATTCCGCGTGTAAAGCGTGTGTTTTAGCACTTAGAGGTAACGTCGGTGCCTCGTGCTGCCACGCATGCTTCTCATCCTGGCGGAATCCAGGGTTGTCGAATGCGAACTCGTCTTTCACTGATTCTGGATCCGTTGAAAATACTAGATGCTTTCCTGTGGACAAAAATAAGTTGATTAGCTCTAAACACTTATTATATTTCCATATGGGTTGGAGAGTTCTAGACATATCACCCACAATAAGAGCTACCTAATAAGAGTCGCGGGTAGACGCTGGGTACAGGTAGCATCCGACAGGTCCTATATTGGAAAATCTTTGGGGAGGTCTAAGTCCAGCAACGCCTCTATTTATAGAGGCATAAAAAGCCATAAAAAGTGATGCCTCTATTGACAGAGGGAGCAATGCTTGGCAATTCTCTGAAGGATAGGGTGGTCCAAAATATGCAAAATCATAGACTGTCATAGTGGTCGACATACTCGTAGGTTAAAGAATTAGTATATTGAAGTGGAATCTGTCGTGCTCGTGAAGCAGATGTGCAATTGAGGCATGCGAATTTTGGAGTGAAGACCATTCTCTAAAGATCCCGTGAGTAGAGTAGAGTACCCGTTCCCTAGGCCGTTGGCTGTCTGTAAATAGTTGTGGAGAATGGAAGTCTATGTCTATGTTTATGTAAGGCCGCCTTTCCACCTGCAAGAAAACTTCCGCGAGAAATGTCCGACAGTAAGTCCGATGGCAGCTTGCAAGTGTAAATTCCGTAGCAACAGCTGTCGCGACAGCTCTTACACTTACACTTGCACTTGCACTTGCAAGCTGCTGTCGGACATTTCTCGCAAAAGTTTTCTTGCAGGTGGAAAGGCGGCCTTACACTTGAGCCAGATAGTGAGCAAATGAGCTACGAGTAAGTATATTTCTTTCGGTGTCAGATGAGCTACGAGTTTTTATTTTTATTTTTTCGGTCTTTTGGCTTCGTGGAGTCGAATTTTTCTTTTTTAATTTTTCAAAGTTCTAACAAAGGGCTAAATAAGTCAATATTAAAGGCGACCTCAGGACCTAATAGAGCCATTTAAGAACTATTTGTTAAGAGCTCCCAAATTACGACATTTCCAATAAAAATGCGTATTAAAATTATATTATAATATTGTGAAAAGAAATGTGTCACTCTATAAGAAATTTCTTTTGATTGAAAACTCAATGCTTAAATTTAATACAATTTAAAATCGATTTATTTTAAAAACAGCAACAATTAGAACTTATTCAATAAATTGTAAAGTCACTATGCGACCAACGACCAACACGTTCGTTCGCTAAGCGACTCGCTCGGTGACTAATTAGGCACCTAACTTGGCACGTCTCTTGCAGTGTGACCTACGCGACAGTACCTATGTAAATTGCAATACGTCTGTTCACTAGGATTAGTCTCTGAGCGAGTAATTTGGCTCTTAGCACTAAACGAGGCTCTTCGTAGTGTGACAGTAGCCTTAGAATGTCAGACTTTGAAATAAAAATTATTTTATTATTTTATTAGGTACATCAAATAATAATTTCATGATTCGCATATTACAGCAACGCATAACGCTAAATAACCAATTCAATAAGACATATTTTCCTTTTTATGTGGGTTATAAAAATATTGTTGAAGGAATTATTTATCATTATAACTAGCTGTATCCCGCGGTTTCATTTGGCTTTTAATTTAAATTGACATGGGAATGCAAGGTGCATTCCCCTGCGTTGCCTGCGTCTGTGTTCCCACGGAACTACAACCTCGGGGTCTCCAAAACCAGGGTAAATGGGCATTTACTGGGTAAGCGTGGTCCACCTGCGGCCGCATCTGCACCTCACATCAGGTGACATAGTGGTCAAGCGCTTTGATTTAATAAATAAATAAATGAAAATAGGTGTTTTTATTATTATTATTATACATTTATTCATTTTAATTCTTAGTTCTAAGTTTTTTACAATATGTATCTATCAAAAGATATAATACATTACAAAAAACTTAAAACTAGTCTTCTTTTATTATTATTGTTTATTAATACAATAACGTTTCATTTCACTTAACAGTGTAAACAAAAACTCATTAGAGTTTTACCGTACACCATGTGCCGATTACAGAAAATTTAAATAAACCTTCAGTCGACGCCCACATACACTTCAGACTCCTCAACTACTTCAAGACAATAATAATTAGTATTACTTTTTCATAACTATTTTTGTATTATTGTTAAAATTATATTTATCTGTAGTTAATTGTAAATAGTATTTTTTTAGCTTATAAGTGATGTTTTTGGGTGTTATGTCGCTTTTTAATGTTTTAGGTAGTTGATTTATGTAGTTAACGTATATAATTAATCGAATAATAATCAAATAACAATACAACAATTGCTAAATTAATGATAAAAATAATAAAAAATACAACGGTGATTCAGTGAGAACACGGCGAGGCTCCGGAATCTACACAAACTTAGGAGTTTGGGTAGAATATCTCCTCCAGAGTGACTGAATCGGGTATTGTGCCCTAACGCTCGCGCGTTGATTTATTAAATTCGGTATGACATAAGCCAGACGTCTTTTTCCGTAAAGGTTGTTATATTTGGTCTGGTTGAGTAAGTTAATTATATAATTGGTGTTAGTTGGTGGCATAATTAGAAAAAAGGTTTCAGACAATTGTTGTAGAGAATTTAATTTTACATAAAAATGCTCATATTACATTTTTTGTTAAAATTAAAATTAACAGAGTTAGGGAGGTTAGATGGTTGATACTTTCCTACAGCTTCTAACCACATCGATATTTCATATCTTCTAAAAATTTATATAAAAAATTAGTCTGAGGGACTCAAATTTTCATCCTGGACAAGTATGAAATTGAAGCAACTAAAACTATTCTAATTTGGAGCAGTTCTTACTAATTACTTATTTCTTTGAAATTAACTTATAAAATTGTAATCGCAACATCTAATAAGAATGCACAGATACGTCATAATACTAACACCTTAATTTTATGCATTTCATAAGACGAACACTCGGAATTTTGTTTTTTAAATGTTCGGTTTGGAAACTTTCAATTTAAATGAACGAAGCAATAATCGAATGAAACTCATCTTTATTATGCAACGAAATGAAAGTAGTATTAGTGTTTACACTAATCTATACTAATAATATATAAAAAAAGTTTGTTTGTTTGTATGTAGGAGGTAATCTTCGAAACTACTCATCCGATTTAAAAAAATCTTTCAGTAATAGTTAGAATGGAATTTCAGGATGGACATAGGCTATATATTATCCCGTAAAATAAACAGGCTTTTTCGTGGTAATCGAATTTGCAAAGTAAGTCAACGAAAACGTTTCTTTCAAACCTGCTTTAACGGTGAGAGAAATATGATTGACTAGCTGAGCCAACAACTTCATACGCGTTGGTATTCGGTATAGCGCGTAACTTTTTTGTTTGTAAACCGGATTGGGATGAAACAAACACTAAATGTTACGGGAAGCTTGGTACAATACATCAGTGAAAACCGCATTCAAATCGGTTAAGCTTTCTGAGACTAGCGTGCACAAACGCACAGAAAAACAGACGAAAATTCTAAAAACTATTTTTTTGACCTCGGCAACACAAGTACAACGTATACAAATTGATTTTTGGAAAAATATTCAATGTACAGACACGACTCGTTTACAAATTTATTATAGTTTACAGCTCGTTGGCGGCAGTAACCACCCCCTTACAGAAGACCACCGTGAAATAACAGCACGTGTGCTGTTGTGTTTCGGTGAGTGAGTAAGGGATGCCAGAGCCCATTTACCTATCCCCTACTAATCCCTTATCCTTAATCCTACTGTAGTCTGCAGCGTACTTGTAGCAGCTTTGGCGTTGCTTGTGTTATAGGCGACGGTAGCCACCTACCAACAAGTGGACCGTCAGCCTGTCTGCCGATCTTAACATAAAAAAAATTGCAACCAAAGACAAGCCCTAGTTTTCACTGAGTGAAATCACAGAGTAATTTCACACGGGTGCAAAACAGACGTGTTGTGTTATAATCATTAATTGGTTACGATACGATCGGCTTTCGTGTGAAATAAGGTCAATGGATTATTGTATTACCCGATATCTTCTATTCAAATGGTTGCCTTTGATTTTTACATAAAAGAAAAAGCATTTAAGCTAATGGCATTAAGCTCTTTTTTTATGTTAACGGTCCACTTGATGGTAGGCGACTACCGTCGCCTATAACACAAGCAACGCCAAAGCTGCTGCAAGTGCGCTGCGGACTACGGTAGGATTAAGGATAAAGGATTAGGAGTGGATAGGGAAATGGGCTCTGGCATCCCTTACTCACTCACCGAAACACAATAGCACACGTGCTGTTATTTCACTGTTGTCTTCTGTAAGGGGGTGGTTATTGCCGCCAGACGGGCTGCCCAAATGACTGCGAAAACGCAGTGTGCCCTGCCACTACTTTCCAAATCCAGACCAGAGCCAAATTTGAAAAGTTGATTTTTCAAAGTTGACCCTGCCGAGAATCGAATCTGGGAACCCTAGAACAGAGCGTTAAGGCAAGCACCCTAACCACTCATCCAACGGGCTCGTCAAGTAGAACAGCCTGTAGAAATAGTGTATTCAAATCGTGAAAACACAAAGAAAAGAGACAGACTATTTTTTCGTAATAGCATAGTTATCTCACTCACACGCAAAGATATGGAACAGACGAAGACACTTTTGTGTATGAAAAATTTTGTGCGGTTTAAAAATATTGTACAATTAGCTGAGCCCGAAACTCAGCGTGATATTCGGTATAGGGCGTAACTTTTTTGTTTGCAAACCGATTGGAACGAAACATACACTAAATGTTACGGGAAGCTTGCTACAATATATCAGTGAAAACCGCATTCAAATCGGTTAAGCCGTTTCTGAGATTAGCGTGCACATACAGACAAAAATTCTAAAAACTATTTTTTTTTTTGACTCGCAAGTAAACATCATTACTTGTGAGTGAAAGTGTCATATTTGCTTGCATCAGTGAAAAGCGTATTCAAATCGGTTAAGCGCGTAACTTTTTTGTTTGTAAACCGATTGGAATGAAACATACACTAAATGTTACGGAAAGCTTGCTACAATATATCAGTGAAAACCGCATTCAAATCGGTTAAGCCGTTTCTGAGATTAGCTTGCACATACAGACAAAAATTGTATAAACTATTTTTTTAACCTCGGTAAAAAGAAGTATACTTTATTTACTTACAATTTTTATTCACAAGTAAACATGATTACTTGCGAGTAAAAGTGTCATATATTTTTTAAATAAAACCCGAAAAACGATAAAATAATTCCCTGTTTTCAGATACTTACTTTATTATCGGACGAAGTTGTAAATATCAGTGTTTTGAACCGTAAAATCATTAAGGATATTTATTAAAATACTAGCGACCCGCCCCCGGCTTCGCCCGGGGTGCAATTTTCATATATATGAACATTCCCCGTTTATCCCTCTTTCCATTAGTGAAAACCGAATCAAAATCGGTCTACCCGTTCACGCGTGATGCCGTGACCAAGGGAAATGGGGATTCATTTTTATATATAGAGATAGAAGATAACAAAACCATTATTTCCGAGCAAAATTAAGAATTTTTAACTGTTTACCACTTACCACTGAATCAAAAATGGCTTGACTTCGAATTTTCTAGCCTCAAAGTATTAAAAGATCAATTAAAAAATGTGCAAAAGAAAATAGAAATAGCGTTCACACAGAAAAAGCGTCGAGAAAGTCAGTCGCACACGCGACCCAGATGTCGCCGGAAGATCTCTATTGAAAGCAAAAGTAATAACATTATGAACTGAGCACACTCGATTGCCACGAATTAATTGCTATTACGTTTATGTGTTATGCACACTTAACTATCTTTCTAGAATTATTTAGCGCCTTTCTTTTTTTTTAGCGGAAACTTTCACCATCCCAAGCTGTTGGCAGACGAATAGATCCAGCTTCCTCTGTCGATTCGATTCCAGATTCGCCTAGAACTGGGGAGTATTTGAGTACTTTTGTGCTTTACTAGCTTGTGCCGACGGCTTCGTCCGGGTGTAATATTTAACGTGAAATCCATCCTGAAATTCTATTCTAACCATTGGTGAGTTTTTTTTTTAAATCAGATAATTAGTTTCGAAGTTTACCTCCCACATACAAACTTTACCTCTTTATAAAATATATTGATAAGCCTAAATCACATTATATCTAAATATCATATATACTATGCATAATTAAATCGTAAACGAGCCGTGTCTGTACATGAAATAGTTTTTCAAAATTTAAAAAAAAAACAATTTTTACACATTGTACTTATGTTACCGAGGTCAAAATAATAGTTTTTAGAATTGTCGTCTGTTTATCCGTTTGTGCGCGCTAATCTCAGAAACGGCTAAACCGATTTGAATACGCTTTTCACTGATGCAAGCAAATATTACGTATATTACGCTGGTATACCCATTTCATAAGCCGGACTTGAGAAGTATATGGGAATTTGTTGCTAATTTGTTGCTATTTTGTACCGCAAGAATTGATTTTGTTGCTCCATTAGTTTACGAGAAATGACCGATATACTGACGTAATATTACGCTAGAATACCCATATACCATATCTTGACAAAGAAAGCACATATCGAACCGAATCAAACGGCATATTTTGTTGCTATTTTGTTGCTCTAAGATAGGCTAGTTAGATATACAAAAATACCAACCCTTCATGGGGGATGAACTACCCCGATACGTTAAATAGAGTATTCGGGAACCAATGCAGCTAGCGGGCCCATTCGAACGGCTTATTTTGTTGCTCAAAGATAGGCTAGTTAGATATACAAAAATGTCAACCCTTCGTTGGGGATGGACCACCCCGATACATTAAAATAATGAATTTTTATATCTCGCGAACCAATGCAGCTAACGGGCCCATTCAAACGACTTATTTTGTTGCTATTTTGTTGCTCAAAGATAGGCTAGTTAGATATACAAAAATGTCAACCCTTCGTTGGGGATGGACCACCCCGATACATTAAAATAATGAATTTTTGTATCTCGCGAACCAATACAGCTAGCGGGCTCATTCTAACGGCTTATTTTGTTGCTATTTTGTTGCTCTAAGATAGGCTAGTTAGATATACAAAAATGTCAACCCTTCGTGGGGGATGGACTACCCCGATACATTAAAATAATGAATTTTTATATCTCGCGAACCAATGCAGCTATGGGGCCCATTCAAACGGCTTATTTTGTTGCTATTTTGTTGCTCAAAGATAGGCTAGTTAGATATACAAAAATGTCAACCCTTCGTTGGGGATGGACCACCCCGATACATTAAAATAATGAATTTTTCTATCTCGCGAACCAATACAGCTAGCGGGCTCATTCTAACGGCTTATTTTGTTGCTATTTTGTTGCTCTAAGATAGGCTAGTTAGATATACAAAAATGTCAACCCTTCGTGGGGGATGAATTACCCCGATACGTTAAATAGAGTATTCGGGAACCAATGCAGCTAGCGGGCCCATTCGAACGGCTTATTTTGTTACTATTTTGTTGCTCAAAGATAGGCTAGTTAGATATACAAAAATACCAACCCTTCATGGGGGATGAACTACCCCGATACGTTAAATAGAGTATTCGGGAACCAATGCAGCTAACGGGCCCATTCAAACGACTTATTTTGTTGCTATTTTGTTGCTCAAAGATAGGCTAGTTAGATATACAAAAATGTCAACCCTTCGTTGGGGATGGACCACCCCGATACATTAAAATAATGAATTTTTGTATCTCGCGAACCAATACAGCTAGCGGGCTCATTCTAACGGCTTATTTTGTTGCTATTTTGTTGCTCTAAGATAGGCTAGTTAGATATACAAAAATGTCAACCCTTCGTTGGGGATGGACCACCCCGATACATTAAAATAATGAATTTTTATATCTCGCGAACCAATGCAGCTATGGGGCCCATTCAAACGGCATATTTTGTTGCTATTTTGTTGCGCGAGATAGAAAAATTCATTATTTTAATGTATCGGGGTGGTCCATCCCCAACGAAGGGTTGACATTTTTGTATATCTAACTAGCCTATCTTTGAGCAACAAAATAGCAACAAAATAAGCCGTTAGAATGAGCCCGCTAGCTGTATTGGTTCGCGAGATACAAAAATTCATTATTTTAATGTATCGGGGTAGTCCATCCCCCACGAAGGGTTGACATTTTTGTATATCTAACTAGCCTATCTTAGAGCAACAAAATAAGCCGTTAGAATGAGCCCGCTAGCTGTATTGGTTCGCGAGATAGAAAAATTCATTATTTTAATGTATCGGGGTGGTCCATCCCCAACGAAGGGTTGACATTTTTGTATATCTAACTAGCCTATCTTTGAGCAACAAAATAGCAACAAAATAAGTCGTTTGAATGGGCCCCATAGCTGCATTGGTTCGCGAGATATAAAAATTCATTATTTTAATGTATCGGGGTGGTCCATCCCCAACGAAGGGTTGACATTTTTGTATATCTAACTAGCCTATCTTTGAGCAACAAAATAAGCCGTTCGAATGGGCCCGCTAGCTGCATTGGTTCCCGAATACTCTATTTAACGTATCGAGGTAGTTCATCCCCCATGAAGGGTTGGTATTTTTGTATATCTAACTAGCCTATCTTAGAGCAACAAAATAGCAACAAAATAAACCGTTAGAATGAGCCCGCTAGCTGTATTGGTTCGCGAGATAGAAAAATTCATTATTTTAATGTATCGGGGTGGTCCATCCCCAACGAAGCGTTGACATTTTTGTTTATCTAACTAGCCTATCTCTGAGCAACAAAATAAGCCGTTCGAATGGGCCCGCTAGCTGCATTGGTTCCCGAATACTCTATTTAACGTATCGAGGTAGTTCATCCCCCATGAAGGGTTGGTATTTTTGTATATCTAACTAGCCTATCTTAGAGCAACAAAATAGCAACAAAATAAACCGTTAGAATGAGCCCGCTAGCTGTATTGGTTCGCGAGATAGAAAAATTCATTATTTTAATGTATCGGGGTGGTCCATCCCCAACGAAGCGTTGACATTTTTGTTTATCTAACTAGCCTATCTCTGAGCAACAAAATAAGCCGTTCGAATGGGCCCGCTAGCTGCATTGGTTCCCGAATACTCTATTTAACGTATCGGGGTAGTTCATCCCCCATGAAGGGTTGGTATTTTTGTATATCTAACTAGCCTATCTTAGAGCAACAAAATAGCAACAAAATATGCCGTTTGATTCGGTTCGATATGTGCTTTCTTTGTCAAGATATGGTATATGGGTATTCTAGCGTAATATTACGTCAGTATATCGGTCATTTCTCGTAAACTAATGGAGCAACAAAATCAATTCTTGCGGTACAAAATAGCAACAAATTAGCAACAAATTCCCATATACTTCTCAAGTCCGGCTTATGAAATGGGTATACCAGCGTAATATACGTGCAAATATTATGACACTTTTACAAACAAGTAACGATGTTTACTTGTGAGTATTAAGTGTATGATTATAATTGTTGTAACTTTTACATTGTAAAGATGACAAAAAGAATAGTATCCTGAGTTTCTTTCGGGGATTCTTCTCAGGATCGTCATTTTGGCTTTTTTCTGAAACCCTGGTAAATTTAAATGGTAAATCTAAATGACGATCATAAGAGTTTATTGGAGAAACCTAATTGATAAATAAATATTTTGTTATTTGATATTTGAGTAAAAATTGTGAGTGAATAAAATATAATTTTGGTACTGAGGTCAAAAAAAAAATAGTTTTTAGAATTTTTGTTTGTATGTGCACGCTAATCTCAGAAACGGCTTAACCGATTTGAATGCGGTTTTCACTGAAGTATTGTAGCAAGCTTCCCGTAACGTTTACTTGATTGTTACATTCCAATAGGTTTACAACAAAAAAGTTATATGCTATACCGAATACCACACCACGCGTACGAAGTTGCGGGCTCAGCTAGTTTCAAATAAGCGTTTGGACTAAGTATTCACTTTTTTTGTTTAATTCGTTGATAACTTATACTATCATACTTCCTATTTTGAATTTGACATATTTCAACTCCTAATAAATGCAAAATCCTTTATTATGCGTCGTAACTTTACAAGCCATTTGAATGTGAAGTATCTATTAATTATAAAAAAAAGATAAATTAATATAATTAAAAAAGAAACGATTGTTGTTTTTAGTTGAATTATCAAATACTACTCTTTATAAAAGGAATATACAATTTTCAGCCAGTAAGTTTACCTTACAAAACAATTTATTCGAAATAATAGTAAAACAAGCAACATTGTTATAAAAACATAAGCGCCTTATGTAACAGCGCCTTGAGTTACGCTGGGATGAAAAGATCCTTTTTGTAGGATCCGTTTTATTGCCGTTAAGGAAGGGATAACATTCAGATGCTGGTAGTTGTAGGTAACCACATCAAATGCAAGACTTTTCTGTTTATGTTTACTTTGCTACGAGTTACGGGGGAATCCCTCATATTGGAAGCAGTGTTGCCAACAAATCAGAAATAAAAAAATAATACCTATTGTCAGGAAAAACTATAAAATAAATTCTATAATGTATTTTGACGACCCGGTTGGAAGAGTGGTTAGGGTGCTTGCCTTAAGGCTCTATTCTAGGGTTCCCGAGTTCGATTCCCGGCAGGATCGAACACGAGCTTTGAAAAATGTACTTTTTAAATTTGGCTCTGGTCTGGAGCTGGAAGTAGTCATTTGGGCAGCACGTAACCACCCCCTTACAGAAGACCACCGTGAAATAACAGCACGAGTGCTGTTGTGTTTCGATGAGTAAGTAAGGGATGCCAGAGCCCATTTTCCTATGCCCTCCTAATCCCTAATCCTTAATCCTACTAATTGTAAGGTCGGCAGCGCACTTGCAGCAGCTTTGGCGTTGCTTGTGTTATAGGCGACGGTAGCCACCTACAATCAAGTGGACCGTCAGCCACTATTAATGTTTCTGACCGCTCCTACTGGAAAGTTATGAGGGAGACCTATCTATGACCTGCAGTGGACGTCCTATGGTAACGATGATCTTAAGGTACATTATTCCAGATGAACATAGGCAACAATACATTTGGTGCTGCCAAATTTTATGTTATTTTTAACACTTTAATTCTCAATATAACAATGTGTGCAAGCAAATCCGGGCGCAATGTCAAGTAAAACATAAAAAATTGGCCAACATACTTACAAAAATTCAATTTGCAATACAAATACAAATTGTGACATACATTGCCAATTTGCACATAAGTTGCAGTTCCATTGCCATCTTTATTTCTATTAGCATTCATTCCTCACTTATTATTATTCATGTCCTTAAGGTCAAACGTTACTGCTCAATTTTCTCAAAATTAATCAACATCAAACTTTTTTTTCTTTATTTTAAAGTCGGCAGACAGGCTAACGGTCCACTTGATGGTAGGTGGCTACCGTCGCCTATAACACAAGCAACGCCTAAGCTGATGCAAGTGCGCTGCCGACTGCAGTAGGATTAAGGATAAGGGATTAGGAGTCGATAGGGAAATGGGCTCTGGCATCCCATACTAACTCACCGAAACACAACAGCACACGTGCTGTTATTTCACGGTAGTCTTCGGTAAGGGGGTGGTTACTGCCGCCAGACGGGCTGCCCAAATGACTACTTCCAGCTCCAGACCACAACCAAATTTAAAAAATTCATTTTTCAAAGTTCGAGTTCGACTGATGGGCTGCCCAAATGACTACGAAACACAGTGTGCCCTGCCACTACTTTCCAAAGCCAGACCAGAGCCACATTTGAAAAGTTGATTTTTCAAAGTTGACCCTGCCGGGAATCGAACCCGTGAACCCTAGAACAGAGCGTTAAGGCAAGCACCCTAACCACTCATCCAACTTATTTTATATCCTAAAAAGTGGTAGAAATTGATCCTTCATCTTTTGCCTTTCACACTTATTGAAAACTAGCTGGTGTCCGCGCCAACTTCTTGGTACGGTTTTCACTAATGGTAATAGCTATAAACGAGGAAGTTTTACGGCTTAAAAAATAAAAAAAATTAAGTAAATTTCAAATATCCCTAGACTACACTGTTGATATGTGATTGGAGGTTACATATATATAAGGGATATTATATATAAGGGGACATATATAAGGGTTACATATATATAAGGGGTTAAATAAGGGATATTCAGGGATGAAATAAGAATAATTAAATAATCGCTAGGGGTTGAATAAGCACTGGGGTGGATCGGAGTTGTTGCCTAGGCAAAACCCGGTCCACCCCGCTCAAAGGGCAAGGAGACACCGGGGAGTTTTAGTGGTGTAGGACCCAGTCCCTTGACTGGGCGAGTCCCACATATCCCTACCGTCTAGCCAGCGGTAGGGAATCCGTAAATGGATTTCTCCTCGACAAAAAAAAAAAAAAGGGGGTTGAATAAGCAAAAAAATAATAACAGTCGCACCATTCGTCATGGGATGAATGACGAATCAGAACACCCCTAATTTAGCATGTTCTAATGTTTCTTGTGTTACAGAGAGCGACTTGTCCTTAACCCAAAGTTAGGTTGGCACACAGTTATGTCAATGACCGTGCTCCGTGAATGCGTGGGCAAACCCGATTGCATTACTCTGCATAAAAAGCTTCGACACTTAAAAGGAGTACGCGATACATTCATAGAGAGAAAGATAATTATTGCAACACTCACAAATATTTTTATGTGTAATTAAAGTAAAATGCCGTTATCTTATTCTTATTGTTTACACTTAAACCTGTTATACATAATAAAACTGTTATATACAAGTTTAGTGAGCAAAAATATCTAACTAGCGGCCCGCCCTCGGCTTCGTACGGATTCTTTTCTGCAAATTATATATAAACACATTCCTGGATGATCGCTCTTTCCATTGGTGAAAACCGCATGAGTTTTTGAGATTGTACATTCATACTGAAAGAAAGACGCGGCGGGGTCTTTGTATTAAGTCGGGGAAAAGGTCTTTTCGCATATATAGTATGTATAAACTTGAAATAAAATCTCTTCGGTTGTACTATTTGTATCTGGCTGGTTTTAATGACATTAAGGACGTATTCACAAATATCAATGGTTTTTCGGTACCATTTATATATCCAGGAAGCACAACTGTAGAGATACCATGGTATAAAATATCTCTAAAGATAGCTAATAAAAACTGGGCAGCCCAATACAAAATTTTCACATAAATACATTTTTACCATCGCAAGAATCGCTAAAAATATCGAAAAATAGGTGTCTGGATAGGTACATAAATAGCTAAATCCGCTGCATATTTTAACATGAAAATAATAAGAAATTGTAGCTTATACAGTCTTCTATACGTCTAGCTTATTATTTTGTACTCAAATAAATTACTTTTTCATTTCTGAGAAAGAATAGACACTAAAAAACGCACTATATTTTCTCCATACATTTTTCTAAGCGATCGCACTGCGACCTCTTTCGCCGTAGGTTTCGTTCGCCATTCCCCGCTCTGACGCGGTCACGGAAGCGCGGCTGTATCGCCTTTTTTTCTAAGTAATTAGAACGACAAAGTTCCGAAGTACACCGTGCGGCTTCAATGTGCGTGTGGGCACTTTGCTGTAGTGTGCTGGAGCAGTTAGCTGAATTCAAGCGCGTCTAAAATGTAATTACGTCCTTAAAGAGGTTGCATTAAAAAAAACGGGACAAGTGCGAGTTGAACTCGCGTGAAGAGGGTTCCGTACGATGTTACCTATCCGCACAATATTGAGTGATTTACAATGTTATTTTAATATTATGGACTTCTTATAGGCTTTCCTATAATCTATAACTAGAAAATTGAGGCGTAGTGAAACCGAACCGTTTTTGAAGAGATTGATAACTGGCGGTGAAACGTGGATCGCGTACGACAAGAACGTGCGATTAAGGTCGTGGTCAAAGGTCGGTCAGGATTCACAGGCTGTGCCAAATCCCGGGTTAAGTAGCATAAGGCGATAATGGTAGGATTGGAAGGGCATTGTCTATTATGAGCTTTTACCGCCGGGCAGAACCATCGATTGGGATCTCTACTGCCAACAACTGATGAGACTAAAGACTTGAGAGAAAGCGGTCGGAATTGATCAATAGGAATTGAATCCCTCTAATTCGGACCAAGCGCTTTAAAACATCTTTTGTGATGCGCACTGCTAAGGATTGGAACTCCCTGCCGGCGTCTGTATTTCCGAGCTCATATAACCCAAATCTTTTCAAGGTTCGAGTGAATAGGCATCTTCTGGGTGAGCTCGCTCCATCTTCGGCCTCATCCTTCCTGTATGGATAGGAAACCCATCTATAGTAAAAAAAAAAAAAAAATAGGAAGGATTATCAACATATGGGGTAAGTTATTTTTATCTAAAATTAGGTCAAAATTTATATTTAAAAATATAGATAGAGGCTGAAGAGAAATATTTAGAAGACAAGGTTTATTTAATATTGTAAATGTGGTCTTTCATCACGACAACCCTAGACCACACAAATCCTTATCCACTCAGCAAAAATTAAGAGAGTTTGGTTAGAAGGTATTAATGCATCCGCCATATAGCTCTGACCTTGCACCTTCAGATTTCCACCTGTTTCAGTATCTTCGGAATTTTTAGCCAGTGTCAGATTAACATCAAGAGAGGACTGCCAAAACTACTTGTCGCGTTTTTTTATCAGAAGTCCCAAAATTTCTACAGCAACAGGATCATGTCACTATACCTACAAGATGGCAAAAAATCATCGAACAAAATGTAAATAAACTTGAAAAAAAAAAATGTCTTGAGTTTTCATATAAAATGCGAAGAAACTTTTGCCCCAACCTATTGCTTTACATATTTTGTCAGGTGATCTTTTATTTTTCAACACAGACGAAGTCGCAGGCACCAACTAGTATCTTATATAAAGGGGTGCAGGCAGGCTGACGGTCCACTTGAAGGTAGGCGAGACTATGAGCTCTGAATGTCTTATAAACGGCACAGGTGCTGTTATTTGTGCTGCATAGTACAAAGCAGAGCACACCCTTTTTTTTTTTTTTTACGTTGGGAAATCCATCATGGATACCCAGCAGCGAAAGGGGGGGCGCTGCGGGTTATGCCGGACTCTTACCGGCTAAAACCCAACGACTTTCTAGCGCGGCCGTAGATGGGCGGGGTCGCAGGAACGTTGTTGCACAACTACGGCGACCCGCCACGGCTGTTCAGCGCGAGGAGGACTACGCTCCCTGTCGGAACCTCGGCGTACCCGAAAGCGGAGGTACGCCGGCCATCTCGGAGACCTCACAACGGACGGTAGTCTCCCCTTAGACTACCGCCCAGGTCCTGGTCAAGGGGAATGGCGGCGGATATAGGCCATCCGCCTGCGCCCGAGCCTTCTCTGGCGGATCGGCTGGGAGAGGGGATCCTCTTCCCGTTGCCTCTCCGCCGAGCAGAGCACACCCTGCCATCACTAAACTATAATATCCAATCAACTGTTTTATAGTCCTCCGCGTATTATTAAGAGTACAATTTTAAACTATAGTTAGTACTATATGATGAAGTTTCCATAAAGCTTTCTATAATGACCCATGACTCCAATCTAGTGTTCATCATCACAAGCTTTCACTACATTGCTCGTATTATCTGAAACATTTTATGATATTCCAAGCTGTTTTTCGTCTCAATGGATATTGGAATGCAAGATAACAATACTTGTGAATTTAATTAATATTCTAAACTAGCGACCGCCCCCCGCTTCGCCCGGCGTGCAATTTTTATATATATGAACATTCCCCGTTTATCCCTCTTTCCATTAGTGAAAACCGAATTAAAATCGGTCTACCCATTCACGCGTGATGCCATGACCAAGGAAAATGGGGATTCACTTTTATAATACGGAAGATATTGAATATCCGAATTATAAACTTTTATTTATTTATTAATTAATTAATTTATTTATTTATTAATTAATTAATTTATTTATTTATTTATAATAGGTATACCAACAGAAAACACAACAATCATATAATAATAAACTTCACATTCGGTCATAGTCTGATGTGAGTTCCAATTATAGGTATACACAGCATTTACAAATTTATTATCGACCCTTTAAGGCTTATAGAATAAAATATAAGAGTACTTATACTAATATCTAAAGTTATAATTAAAATAGTTACAATAAACTTAATTGGACTGTGACATTACAAATATGTAGTCTGTGACAGTTAACAAGAAAAGTGTTCTGCGTTCAACTTGAATGAATTACAATATAATTATGTGTAAAATAAATCAGCCGAGGTGGATTGCAAATAAATACTTAATAACACACATACACCTTGACCAATGAAAAAGTCAGCGCGTTTCGGCCAATCAAGTAATACTAATTGCGTATAAATTTAAGGTCGAAATTTCGAAAGTGGTTAAAACGCATCGGTCAAACGAGTTTTAACGATTGAACTAAAAAACCTGTTCGAGTCGTTACAACCGAATATTAAGTTGTTATTAACTTTTACCGAAAAATAACCAAACAAATATTTCACAATCATTATAAAATCGAGCCCAATCACTGTTTGTCAATATAAACTTCTTTGTATCTGTCGTTATGCGTTGATTTACTCTGTTTATTATTTTTAAGGGGGAGACAAACGCTAAATACTAAAAATATTCATTGTTTAATGAAGATGTTACAAGAAATAGACAAGAAAATTGCTTTGAAAAAAATATATATTATACTTAAACATGTGAAGAACCAATTGTATTAATTAGAATTTTCGTTAAAGTAATAGAAACTCCACAAAAAAGTTAGAACACAAGAAGAATTTGACTTTTATTGAAAATTCTCTCGATAACGGCTTATTGCACGCATATGAATCCTGTACATATTAATAAGTTAATATCAGATTAAAAAAATGTATTAATAAAAAAATTTTTCTTGTGTATTGTTCTGATGGTAAATAAAAAAAAAACACAATTTCTAGGCCTGTTGAATTGGATCCGCCGCCAACGAGTTCTATTGTAAATGTCATTTGCCTAAGTGAAGCCCTTAAATATAAATACCATACATTTAAACAATCACCATCAATTTAAACCATATTATATACTAGCTGAGCCCGCAACTTCGTACGCGTGGTATAGCTCGTAACTTTTTTGTTTGTAAACCGATTTGAATGAAATAAACACTAAAAATACGGAGAGCTACAACACTTCAGTGAGAATCGCATTCAAATCGGTTATTAAACCGTTTCTGAGATTTGCGTGCACAAAAAAAGCACAGACAAACAGATAGCAGACAAAAATTAAAAAAAAAAAAAAAAAACATATTTTGAACTCTGTGATATAAGTGTTAATGAATTTTTGAACTTAAAAACTTGAACTTAAAAACTTTTTGAACTTAAATGGCTGCAACTAAATAGGTTTGATTTTCAAAAATAACGAATTAGAATTGTTTTTGATGTGACGTGAAAATAAAAAAAATAAGAATGCATTGAGAGACCGAAAAAGAAAATTATGTTTGATAGTTTTATTTCAATATAGAAAATGTTTTTGTTATATATATTAGTTATTGTGGTTTAGTAATGTACAGAATATATATGTGCACATACACGATGGAAACATTACAGTGTTTTATTGATAAAGAATAAACAGATCCCAGAGATATGAAGAAATAGAAGTAGATAAAAATTTCTATAATAATAGGTACAACGTGCACAAATTGTTTTTTTTTTTTTTGAAAAAATATTTAATTTACAGACACGGCTCGTTTACGATTTTATTCACTACATGAAAATACAATTCAATCCAACATTATTATTTCACATTTAAATTAATTCATTATCATTATTTTTTCACTTCTTATGCTCTGAAAGTGCTTATTTGTGCAGGATATAGGCTGCACAAAATCGAATTTTGTGATTTTGTGCACAAGTGCATTAACGTATCTACTCATAAATGTCTTGTATTAAGGCAAAGAAAATGAGCCATAGAGCCAAACACCATAAGAAGTTCATAGACAGAATTTATTATTTTATAATATTTACTTAAATTTATTTGCCTTATGTGTTTTTTAAGACATAAAAGATATTAAAATTTAAATTCAAGTACGGTAGGTTATTTAATTAATTTAAGAAAATTATTATTACAAAATTAATTTAATAGTAGGCTGTATAGGTCAGCCAATGTCATAAGATGTCAATGTCGTAAGATTTAAAAAAATAAAGCGGCGGGAAACAGCTCTTGTTTTTTCGTGCGTATAAAGCAATGTTATGTTATACTACTGTGTATTTCCTCGCAATCGAAGTAAAAAGCCGAGTTTATAACTCGTCCACAAAACCATTTTTATCCTCAACATTACTATCAGCCCTCGCCTTCGGCTCGACTGCTAAAAGTCTCGGATAAAAATGGTTCGTTTTGTGCACTTGTTGTAAAATCTACTATTTTAAAACATTTCTGTATTCGATATTTTTCATAGATTCGATTTTTAACTGTTTTTTGTAACATTAGACACAAAATGAAGGCAAAGTGCTATAAAATCGCAAACTCAACACAATGAAGTCGACCCGCTTCCGTAAAACCGGTTTGTATAACTATTTGTTTGAACGAAAATATAAATGTGGCAATGACAGTTAGTTAAACAGTTGAGATACACCAGTAGATAAACACATCTTTTTTTGCAATCTCTCTGCAATCTTTGCAAGATGGAATCAGGAATGAGAAACTTAGACAAACGAAAGTCGCCGAAATAATCGCGAGGATTAGCATGTTGAATTGGCAATGAGCAGGACAAATATAGTACGGAGAGCTGCCGGCTGCTGGGGTCGGAAGGTTTTCGAATGGAGATCACGGGACCTCTATCCACAAGATGAACGGACGACCTAATCCAGAGTCGACCCTGAATACAGACTTATAGACTTATTCTAACCGGTCCTGCTGGAGAATTACGGTAGAAGCCTTAGTCCAGCAGTGGAACGTTCTACAGCTGAGATAAATGAATGAACACACTCCTTATGAAATCGTCCCTTAAAATATCTTGCAGGTGGATCTCCTACATTGCATCTTTTTTCTTTTTTCTGTGGTTACTGCCGCCAGACAGGCTGCCCAATTTATGACAGCGAAATTGTG
This sequence comes from Bembecia ichneumoniformis, assembly GCA_910589475.2. NCBI lineage: Eukaryota > Metazoa > Arthropoda > Insecta > Lepidoptera > Sesiidae > Bembecia > Bembecia ichneumoniformis. Next base: position 1,153,843 of record OU342546.1, read on the forward strand.
TCCAAACACGCAACTAATTAGATTAATTTAACGGTGTGGTGGTGCTCACACCATTATAGTTATGGCAGAAAAGAAACAAAATAAATAAAAGAAATCAGTACTATATTGTCTTTAGTGTTTTAATGAATTTTTGTTTGTAAGATTTGAACACCCTTGCGCTCGCACGACAGGCCGGTTTAAGAAAAGGACTAACCTTAGACTGAACACAATTTTTAACAACCTAATAACCTATACACAACAATTTTTTGTAGCTTCTCAGAGTTAACCGAACAGTAAGTAAAATTGGAAGGTTTCTCTTAAATATTGAGTAAAATATGAAAAAATAAATAAAAGTAGACGTATAAAATATAAGTAAAGTAAATAAACTTTAGTACAGAACTTAAGTTGATTAATAAGCTTAAAAAAAAACTAGTTGTCACTGAATTTTTTTGTTACTGTATCACGAAGGGTTTTACTACTTTTTCTAAGAAAATATATTTTATTCTATAAATCTGCCTGATTCAAACTTTTTTAAATATAGTCTATTATGCTCTGTATTTTTATCTAAGTTTTAATTTTACTCTAACAAGTCAAATTAGGCGAAGAAAATAACGCTTTTCTGCTAAGTCCTCGCCTTAAGGCTGCGTACAAAGCAAAAAATATTTCTAATTTCACCCGCGTGGCCCCATACGGGATTGTGACTGATCATGTGAAACAATGCGCATTGAAGTATGCATGACATGAGACGGAAGATAGCGCATTTCGCGCAATAAAAATGTTATAAATGCCAAAAGTATTAAATATTAATTACTCGTAAACTACAATGTCAAATGGAAATAGTATATTTCATTACAAGTGCGGAAAGGCTGTCATTGCAAAGAGTTCCGACAAATGTCTACCCGAGCCGAAGGCGAGGGTTGACAGTCGGAACAAGTTGCAATGACGGTTCCGCACGTGTACTGAACGACTATGTCCAAGCGCCAGAGGTTTTTTTTTTGAAATGTACGGGACCGGCTATTTTTTTTTTGGAATATGTACAGGGGTGTCCCCTGATTGTAAATCCAAGTTGGCGTCATCGGGGGGGGTGAGCGTCAGCCGCCATCTTGAAAAACACGTTTTATTGAATATCTGGCGAACCGCGCATCGTACGACAAAAATAGTACAAATCATTTTTGTAGATAATAATATTTGCCATCTTTTTTATTTAAAACTTTTTTCTGTAAAAAGCATAGTTTTTTATTTGTAGCGCTTCAAACTTTTTAAAATATGGTTTTTGCTAAATATATAGTTAACGGTTCATGATAAATGAAAAATGGTAATAACTAAATTTGTAGAGCATGAAATTTCCTATAAATTTTATTCGAAACTTTTTCCCGTAACATTTATAGTTTAGGAGCTAAAACGCTGTAAATGTCGAGTGAACGCAAAATATTCACGAGATTATAATGCTATATATTCAATCATGCGCCTATGAGTTGTAGTATATATTTTGGGTCGTTCGGACTTTCCCCCCTCAACATTCCTACAATATTGCGGAGCTGCTTATGGATGCTGAAAAGCTGGTTTGAAATGTTCAATCATTTGCTCGAATTGCAGTGGCCAAACATGCGACAACGTGCCAGACGTAATAGATGCCATCGAAAACGAAATCGAAGAAGACCCAGCCTTCGATTCGTCTCCTTCGGATATGGCGGAGGCAGAAGAAATCGATTCAGAAGGAGATGAGTGTCTTCCGTCGACATCGAAAAGAATTAGACTCGCCCTGTAAAATAATGCGCCACGTTTTTACATAATAACTTTTATGATGATAAATTATTCGTTGTTCTCCACACTATTTATAATTTTAATTGACTCGTTACACAGCTGCATTGACATTTTTTTTCATTCATTTTTTTCATTTATTATTTACTAAAAAAAAAAATACATAAAGAGGAAACCAGGTATACGGTACATTATAAACTACACTAAGTTTGTCTATGTACCTACCGAACAATTAAAATATACGTGTTACTTCAATAATTGTTCTAAAATATATTTTCGAAGTTTATATTTAATATTATTTTCATTTAATTCATTTTTAAGTTCTGTCGGCAAACTGTTAATTAATTTAGGTACTATATATTCTAAACGATTTCTGCCATACAAATTTACATACTTAGGAGTAAGGTTTTGGAAAACTTTATGCCATTTTATGCGTTATGAAATGGCGTTGGAAATGGTTTTACCTAGCTGCAGCTCCTAAACTATAAATGCTACGGGAAAAAGTTTCGAATGAAATTTATAGGAAATTTCATGCTCTACAAATTCAGTTATTACCATTTTTCATTTATCATGAACCGTTAACTATATATTTAGCAAAAACCATATTGTAAAAAGTTTGAAGCGCTACAAATAAAAAACTATGCATTTTACAGAAAAAAGTTTTAAATAAAAAAGATGGCAAATATTATTATCTACAAAAATGATCTGCACTATTTTTGTCGTACGATGCGCGGTTCGCGAGATATTCAATAAAACGTGTTTTTCAAGATGGCGGCTGACGCTCACCCCCCCCGATGACGCCAACTTGGATTTGCAATCAGGGGACACTCCTGAACATATTCCAAAAAAAAAATAGCCGGTCCCGAACATTTTTTTACGAACCTACTTTTTTTGCTCCGGCGCTTGGACCTGCAATACGCCACTTTTTGAGCAACTGTATTAAAAATTAATTTTCAAAGCCCTAAATAATCTGTGAAGTGAGATTACTGATAATTTTTTAGGTTTGTAATATGTGTCATTTTGAAAATAAAACAAAAAACGATAAAAATGAGAGGTAATTTGGTGATTTTTTTCTATAGAGAAAATTTTCTTTTCCACATTTTACTTTTATTTATAATGTATTTTATTTTCTTATTTGGCATTTACAAACTTAGATAAAATTCAATTCTAGGATTAGCTAATTCTCTTTATACGCGCTCTTAAAGGGCTTCAGATCAAAAAATTATTAGGCCAGTTTCGAAAAATTACAAGTCCTATCCTGTCATGTTCATGACCTACATCACGGTCTAACCATACTTATGTTGCTGGCTGGATTGCAGGCTGGCATAGACAGAGTAGACAGACTTCATAGAGTTGTTACGCTGTGGTTCTTTTTTTGAATATTTCATAACACCACCGGTGAATATTAAAGCCTTTGACAATAATTGTTAAGCAATCCATTGTACGCACGCAGCTTGACACATCAATAAAAAACCAGCTTAGTTACTTTCGAACGCAACTATTATGAAAGGGGGAGACGGATACTTGTTCTTACTGCGACTGGAAGGTGCTTATGAAGAGAAAAAAAATATATATATATATTTTAATGTTTTTTTAATAGTAATTTGGTTATTTTGTTTTATGTGACAAGCTAGTGAGTAGTGCCTTAATATAAATTAAAAACATGGTAGAATAAGTAATACAATTATTATTATTGTTAACCGCAATTCTCTTAATTGATACTTGTTCCTAATCGGTGTAACATCATCGGGTTTTTCTTTAATTAACCAGAGCTATTTTGATCGTTAAATTTAATGACCATTATTCTCAGTTGCCTTGTAAATTGTGTTTCCCCGACTTGACTGTGTTCTCCACGTGGACTGTTGGATGAAACTTACAGAGTAAAAAAAAACGTTATGTATAAAAACGTCAAATGTTGATTTATTATTGGAAATTGGAGAAAAAGTTGCTTCGTATTTTATGTGAAAACTCAAGACATTTTTTTTTTCAAAGTTATTTACATTTAATTACAGTATACCACAGTATACCTTCGATGACTTTTTGCCATCTTTTACATACATATACATATTTTAGGTAGTGACATGATCCCGTTGCTGTTTAAAATCACAAACATCTACATCGCTTGTTGACATTTCATAGACCTTAACGTCACATTCGAACTGACCGTTTCAAGTACTTTGAATTTCCCACAATTTTTTGCACTCTTTAATAAATATGTTCTCAAAGAAAAAGGAATAATATTAAAAAAACATTTACATAGACACTATTCTATAGCAAAAATATTGATAAAAAAAAATATTTAAACCTTTTTTTGAATTAGACGCATATTCCCTATTGGCTCGTCAATTAAGATTTCATTCTAAATTGAGTTTCTTTTGAAGCTTCTAACACGCTACTCTAATAGTAGTGGTAAAATAAGTTAGTACGATCAGCTGACAAACAATTGTTCTGGTCAATAGGCGTGAAGTATGCTTCGAGTCAAGGTCGTTTTAAAATGGTATAAGAGTTGCGTTAATGAGTGTGAAATTATCTTGTAGATATATACAATAATCACTAAGTACTTACTTTTGCTAACAAACACTGCACTTTTTTTGTTTGGCCACATTGTTTACATTAAAAATGCTAAGCGTTCAGCACTGTTTAATAAATACTAACATTATTATTGTTCGTAGCTACGTTCTTGTGGAATTGATATACCTAATATCTTATCTTATCGTCAGGGCTGCCAACCTTAGTGAGTTTCTTACCTAAAAATTTCTAGAATAATCTGACTTCATTAAGTTCTTACTTGAGATCTTACATTTTCTTTGTGTGATTATGAGTGGCAGACAGGCTCACGGTCCACTTGATATTTGGTGGTTACAGTTGTCGTCTATAGACATATTATGCGAAAGCATAAAGTATCAACAGAAATATAATTAAACTAGTAACTTGTTCGATGCCGCGGACTGCAAGAAGCCAATTGCGTTGAGCGCAACTCAAGGCACATTTGGCCGCCAGTGTCTATTTGCAGGTTGTGGAGTAAAAATTTTTTTATGTTAAGATCGGCAGACAGGCTGACGGTCCACTTTATGGTAGGTGGCTACCGTCGCCTATAACACAAGCTGCTGCAAGTGCGCTGTCTACTTCAGTAAGATTAAGGATATCGGATTGGAAAGGGTTAGGGAAATGGGTTCTGGCATCCCTTACTCACTCACCGAAACACAACAGCACGCGTGCTTTATTTCACGGTGGTCTTCTGTAAGGGGGTGGTTCCTGCCGCCAGACGGGCTGCTCAAATGACTGCGAAACCGTGCCCTGCCGGGAATCGAATCCAGGAACCCTAGAACAGAGCGTTAAGACAAGCACCCTAACCATTCATCCAACGGGCTCGTCAAATTATCCAAAAAGGGATAGAAATGTCTCAAAAAGGGATAGAACAATCAAAAACGTGAATAAGCAAAATTCTGGTTGTATCATATCACAAGTGGGTAAAAAAAAAAAAGGCAATTTTTAGCTTTTAAAAAATGCGACTCGAGGTTGTCTTGGAACACAAAACCTAAATAGTACGAAAGCCGTACATGTACCGGTTCTTTTTTTTATGTTAAGATCGGCAGACAGGCTGACGGTCCACTTGGTGATAGGTGGCTACCGTCACCTATAACACAAGCAACGCCAAAGCTGCTGCAAGTACGATGCCGACTATAGTAGGAAGGGAAAGGAGATAGGGAAATGGGCTCTGGCATCCCTTACTCACTCACCGAAACACAACAGCACGCGTGCTTTTATTTCACGGTGGTCTTCTGTAAGGGTGTGGTTGCTGCCGCCAGACGGGGTGCCCAAATGAATGCGAAAACGCAGTGTGCCCTGCCACTACTTTCCAAATCCAGACCAGAGCCAAATTTGACAAATTCATTTTTCAAAGTTGACCCTGCCGGGAATCGAACCCGGGAACCCTAGAACAGAGCGTTAAGGCAAGCACCCTAACCACTCGTCCAACGGGCTCGTCAATAAAATAAACGGTAAAGCCTTTTGTACCGTCTCTAGAGGGGGCGGGCGGGGCGATTCTTTGCTCTGTGGGTTAGTTTAGTAAGTACTATTTATTCTAATGACATTCAGTTTATTTTAAGCAATTGCATGTGGAATTTAAATTAGAAAATTAATTTTAGAGAATAGTCGACAGCCCTGTTTATCTAAATATGTAAATATTTGTATAATACATACGTACGCCATTTTTATAATCTAGTATATACAGTTAACATAGCCATTTTTTTTAATCAACCAGGAAATGAGCTGATAATCTGCGAACGCCTGTACAATCTTCATAAATTATAGTTAGTAACCACCTCGATCATATCTGCTTTCAGAAAAAACAAACCAGATCAAAATCGGTACTTCCGTTTGGGAGATGTGATACCATAGTCAGACAAATACACGGACACACAGTTCAAACTTAAACACACCTCTTTTTCGTCGGGCGTCGGGGGTTATTTGTAAAATTAAACTAACTCTTACAGTTAGTTGTAAAGTTAAAATATCGAAAAATGTTTTTAATAACAGAAAAATAAAAAATAAATTCCCAAAGAACGAATTATGAAAAAACTAATTTATATCGACGAAAACAACAGATTTTCTTGTTGTACAGATCAAGTTAAAATTACTTTATTTAAAGCATATTTAAAGCATATCTTTACACAAATAATCTGTGGACCAACTACACCAAGAAATTTTGTAGTGCCTCTCAAATGTTTGCCGAAGCAAGAACTGACGGGTTTCATGCAATAATTAGGAAGAAAACGGCGTCGTTGCTAGAGCTAGCGCCAACAGCATCTTAAAAACTATTGCTGAAAGATCTCTTCGATTTTTAAACATTTTATGAATATTTTTTTTTATGTCCAGATCGGCAGACAGCCTGACGGTCCACTTGATGGTAGGTGGCTACAACGCCAAAGCTGCTGCAAGTGCGCTGCCGACTACAATAGAATTAACGATAAGGGATTAGGAGGGGAAAGGGAAATGGGCTCTGGCATCCCTTACTCACTCACCGAAACACAACAGCACACATTCTGTTATGTCACGGTGGTCTTCTGTAAGGGGGTGGTTACTGCCGCCAGACGGGCTGCCCAAATGACTGCAAACGCATTGTGCCCTGCCACTACTTTCCAGATCCAGACCAGAGCCAAATTTTCAAAGTTCATTTTTCAAAGATGACCCAGCCGGGAATCGAACCCGGGAACCCTAGAACAGAACGTTAAGGCAAGCACTCTAACCACTCATCCAACGGGCTCGTCAAAACATAAATAAGTTTTTCGGCATTGAACATATGTAAATTAAATAACAACTAAAAATGGATCATGTTATCTGAAATGTAAATAAAATAAATAAATAAATATTAATGAATGCTTACCGCTCCAATGAAAGAAATTGTGAAATGATGATTAAATAAAAATTAATAATTCAGACTATCGAGTAGTGTTCCTATGTACTTACTTTGAACGTAAGCGTATGTACTAAATTTTTTTTTATGTTATGTCGACAGACAGGCTGACGGTCCACTTGATGGTAGGTGGCTACCGTCGCCTATAACACAAGCAACACCAAAGCTGCTGCAAGTGCGCTGCCGACTACAGTAGGATTAAGGATAAGGGATTAGGAGGGGATAAGGAAATGGGCTCTGGCATCCCTTACTCACCGAAACACAACAGCACGTATATGCTGTTATTTCAGGGTGGTCTTCTGTCCCGGAGTTGGATCGGAGTAGTTGGTTCGCCAGAGCCCGGTCCAACTCATACAAGGGCTTCTAGGGGTCACCGGGGAGTTTTAGTGGGTAGGACCGGTCCCTTCAGGGCTGGGTGAGTCCCACATACCCCTACCGCCAGCGGTAGAGCATCCGTAAATGGATTTCTCCTCGACAAAAAAAAAAAAAAAAAAAAGGGTGGTCTTCTGTAAGGGGGTGGTCACTGCCGCCAGGCGAGCTGCCCAAATGACTGCGAAACGCAGTGTGCCCTACCACTACTTATTTACTTACTTACTTACTTACTTATTAATTTGAGTAGAATAAGGCCAATTTAAAAAGTCTTTAAAAATAGGCCTAACTTCCACTTATCGACCGGCGCATGAGCACACAGCACCTTGAAAGCCATCATTGGTTCCATAGAAATTGCGCCGGTATGTTCCCATTCGCCACCACCATGTTCGTCACCAGTGGTGGCAAATGGTATTATTTTTCCCAGTCACCACCAGGGTGGTAATCGCGACCGCGTGCTACCGGTCGACGCGCAAGCGGCATGTTGCAGAAGGAAAGGGATCTCAAAGCGTTATAATATGGAACACTCTGTTCCATATTATGTGCACATAATTATATTGTTTTCTTCGTATACAACATTTTATGAAATAAATTAAACACTATCAAAAACACATCATTTTCTTTTCGTCTTTTTACTTCAACTCATTTTTTCTAACCATGACATCTTCTATTATTTTCTTTTTAAATACATTCTAATTTCAACTTTTTAAGTCAGCCAGTATTCAAGTTCAAAATACATTAACATAGCTCTAAATTGACCTTCTATGCAACTTATTAGATACACGTTCAAAGCACATAGGAACAATACTCGATACCCTACATTTTGACCTTTAGAAAATAAGTTATGTCTGGAATGCCTGGGGTCTTGGGCCACAATATCACAATATTAGCTGAAGAGTTTGTTTGTTTGGTTGAACACGCTATAATAGTCCCTGGATCTACCAAAGTTATTTTTGCATTTCATAGTTTAAAAAGAAATGAGTCTAATAATATCAATAATTATTGTTATTATTATTATAATAGCTCAATTATAATAGGCGTTATAGGTATATAGGTTATAGGCGATTAGAAGCAGAGGTGAGTGACGCAGGAAACAGCTAAGTCTACTTACATATTATTATCTATAATATGTAAGTTTATTAAAAAATATTATCAAAAAAATAAATAAAAATAAATAAATAAATATTAAAAAATTGTCTGCTTTTCTGTTTATCTTTTTGTCTGTACGGTTGTGCATGCTAATCTCAGAATCTGCTTAAACGATTTCAATGCGGTTCTCACTGATGTATTGTAGGAAGCCTTCCGTAACATAGCTTTTGTTTCATTCCAATCGGTCGCGTACGAAGTTGCGGGCTCAGCTAGTTATAAAATAAAGACGCTGTTCTCCTTTGTCTGTTTCTACCTTAATTTCTTCTAAACTACCGACGTGTTTTGAGACGATTTTCACTATTGGAAAAACGATAAACGAGGAAGGGTTGTGTATAATAATTGTATCCGTGGAGACGAGTCCCTTGTACACAATATTCAGTATATATAATACAATGTTGTCTATGTTCAGTATATATAACTAATAATATTCAGTATTCAGTATAATATACTTAATACAATGAAAAGTCTCTGTCAAAGTCAAAAACAGGTACGTAAACAAAACAACATGGCCGCCGGGCGTACAATAATTAACAAGACAATCATTGTTTAATTACCGCTGACGTTGAGTAATTGTTTATTTTTCTTGTGTTCTCGTGAGGTTTCATTTGTTTAACAATCAAATGAAATTAAATTAAATGGTAGCCATAACAAAAAACTGTTTCGCTTTACACAAAAATAAAGAATACTTTTTTGGCAATAAAACTTTTTGCTTAGGACTGCCATTTTTTTTTAAAATTAAAACAACCAAAAGCCACATTTCAGACTGTCGGCTGGTTTCTTGTAAATAGTTTAGAATTAAAAAAAAAAAACTAAATAACGTTAACATGTGGTTTGTTTTCAAATATATGAATTTGAAATTCTTCGCAGAAGAAGACAAGAGAGAATAAGAGAGCTATCAATTAAAAAACTCAATCAATCAAAATAATTATTATCTGGCTTTGAATATTAAATATTACATTAAGAAATAAAATAACCACCACCTTACAGAAGACTACCGTGAAATAACAGCATGTGTGCTGTTGTGTTTCGGTGAGTGAGTAAGGAATGCCAGAGCCCATTTCCCTATCCCCTCCTAATCCCTTATCCTTAATCCTACTGTAGTCGGCAGCGCACTTGCAGCAGCTTCGGCGTTGCTTGTGTTATAGGGGACGGTAACCACCTACCATCAAGTGGACCGTCAGCCTGTCTGCCGATCTTAACATAAAAATAAATAAATAACGAATTATACATCATATATAATAAATATGTTATGAATATAAATACATGCTAGTTTATTTTTAGATAGTTGGTGTCCAATATGGAATATTTAGCCCTATGTGCATCCTGAAATTTTATTGTAACTCAATTTTTCGAATGAGTAGTTTCGAAGACAGACCTACAGACGGTCTTTTACAAGGTACACATTTTTCGTGATTCAGGTATTATATATGACGATCGTATCGTTTTTGATAAGCACACAGACACTTATTAAAGCCAATAAAGCCTTAGGCTTCATGTCAACCGCAGTTGTTGACGAAACGTTTGGAAGAATTTCCAACAGACCTGGGCCATCATCCCGGAAACCCACAACTCATACTTCTACATACTGTTATATAAATTCTCTAATACATAATAAATTATGTATCACTTAGTAATAAATAATAATAATAATAATAACAGAACCAAAAGACCACAGGCCTTCATGAAACCTTTTATCATAAAAAAGTAGGGAGCATAAGCGCCGTCTTCTGTCTGTCATTGTAAAATCATCCTAATCGTTTCTTCAGAAACACGACTGCTAAGTTTAAACGAAGTCATTCTTCAATGTCAATACTTAATGGTATGTCATATTGTAAACAATCACTTTATGACCACCTCTTACTTTGCAATTTGCATGAATAAATTGTGAATTATTAACATACTTAGAAGCTGCAAACTCGTATTTGGTGTTGGTTGATCGCGTGGTTGGTTTGATGGATCTTGTCAATTACGCATTTCAAGTTCACTCAGCAAGTGAACTTGAAATTGAAAACAATAAAAAAGTATGTGTGTATCAACTCCGAGGCACGACTAGAATTTACTCCTTTTTAAGTTAAATGTATAAAATGTTCCTCGTGTCAATAGATAACTTGATACCCAATTACTTTATATTATTTGTTACATTCTACATACTCAGATGTCACGTGTTCCAACAAAAGTTATGTTAGTTACGTTAGGTGTACACAGATGTCTAGGAGGAGACCTCTCGCCGACCGTGGTTCTGTCCATGGTCGGCAGCAAAGAGGCCTGGCAAGCTATGATCTCTTTCAGCGAGGACGTCCTCTCGATGAAGGAGGCGGCGGAGGGGGCGAGGGAGGATGCCGCCCTTGCTGACGACATCCATCGCGAACGAAACGGGAATCGGAGGAGGCTGTACGGCCAACTCCAAGCGCCCCCGCGATTAGCCGGAGGGTGAGCGAATATGGAGATCCGCCCACCTACTAACCCGGCCGCGGTGAAAGACGTGTCAGTGTTTCGGCACGTCTTCCCACACTTTTGACATCCGGGGTGGAGGGAGTCTACCATCCCTTCCCTACCGACGAACAATAGGGGATCGGACAGTAATCAGATTAAAATCTAAAATGTACTTAGAAAGAAAATATATATTTTTTTACGATTATTTATCGAATAATAATTTAATATAATTCATTTAAATATTTTTAAATGAAGAAATAAAATTTTATTATTTACAATATTTTTAATCTATACTGAAACATCAATCACAGTGTGTGACGTCATTTGTGGGCAATCATTGTCTTATGCCAATGCAGCTGTTTTGTTATGATATGACCACAAATGACGTTACGCGCTCTCAGATGAACTATCGTGGCGTTTTGGCGGCATTTTCAAACAAACAATATTAAAACAGGATTTTGAGTACCTAAAAGGCTATAAATAAATAAAATAGTATTTTTTATGGGAATAAATATCCATGAAGATCAATTTAAAATACTTTCTGAAAATTTGTCCGATCCCCTATTGTGGGGCCCAACTGTGGGCTATCCCTGGCGGGAGAGCAGGACGAAATGCTCGCGCTGACACCTCTCTTCCGTCCCATGTGTGCGTAGACAAGGAACACCGTGGGGTTTTAGCTGGTAGAAATCCCGCATATCCTGCCAGTGCCCCATTTCTGGCAGTCGAATCAGGATCGCTGATTTCCCCACGTAAAAAAAGGTGTGCACAGTTGTCGCTGCGCCGCCGGAAGGTTATAACGCGCTATCTTTCATACAAAATTTCGACGTTTGCTTTTGTAAGCCTAGATAATAGAGGCACAGTCTAATCATATACTTACGTCATACAGTCAGGCAACGAATGTACACTTGCGTGAGCAACGTTCGGCGAACTCGCTTCAGTTTGCAGGCTCGAACATTGAGCGTTGAAATTGAAATGAAATCGAACATTGAGCCCGGCTGTATGACGTAAGTATAGTTGTACTGTGATAGAGGAGACATAAATACAACGCGCCAGCTGTCGCGCAAATGTCAAAGTGACAGATAACGTAACGCTTTTTAGTTAACCCTTAATATTAATTCCATACCAGGAGTAATATATGAAAATCGATCCTTAAGGAGTAAACTCCAAAAACTGACACCCTTTAAAATCCACTCAAATCAGGTGAAACAAATCAACTATTTCCTTTACTCAAATACAGTACAACGTTTTGGTTGGTTCGTTGGGAATATTTTTAAAAATTAAATTTAATCCATATCACATCTGTCGCAGTGCTACGAATTGGAAGACACATCGTGGGATGCTCTGCGGCCAGGTGGACAGACGACCTGAAAGGCATTGCAGGAAACGGCTGGATACAAAGTGCAGAGGACCGGGCGTGGTAGCGAGCCTTGGGAGAGGCCAATATTCAACAGTGGACAGATCCTGTATCTCTCCACTGATGATGATAATGATACTATATTAATTCTAATTTAGCTGTAATGACATTTAATAGAATTGTGATAGACATTTCAATATAATGTTTTAATGTCAATAATCCATTGTCTAATTCAGAGGTTCCCAGACTTTTTTTCTCATAGACCACTTTCAAAATTTAGCTGGTTCCCCCTGCAGCTGGTGGACCCCATGCAGCTCTACATTTCTACCATATTCCCGAAACTCCACAAAAAATGTGAAGATTAGATCTAACTGTGGAAATTTGCGCTGCGGCTGGGTTCCAACCACGAATGGGGAGTTTTCTAAACGAAATAAGTGAGAATTGATTGGTTTTGTCACGCCAACGTAGACCCCCGTCGAGGCTCCCGTGGACCACTTTGGGAATTAAGAGTCTAATTGATTGAAATATGAAATTGAGACAAATGAGACAATATTAGCTTTTGTCCCCAACTTTATCCGTGACCTCCGTAATAGTACTTTTTTGTATCTATAATTTCATTTTCGCATACACGTTACATGAATAGTTACGGTGTGAAACCGTAGCACAATAGTTAGTTACTCCTTTAGTTTAGTTCATAATTAATTTTCTTCTTATGATTCACTGGTGACATCACATAGGAAACTAACCACTTTGTATTCTAAACGTGAACTCAAATCTATTTTTTGTCTAGGTCGATGAAGACAGCATTTCTGCCAAACGATGCCAAGTAAGAAGGAAAATATTTTAATTATTGCCAAGGTTTTTGCGGTTTTTATAAACCGCAAATATCTTGACCAAAAATAATTCGCCGAGGCTTAATAAAATCGTAAGAGGATGTAAATTAGACATTGCCTATACAATGATGACGAGCCACTTGGCAAAGTTGTTAAGGCGCACTCTCTCAAGGGTCCCAGGTTCGTTCGTGAATGAGTAAGGAATGTCAGAGTCCATTTCCCGATCCCTTCCTAGCTTGCACTTGCAGCACCTGTGTAGTGTTTGCTTGTGTTATAGGCGACGGCAGCTACCTTTTTTTTTCTTTCAGCAGACAGGCTCACTTGATAGTAGGTGGCTACCGTCGCCTATAACACAAGCAACACCAAAGATGCTGAAAGTGCGTTGCCGACTACAGTAGGATTAAGGATAAGGGATTAGGAGGGGATAAGAAAATGGGCTCTGGCATACCTTACTCACTCACCGAAACACCATAGCACACGTGCTGTTATTTCACGGTGGTCTTCTGTAAGGGGGTGGTTACTGCCGCCAGACGGGCTGCCCAAATTACTGCGAAACGCAGTATGCCCTGCCACCACTACCTTATATCAACTTTGGCCTATCTGACGACCTAACATTTCTAGACGGTGGCAAATGACTACCAATGTTAGAAATACAAGCGTTACCTAGGAAGTGCCAACGTTCCTTAATTACGCGCCGAAGGACAATGCCACACATCATGTTATTCCTGGTGGTCTTCTGTTAAGGGACGATCTCTACTACAGCTAAACGGAACAGTTATGTTCCGTTAAAATATAATAAGAATAAGATAATAAGAAACTATAACTATCTTATTTTTGGCTTATTACTAAGAGTTATTGTTTCTAATTTAAGGTTCTTATTTGTACGACTATAATTTTGTGTTCTGTAAAAGTTTTGTGAGCCAATCAATACAGATGCAAATGGATTATATTAACAAACTAAATTTAGGATTCTACTTACAATAAGTGCGAAAGTGACCAAAAATAATACTAATAATACTATATAACTTAACATCATTAAGTTAAAAGCTTAAAAAGTTGAAAACGTACATTTGTATTCAAGTAAAACACTGTTTTGAACGTGGGTCCAAGAATACGACCTTGCGGCACACCGTCGCGCGTCGTGATTACACCGTGTCTGATCGAGCGTGCGTGCTTCTTAAGCAAAAACTGGAATTCCAACATCTCGTTGTAAAACACATACATACGTTACATTTTACTTGTTGTGTAGGAGATGTATAGCATAGTGAATAAGTGAATTGATTTTGAAGAATATCATGCGTCAGCTGTCAAAGTGACAGATAACATAACGCTTGTATTAATTTTAATCCTCATAAAATTTCCATGCCGGGGACCTTATATGAAAATCGATTCTTAAGGAATAAATTCCAAAAAGAAATAGAAAGGAAAGAAAGGCTTTGGTAGATGACGGCCCGTTGGATGAGTGGCAAGGATCCTTGCCTAACGTCTCAGGGGCCCCGGGTTCGATTCCCGGCGGGGTCAAGTTTGGAAATTTTAATGTAATTTTCAAAATTGACTCTGGTCTGGATTTGAAAAGTAGTGGTAGGGCACACTGCGTTTCGCAGTCATTTGGGCAGCCCGCCTGGCGGCAGTGACCACCCCCTTACAGAATTCCACCGTGAAATAACAGCATATACGTGCTGTTGTGTTTCGGTGAGTGAGTAAGGGATGCCAGAGCCCATTTCCTTATCCCCTCCTAATCCCTTAATCCTACTGTAGTCGGCAGCGCACTTGCAGCACTTGTAGCGTTGCTTGTGTTATAGGCGACGGTAGCCACCTACCATCAAGTGGACCGTCAGCCTGTCTGTCGACATAACATTAAAAAAAAAAGATAAGCGTTTTCTATTTACTTATCTATAAATAAATTATATAAAATAAATACTTTAAAAAAACAACACCACACTACTCCTACATATAGTACAATAATGTATTGCTAAAAGATCCTCAGGTCAAGGTGTAATGTGTAATCACAATGTTGACTGCTGTCAAAGCTTGAATTCTTTTAAAGGTTACTTGCGTTGTTTTTGTAATTGCAGTTATTACTCTGTCGATTTTAATTGTTTTTTTTCGTTAGACGTAGGCGGAACGCAGTATTGTTTCATTTCAACGTTATTAGGTTTTTAATAGTGCCGGATTAGTGAGACTCTATATTAACTATTTGTTTAAACTATTTGTTTAGATCCCAAAGTGGTCAGGTGGATCCCCAGGGATCCACGGGAGACTCAACGGTAGACTCAACTTTGGCGTGACAAAAAAATGGGGGTTTACAATTCGTAAGCGGGGGTCCACGAAAATTTATCTGCTTTCGATAGTGAACAACTTAAATTTTAATTATATTACGACTTTGAATAAATACAACACAAAAAAACGGGACAAGTGCGAGTTGAACTCGCGTGAAGAGGGTTCCGTACGATGTTACCTATCATGTTTTTTTAAATCTACGCACAATAGTGAGTGATTTACCATGTTATTTTAATATCATGGACTTTTTATAGGTTTTCCTATAATCTATAAGTAGAAAACTAATTTCTGTATTTTTTTTTTTCAAAATTTTAGATTCAGTAGTTTCGGAGATAAGGGGGGGGGGGGAATGGTCGGACAGACAGACACACGAGTGATCCTATAAGGGTTCCGTTTTCTATTCGGACGTACGGAACCCTAAAAATATATTATTTTTCTTTTTATTTTTAGCACTCCGAATGGGGAGTTTTCTAAATGAAATAGGTAAGTGAGAATTGATTGGTTCCTTGTGCTGTGAGTAGATGTCAAAAAAGTAAAATTGGATGGAATCACTTTTTTGACTGGCCAACTTTACTTTTTTGACATCCACTCACAATCTATTAATTAATTAACCAATCAATTCTCACTTATTTCATTTAGAAAACTCCCCGTTTGTGGTTGGAACTCAGCCGCAACGCAAATTTCCATAGTTAGATCTAATATTCACATTTTTTGTCGAGTTTTGGGAATATGGTAGAAATGTAGCTGCAGGGGGTCCACCGGAACCATCTAAATTTTGAAAGTGGTCTATGAGAAAAAAGTCTGGGAACCTCTGGTTTAAACTATAACACAATTGATCAACAGTAAAAAACTAAAAAGAAGCTTAGCGAGCAATTCAACAACGAAACATGCGAGCTTCTTATAAAAACGAAACAATATTTAAAGTAAGGTCAGCTTATAAAGTGAACACTTCCTCAAATTTAACCTCATAGTCTTTGTATTAAACTCTCAACCTTGGACCGATTATAGCGTAGAAAAACTATATTTTTTTCATTTGGATCTTAAGTTATTGTTTTTTTACGTTATGTATTTTAATAGTCTCCAATCGCTGTGTAAGGAAAATGGCAAAATGTTGATTCCGCACTTTGAAGATTAGGTCGGAACATACCTATAGCTAAGTGTTTTTTAATTTTATATGGTTTTGAAAAAACAATTATCACTTGCTCTAACTAAGGGCTATATTTCACCGGGACACCATGGCGGCGCAACCAGTTGCGCCACCGTGGTGTCCATAAGCTACCAAACTAAACACCATTCAGACACCAGAGTCGCTACACCACACTGAGACAGCATTAAAGACAGGACCTCCAATTTTGCATGCAATGAGGTAAGGGCGTCATTGGCGGCCGGACTGGCAGCCAAGTGAGTGAAACACCATACAGCGCTGTAGTAATTAGTGGTAGCGCGACCAGTGTGGCGGCGCGACCAGTAACATTCTGTGCACGCGTCCGAGCTGGTTGCGCCGCCAAATTGGTTGCGCAACCAAGCGGACACCAGGTGAGTAACTCTCTATAGAGCTGTATACATTTTGTTGGTAGCGGTTGCGCCGCCATGGTGTCTCGGTGAAATATAGCCCTAACATTGACCGGTGTCGGTTCCAAAGTCCCATCAAAACCAGAACCCCGTCAATCCCTTGAGGGGTTTTAGTGGATAGAAATCCCAGATAACCCT
This sequence comes from Bembecia ichneumoniformis, assembly GCA_910589475.2. Lineage (NCBI taxonomy): Eukaryota > Metazoa > Arthropoda > Insecta > Lepidoptera > Sesiidae > Bembecia > Bembecia ichneumoniformis. The sequence continues at coordinate 1,171,127 of OU342546.1, forward strand.
ATGCGTATTGGCATTGCATGCGGCATTTGTTCACAGGGTATCTCTCTGAATATTTCCCCCCTTGTAAAAAAATCTAACACTGAAGGCAACATAATGAGAAAAAATGGCTATCCAAGAAAAATGACAATCTTCAAAGGCGTGCAAAGTAGTTCTAACAGAGTGACACCCAGACACAAATCGATTTGGTAGTAAGACTAATAGCATAAGAATAAATAAGAACATGTTTTTCTTATACTAATAGGGCAAAATGCGAAGAAGATAATCAATTAGCATACCAGTTGAAACATATCTACATAAACAAACTGACAGTGAAAAAAATCTTTGATCTTTATTTGGTTGGTTGAATTATAGACTAAAGACAGTTAAGGTCCGTTTATATCTTCAGACAACGAACGTATCAGACACCGTCAGACACAGACACTGTTTATTTACATCTAGCGTACCAGAAACGTGCCATATCATGACTAATAAACATATGTAATACTAACATAGATTTTAAGTTGTTACTAACGTAATATGATCCTTGTTGGTCCAAATAAATAAATTATTATTATTATTATACATTTATTTATTTCTTTTCTTAATTTTAATTTTTTTACAATATATATGTATATAAAAACAATAAATATTATAAAAAACTTAAAATTAGGTGTCCACTAGTAGCGGGGCAAGGCCCAAGCTACCGGTGGTTAGGGCTGCAGAGTGAGGAACCTCCTGACAATTCGAGCCGTGTCAAGAAGTACCGCCTTCTGTATCTGCCCCTTGACCCAGCCATCTAGTGAGAGCCTCTTGAGATGTTGGTCGAGGCTCTTCGCTATAAGACCGTTCGCCGAGACGACTATCGGGACGATAATTGTTGCATCGACGTCCCACATGGCGGTCACCTCGTGAGCCAAGTCAATGTATTTGGTAAGCTTTTCTTTTTCGGCTTTCACGAGGTTTTCGTCATGAGGGACAGCGATGTCAACAAGTATCGCCCGGCGTTGGGATCGGTCAATAATCACGATGTCAGGCTTATTGGCGACAATAGTCCTGTCCGTGATTATTGACCGATCCCAGTAGAGCGTGGCATGACCATTTGCGAGAACTGGCGCAGGTACATATTGATAATATGGTACCACAGACTCAACAAGGTGGTATCGAAGAGCAAGTTGTTGGTGAATAATCCTGGCTACTTGATTATGTCTGTGCAAATACTCGCCGTTAGCAAGATGAGAACAACCGGAAATAATATGTCTCAATGATTCTCCGGGACGGTGGCATGCTCGACAAATGTCGGCCGTGCCGTCCTTGAGAATATATTTCCGATAGTTTCTCGTCTTGATAACTTCGTCAGCTATTGCACAGACAAAACCTTCGGTTTCCCTAAAGAGGTCACCGAAACGTAGCCAGTTTATAGAAGCGAGCGGGTCTACATCGGGTCCCGTGAGGGCTCGATAGAACCGCCCGTGTAATTCCTTTCTCTTCCATATCTCCCTGCGGTCCTCGGCACTCAATATTATTGGTTTGCGCCAATTCTCCTTAGATAAGCAAAGCGGAGTAAGGTTTTTGTCAACTGTCACGACATCGTGATGTATCCCACACTCGGTGTTAAGGAAATATTCCCTAAGGCTGCATATTTCTCGGTTATGGAGGTTCTTGGCATTCAAGAAGCCGCGGCCCCCCAGTTTCCGAGGAATATACAGCCTCATAACAGACGAGCGCGGGTGTAACATCCGATGTGTAGTGAGCAGTTGACGAACTCTTCTATCCAAGGCATCTAATTCAGTCTGCGTCCATCTTAGTATGCCAAAGGAGTAGGTTAGCAAGGGCATAACGCAGCTGTTGAAGGCGCGCACCTTATTACCACCCGACAAAAGACTCTTAAGTACTTTTGTCAGACGGGAACAGAAACGCTCCTTCACCATCTGTTTTATGTCCCTATTAACGATACCCAATGACTGTGACATACCAAGATACTTGTAGGTTTCGGTTTCAGATAGAGATTTAAAGGTCACTTCAGTGAGTTGTAAATTAGAAGAATTTACAACCTTGCCCCGCTGTACATGCATAACCGCACACTTATCTACACCAAACTCCATCTTTATAGAGTTGCTAAAAATTTCAGTTATTTTTAGCAACTCCACCAGATCCTGGCGTTTGGGTGCGAATAGTTTGAGATCATCCATGTACAGTAGGTGAGAAATGACCTCTCCCTCTCTCTGCAACCGATAGCCTAGTGTTGAATCCCTCAGCAATGTGCTGAGGGGATTCAAAGCTAGGCAAAACCACAGTGGACTCAGACTGTCGCCTTGGAAGATACCCCGCTTGATGCTTATCTTGTCTTGCGGACCAGAGACGCTCTGTAGACTGCCTGGTTGATGAAGAACTGTGGTCCACTGCCCCATGCAAGTACTTAAGAAAGATCTCAGAGTTGGATTAATTTTATACAACTCCAAAATCCTTCTCAGCCATGAGTGGGGCACTGAGTCATAGGCCTTCTTATAATCAATCCAAGCTGTCGACAGAGCCCCTCTGTTCCGCCTGACATTTTGACAAATGGTCATGTCGATGAGGAGGAGCTCCTTAGTACCGCGGGACCCAACTCTACATCCATTCTGAGCTGGGGCCAAAACGTTGTTAGCAACAATATGAGAGTTAATTTTTGACCTCAGAATGGATGTGAGTAGCTTGTATAGGTTGGGTAAACATGTTATGGGTCTATAGTTCTTAGTTTCCGCGGTACTACCGGATTTGTGGAGCAGGAAGGTGATGCCGGTTGTGAACAAACTAGGAAGGGCACCGATATCGAGGGCTCTTTGAAATTGCATTGCCAAACATTCGTGTGAGCATCGAAACCATTTAATCCAGAAGTTGTGCAATCCGTCCGGTCCAGGGCTTTTCCAATTCTGGGCCGTACGAATTGCACAACTAACATCATCGGGGCTGATGGTAATAGCCCCCATGGGTTCGATGGATTCACACGTTTGCTTGACAATGTTTATCCAATCGCCCTCCGTGTGCTCATCGGAGACCGACCAGATGCCACGCCAAAAATTTGTCATAGCGTCTGCATCTGGAAGCTGCCCGGCGTCCACACGATTATCGGTTCCCTCCCATTGTCTGTATACCTTCCTTTGATCACTTTGGAAGAGGCGATTCTGACGAAATCTGTCCACACGTTCCTTATAGCGGCGTATTCTGTTTGCCCACGCATAGATTTTCTGCTTCAAGAAATCAACACGTTCCGTGACACAGGCCATGTAGTCTTTAGGTCTTATATTAGTTCCTACAAAAGCCTGAGCCACGAAACGCATGACTCGAGGTCGTTTATTACCGTTCTTGAAGCAGAGCAGCTTTGCAATGAGAGTCCTAAACGTACCTATACGCTTCTCGATACGAACCTGCCATGTTGGGGTGCGCGCGTTGTCCTTTGGTATTTCGGTGGTATTTAAAAATCTGATATGGGCAACGCGACACACCGCAATGGCCCCACAGTACAGTATCGAGTGCGTATCGGTTAAGTCTTTGCTGTCCTGTATGTATGGCGACAGCAAAGCGTTCACGGCTCCCATTAAAGCAAAGCTACGTCTATTCGCGGGCAAACGTGGCAAACGCGGCTTAAGTTCGCTTGTGAAACGATATCTCAAAATCGTCTCCTCCAAAGTGCTCCTCAATTGCTCATTAACCTCTGTACTCACTAACTCGTTCGCACAATCTTCCTCCCCGTCGGCAGGGTTTATTAGCGGCGGATGAGCGATCGGTTCCGCAGTCGACGCCGCAGTGGGTAGGACCTGTGACGGTGCGGTAGTCGTGCGAACAGACAGTGAGTCCAGGCGCAGCCTATCAAGTGCAGACTGGTCCAACAGTTGGCACCGTTGGATAGCCCGCACCTGATCCGAAAGTCGTTGGGCGGTGACGGTGACGGCTGGTTCAAGGGCCTGAAACAGAGACAGCATCCTGGCACGGTACGCCGTCAGGTTAGTTGCTCCCTCTGTAGCCCCGTAATAGGCGCGCATGCAGTTCTCATTCATGGTGTGAGTCCATCGCATGAGTCCATCCATCCATCCATCCATCCATCCCATTATTATTATTATTATTATATCAGATAAAAACAGACAAGTCAGCGGCCGCTCTCACGGTTGCAATTCTGACTGGCCCTCAGATACGTTTTCTCTCTGCAAATGCCGTCCGTGCGTCGCTGTTGCCGTTTTAGCGACTTTGTCGCTAGATCTAGCGGATTTTGGATGTCCTTAGCGACTTTTTTTTTTATCTAGCGACCTAAAACAATTTAGCGACTTTCAGCGACTTCTTGTATGCAAAGCTACAAAGAAATGAAAAAGAAAAAAATATAGTGAAATTACAAGAAGAAGCGACTTCTTAATTCAATGACAAATTTAAATGTAAGTAGTTACCAGCAACACTATGAATTACTATTGTTTTTTTGGGAAATCTACTAGAATGACGTTCGATCTCCAGGTTCGGTCTGTTTGATGCCTCTCACTCTATCAAAACGATTCGTCATATTGTGTCGCTACTTCTTTCTCTTTCATTCATTCGTCAGCAATCCACCGTTTATAGAAAGGAAGTTATGGAATAACCAGTTTCTATGTTATGTTTTTGCGCAGAACAAACCTATTTTGTGTGAATAGTGTATGACGACGAAATTGTTGCTTGTAAACCTAGAGCATAATTGCAGAATAAATTTTTGAATTTTGAATTTTGAATACAAATTTGCTTTGTTTACAGCATATTTTAGTGTAGAATATTTTGAAATATTTAGCGACTTCTAGCGGATTTTTTAAGTAATTTTATTTCAAAATATGGGGACTTTTTCATCAAGATCTGGGGACTTTCTCTTTTCCGAAACGGCAACACTGCGTGGACAGTGAATAAATTCTTACATATCATTCATATGCAATAATATTATTTTGTCTGACACGCTACGTGTCTGATACGTTCGTTGTTTGAAGATATAAACGGACCATTAGTCTGTAAATAAACAGGTGAGTAGTAAACAGTTCAGTGCACTTTTCTCATTTGTTTGCGGACCTATTTTTTGTACATTTTGTTTATTTTTATTTTTGTTAAACTCGACAGACAGGCTGACGGTCCACTTGACGGTAGGTGGCTACCGTCGCCTATAACACAAGCAATACATACACATTCAAGGGGAAAATAAGTAATAGTATTAAGTTAAGCTAGAACATAATAATAAGTTACACCATGTTATACAGTGAAATCGTGGCCTAAATATTCACTCTCTCGGTCAATTCTAACGTTTTACTATTTGCAATTACGTAAAAAATATCTCACGCAATAAAACCTCCGTGTTTGGTTGACCAAAAAACCGTGCGGTCTCAAATAATTAATTTTTTTTAAAATGTTAAGATCGGCAGTTATTTTTTATGTTTATTTATTTTGTTGTTAATTAAAAAAAAAACTCGAATGATAAATCAGTAGAACTATAGATAAAAAGTATGCAGAACATTAGAACTGCAGGGGGCAAATAGAATTCACGTTATATTCATATGGGATCAAAAATTTTTTATTTTTTTTTCAAAATAAGAAAAAAAAATCAAAATTTAAAATTTTTCCACGGAGTTCTGTTTGCCCCCCAAAGAGTTCTACAATTCATATTACTAACCTTTTTTGATAGGAGCATTACTTTGGTTAGTACGACGACGCAAAATTTGTGATTTGTAAAATTCGAACGTCATTAAATTTAAAAAAAGAATCTCTCGAATGAAAAATCAGCAGAACTATTGATAAAAAGTATGCAGAACATTAGAACTAAATGGAGGGCAACTCTAATTCGCGTTATATCCATATGGGATCAAATGAAAAAACTTTTCTAAAAAGATTTTTTTTTTAATTTGAAATTTTTCCACAGAGTTCTGTTTGCCCCCCAAAGAGTTCTACAATTTATCCTTATAACTTTTTTCGATCCGACGAATACTGTAGTTGGTATGACCACGTAAACTTTTCGATTTGTGAAGTTGGCCCCCCATCAAGTTCAATAATCAATTTCTCGTGGAAAATAAACATAACTATTTATATAAAGTATAGAGGACTCCAGAACTATGTGGGGGGCAACTAGAACTCACGTAATTTTTTTTATCACGATATTGGGGGGCGAACTTCACATACTCCATGACATCTTATCAATTAAGCTACCCAATTTACAATGTACCAATTAAGGGGGCACTTCAAGATATAATGTTTTGTAAAATAATTTGTCACTAAAGGTAAAGTGGTATTTTAATGATAAGATATATAATCAGTAGGTATATAAATATACACCTATTGCGAAAGAATGACTATGTGCAAACATTACTGTTTGACAATTTTGCTGGAAGTTTCACATTATATACACAAAAAACTATTATAATTATGGTACGTTATCTGATAAGATTTACCCATTTGAGAGGCGCCTTTGTTGATCAAAGGCTGGTTGTTCGTCATCTTAACTATTTTAAAAAAAAAGTCAGACGACAGAGGTCGTTGATTAGTCGTCGGTTACATGCGCTTCATTTGTCTCACTCGCTCGTAGTAATCTATATCTATCCATATGAATAATCAATGTTTTTCAAAAAATTAAATTAAATTAAAAAAAAAAACAATTTGTACACGTTGTACTTATTTACCGACGTCAAAAAAAATAGTTTTTACAATTCTTGTCTGTTTGTCTGTACGTTTGTGCACGCTAATCTCTGAAACGGCTTAACCGATTTGAATGCGATTGATTATCACTGATGTATTGTAGCAAGCTTCATGTAGCATTTAGTGTTTGTTTCGTTGCAATTGGTTTACAAACAATAAAGTTACTATAATAGAAGAATTAGCTAGTATTACACTATAGAAGAATAATAAAGTACTAGGTATAATACCACTATTCATAGCCTACTAATGCTATCTAGAATCCTTCCATTTCGTCCCCATCCCAATTTTTAGGTGTCCTCGTTCCCATGTTACCAATAGTTTTAAAGTACGACCAACCAATCAAGTGAAATGTTATTATTACGCAATCTGTAATATCCTATATGGACTTTTATGGTTTTATATACAAGTATACGACCCCGTTGGATGAGTGGTTAGGGTGCTTGCCTTAACGCTCGATTCCCGGCAGGGTTAACTTTGAAGAATGAACTTTTCAAATTTGGCTCTGGTCTGGAGCTGGAAAGTAGTGCCAGGGCACACTGCGTTTCACAGTCATTTGGGCAGCCCGTCTGGCGGCAGTAACCACCCCCTTACAAAAGACCATCGTGAAATAACAGCACGTGTGCTTTTGTGTTTCGGTGAGTGAGTAAGGGATGCCAGAGCCCATTTTCCTATACCCTTCTAATCCCTTATCCTTAATCCTACTATAGTTGGCAGCGCACTTGCAGCAGCTTTAGCGTTGCTTGTGTTATAGGCGACGGTAGCCACCTACCGTCAAGTGGACCGTCAGCCTGTCTGCCGATCTTACATAGTACCACCATATTATGGGGTGTCGAATCATGACTACGAAACTAAATGTGCCCTGGATAATATCAGTGAGATTATCCTATGCGAAAGTTTGTGAAGACGTATTTACTCTTTTACCCAAAGACTGATTTGAATGAAATTTGGTACACAGAACGTTTATTATATATAATACGTTATATAGGATACTTTTTATCATGAAAAATGTTGGGTTGCCATCTAAAAATTGCGCGCCCCTGTCTACTAAGCGACCACTGTTATCACAGTAATAAAGATGTCGCGCGTCATTTTTCTACGCAAAGGAAGTTGATAAATAGAAAATCTTTGAAACTGGATTTTTTTTACAGGTTATGGAGCGTTTAAAATTACGTCAGTATGTACGTACGTGCAAACGGCACGATTGCCTAATAGGCACAACATTGGTACTCGTATCCTTCAAACTCCATTAGAATGTAGCGAGTGTTGTGCTGTGTCTACAAGTAATTCACTTGACTCGTAGTTGGCAAATAAAGCTCAAGCGTTAAATTTTGTATAAAATTTGTTTGCCTAAATCTCAAAAGGTAAGCCTTAAGGCGAAGCAACGATACAAAAACGAGAGCGCGCTTGCTTATGTCCAGACCAGAGCCAAATTTGAGAAGCCAAACCCTAGAACAGAGCGTAAAGGCAAGCACCCTAACACTCATCCAACAGGCTCGTCAAACTCTTTACAGAAGACCCAAGTTGTGTTTCGGTGAGTGAGTAAGGGATGCCAGAGCTCAGTCTCCTATCCCCTTCTAATCTTTTATCCTTCATCCTAGTAAGGTTGACAACACACTTGGAGTACGTATGGCGTTGATTGGGTTAAGATAAGGACTAACCTCAGACCGAATGAACCGTGAGCCAGCAACAGATTTTCACGACCAAGTTCCTCTGTGAAATGCTTCAGAGAGTTGTATCGTGAACAGCGGTACCCTCCCATACACGTTGAAAAAAATGCTTATAGTCATTTCGTCCCGATTGAAAAATTATCAAATTATTGACCTAAAACCTATCTCGAAAAAAAAGTCTAAAGTGGTGGATTATACGTCAGCTGATCACCTGATGCGATCAGAAATTTATCAGTTTATATGCTACTATACTCCGGCCATTATAAGAGTGCTGTTCTGACAGGTGTCAATTCCATACATTTTCTGTATCGGTTATTCGGAAATGAACTTTATGCAATGGACATAAAGAAATGTCAAAAACGCATTCATAGAATGACCTTACTATAGCTGAACTCGGCCACGCTTCGCTGCGGTCCATACGGCGGCGGCCGGCGTGCGCATGGGGCGCGCGGTACTGGACACTGCTTACATATAACACTATTTATCGTAGCGTGATGCCTATAGCCTTCCTCGATAAATGGACTATTCAAAACAAAAAGAATTTTTCAATTCGAACCAGTAGTTCCTGACATTAGTGCGTCCAAACAAACAAACAAACTCTTCAGCTTTATATTAATATAGATTATGAAAAAATAAAAATGTCGGCTGGCTGTATCGCGGTGGAAACATTGTCAGCTGATGTCCTCAAGGGTGTAACGCAGGAGGACGTTGCGACCAGCTGCGAATTTTCCCTCAGAGTACTGTTAGCTAGTATTTTTATTACTTAGGTACAGTATCACATTAACATCAGATTACTCATTTTTTATTCCAAAGGAAATTGTGTAATTTACGCAATTCTGAAGTTATTTGACTTTAATGCACTGTTTTATAATGCTTTTACTTGGCGTTGAATTTAAAAGTGGGGAAAAATTGTAATACAATATATTTTTAAGCATTCTCCTTAGATGAAAATAATGCTTTTTAATAGACGATGGCAAGTGGCTACCGTTAGCCTGCCCTAACTATTTCTCTTTAAAAAACATTGTGCTTTCTATATATCAGTTTAAAAGTTAGGACTAACAAGTAGTGGCAGGGCACAGTGCGTGCCACTAATTTGGGCAGCCCTTCTGGCGGCAGTAACCACTCCCTTCCATAGAAGACCATAGCGAAATAAAAGCACGTGTATGCTGTTGTCTTTCGGTGAGTTAGTAAGGGATGCCAGAGCCCATTGCCCTATTCTCTTCTATTTATTTATTTATTTATTGTTACATGGCCTCCAACGAGGCAGGCACCAAAAAAAAAAAACATACAGCAAGCGACGGAAAAAAAATAACATGGCAGATGCTGCCGCAATTATAGGAGGCACAGCCTACGCCAATAAAAGTTAAAGTAGCGTCCCGGCAATGAATTTAGAGAAAAAAAAATCAAAAAATTACCAAAAAAATTATCAAAAATTTGTCAAAAAAAATTTGTCAAAAAAATTTGCCTATTGTTTCCTAAGCATACTCTAAGGTTGGACTAAGATTGCTATAGCCACCTACCATTAATTGAACCGTCAGCCTGTCTGACGATCTATACATTAAAAAAAAACATAAATATACCTAGATATAAATATTATACAATATCACATAAATATTATTACGTCTGACGTCTGACTTAAAAATGGCCACCGAAAGTTTTTTTTTTACTAGAAAAGAGTTATAGTGTTGCCAATTAAAAAAAAACTATTCACATTGGTAGATATAAATTGATAAATTTCGAGATTTTGGAAATAATATTTATTTATTCTATGAAAGTTTAAAAAACTGGTTTGCCCTTCCAATAACAGTTGTAGGTGATTTTAAAGTAATATTAACCGAGTGTTCTAGATAGTTGGAAAGCATGTTGCTAATTGCTATACGTTCTACGAGGTAATAATTTATGCTTCAAGCACGTCATATTAACATGCAACAATCATTAATTTATTAATTTCAATCATTATTGGACCATGCATTTATTTATTTATAAGAGTTATTGAGAAAGTGAAGCAATCGATATAATATGGAGGGTCTTATCACCAACAGAAGCTCTGTTGGATATGTACCAGGTATACAGGATGGTAATTTGAGACGGGTCAGTAAGGGCAGCTACCTAAACCATTGTAGTTAGAACAAAATACTCTTAGGAGACTATCCATAATTTTAATAGTTATTCCCATCAGCATTCAAAGATTTTCAAAAAATAGTACAGCGGGAAAAAAAGGTCAATTTTCACGTTTTGTTTTTATAGCGCCAATCGATTCTGTTACTTATAAGGATCAATTGACCCTATGGGACCACCTGAGGTTAGAGTACTAGAAACGTCAAAAATCTCAAAAAAACTACTTCCATACATTTCTTACAGAATGAGGTTGAAAAATAAGTTCAAATATTTTTTTTAATTGAAAAAGGGGGACAAAAGGGAGTCAATTGATGCTTATAAGTAACAGAATCGATTGACGTTATAAAAACAAAACGTGAAAATTGACTTTTTTTTTCTCGCTGACTGTACCATTTTTTCAAAATCTTTGAATGCTGATGGAAATAACTATTAAAATTATGGATAGTCTCCTAAGGGTGTTTTGTTCTAGCTACAATAGTTTAGGTAGCTGCCCTTAGTGACCCTTCTTCAAATTACCACCTGTATAGCCTTTCCGTACAGTGGCTCTAGCATGAGTTTACGATACTACACTCGCTAGCGAGAGCGTAAAACATTTATATGGAAAATTGATAATTTGACATTGACAGTTCACGATTTTCCATACAAAAGGTTTACGTTCTCGCTAGCGAGTGTAGAATTGATGTAGTATCGTAAACTCATACTAGAGCCCCTGATCGCCACTTCAAGCTTCTTAAATGAATGAACTATTATGGGCGATTTTACTTGTCCTATTGATTTCTTCGTAACGAGTCTATCTCGCAATCCGTTCTAGTAAGGGTACCACGGCAGGATGAGTCTTCTCATCAAGACAACAGTGATGACATTATAAATTATCATTCTTAACACTCAATAATTGTAAATTTTAGATTTCAACTTATGAGCAGACGAGAAGATTCTTCGAAACTGTTAAAATTCTTTTAATATTAGGATCAATGGGACATACATATTTAGATTTAAGATCAGGTGGGAAAATAATATAAAATAGCCTAGTTTTTTATATAATACATACAAAAATACTCGTAGATGTAGATTTTTTCACGTTAAGGGCGGCAGACAGGCTGACGGTCCACTTGATGGTAGGTGGCTACTGGCTACCGTCGCCTATAACACAAGCAACGCCACAGGTGCTGCAAGTGCGCTGCCGACTACAGAAGGATTAAGGGATTGGGAAGGGTTAGGGAAATGGCATCCCTTACTCACTCACCGAAACACAACAGCACAGAGCCTGTTACTTCACAATGGTCTTCTGTAAGGAGGTGGTAACTGCCGCCAGACGGGCTACCTAAATGACTGCGAAACGCAGTGTGCCCTGCCACTACTTTCCAGAAACAGGCCAGAGCTAACTTTGAAAGTTAACCCTGCCGAGAATGGAACCCGGAAACCCTAGAACAGAGCGTTAAGGCAAACACCCTAACCGCTCATCCAACGGGCTCGACAAGCTAGTTTTGTTATGTATAGTGGTTTAGATTTACAAACATATAGATTATTATAGATAGATATTACAAACGTATAGATACAGATAAACTAAGAGAGGCATATAAAGCAACACTACAAAACAGCCTTCGAATAATAATTTCAAAAATCTCATCTCAAAACGCATCAATAGCTCCACGCACACACGTAAAAGTCGTAAAGTACTTATACGGTTCGGGTGCAAGTGTGCGTTCACAGGTGGAAACGAAGGCGCGGCTTGCCAGGCGACATTCCTCGAGTGACCCACATAGCTTGCGCTGTAGTCGTCCCATCGTAAACTGACCACTATAAACACGCTATAAAAACATATGGGTTTATGGGGGACAGGTTAAAGAAGAGATTTGAACGGGTACCATCTCGGTTAATCTTAATTCCGGAATAATTAATTATTTAAATTTGTAACAATCTCTATTTAATATATTCTATGTCGAAAGAATGTTAAAAAAAAAATTAGAGAAAATTCATAAAACATTGTATTTCCAATTACCATCAATATAATGAATAAAAAATATTTTTTATAAATATAAAAAATTAATAAAAATTAATTAATAATATTAAATATAAACTTCGAAAATATTTTTTAGAACAATTATTGAAGTAATACGTATATTTTAATTGTTCGGTAGGTACATAGTACATAGACAAACTTAGTGTAGTTTATAATGTACCGTATACCTGGTTTCCTCTTTATGTATTTTTTTTAGTAAATAATAATAATAATCGCAGAATATCTCGCAGATCAATACCAATTATTGTTCAAAATTTAATAAAGAGTTTCTGCAATTAGATCACGTTGAACATCCCAGTGCTTTTGTAAATACTGTAAATATCGTTTCCTTATGTATATGTCGAGCGATCCTTATCAATCATCACATGGATCCTACATAATCAAGCAACGCCTGCATACGCTTCGTGTTGCTTCGACAGAGTCTCTGGTACCGCCTAGTGGAGCAGACGTGACCGTGCATTATAGTCCCCAGTACAAGGACCATAATTTTTTTTTTAATTTTATTTATTATTTATTAATAAAATGGTGTTTCATTTGACTTAACATTGGTGTAAACAAAAACTCATTAGAGTTTTACCGTACACCATGTGCCGATTACAGAAAATTTAAATAAACCTTCAGTTGACGCCCAACGTACACTTCAGACTCCTCAATTACTTTAAGATACTTAATATATTATTTTGTGTCATATTCTGAATTGAAATATCTTACAATAATAATTAGTATTACTTTTTTATAACTCTATTTTTGTATTGTTGTACGGGCCTGTAAGCTCCCGTACATTGGTTTACGGTACGGCTGTGTACCGTGCTAGTGGGCAACGCTCCCGTTAAGAAGCGTCGCTGATCTAGCCGATCGGTGGGTCAGACCGAGGAGAGTTTGTGAGGTTCCAAGACAAAGTCCGTACTAGTCACATAGGTCAATGCGGTGAAGCGAAGACAATTTATTCAGAAAAAAGGTCGATTTATAATATAATTATTTACATCCAACTAGCGACAATCGTGCCCTGCGCCGAGACAAATGCGCCAATAACAAATGGGTGATGACACGATTGCGCAAGTTGTGCAATATTATGAAATAATATTAAATGTTGTGCAATAACACTATTTACAGTATTTTCTGTCCCTATCACTTTCTATTGTTGTCTTTGTTTGTTCATACGTATATATGGGCCAACATTTCACTACGTTGGCCCATTTCTATGCGAACACTGTACGTATGAACACTGCACAATCACTAATTGTTTACACAAACTGTAGGCTGTCCCGAACATTCTCCCGCCGATGCGCCGTCGTCAGGTCGACGCATCTTCTGTGTGCTGGAGGGCAGCCGGCTCCGTTGGCAGGATGACCAGCTTCTTAGCCGGTCGGCGAAGAGTCCCCGCCGCGGTAGCGACGTCGACTGTCCTCACAGCGCCGTCGGGTCCAGGATAAGCCGCGATGACCCTTCCTCGCGGCCATGTGTTGCGAGGAAGGGTGTTGTCCACGATGAGCACAACGTCTCCGATGGTGACTTGCCGCCCTCTTCCTTGGGGCTCCCGCCGGTGCTGAAGCTCAGGAAGGTATTCCCTGAGCCAGCGTTGCCAAAACAAGTCGGCGAGACGTTGTGAGGCGCGCCAGTGCGTGCGCCCGATGGTGTCTTCCTCGTTGAAGACGCCGAGGTGTTGATCACGGCCCGATCCCATCAGCAGGAAGTGGTTAGGCGTGAGCGCCTCGGGATCGTCCGGATCAACCGAGACGTGTGTGAGCGGCCGGCTGTTGACGGTGTACTCGACCTCGGCGATCAATGTGCCGAGTACTTCTTCTGTGGGGCGCCGCTCATGTAGCACGTTGTTGAGTGATGTCTTGACGCTGCGAACGAGGCGCTCCCAGGCCCCGCCCATGAAAGGGGCACCGGGAGGGATGAAGCGCCAATTAATCCTCTTCTTGTTTGCCTCTTCTTGAAGAAGCCGATCTGTTTGTTGCCGAAGTTCTCGTTCGGCGCCGTGTAGGTTGGTGCCGTTGTCCGACCATATTTCTATGGGACACCCGCGACGCGCTATCATGCGTCGCAACGCCATCACGGCCGAGTCTGTAGTCAGCGAAGCTGCGATTTCGAGGTGTACGGCGCGTGTCGTTAAACACGTGAACAACGCGACGTATCTCTTCTGTGTTGTGCGTCCCACCGTCACTGCGAGCGGCCCGAAGTAGTCGAGCCCGGTGTAGGTGAACGCACGTCGATGGTGTGCTAGCCGGCACGGTGGTAGGTCCCCTGTAGGTGGCACTGGTGGCAGCGATCTTCGAATCCTACAGTGGAGACATCTGTGAACGATCATACGCGTTACCGGACGTAGCCGAAGGATCCAGTAGTACTGTCGACATTCGTTTATTGTGGTTTCGACGCCAGCATGATGCAACTGCCTATGGACGTACTCTATGTAGAGCCTGCACACGTACTCGTTCCCATCGAGTACTGCAGGGCTCTTTTGTCGATCGGTGACGTCACATGCAGCGCCGATACGTGGTACTAACTGGATTATGCCATTTTCGATCTTCACAGCTAAGTGGCGCAGTCGGCTCTGCGCTGCTATTTTTCTGTTGTTTCGGAGATCACGTAAATCTTCTGAGAAAGTCTTTTGTTGGCTGTTTCTAATGAGGAGTAATTCTGCTTCGTGTAGAAGGTCTGTGGGGATTGGTAAGTAGTTCTTCTCAAGCTGTTGGGGTTGTGTGATTTTCTGTTGTGTGGGTTTCTGTTGGATTTTATGTTCCCGCCACAACGGGTCTTTCTCTGTGCGTTTCTGTGTTCTCTTGTAGTTTACGTGATCCCTTTTTCTTCGGCAAAGTCGAATGAAATGTAGCACACGTGCCGTGCTTCGAACGAGCTTTTCCCATTTCGAAAATCTATTGCTATTCGGGATGCACTGCTCCAATTTCGATTGTTCTTTTACAACAGTCACGTGTACTTTTTCTTCGCCGGTCGGTGAGGTGGTTACAACTTTTTCCTGTGGCCATCGATCAGGGTTTTCCAGAAGGAAACTAGGCCCGTTGAACCACCTATGTTGCGAGTTGAAGTCGTTGGGTACGTCTCTGGTTGCATCGTCCGCAACGTTCAATTTGGTAGGCACCCAACGCCACTCGCCGATCTTGCTGTTTTCTTCTATTGCTGCTATACGATGCGCGACGAATGGTTTGTAAGACCTCGCGCCTATTTGCAGCCAGGTGAGCACGGTCTTGCTATCGGTCCAGAAGATCTTCTTGTCTGGCCTTCTATCGTGCTCTTCGATGACTGTAGTTGCCATCCTGCTCCCCATTACTGCAGCAAGCAGCTCGAGACGCGGGATGGACGTCAGCTTGAGAGGTGAGACTCGCGCCTTCGCTGTTACAAACGCCAACGACACTTGTCCGTCTGGCCTGATGATGCGCCAGTATAGGGCTGCGGCGTATGCTGTTTCGCTCGCATCCACGAACACGTGTAACTCGATTGTGGCGGCGTCACTGTAGTTCGGGTAACAGCGAGGTATGTTGACATCGCGGAGTCTCTTCAGATGTTCTAGCCATACTGTCCATTGGCTAGCGAGGTCTGCATCTATTTTTTGATCCCAATCTGTTCCTCTGCGCCATAACTCCTGAAATATCTGCTTGGCTCTTGTGGTGACAGGCGATGCGAGTCCAAGCGGATCGAAGAGAGACATTATAATTTTCAAAGTTTCCCTCTTCGTCGGTTGAGTGTTTAGGATGGCGCCAGGGGGTAGTCGAGCCATGTTGAGATCAAATGTAAGTTCGTCGGTTGCAGGCCTCCATATGACTCCCAAGAGACGCTCTATGTTTGAACTATTGTCGAGATCTATACTCCTTTTATCGATCGGTTCGGAGTTTTCATTGAACGCTTCGAGTACTTTCTTCGAATTGGATGTCCACTGTCGCAACTCGTAGTGGGCCTCCCGATTAATTTGTTGTACTCGAAGGGCTGTCTGTATAGCTTCTTCTTCTGTTTTGAAGCTCTGAAGGTAATCATCAACGTAATGATTTCGAACAATCGCCGTGTATGCCTCCGGATACGTTGTTTTGTATCTTTCGGCATTTCTATTCTTCACGTATATAGCCGTTGCAGGTGACGATGTGGCTCCGAATATGAGAGAGGTCATCCTATATTCTATTGGAGGATCTTTACCTCGCTTTCTGCCTCTCCATAGGTACCGAAGCGCATCTCTATCCTGCGGTCGAACTTTCACTTGCATGAACATTTCGGCTATATCGGATGACACGGCGATTCGATGCTGTCGTAACCTCATGAGTACCCCGGGTAACGACAGAATGAGGTCAGGTCCGGTGAGCAGGTAGTCGTTGAGCGAATGTCCCATCGTCTTAGCTGCTGCGTCGTGTACTATGCGGACCTTTCCTGGTTTGGTGGGGTTCAGCACGGGAAAGTGCGGCAGGTACCACGTTTTTCCCGGCGTACGATGGGGAGGCGCTCGTTCAGCGTATCCCTTTTCTATGAGCGCGTTCATCTGCTGCTCATAGCGATCTCGAAGTTTAGGATCTCTATCTATCCTCTTTTCAGTATGGTGGAGTCGTCTGAGCGCGTTGTCGTAGTTGACGGGCATCTGAAAATCGTCCGATTTCCAGAGCAACGATGTTTCGTAGCGTCCGTCACTATTTCGTCGAGTATGTTCGACAAGCGTCTTGACGGCCCTTTCTTCGATGTCGTTGGTCGGTCTCTTTGGAGTGATCATCAGCGACTCCAAAGAGAAATACTGTTTCAACTGTTGGTCCATACTGTCTTCGATACGATTGGTGAGGTGATTGACAGAGTCCACACGGCGCCCTAGTAGGCGTGTCTGTGTTCCATGTAGCACCCATCCGAGCGGTGTTAGAGACGCGACCGGCTGATGTCGCTGTCCTCTCCTGGTCTGTGTGGCGAGCAATAAGTCCCAGTTGTCTTGACCGATGAGAAGCTTCGGTCGGACACGTGGATATTTGAGGTGTTCTTTAATGTTCTTGAGGTGTGGACAGTCTGACAGGTCTCGCTCCGATACTGTTTGCGCAGAGAGCTGTAGATTGTTCATGGTGCGTGCTCGAATGGTGCGGTGGTTTGTCGCGCCGTGTAAAGTTATTTTTACACGACGTGACCGATTTGCGTCCACTTCGGTATTTGCGATTGCTTCTATGTGGAGCGGATCAACGGGCCCTTTCGCGCCTATTTGTTGCGCCAAACTATTATCGATGAGGGTCACCGTTGAACCGTCGTCGAGTAGTGCGTAGGTGTTGACGCTTCCTTGAGAACCGGAGACTCGAACGGGCACAAATTTCAGAAACGAATGTGTCTCCTTTGGTTGCCAGGCGGAAGCGACAACTTCGAACTTTTCACTAGCACGTACCTTTTCTTCGAAGTGGAGCAGTCGATGGTGCGAACGCGAACAATTGTTTTCATTACAATTCGATATTTTACACTTGTGTGTTCTATTTTTGTAATGTAGACACTTGAAACACAATCGTTTGTCCTTTGCGATGTTCCAACGTGTCCTAGTGTCTGCTTCTATGAACTTCGAACATTTTTCTATTTTGTGTCCGGTATTCGCACATACCGGACAGGCAGACACTTTTCGATGTTGACTTTCCGTTGCGGAATAAGTCTTCTGAGTTCGCCTGGGTGCGTAACTCGTTTCTATAGGCGGCGTGAATTCTGGCTGTGCGTACGAGCTGCAGAGTTCCGCCTCGATTTCGAAGAATCGTGAAAGTTTCAACAAATCGGGTTGCTCTTTTGGTTGTTTACTTACGTACTCGAACCATCTGTAACGAAGTCCTGAAGGGAGTTTCTCTATTGTTGTTCTGGTGATTTCCGGATTGAACAGGTAGTACGATTTTTCTAAAGCTTGTAATGTTGCGACGGTGTTGGTGACTCGAGTGGCGAACACACATATATCACGCGGCGAGTCTGTTAGCCGCGGAAGTGCCCTCAACCGCTCCAGTTCCGTTATGGCGATAGAATCCGGTCGGCCGAACCGGTTTTCTAACGTTTTCAGAATCTTACTTGTTTCTACGTTGTATATGAGGAGGCTTTCGACTGCCTCTTTGGCTTTTCCTTTAAGGCTTCTTCTTAAGCGAGCTATGTTTTCACTTTCACTGTGATTTTTGTGCGATTCTTCGTAGGCCGCTTTGAATGATAGCCATTCCTGATGCGACCCGCTATACGATGGTAGCTCCGTGAAGTAGCGCGGAGCCGTTTGGTGGCCTGTCTTGGCGGCCAAAGTTATCGCTGCAGCCAATTCCGTTAGCCCGATACTCTGGCTAACGGGCGCTACAGCGGGCACTATGCGATCTGTTTCGGGCTTACCGTTATCTTGCCGATCTTCAATTTGTTGCACGGGGAAAGGAGTCGGCGTGGTCGGTGACGCCTGGTGAGTCTGCGCTATGCAGACTTCTCGAACTATGGGGGGTGGCGCACCAGCCGCGCTGAGCGCTTGACTATTGACCCATGTGTCGACCCTCTCCTTCGTGATTTCGAGGTCTTCGACGGTGTTGTCGTCGATGGTGTCGGCGTCAGATTCTTCGATTGCCTCTATCTGGGCGGCGGCAAGCTCGATCTGTAGCTTTAACAGCTCTATTTTAGCTTTCGCTAATTTCGTCTTTCTTTTGGACGAGTGTGACGTGCCTCTTTTGCTTGAGCGCACGTCCGAACGATGCACGGCCTCTGTGCCGTGTGTACCGGACGGGTGACGCTTCACGCCGATCTGACTTGCGTCTTCTCCCGCCGGTACCGAAGTCAACGTCGCGGATGCTGACGTTGATGTTGCCGTTACGGCCGATGACCCCGCTGACCATGTGTCCGTGGAACTGGCATGCATGGCCGCGGGGGTGGACGTGGAGGTAGTTAGCCTCTCGCCGTCCCGAAGTGTCGACGCGGCGTCTCGAACAGTTGACGCGGCGTCGCGAATGGTTGACGCGGCAGCGTCGCGAACGGTGGACGCGGAAGTTGTAGGCCTCGCGGCGTCCCGAACGGTGGACGCGGAGGTTGTAGGCCTCTCGTCATCCCGAGCGGTGGTGCTACGTGTCACCGGCATTGCCAAGGCACTCTCCTCGACTGACCAACAGCGCTATACAATCGGCTATATCCGGCTCGATTGGACCATAAATGTACGGGCCTGTAAGCTCCCGTACATTGGTTTACGGTACGGCTGTGTACCGCGCTAGTGGGCAACGCTCCCGTGAAGAAGCGTCGCTGATCTAGCCGATCGGTGGGTCAGATCGGGGAGAGTTTGTGAGGTTCCAAGACAAAGTCCGTACTAGTCACATAGGTCAATGCGGTGAAGCGAAGACAATTTATTCAGAAAAAAGGTCGATTTATAATATAATTATTTACATCCAACTAGCGACAATCGTGCCCTGCGCCGAGACAAATGCGCCAATAACAAATGGGTGATGACACGATTGCGCAAGTTGTGCAATATTATGAAATAATATTAAATGTTGTGCAATAACACTATTTACAGTATTTTCTGTCCCTATCACTTTCTATTGTTGTCTTTGTTTGTTCATACGTATATATGGGCCAACATTTCACTACGTTGGCCCATTTCTATGCGAACACTGTACGTATGAACACTGCACAATCACTAATTGTTTACACAAACTGTAGGCTGTCCCGAACAATTGTTGTTAAAAATTATATTTATCTGTAGTTAATTGTAAATAGTATTGTTTAAGCTTAAATGTGATGTTTTTGGGAGTTTTGTCTCTTTTTAATGTTTTAGGTAGTTGATTTGTTAAATTCGGTATGACATAAGCCAGACGTCTTTTTCCGTAAAGGTTGTTATATTTGGGTAAATTGTATTTTAATTCATCAAATAATCTAGTTGAGTAAGTTATTTTTGGAATTTTTAAATTTTCTTTAAAATATAGTTCCTTTAATAATACAAACTGTGTTTTTTCTTCTATGGGTAAAATTTTACAAAATACAAATAATTTGCGATAATCTTCTTTAAAGTTTTCTTTTAAGTTTTTAGGAATAATTTCTTTTAGAATACGCAATTGAAGTGAGAATATTTTGTCCAAATGGCTTTTAAAAGTTCTTCCTTAGCTAGATAGTCCATAGCTTACGATTGGCTCCACCAATGGTTTATAAAGTAATAGAAGTAATTTGTAGGGTACATTTTTGACACATACAAATGTAAAACTTTGTGAGTGCCTTTTGTGCGATGAGTCCGACAAACTTTTCTAATGCGAAAGTTTCGGCGCTGCTGCGTTTTCGAATGCACGATTCCTGGAATTGTCGATATCACGTCATTATGACTCCCCGTATATACAACTTTGATTTTTGGAATTGTGGTCAACTTGTCCGACAAAAATCATGTTGCGTATGGGGTGTCCACCACCCCAAAAATGTCGATATGACGTCACTATGACTCCTCGTACATACAAGTTTCATTTTTTGAAATTTGTTTAGTAAGCCCGCATTCTTGCTGTATCAGCGCCCGAATCGGGCCATTGGCTGCGAGCACTCCCGTCTAGACAGTTGGGCACAGTTTTGGACCCGGGTAGCTTGAGGATAGCAATATGTTTAAGGCTCGGGTCCAAAATGTGTGTCCCTCACGCTTGCGCCTGTGGTAAAAACGTGGACCAGCTGGGACGACATGGCCTTTCTTGTGCGAGAAGCGCTGGCCGCCTATACCGCCACGGCTCTATTAATGATTTGGTCCGTCGCTCGCTTGCCACCATCTCTGTGCCTGCGATACTTGAACCCACGGGAATGGCGAGAGATGACGGCAAGCGTCCAGACGGGGCCACATTGGTGCCGTGGAAGTTAGGAAAATCTCTGGTGTGGGATGCAACATGCGTAGACACCTTCGCTCAGTCCCACATCAGAGCGACTAGCAAACAGGCTGGCGCTGCTGCTGACCAGGCCCAGATTCTCAAGCGCCGCAAATACTCATCCTTACTCAAGGACTACGAGCTTGCGGTGCTCGCAGTAGAGACACTGGGCCCCTGGTCAACAGACATGAAGGCTTTTGTAAGGGCACTGTCGGCACGGCTGGTCGACTCTACAGGGGACCACAAGGCTGGCACATACTTCTCCCAACGCATCGCCCTAGCGGTACAGAGAGGTAATGCTGCCAGCATAATAGGGTCGATGCCGCAGGCGGACCTGTTAGACGGGGTCTTCCTTTTGTAATCTGTATATATATATAAATTTTTATATAATGTAAATACATTAAGTTTTTATATATTACTGTAAATATTTAATTTATCTTAGTAAAGTTAATTTAAAAATTGTGGTCAACTTGTCCGACAAAAATCATGCTGCGTATGGAGTGTCCACCACCCCGAAAATGTCGATATGACGTCATTATGTCTCCCCGTACATACATGTCGGACAAAAATAACAATGATAGATAATAGTATTCTAGATGCAAATATCGACTTGTCCAACAAATATATTGAGTTAAATAGTCAGTCCGACAAAAAAATGGAAAAATTGAATAGATCTTATCAGTTAATAAATTCGATTAGTTACTCAATTCTTGGAGAGAATTTCATAAAATCATTTTTTTTTTTTTTTTTTTTTATGTTATGTCGACAGACAGGCTAACGGTCCACTTGATGGTAGGTGGCTGCCGTCGCCTATAACACAAGCAACGCTACAGGTGCTGCAAGTGCGCTGCCGACTACAGTAGGATTAAGGATAAGGGATTAGGAGGGGATAAGGAAATGGCCTGCCGCCAGGCGGGCTGCCCAAATGACTGCGAAACGCAGTGTGCCCTACCACTACTTTTCAAATCCAGACCAGAGTCAATTTTGAAAATTACATTAAAATTTCCAAACTTGACTCCGCCGGGAATCGAACCCGGGGCCCCTGAGACGTTAGGCAAGCATCCTTGCCACTCATCCAACGGGCCGTCAAAATAAATAAGAAGTAAGTACATGCTTACATCGAAGTGCATATTAGATTTTAAATAATAATTTTATTACTACTAGCGGTCCGCTTTCGGCTTCGCACCCTACCTTCCATGAAACATTATCTAATAGGGATGTTTCATGGAAAATGGCACATTTTTTTTTATATTTTCATACGATAGGTTATATCGTTATATAACCGTAAAAAAACATTCAGCACCAAAAAACAGAAATTTGGTAACAAAAAAAGTTAAAATTAACTAAAAGCTACGGGCACTATAAACACCCGCCCTTTTGGCGTGCTTGTCGTGACGTCAAAGTCAAAAATCACAAACATCTACACGCTTGTTGACATTTCATAGACGTTGACGTCACATTCTATAGACTTTGACGTGACATTCGATCTGACCGTTTCAAGTATTTTGAATTTCCCACATTTTTATGCACTTTTTAATAATTATTTTCTTAACGAAAAAGAAATAATATTAAAAAATATTTACATAGACATAATTCTAAAGCAAAAATGTTGATAAAAAATATATATTTAAGCCTTTTTTGAATTAGACACATATTCCCTATTGATAGTGAAAACCGTTGCTTGGTTTAGGAGGAGTTAGCCGATATACAGAGAGACCGACGAGGGCAGAGACTTCAATTTATACTATATATATACTAATATTATAAAGAGGAGTTTGTATGTTTGTTGGCTTGTATGTAGGAAGTAACCTTCGAAACTATTCATCCGATTTTAAAAAAATCCTTCACCAATACCGACAGCTTAGCATCAAACAGACAAAACTTTTTAACAGCACTACAAGGGAGATACATGCATCGCTGACGTCACGCCACGTCCTTCGGATCACGGATGCCAAGGATTTTTTATGACTCAAAATCATCTTTCCGTGCCTTTGTTTTGGGAATAGACCCCTTTGTTATTGTTCAAACTAAAAATGGTCACTTACAACTTCAAAGGTATTTTTGAAGCTTACTGATTTTTCTATTAATACATTGGGAAGTGAAAATTGCTTCTTATTCCTGTACTAGCACCCCGCGCCTGGCTTCGCACGGTTCAATTTCATCTGTCTTATTTCGGAGAATAATTAATATTTTGTTTATTAATCTACATATACAACGTGTCCAAAAATTTAACGATAAGCGGACACCAAAAGGTGTACCTGCATGTGACTACTCGAGAAAAAAAAAAGAAAAAAAATTCCTGTGTTTTTTTTTAATTCCAAAAAAAATGTGAAATCCTTAGTAAATTGACACCCCTTATAATATTTTAAGTACATACAGTAGGTTACAAATTATAAAATTACAAATTTATAAATATTTCAGACTTTTTTTGTATCGGCTAACTAAGTATCTACCACAACTCTTAAAAATGACTGTAGTTTTTACACAAAAATTAAACGAAATTATATTTTTCGCTAAAATTATTAAAGATTTTAACTTTCAGTCCACTTTCACTCATCGTGGTGAAAAAAAAAACGTAAGGACACGTAAGGGATGGGATTGTTACACTTACACTACTGTGGCAAGTTTTTTTAAAAATTGACGCAACTATAACTAACTATAACTTATAACTAAGATTCCAAAATGGTACAATACTCTAGGAAAACTAGTCACGAAAAAAAAAATGCGTACTATTTCTGAACAAGAAAATTTTATAAATTGATAGTGTCATTTTTACTATACACCCATTTTACTTTGTAACTGGTTTTTAATTGCAAATTCTTAGAATTTGAATGCGACATGTGCGTACACAATGAAATAAGTTAGAGAAAGACTGTAGAGAGGGAAATTGTACGTTAGAGAGAGACAGATAGATGTTCATTGTTGGATAAAATTAGGGCAGGTAGGAGATAGCAGATCAAATCTATATGATCAATAGGGTTCAGCTTAGGCTGGAGACTTTGTATAATAAAATCGTTTAAACCTTTGTGCACGCTAATCTCAGAAACGGCTTAACCGATTTTCATGCGGTTTCCACTGATGTATTGTAGCAAGCTTCCGGTAATATTTAGTGTATATTTCATTCCAATCTGTTTATGAACAAAAAAGTTACGCGTTATTCCGAATACCACGCGTGCACAGTAAGTAGGTAGTAAAACACTCAGTAGTTTTTGACTTCAAAAACTACTGAATGTTTTTCATGCGGTTTTCATCTATCAACAGAGTTCTGGGGAATGTTTAGGTGTATAATTTGTTAAGATTTTGTGTAAATTGGTTGACATATGACGATGAATGTTGAAGATGTCAGAAAAAAACAAGCCGTCTGGGAGCTAAACGCTGGCTAATCCGTTTGAGATGTAACAAAAGAATGTATGGTGGGATGGGATTTTTACTCTTTGATAGGTCTACAATTTTTTTTTATTTTTTTTTATTTTAATGAATACAAAGTCACACAGCACTTATTATCAACTAATAAAATACAAGTAAATACATAAATATGTATGATTTAAATCTTAATGCCAATAACGGACTTCCTTTTTATCTTAAAAATAGATATGAACATGATCTTAATTAAAGTAGTATATACCTACTTTAAAATATAAAATTGCGTTTAATTAACAATACAACAATTGCTAAATTAATGATAAAAATAATAAAAAATACAACGGTGATTTAGTGAGAACACGGCGAGGCTCCGGAATCTACACAAACTTAAGAGTTTGGGTAGAATATCTCCTCCAGAGTGACTGAATCGGGTATTGTGCCCATAACGCTCGCCGCGTTCCCTCTCTGTATAGCCAAACTAATGCGTTGCCTTAAATAATTACAAGAAAATTTATTGCCGGATACTTTAATTAATTGTTTGCCAAGTGTTTTTAAGAATAATTTGGATTCTTCGCACCAAGGGCCGAAAGTTTCAACGGCGAAAGGGATGAAATTATAATTTTGAGATTTTATAAAGTTATATTTTTTTGTTTTTAAACGAGCTGCTGATTCAGCCGCCGAACCTGGTTCCTTGGCAGAGAAGGCAACATGTGAGGGAGCAAGGGTGTCGACGCATGTAGCATCCCAGACGAGAGCCTTTCCCTCAGACCAGGGTATTAAGGTCATCCCATCTGGACGCTTACCGTCGTCCCTGGACGGATTGGGCTCGAGGATGGCGGGGACGCCTGCTGTAGATAGTGCTTTTTTTATTATGTCATTTATCATTGAATGGCGTGGAAAGCGACCGGCACTTCTTTTGCAATGTAAACCATGACGACCGTTTGAAAGAACGCGGTTTCCGCAGAGGCAGGTATGTGGCTGCACAACAGAACAGCCTAAGCGCAGAGCCACTGAAATACGCATGGTATTGTTATCCAGAAGAGTTGACATTTGTCTAGAAGGTAGAGTGTTAAGCCAAGCACCAGATTCGTATGTGCACACAGCTTTAAATCGCGCCTCCTCGTCAACCGTGTCAAATGTTAAATTTGATATAATTCTATTTACGTTTTGTTGGTCCCAAAACTTCTGAAAAATTCTAGAATTTGGCATTGGCTCAACGCTATTTGGACAGAGGTCCTCCCATAATGCCTTGGCAGCTGGCAGATGGCTTATCTCGAGCTTGTCCCCAGAAGAGGGTAATATGATAGACACAAGCTCAGAAACACCATATGCTGATGCCAAGAAAGCAGGTAGTATTAAATCGGCAACACGTCGGATGCCAAGACCTCCATGGCGAATTGGAAGAGAGGCCTGTAAATATTGTGAATTATTAATTTTTATGTTGAATATTGACTCTAATATTTTTTTGATTCCATTGTCAAAATTAAACACGAAATCAGGAAAAAACCACAAAGGCGTTGTTCTAATAATATAGGTTAGTTTTGGAATTGAGAAACAATTTTTTAGAATTAAGTATGCTACGTGAGAATTAATAGTTTTCAATCTATCAAGTAGTAATTTTAAATTTTCTTCCTTTTTTTTTAAAAGTAAAGGACCAGCAGCTATGTTAACGGGAGCACCGAGCAGAGACAAGTCTGTTACAATGCGAATACTTGGCAAGGCTTTTTCGACTCTGGTAAAAGTGTCATTATCATAAGTGGAACAAAAATAAATTTCACATTTTTCTGCATTGACTTCAAGACCCATTTTATAAAGTTCTGTTTTTAAAGTTAATAGGTCTGAAATAACTGAATCGGCATCACCAGCTAGAGTGCCGTCATCAAGGTACCAAATATTTAGTTCAGATTTGAGATTTTCGATAGTTGAGTGGATTCCTAAGCTAAAAATTAATGGACCAAGAGGGTCTCCTTGTTGAGCGCCAACTCTTGACATGATAGTATGCTTCCCAAAAAATAAATAAGAATCAGCTGAATAACACTGCCACATAAAAGCATAGATAGCGGGCATTTTCTCTTTAACAGCTGAAAGTAAAACATCCCTTTCGATGGAGTTGAAAGCGTTTTTAAGATCTATTTTTATAAGAATTTTGTTCGTGGAATTGTTTACATCAATAAAAGTCCGAACTGAGTGTATAGCAGCCTCACATCCACGAGGAGTGGCAAAGCCGACTTGTGTTGGTTGAAGGTATCTGGCAGCCGCTGAATCTCTCGTTATCGTGCAGACTAGTTTACCGACGAGTCGCCGAATTACATTACCAACAGCGATCGGGCGAATTCCGCCATCCTTCTTATAAAGCGCACAGAGTGATGCACCATAAAGATATTGGCATGCTTCGACGTGAACACTACCGGACAGCATAAAATTGCATAATTTAGTAATTTGGAATAAGAGCCGTCGGCCAGCGTCCCCACTGGAAAAACCAATCAAGTCTTTTAAATGTTGTGGTCGCATACCGTCCAATCCTGAAGCCGAACCCTGAGGAAAACTTGCAATTCCATTCAAAACTTTTTCTTCAGAGACTTCGAGACAGTCATTAGGAGATGAAGGTTCCTCTGGCAAGCATAAAGGACGAGAAGGTGATGGAGGCTTATGTCTGAGCAAAGTTAAGACAGCATTGTCGCATGGCGCCAGATCAGCGGAAGACGACAGTAGACGAACAGCTCCCCGAATATCACCCTCGCCTACTTTTGCTTCTACTCTGGTGGAAATGCTTGATGAAGTTTTCTGTTGAACAATGGTAGGCTCATAAGAGTTTTTCTTCAAGTTTTCTCTAATATGTTGAACCAATGAAATATTTTTGGTCCTCGGTGGAATTTGTAAATTTATGTAAGCAAAGCATAATAAATCTTCCCAAGATTTTAAATCATTTTTTGAAATGCAGCGTATGATTATGTCACACAATTTGTCGGCTACTAAAATACGTACACCTTTGGGTATGCGGCGTAGCACGCGAACCTCTGTTTTTAAATAAGCTATTTTTTCCGATAAAGTTTGAGTTGTTGTCGTCTTAGAAGCGCTGGAGCATGCTGGAGTGTAATGGGAACGGCTGGAAGTATTCACGGTGGATTTTACAAGGTGACACCTTGAGAGGTGGATGTTGAGACCTCTCTTTCCTCTGAAGAGTCTTTCATTCTGGCATATTGGGCAGGTAATAGAATCTGTGGAGCTTGATGGAAGCTGATCGTTGTCGTCAGCCATGTTCGCATTGCAAAGTTGAAGATGATTGCACACAACACTCCGGATAATTTACATAATTAAAAAAACTATACACTTACTCAAAAAGAGAGAAAATAATAGAAAGAATAAGAAAAGAAATAATATTTTAACAAGGAAAAAATAATTGACGTTGTTATTGACAGGTGATGACAATCTACTTTAGTTGATCTTACAATTGATCTTAATTAAAAATGTTAAATAAAAATATTAAGAAGAGACGTATGTGTATGTGTATAATGCATAGTGTGCATGTGTGTGCGTGTGTGCGTGTCTACAAAAAGTCCGCGGTGGTTTATGTCTATCTTTTAAGGATAGCTTAGTCTTAATCTTATCTTAGTGGCTATTTCTGTCTGCTAGAGTACCAGTATCACTTCGTCCATTGCTGAAATATTGTGATCGCCACGTGAACTAAAGCTCTCTACCTATACCTACCACGTTAAGGAACTGTAGTACTTTTTGGATAGAGGCATTCTTCACATCTTCACAAGCCATTGTGTGGCTTCCTAGGATGTGACTGCGCTTGTGCATCAGGGGGCCACATTCGCACAGGATATGCATTGGTGTTTCTTCTGCCTCATGGCAGAAGCGACACTCTCCCGTACTAGTGAGCCCCATTACTTTAAGGTGCCTATTGAGGCGGCAGTGCCCCGTTAGTGCCCTAGATAGCATACACAAATTGCTCCTGCTAAGCGACATAGCCTGATTTGTCACGTTTCGACTATAGGCTTTAATAAGCGCTTTGGAATGGTTCAACCCTGGCAAGTTAATCCAGCGTTGGTAAGATTTAACAAAGCACTGGTTCCATATGGTCCAGCGAGCTAGGCTATTAGCTCGCTGGACCATATGGACCATATGGATAGCTTACTATACCCCATCGAATTCTAATTCGATAATATACCCATTCTACATAACTTCTAAAAAAATGATCATTATAAAAAATTACATAAACATTTAATTTTTCAAATTTTTGTTTAATTTTATATTTTTCTCAAAATTTATTTT